>LR990281.1:30178669-30839521 GCA_905147355.2 Apotomis turbidana | reverse complement strand
AACCTTTTTAACACCCCTGTCGTCATATCACAACATTAGAAAATTGACAACAACTAGTGACAACAAAATTCCAATAATCAAAAACTAATTCGTTGATTTTGGAGCAGTTTCTTAGTTATGTGCTGTTGCCTGAGGCCAGGGGCACATGGAATCCCTTAAATACAATAAAGCTCCCAAATTAATGAAATTATTATTATTATTTTTTCATACCTCCAACATCAATGAAGTTTTTGACTGCGAGGCCTGAGCGGGGGGCCACTCTTCCGTAGCAGCCCGATGGCAATTCAATCTGCAGGTCAGTTTTAACTACCTCTTTACCGCGAGCAGGAATTACGTATTCGTAAGCACTGTAACAGAAAATGTATTCATTTATTTACAAAGAGATCCCAAAAAAAAACTATTTAAGTAGATTAAAGGCTGAAAATCAAAAGAATTTCAACTCTACTATTGGTACCTCAGTTTCGTTACGAAATTTAGACGGAATGAAAGCTGAGGTAGCGATAGAGATGGTTCTGAATTGAATTTCACCCTAAATCTTGAAAAAACCTGTCAGAAAATTTTAATGATAGTGAAAACTGTACCTCTTAAGATCAAAACCCGCAGCTTTTTCAGAACCATGCACAGGTGGAAAAGCATGTTCGCTTAGGCGCGTAAATTTTAGGGTGGTTTGTACTTCAGCCGGCATTTTGAAAATTCTTATTAATTTAAAGAACAGCGTTCTAAATTTTATACTTATAGTCAGAATGAAGTGAACAGAGTTAAACAGGCACTAGCATTTAAATTGAATCGATAAACTGCACTCTTCTGGTCCTCTGCGTCTGAACAAGTGAAACCGGAAAGTGAAGTGGCAGGACAGGAGGACAACGCCGGCAGGCGGGGCGGCAAACTCGACAAAGGTGAAAGGGAACGGACAAAGAAAAATAGAATAACCACCACGGGCACGGATACGGATAGGATAGAACAAATCTGACGCAAGATTTGGCGCCAAGATTATCTGACATCTGTCACAAAACTATTCAATTCAAGTCACAAATAAAATCGCACAAAAATTCACCTTGGATTTTACCTCTCCACACTACTCACGAAGTGGACCGAGGTTTTAAGCCCGCTCCAGACCTTCCGATCCGATCCGATTTATCGGAAGAAATCGGATAATGTGTAGTGTTTTAGGTCCTAACTATTACACTACACATTATCCGATTTCCTAACAATTACGCTACACATTATCCGGTAGGATCGGATCGGGTAGGATCGAAGGTCTGGAACGGGCTTAAAACCCGCTCAGACCTTCCGATCCGATCCGATCTATCGAAGAAATTTTCTAACAATTGCACTACACATTATCCGATTTCTTCCGATAAATCGGACAATTGTACTACACATTATCCGATTGCTTCCGATAAATCGGATCGGATCGGAAGGTCTGGAGCGGGTTTAATTAATGTTCAACAATATTTTATGTTTTCGACTGAAGGACACTGATTCCATTCCATGGTCATGTAATAAATAAAAAATAAAAAAAAGTGAACCGAGGTTCGGTGATTGGGAGGCAGGTAGTCGATTGCAAAAAAATTGTACATAGTTAAGGTCTTTAATTAAAACAAAATTAATTGATTCCTTTGTGTGACGAAAGTTACCCATACATTTTGTATGACTAACTTTCGTCACACAAAGGAAGCGATCGAATTTTATGTTAACTATGTACAAATTTTTTGCAATCGCCCTTATGCGCTATTAAACTTTCCTGAATTAGTCAATGGTGCGGATTAATTTGTCCGAAATAAATGCTTTTTATGTTAGTTTTATTATTTGTTTCTCGTTTTCGAATCCCGGGCTCATTCGTCCCGGTTTTTTGGAAGACTTCCGTGGGGCTATGGATCGAACACGTAGAGTCCCCTTGGAGAATTTTGCCGTGGCTGTAGTCTTAGTCAATAAGATTATACATCCATGAAAAGGTCCCAGCAGGTGTTTGAACTATTGCATAAATGTGAAAAAGAAAATTCCTGACATAAATTCCGCACCCCCCTGAAAAGAATAATCGAATAACTGAATCTACGGGACATCCGGACATCCGAATCAGAATTTTAGGCAAACTCGCTGGTCATATAATTTTATACAAACATATCCGGTTTACAGTAAATAACTTATCTACATAGGAAGCTCACGTCCGTTACGTCCTTTTGCGGAAAAAACAAATTTCCAGGGATAACTCAGAAAATTGACATTCCTATTTTTTTTTTATATTAATGAAGAAGTTAATGAGCTGACTTAACTCATTATGGGGTTGTCCAATGTATTTGTGGCCGTCCATGAGAAAAGGGTCCTTATGGCAGTTTCTAGTTACGGAGATATTTGCTGTTTTGTAAAATCCTTCAAAATTATCATTTTTTTGTTTTATGCATTATAGTAAAATACAAAGATAGAGCTGTATTTGTACCTTGGTTTCAGTTGTGTACGTTAATTCTTTCTTTATTAAAACGGAGTTTTAAGTTTAGTAGAAAAGGGTCTTTGTGGGAAATTGCATACAAGAATGACAAAGGTCAATAGATAAACTTGCTTACAACTATTTCTTTGCTAAGTACCTATGGTCATTTTAGATTTTACGTAAAATGTACGTAAAATGTAGGTAGGTACTACATTTTTCGTCTGACGTCAAAACATCTCTCGGCGCGCGTCGAACGACATGTTATATCTGATTGTTGTTAGTTAATTTAAAATTTAATGCAAAAATAATATGTATAGTCAAGGTCATTAATATGTGTACACTTTTTCACCCAGTCGAATGCGGTCGCCTACAATTTGTAGGCAAACGCATTCGACAAGGCCAAAAAGTGTATACATTATTAATGACCTGCGGGGCATTACTTACTAGCAAATGATTATAATTGGAATGTGTCCCGTCCCCCCCCCCCCCCCCCCGCCCTTATCGCGTCAGATCAGAAATCGCGTGAAATTATCTTTATTACGTGATTTATGAATAGTTCCTTAGTAGTCACCGACTGTGGAAATTATTCGTTGACGTTAAATGAGAATAACTCCTTACAGATAAAGATTTTGAGTAAATTTATAATAACCTTTTTTCTTCGGTAAGTATTCTGTGTTAATACAAGATTAGGAAATAAATAATGTTATTATTGTGCCATATTGGAATTATTAATATGTTTTGTCTGTGATTGGTCATAAGGACCCTTTTCCCAAATGTAATAGGAGTCAAATTTACGTAACTTTAATCGTATATAAATAAAAAAATTAAACTTGTAGAACAATAATGATAATTTTGTGATACTCCAGTGGACTGGATAAATATATTTTAGAACTCACTGTACTAAATTTGTTATTGTTATAGGGGAAGATGAAAAGTATAATAATTATCACGTTTTCATTAAAATAAAGTTATTTCGTTAACTATGTGATTTTATCTATATCCTAAAATGTAAGTTTAAATATGTCCTACTATATACAATAGTTCAGATTACAACATAATTAAAGACAAAGCTGAAAAACATGTTTTTATTAATTTCATTCTTATAGCGTGTTGCTGTTATCAAAGGCTGTTTTCTCAGGATCTGGAAGTCACATTGATGAAACCATGACTGAGTTCAATAGAAAAACCCCTTGAGATATAAAATCAATCATAATCTATGTAACTTCCAATGGGAACATACTTAAAGTTAGTTTCAAACTTCTTTTGACGTTTTCTCAAAAGTGAAATTTTAGCAAGTGTAAGTATGATGTTTTTTTTTTTAAAAGTATGAGACTTAGGGACATGATTCTTTCTGTGTTAAATAGCTTATTTAACATAGATTTAGAACCTGTGCTTAACTCAATACCTGCCATAAGGACCCTTTAGTCATGGACGGTCACATTTAAATGCGAAGTTTTTTTTTTTATATAGCCTCTATTTATGTGTGTTTGTGTTGAATATTTTCTTGGTAAAGCCGAAGCATATTTAGCTTATTAATTTTCAAGGGTAAATACAATAAGATTCCAAAATTCCTTAAAAATGGGCTTTCCGCTAGAATCTGTAAATCAAGAATCTTATATACTAACTGGATGTTGCGTGCCGAACTATGAGTTGAAGCCAGGTTCATTCACCTTTGCTCATATGTTTTATCTCTTTTCCACACTCTGATGTGTTACCATGTTATTTATAAAAAAAACTTATTTTTTATAGAAATAAGAATTATCGGGCATTACCTAATTAATTTACTTTAAGCTAATTCCAACAAAAATTTATATTTTTCATATAAAACTTTCTGCGATCAAATTTACTTAGTTTTCTATGTATTATACAAAAAAAAGAACTGAATCAAAATTCTCATTTCACGGGTATGCACCTCCTACGTACTATGACAACACTAATAATAAAGAAATATCGCCGATATGTCAGAATTGTCAAAAGTCATTCACCAATTCAATGTTTTTTTTCGTGAAATAAACGTATTTCGTCGATTTACTTGCGTAATGCGCTATGTATTGCATAGTAAAGCATTGTAAAAGTAATTGGAGGCAGAAATCCGACACAAAATTTTATAGGTGAGTACTTATTTTACGAAAATGTTCAAAAATCTTACTAGCAATCAGTCTTCCTCTATTTTGCTTGTAAGCTTTGTTAATTTTTATTCAAGAACCCCACGAATAGGTTTATAATGATAAGTTAGAAGTATATTTTGTTTATTTGAAGTTCAACATTGTCTTAAATGAGAAACTAAAGATTGTGTGGTTTTACAACTCGGGTGACCAATTCGTTTTCATGCATGGTATTTACTCGTATAAAATGGACCTAAATCTATCAACTTAGTACGTTTTCTATTCTCATAATTCATATCACAGAATAACATGTTTATTGTTTGTGTCTTTACAATTTACTTGAATAATATTAAATATTGCAGTTTTCCAAAAGATGAACGAAGGAGGCGGTTTTGGCTGTCGATTGTACCGATAAAGGGTTTCAGAGCGTTCGACAATTTGATGACCCTGCTGTCGAAATTGTTCTCACATGTGGAAAATAAAGAAACTGTTATAACGTCCTAGTATTTTATTATTTTTTATCCATTGACAAATACTCCCCTTATGTTTTTGTTAGTAACTATTTGTGGCGTGCTCAGGTAAAAGGAAACCTTTTGCCGGATATCATTAAGGCGGACTAAGTGCAGAGTGGCATAGAAATGCAACCAAAAATGGACTGACAAATTGGTATCTTTTACTACAGAACGTCACATTGATACCTACACCAATGGTAAGTATATTGCTAACCTAATCCACTAATGGCTACCTCACTGTGAACTTAGCCATAGTCACACTCGTATTCACAAACACATACAAACAAAAGACGTGTATACTAAAATTGCTACTATATTTAAGGATTGGCCTCATAGGTGAGCGTTTTTCAAAAAAAGTGTACATGGCAAAATTTGAATGTCCCACACGTTCAACGTGTTTTTTTTTTACTTTACCTTTAGTATTTGGGTATATGAGTGGTATCATTTGATTCTGTAGATGTGGGGCATTCATTTTATATTTATAAAATGATTATATTATATTTATTACTAGATTTATTGCGAAATAAAGATATGAAAAGTGCTAAAATGGGTATGTCCCACGTCGACTCGGTCATGTTCAGAGGCTTGCAGAAACTCGAAATAAATTTGTATGAATATTGAATGTGGTCACACAGATAAAGTAATGAGTCTAGATTTTAGTCGTGTGCTTTATTTATAAACAAATACGGTTTATAATGCCGAAAAACTACTTTTTCCACTGTCCAAAGAAATCGACAGACCGGAACTTCCGGTTATAGTCACAAGCGATTTTAACATACTTGTGCAATCGATATTCCCCAAAAAGCGTTAATTTTTCAATCCTGGCAACATTTTAATGCTATAGGCATCGGATTTCATTGCAAATATACCGTCAGTTCCGTGAAAACGGTGACGAAAGGTGGACGCTGTGTCAGTGCGCTAAAAATAGGATTTCGAGTTAGTAACAGGTTTTTCGGTAAGTAGATTATAATTAACTTTTTAAACACAATTAGACATAGAAGAAACTATCGTAGTATCCGAAACTAAACCAAAAACACATTGAATTGGTTCAGAACACGTTGAAATTTTGATTTTAAATTGTCGAGGTAGAATTCGTCACGTCCGATTCGTGACGTGATATACTACCGGAACGATTTTGTGACGAATTGGAACTATAAAGCTTAGTACACAATCGAAATGTGACCGATGTTTTAACCGACTTCTAAAAAAGGAGTTACTTAGTTTGACCCATATATTTGTTATACATGCATGTTTATCCGCCATTATCTCGCATTTGTCAGAACCGATTTTGATGCGGTTTTCAGAAAAGTATTTGTTATTTCCGGAAGAAATGACTAAAAAGCAACATAACAATTAAAACATTAATAAAAACCGGCTAAGAGCATGTCGGGCCACGCTTACAGTCGAGTTTTTAATTAGGCGAACTAACTTGACAGCTGAAAGTGTTGTCAGAAATGAAGAAAAAAAATTGTGATTGGTTTATGTCGATATAACCTTAAGTATACACCCATAAACCTTAACATATTGCAATAAAGTTTATATTCGTTTATAACTGTCAAGAAAACAAAAGGCAGACAGCGTTCTAAGCGATGTCCTAAAATAAAGTTCGTTCGATGTAAGTATTTTAATTACAACCGTTTTTTAGGGTTCCGTGCCCAAAGGGTAAAAACGGGACCCTATTACTGAGACTTCGCTGTCCGTCCGTCCGTCTGTCACCAGGCTGTATCTCAAGAACGGTGATAGCTAGGCAGCTGAAATTTTTACAGGTGATGTATTTCTATTGCCGCTAGAACAACAAATACTAAAAATAAAATAAAATAAATATTTAAGGGGGGCTCCCATACAACAAACTTGTTATAGATTATGGTACGGAACCCTTCATGCGCGAGTCGGACTCGCACTTGCCCAATTTTTTATTAATGAGAATTAAGACTGTTATTCTATATTTTGAAATGTTCATGTTGCTATTACTTGCTAAAGGTAATCGTAACATTGTATGTTTTATTTTAAACATTTTTAATAAAACATTATTAATAATCTATAAAAATAGATACATAACACTAATAAAACTTTCAATATTAAGATTGTCATTTACTCATGAAAGATTTTTATGTAATACATAATAATATACATGGTAAATATTTATTATTACTAGTTTAATACATGTTTTATTATTACATATATAAACTAGTAATAATATATATTATACCATTTTGATTCCGTTGCAATAAATACGATTCATAACATAATATTTTTGTGATTTTATTTCAATATATTCAATCTATGTACACTATTCCTTACATTTTCCAGTTAGTCACATGAGATTCCGTTTAGTTACTGTCCCAAGATTTGGGATGTTGAACATAATTATTTCTGGCTGCTGCAGTGCAACAATTCACATATTTAAGCGTTAACATTACTAAATGAATATTCCTTAATGTAATAAAAAATATTATTCGTTGATTTGTCTCATTTTAATGCAAAAAAATACATGTTTTAGCAGTCATTTGGTGGCGATTGTGACGAACTGGACCTTTATTTTATCCTCAAAGCTTGCTCGTTCCATTAATTCTATAAATTAAACCCGTTTTAAATAGTTTATTGTCTGTATTTTAAACGTGTAAACTAAAACTGGTCCAAAAAATACTTCAATCAATTTATACTGAATTTTATATTAGTGACTATCCGGAACTAGTTTCACCACAATCTGAGTTTAAAATGTCGATATTTTCTATATTTTTTATATTTTAATGCCATTTACTCAAATAATACAATATAACTTATGGGGAATTAAATAAGCCAAGAAAATTTAAAATCGGTGTTATAAAAAAAACCGTTTTCCGGTTCGTCACGTGTACACTTTTTTTGAAAAACGCTCAGGTGCTCACAATACTCTGGCGTTGCGTAAAGGCGGCTAATACACGGTGAAAAAGGGACGTTGACGTATGCGTCGCGTTTTTCTCCATACATTTAGCCGTCCGTTTAAGTATCAGTAAGTAGTCTCCAGTTACACGGACACTTGAAATCAGCATTGCCTAGAATGCTAATGTTTTATCGCCGACGTAAGGCTTCCATTCCTTTCTGGTAAATTAGCCAGTGCGAGCGGGACGGCAACGCACGAAACAACAATAAAATTTTGCTATGCATATACTTTCCTATCCTACTAGGATGGGTGTTCACTTTCATGATAAAACAGTTGATCGGATTTGAATTTAATAAATTACAAAATCATCAATCATCAATCTGTTGTATATGTCAAATTCCGCGGGATATTCCTAATGTATGCTTAATCATGGACACCTTAAAGAAAGAGATGCAAGATCGGTGTGACGTAATTCAAGGTAATTTTTTCTGGCTTCAAAGGAATGTTCGGCATGCAATATCCAGTTAGTATATAAGATTCTTGCTGTAAATCTTCCCATTTGTCACTTTTAAGGCGAGTACGTATGTGGAATGGTGATTTTTAAAGTCCTAAGGCTCGTAATCTAGCCAACGGAAAAATCTGAAAAAAATATATGTTATTTTTGACTATTAGTTAAAAAAAAACCGGCCAAGAGCATGTCGGGCCACGCTCAGTGTAGGGTTCCGTAGTTGCTCATCCTTCACAATAAACTGCTGTTTTAAGCCCGAGGTTTAAGTTAAGACAGATTTTAAGCTCTATAAAAAGGTCGTAAACGCCCTAGAAACTGTAATCACTTATTACCTTCTGGAAGTCAACTTACGACCTTTTAAAGAAAAAATATGAAATTTGGCGATAACTCAAAAACGGCTTGACCGATTTTGTTCAATATAGTTTTCATTGAAAGTACTTATAAGGCCGCATTAACATGAATTTTTCCATATTTTTTTGACTTGTGGTTCAAAAGTTAGAGGGGGGGGGACACAATTTTTTTTATTTTCGGAGCGAATATTTACAAAACTACTGACTTTATCAAAAAGTAATGTTTGAAAACCCCTATTATTTTCAAGAGACCTATTCAACGACACCCCACACACTAGGGTTGAAACGAAAAAAAAAAATCACCCCCACTTTAGGTGTTCGAGAGGTACCCGAAAAAAAATTTTTTTTTTAGTTTTTATTTTACCGTTTTGTCGGCGTGATACATACACATACTCATACCAAATTTCAGCTTTCTAGTACTAATGATCACGGAGCTAAGCCGCGGACGGACGGACAGACGGACAGACGGACAGACGGACATGGCGAAACTATAAGGGTTCCTAGTTGACTACGGAACCCTAAAAAATATAGTTGGATTTTTTTTTTTAAAACCAATAAATACTATGCCATAAATAATGATGAAATACGGTCGTTTTCAATTTTTATTTCCCTAAGGCTTCTAAACTACAAGTGATACTTACACGGCTCTTTTGGAAAAACATTGGAAATTCTTTGATCTTTAATCGTATTGTTTAAAAGTTAGTAAAATGCAAATTCAGTCTAATAAAGAATCAAAAAAACTGAATTTCCGCGAGTGCGGCCCTGCGCGGGCTGCGAGCTCAGTGTAAATCTAGCTGTCGAAGGGGATTTTTTTTTTAAAACCAATAAATACTATGCCATAAATAATGATGAAATACGGTCGTTTTCAATTTTTATTTCCCTAAGGCTTCTAAACTACAAGTGATACTTACACGGCTCTTTTGGAAAAACATTGGAAATTCTTTGATCTTTAATCGTATTGTTTAAAAGTTAGTAAAATGCAAATTCAGTCTAATAAAGAATCAAAAAAACTGAATTTCCGCGAGTGCGGCCCTGCGCGGGCTGCGAGCTCAGTGTAAATCTAGCTGTCGAAGGGGAAGGCTGTGTGCTGTGTCTCTTGCTCTCCCGATCCATCATGTTACAAAAATGGTTATAGTACCAGATCCCGCGGAGGTTTGATCTGTCCTCGTACTTTTTTTTTACATATTTCTGTAACACGTCGATACTTGATAGTAAATTTTACTTTATCTCGTCAGTCCCTACATAATTACTTATGTAGTACCAATTCAAATTGATTTTTGAAATTGACTTTTATCTAAAAAAAAAAACGAAATTCATAATTATAAAAATTGCGCTAGCCGACGAGTCTATGTTGATTTTTCGTACACGTGTTACGGTTTCCCATGTCTAAGCGATATATAAAAACTAACTTCATAATCGCGCGACAAATGAGTAAAAATGCTTGTAATTATTTTGACTCATAATATTTAAAGTAGGTTAGTATTTTGTTTTAAATTCTAGTAAGTAATTCTACTAAAATTATTAAACTTTATTGCATAATCTATCTATCTATCAATCAACCACAGAAATCAATTGCTAAACATAGGCCTCCCCCACGACTTGCCACAAAGTGCGATCCCGTGCAGACCACATCCATTGATTCCCCGCTACCCTCACCAAGTCATCATTATTGCATGATATACAAAAAAAATACAAATAGCGGACTTAATGCCTTGAGGCATTCTCTACCAGTCAACCACTGGATTTAACAGTTACGGTGCAAACAAAGTGATACAAACTCAACTCATTATCTAAATAATATAATATATGTATTCCATAAACTGATTAAAATACTTATATTTATATATATTATGTGTACAGTCGAGTTCATTTACATCTACCCACTTACGAGAACAAATATATCTGAACACGATTTTATGCTCCTGACAATAGGATCGTGTTCAGATATTTTTGTTCTCGTAAGTGTGTAGATGCATGACGGAATTACGGGTCTTTACGGAGTAGGCTTTATGGTCGCTAAACGGTGGAAAGACAATATTATTGAGTTCATAGCCTACTTAGAACGGATCGCTGTCTTAAAATTCCGTATCACCGAAAAGGAAACCCACACGATCGTCCAAGTGTACGCCCCCACGTCATCACACTTAAATGAAGAAGTGGAAGAGTTTTATGACTTATTGAATAAAGCCTGTGACGAGCACCGTGGTACGTGGAATGTGGTGCTAGGCGACTTCAACGCCAAGGTAGGACAAAAGAAGAATTGGATGATGGCCGTATTCTAGGACCATATGGGTTAGGAAACCGAAATGAACGTGGTTCTCGCCTTATCCAGTTTGCTTTTGGACAAAACCTTTGTCTCTGCAACTCTTTCTACTATAAAAAGCCACACCGCAGATGGAGTTGGATTTTACCTGATGGTAAAACCAAAAACGAAATAGGTTTTGCTCTCAAATCCAGAATATTCAAGTAATCAATAGAATACAGTACAGCTCAGATCATAGGCCTATCCACATTCAATTGAAATTTAACTCCAGAATTCGTCGACAACACAAAATAGTCAGCAAAATTAAGAATTTGGACAAAGACACTCTATTGTTAAATAAGGACCAGTTAAGTTTAGAATTAAATAATGCTTTCCGTTTATTGAAATCCGACTCTGATACAGATTACGACAATGTCAATGCAGAATATACGAAACTGGAAAAATTTATAAGAATAGCCAACAATAAAATTAAAATTAAAATAATAAAACAAAGAAATTATCCTCACATAGTTTGCACCTATTAAAAGAAAGAGAACAACACCGAGTAAATGTTACCAGCCCAGAATACAAACTCATAGACAGGAAAGTTAAACGGAGTATTAGAAAAAATATTCGAAACTACAATAGCAATACGATAAGAATAGTATTGGAGAAGAATTGGTCACTCAAAGTAGCGAAACAAGCATATCTAAGGGAAAAACTTGGATAAACTATTTGAGAGATGAGGAGGAGGAGAAGGTGTGAAGCAAGGAAATAGCGAGAAAATAACAAATATTTGCACAAACTACTACAAACAACTATACTCTGACAGCACTTCAATAGCCACCAGCCAACCTGTCACCAGTTACTCCTGCCCTGACTCTATCCCACGCATTACTGGCTACGAGGTCCACCTTGCTCTTGCCAAGATGAAATGCAGCAAAAGTCCCGGTGAGGGTGGAATCTCGGCGGAGGTACTGAAGATAGGAGAACCTACTCGTACACTTTTACCACATATAACAAATCTATTCAATTCCATTCTAAAATCAGGTACATTCCCCGATTTTTTTTGTCATTCGAACATAATTTTAGTACACAAAAAAGGTGACAATCTGACATAAATAATTATACCGATTAGCCTCATTTCAGACCTATATAAAGCCTTTATTAAGGTAATAGAGGGTCGCATTGCAGGTCAGTTGGACAGCAACCAGCCCCCTGAACAGGCGGGGTTTAGACTAGGGCTCTCTACCACGGATCATCTGCAAACAATCAATCAAATTATAGAAAAATACAGTGAATTTAACATCCCTCTTTATTTGGCCTTCGTAGATTATTCCAAAGCTTTTGACAGCATTACACATACATCCATATTTTCCGCACTACAAAATCAGGGCATAGACTCCACATATATCCTCCACATACAGCGCATCCGCAATATCTATGCTTCCAGCACCGCCAGTATCAAACTGCAGTCCCCTGGGCCTTCATTTAATATACATAAAGGCGTCAAGCAAGGAGATCCGCTGTCACCTAAGCTGTTCACCTGTACCCTTGAGCAAATATTCAGGAAGCTGGCGCCCATATGGGTGGGTAAGGGAATTGTTGTTGATGAGACGCAATTAACAAATCTGCGTTTCGCCGACGACATTGTCCTGTTCACAACATCAGCTACGGAACTCGGTGTCATGCTACAAGACCTAAGCAGAGCAAGCCTTGAGGTCGGACTAATGATGAACATGTCAAAGACTAAACTCATGACCAACAGCTCCCAGAGAAGAGTAGAAGTGGATGGTGGAAGAATGGAATATGTCCATGAGTACATTTACCTGGGCCAAATAGTCTCCTTCCAGGCTCGACAAGATAAGGAGGTCGCAAGACGTACCGAGAATGCCTGGAGGAGCTATTGGTCTATGAAGGATCATATGAAGGGAAACCTTCCAATATCGTTAAAACGGAAACTCATGGACATGTGCATTCTTCCAATCCTGACCTACGGAGCATAGACTTGGTCTTTGACAAAAGTTCAGAAGTCCACCCTCAAGGTTTGTCAAAGAGCCATGGAACGCAGTATTCTGGGCGTAAAACTAACTGACAGAATGAAGAACACAGTACTGCGTTCCAAAACGCTCATAGCTGATGTAGCCCAAGCGGCCGCAAAGCTGAAATGGGACTGGGCCGGACACGTATCTCGCATGCCGGACGACCTGTGGGCTAAAGTTACCACCGGGTGGGTCCCACAAAACAGCATCCGGCGTCGTGGTAGACCTCGAAGGAGATGGCGAGACGAACCTGACGCCTTTCACCGAGACTGGTGGGAGATTTCTCGGGAAAGGGACGCATGGAAGAATGAGAGGGAGGCCTTTGCCCAGCAGTGGGACAATATAGGCTCTTAAAAAAAGTGTGTAGATGTAAATGAACTCGACTGTACTTATTCAAATTAAACATTACAAAATAAATTAATCAGAGGTATTGTCTAAGAAATGCTTGCGCACCATGCGCTTGATCAAGAATTTTCTTTAAACTTGTCTGATGGTGAAATTTATTAGCTAAACATTTAAACTTTAAAATGATTATTTACATTTTTGTAAATATATGAAAGCACTTATAATTAAATAAATAATGAACTTTATTCTCTAAGTTAGCCACTAAGGCAGTTTTACATGTCTGAGTCTACGGGTATTTCACAAGAGGAGACCACTGCTGAGACAAAATTCTGAACGAAACTCAACAAAACTGAATACTGCTGTAACAAAAAAGAGAAACTGGATTGAGGGACAATCTTAACATTGCCGTAAGTAAAATATTGTCCCTATATACGCTGAAGTCACCTAATACTTTGAAATTAGACCATGCAGCCCATTATCCAATAGTCAAGTAACCAAAAATTAAAAAATTTGCCCTAGGATGTGCGCTTTACACGCACGATCCGCTGTCCCCATTGCTTTACAGCAAGTGTGAAGACTACGAACGAGATGGCGCTGCTCTAAATATTTTTATAGAATCTTTTATCGATTCTCTTTTTTATGTGGAAATACCACTTTATTGAATTTTGGGTATGGCTAATGCGTATAAGCATTTCAAACACATATGATGCAGAGGGCGCTCCAGTAGCGTAAGAATTATGGAATGAAAGATTTGGTGTGATTGACGTAGCGATCTAATAGCTCAGTTGGGAGAGCAATACGCCGGAAACGTAGAGGTCGCAGGTTCAAATCCTGCTTAAATTGTAGTAGATCGCATTCAATTTTTCTTTCTTAATGTACCTTTGTGTCATTATTTATAAAAAAATACGCGGCGGGGGGGTGGGCGCCCGGATCTTCAAGGTCATCGAAGTTATGACTCGCCTTAAGCTTAGCTGACAAATTAGAAAGAAGCCGGCTTTCATGATTTTCCGTGGTAATCGCACTGTGCAATTAGTTGTTTCACAAAACGTACAACTGTGAATGAGACGTTGTATGCCATATAATTTGGATGCTACGGTGTAGCTCTGGTAAATAGATAGATACCAAACCCTATTTTATAAGAAAACAGAAACAGGATTTGATCTGCATGAATACTAATGAGATGACTCATAGCTATGCAACAAGATATTATCAACAGAATCGCGATCTAGCAGGTTATAAAGCAATTAAAGTGGCCATCTCTGCTTGAAGCAAAATACACCTATAAGTTATAGGCTATAACTTTAACTTGGTTATATAATATTTCACTACAAATATCAACTACTGCATATGAAAAAACGGATTTCCGGTGCATAATTCCTAATTCTGGATCCATTGTCTCCAAGTTTAAAACTTCATAACCTACTTATATTTACACCTACCTACCTACCCTACCGACTCACTGCGTACTTTTTTTATGTATAGGGTCGAGTTCGAGTTGTAGGATCATCATGTGTATCATAAATCATAACGTCTACCACTGCAAGCGAATTAAAAACCACTGATGACGTATATCTACAAAAGTTTAGGTAGAGACCATTTTTTTTCTCCTAATCCACAGCGATCGACCCAAACAATACAAAAAACCTCTACCTGCTACAATGGGGGTCTCAGATTTGTGCTTTAAAAAGATAGTCAACGACCGATATACGGCGATTATCCTCGTTCTTAGTCAGTCACTTCAAGAAAAATGTCCACAGACGACGAGCACGACGTCGATCAATATTTCGTTAAGAGGTACACGGAAGTTTGCATCATAATTCGATACCGCTCAAATTTGAATCATAAGGGTGAACGACGCCGCGATTTGAGGACGATTCGAACGCGGGCTCGCTCCAACTTCAAACAAAAAGCTCCGACGAATATACAGGAGAGTTTGGTGGATTACAGTGATTCATTCGGGTGAGCCCCCAGAAGGGGAGATTTTTATATTTACATCGTGTCCCTCGCGGCATGCGCGTCGCCTCCGCCAGTCGCGCTACTACAGTTTCACACACGAACACCAGTGCAATAAAACTCATGTAAATATTACTCCTACTACAAGATTCTACATAGATTGTTACTTTTCAAAATATTATTGTGTCAACAGTAGTGATGTGAGTGAAATATACTGTAAAAAGTTGTGATTTAGATGTGAACCTATTCAAAACAGTGATTGTGAGATTGTTTCGCTTCGATCCAAGGAAATGCCGCCCGTTCCCTCTCAATGTATTTCAGGAAGCGTTTCAGCAAGGAACTTTTCGTTCTCATAATTCACGCTAGAGGTCAGTGAAGAATTAATAAACTGTGTAAACTATTGAAAAGTAGTATTTTATAGGTGTTCTTGATGAGATATGTGTATCTATATAGCTAGCTAGGAGTGAATAGGGTTCAAACACCGCCGAGCATTAATACCATCCCTTCTCCGCCCTTTACGCATGATCGACCGGTAGAGTTTTGGGGTTCACTGTGCGGGCCGTAACTATACTTATGGGTAAGTAAGTATAGCTACGCACCCTACGACGACCGGAGTAGTATGTATGTATGTATAGCTACACAACACCGAAGGGTGCGTGATTAGCGTAGGTAGGTATTATCTGTACTTTTTACAATTCACTCGTAACACAAACCAGTAGTTTTTATTGAAGTATAGTAACTTTAAATACGTACTTATGTTATTGCGCAAGATTGACTGAACTAGATTTAAATAAATCTGGTAGGACGTTGCATATAATTTATATACACCTATTAGACTAAAGGAAAATAAAAAACGTACAAATGAGTAGGGATTTTTAAACAGGAACATATAATTATATTTATTTATATATATATATATATATATATACCTAGTTACCTATATATTCGGGGCTCTAAGAGATATTTCTTACAATGTAGGTATTTAATTACTTACTATAATCACTAATACACTACACACGACTTAAGTGATCTTAAATAATCTAAAAAGTATTATGTACTTAACTAATAATCAATGAGTAAGTATATAAACAGTTTAAATACCTAGTTAAAATCTTGAATATAATTTATGTCAGTTTATCTATATCGCTTGTAATCAACTCGTATGTTCGTCCCCTCTAGAGTAGGTAGGTAAGGTAGAGTTCTATTATCTTTTGGATTTAGGGCTAACGACTATCTAATTATAACCCTCCAATCTATTGCACTGGTAGTTACCGGCGAAGGTAACGTAACATTATGAGAAATTAGGTCAAAATTTAAGCAACACTCCAGCTACTCGTTCGTTATCTTATTAGTTTAATTTAGCCTAATACAACCACAATACAATTATTAAAATACGTAGTGGTAACCCGCCATAATTCATTAATAACGCAACAGTATAAAACCGTCATTATTTCATATCATATCTCAATTCGGCGAATCAAAATCGTTGAATACGTGCTCCGTCGCGCAGATTATAATTATATAGATCATAACGTTTTTATTGATACAGAAATGAGTGAGGCGTCTATACAGCAGTGAATAGCGAGCGACATGTTTGTTTTCATACCGGTCCGAATTAACGTCGCGATTGGTTCAAAATCCATAACTGGCCTCCGAGAGCCAGGTGTCGTTCACACCGCGGCCTCGCGCGCGCCTCGTCTCGTTAATCACTCGTGCTTGCTATTGTTAACGCACGGTGTACAGCCATCTTTGTCAAATTATGGACGATTCCGATTGATTTCAACAACTAATTGTGTTTGTGGTATCTAAATGAAACCAAACACGGTTTCAGTGATCTTAACGCTTTGTGTATGTGTACGAAGGGACATTCTCTTTTGTTTTACTACTAACATCACTGCGCTGAATGGAAGCGTTACGACTTACGGCGTTAACGACCATTAAAATGATGGATGATGTCGTCTTTTGCAAAAAGAGTGTAAAGTGATCGTTATAGTAAATAATGTGAAGGGTGCATTTAGTGTTTATGTTTGGGCGTGCATGTGATGAGAACTGCGTCGTAATTTGTCGTACACATTGCATAAATGAGTGGAATGGCGTTGCGGAGCGCGCGGACCGGAGCATGCGCGCCAGTTGCCTCGCAATCTCTGGGAGCGCATTGAGTGTCCTTCGTTTACGTGTTAAGCAAAATGGGAAGGTCGAGATTCCCTGGCAAACCACTCAAATTCCAGAACAGAAAACGTATTAGTGTACTATCGGGTGCAGTTTACCATGAGAATGCTCCGGAGAGCCAACCGCCCGCTCGCGGCGGGACCGCCAATGTTTTCGCTGGGGATAAAGAGGTAAAGCTCTTTTCTCTGATTGACTTTGTTTTTGACGGAAACGTTATATAAATTTAGTTAAGCATACGCGGAAATGTTGTGTTTACGTAATAACCACTAGTATAAACGAGGGGGCGATCGTACCAAGCGTCAAATACGATAACGTAATTTGACATTTCAATACTTAATCCATTTCATGTCAACAGAAAATCTACACCTAATGTAAAATGCTCATAATGATATAGGCTTTATGTAGATATATATGTAACAATGAATATAAGCATAAATCAGCTATACGTTTCATTACCATTGTCTAGGAATCTCAATTTCTTGTACAGAACAATGGTTAGAAATCATGTTTGTTGTACTATGTTGTTGTTTATGTTGGTTTAACACTTTGAATCTTTTAAGTCATTGTTAATAAACATATCTTGTCTGCTAAATGTATTATCAAAATTCCATAGTAGATGATTGACAATGCTCAATCAAAATGTAAAACAGTTGACAATCTTTTGTCCAATACACATTAGTAAGGTTATGATTTGTATCAAGTTTAATATTATGTCCTTGTAATCTATTCTACATTTAGGTTAGAAATTTATTTTGCTTTTAAATATTTCCAGGAAGAAGAAAAGAAAGAAAATAACAATGATAATGAAACAAATGGGTCTAGTGAAAACTTAGTCAGTGACAGTGTACCAGATAACAAAGAAGAAAACACAGACTCAACTACCGGTGACACAAAATCTCCTGTCCGAACTCGGTCACAGAACAAAATGGAGCCAATTAAAGGTGAAAAACCAAAGCCAGTGAAGAAAACTGTGACTTTTGGCACTGTTGAAAGCTGTGAAGATATTTTCTTGCCTTTGAAAAAGATTCCTTTGAAACATCATGCACCTCTTGTGCCCATTATTAAAAAGAAATCATCATTGAAACAAACAGAATACTCCACATTCAATAGCATACTTAAACCGGCTAAACTGACCGATTTGAGTTCAAAGTCATCTGAGCATCATGAAGGGTACTTGAGAAAGAATCTAAATCCATTATCAAAGCCAATGAACAAGTTTTCACAGTTAAGTGATGCTCGCTGTATATCTCCACCACCTCGAAACATATCTCCAGTGGATAAAGAGAGTGCAAGCTCATCAAAGTTTGTACTACCTATCAGGAGTGTTCATTCATCTCGAGTTATCAAGCCTAATAAGAGATTTATAGATGGAGAAGAACCAGCTGCTGCTACCGGCACCTTAGGTTCAGCAAAGGTGCTTAAGAAGCCTAAGCTAAAGAGACTTGTATTTAACAATTTACCTGGAGATGATGACACACCAGAAGATGTAGCATCAGATCTTTTAAATGATACTGAAAAACCCAGAGACAAGCAACTTTTAACTCCATCAATTTTATTCAAAGACAAAACTACAAACTCATTTTCTGGCCTTGGTAGTAGCTTGAGAAAGCCCAATGTCAAGCTTGATTTGTTCTCTAGCAAGGATAAAGAAGCAGAGTATTCACAGGATGAAAATTCAAATATAGAAGGAGGAGAAAAAACTAAGTCCTTGGAACAAAACAAACCAAGCAAAGAGGAGAGAGCTGGGCATGCAATGCGTAAGCTTATGGACATATCAGATGCAAGTAGTTCTACAAGCACTAGTAGTGGTTCAGAGTCTGAAGAAAGCTGGGACAGTGATAGCCTAGAAGGAAGTGGTGATGAAGAGGAAAAACCACCCCCTAGCCCAGAACGCGAGAAGTCTACAGCTAGTCAGCTTCTGAGTGGCAAAGTGATAATAAGGGAAGCAAGATTGCAATTAAACACCCCTGTTCAGGCTACCACTGGGCTGGATGGTCCTTTTTCAGCACCCACATCTACATGTAAGTTGTATTATGTTATATGTTTTTGTAATTGTTTTGTTTTACTAGTTTCAAGTTGCAAAAACAATTACAGGCAATTTATTATGTAGTATCACATGATACCGATTTATGTTGAGTTGTAAAGTGCTAAATGTTTAACTAATGGATTCATCATGCATGTATGGATTCAACGGCCTTTAGGGCTATGAAACTTGTAAATTTCTCTTTATATACTCATAACATCACCTCATTATATACTGATATATTACAAATCTTACAATATAATTTTATTCACAGCTCCAATTCCACCAACTACTGTGACATGTGGTGTATGTGGTGCAGTGCGCTTCTACAAATTTGTAAAACAAGCTCGCAAGTTTGGAATATACTCCTGTGAGTCATGTCGAAAGTTCATTACCAAGCTCTTGAAAAGAGAAA
Organism: Apotomis turbidana; assembly: GCA_905147355.2. Lineage (NCBI taxonomy): Eukaryota > Metazoa > Arthropoda > Insecta > Lepidoptera > Tortricidae > Apotomis > Apotomis turbidana. Next base: position 30,819,569 of record LR990281.1, on the reverse strand, counting down.
AATTGGCACACAAAAATGGTACCATTGTCATGCAATGTATGAGAGAAGAAGGTTAGTAAAAATTATATATTTTTTCCAAATACCAGATTTCTATGTTTCTTTTAATATTTATTAATTAATTTATTGTTTGTAACATTTGATATACCATCTGCCATCTTTCCTTTTCAGGTAACTGCATTGTACCTCCAATAGTGAGATCACAGCAATGGAAACTAGTGCGCTCTGAAAATAGATCACGGTGTCCAGCTTGCTGGTTAAAAATGTGTCTGAGAGCATTCCAAGTGCCACCAAGTGTAAGAGCAGGGCTCACAGCAATGCTCCCCCCATCAATGAGGGCAAGTGTTAAGCTTTCCGGTCCTATAGTCCAAGTTAATCCATTAAGGCTAGGAGCTGGCAATACCTGGACGAGCTCATCTACGCCAGCATTAACAACTGCACCAGCAGCTAACACTGAAAATGAAAATAAAATCTTCATGCCTTTGAAACCTAGCAAAAAATCAGAGGAGAACATTGAAAAGGTTGAAAAGGTTGAGGTATGTAATTAAATAATAAACACAGTTTAATATGTTAAATTAACAATAAGATTTTTCATTCAACTCATTATTTCTCATTTACAGGATATATCCAAGAAAGATAAGGACCGCATGCCAGTGGAAGAAGATAGTGAAGATTTCAGTGAGAATAGAAAGCGGCGCATTACAAGGGTGAAAGTTCGAAAGAAAGATAAAGGTGACTCCAAACAGTCTGAAGATCCAAAACGACAAAAGGTTGAACTCAAGGGACCAAGAGTCAAGCACGTGTGTCGAAGTGCTTCAATTGTTTTGGGTCAACCTATTGCAACATTCCCTACTCAAGAAGAGAAAGAAAAGCATGATAAACCAGTTTCATCTGAAGAAGAAAATATTTTACCTATTGTAGAAAAAGATGTTACTGCTCCTAAAGTGCCTATCTGTGATATTGAAATGGACACTGAGAATAAGGCCCCTCTTCAGCTACCACTCGAAATTACAACTGCAAAGGGGGTTGATGTGGACATGCAGGAGTCAAAACAGAGGAAGATGGATGCTGAAGTGCCTGTTAAACTTCCATCTAAACAAGAGTCCAGTGAAGATGAGACTGTCATGGATCTCGTACCGAAGAAGACTATCATGAAACCGCTTACAAACATAACAAATGTAAGTTTAGCTACTTTACGATAAAGTAATCATAACACCAAAACTTGAAAAAGAAAAATATTGTGAACAAAACAAATACAGCCCAAAACGAACAACTTTAAACTAATTTTCCTTTAAAGATTTGATCTATCAAATCTATAGTATTGTCATCCAAATTCATACATTTGCATAGTTTCTAATTTACAGCAAATAATAAAAGTATGTTGAAACTGTCCACCATACATATAAATCATGGACAATTAATGTGTTAAAATTAACTTCAATATTTTGTTATGTTGTTATTTATACTTTAATTAACGAATTTTAACATATGGTTAGCAAATAATTAAATTAATTACAGATGCGCGGACGATCTCAGAAATTCACCCAAAATCGGCCGGAACTGATCTGTGTCGATTTCTGGGAAAGCTACGACCCGGATGAAGTCTGTAGTTCAGGATTTGGGGTAATTGGCACTGCACCATTTACCGTCGCGAGGTTATGCTTCTTGTGTGGAAGTGCCGGGAAAGAGAAGGTACATATTCTTCAATTTTAATCTTGTCACACGGAATCGTTGTAAAACGTAGTGCTTGTCCTTATCCCAATAAACTATGGGTGTTCCCTTATTCCAATAATAGTTGACACCATGGGCCACAGGTGGTTGAGTAGTAGATGTTATAAATTAGCCTTCTAGTTGACAGGGGGACATAGGCTTAGCAACAGCGTCTCTGTTTGGTTGTGATAAATAAATCATTGTCCTTGAATTAGTCTTATATTATTTTGATAATGTGTGAAACTCATGTGAGTTTAATTCAATACGATTTATTGACGGCCACATCAATAAATCAATAGTTACCAGTATTTAACTCCTCAATACCCTAATTCCAGATGTTGGTATGCACGAGCTGTTGCGAGTGGTACCACACTTGGTGCGCGGAAGACGCGGCGCGCGGCGGCTGGACGTGCGCACGATGCGTTTCTTGCGCGGCCTGCGATCGGCCCGCGGCGCGGCTGCGTTGCCGCTCCTGCACCAGGCATTACCATGCGGCGTGCCTGCCTACGCCACCGCCCGCGCATCGGAGCGATTGGCCTCAGGTATGAAACACTTATCTTAACACACGTGGTGAGAGGAAGTCGCGGCGCGATGCGGCTGGACGTGTGAGAGCTGCGTGTCGTGCGCGGCGTGCGCCGATCTTGCACGAGGCGCTGCCATACAGCGTGTCTGCCTACGCCACCCCCCGCACAAAGGAGCGAATGGCCACAGGCATGAGCCTAGAGAATCTAATTAATAAACAAATTACAATACTTCTGAGGCCTACCTTCAGAATGCTCTGTTAAGTGTTCGTCCTAGGCTATAATTTAATAATGTGATATTGTGTCACTAAAAATGACACAATGTAAGATAGAAAATGTATCATGTTATTTATTTCTGTAATAAGAGGGACGTAATGAGGATTTCGTTTGGAGTTCCTTCTTCCTTACTATTATTTTGAAACGTAAACATCTTGAAACATTTCTTTTTTTTATCAATATAGTAATTTTTTGCGTTTTGCAGATTTGCAGTACGTGCCTGAAATGCAAAAGCTGCGACAGTGGCCGCGTGAGTAAATTCGTGGGAAGTCTACCGTTCTGTGGGCCATGCTTCAAGCTGCGGAAAAAGGGCAATTACTGTCCACTATGCCAAGCTTGCTACAGGGACAATGACTTTGATAGCAAGGTGAATATTTCAAATTTAATTCTATTGTTTCGTTATGTAGAAGACAAACAAATTTACTAGTTTGTAATGATCCTTTAACAAACGTTAAGCTTGCTAAAGCTGCAATACCAATCCTAACGTAGTTGAACGAGGCAGCAAAAGCATTCTGGGCGAAAAACTGATATAACATTTAATCTCTCTTTGAACATATATTATTTAATCAAAATTCATAAGTTTGGTACATTATTATATTGCTAATATGATATTATTTTGTTTTTATTTTAAGATGATGGAATGCGGATGGTGTGCGCGATGGGTCCATGCCAGCTGCGAGGGTTTATCAGGGGAGGAATATCAGCTATTGTCTGCTCTCCCACCATCCATTGAATACATCTGTTGTAAGTGTATGCCTAATGACCCGCCATGGAGGAAGATGCTGACTGAACATCTCAAGGGAAAATTACTACATTTGTTGAAACTTCTCGCTAAAAACAGAAAGGCGTGCGCACTTCTAAAGTTGACGCCGCACAAAAATACTCCGGTGCCTAACAAGCCTTACCGAATTATGTCTCCTCAAGCTATTAGAAAACTACACTTCGACAGCACTGATGAAGCTATGAAGAACACTACTGAGACTAAAGTATACAGGAACATTTCAAGAGGACGACGAAATAACTTCGCGCAAAAATCTGACGATCCCAGTTCGTCGCAGATATGGCATTGTTCGTCATTGCTGACGGATGAAGACATGGAAAAAGAGGGTATTCTTCAGCCTCTACATAAAGTTGTCAATCTTCAAGAGCCTCTTATGCAAAACAAGGAGATATGTTTCACTACCGGATTATTTGGTACGAAAACTGAATTTGACACCCCCTGTGTTGAGGTTCATGAGAATAATCCTATTCCTAAAACGGAAAAGGCAACAACAATGTTGCCCACCACTGTACATGATGACAAATATGAGGCTATTTCTGATGATGACGAGCCAGTGAAGAGTTTTCCGCAAGCGCGTAGTGAGCAAGAATTAAGCCCAGCTGTAATACGCAATCCGAGTACACCTGGCCTCGCTACTGGTATTGACGAGTTAAGCAGAATAGTTTCCCCATCTCTGCTTGACATCAAGAAAAGAGTGAACAGTGATGAATATATCTCCTTGAAAGACTTTAATCATGACATGCGAGAAGTCATTCAAAGAACAATTAATGAAGACTTAAAATCAATATATAAGGAATTATTCTCAGAGACATTCCCATGGTTTGACTGCGAAAATAACTGTCTTCAGCCTAATTTGGAAGTTGAAAGAGAACAAGAAGATACAGAATCTCTAAAAGATCATGAAATAACTGATGACAAAGGTGCTACTGTGGCTGCCCAATCTATTGCACGACCAATAGACCAAATTGTTCCAAAGTTGGAAGTTGAGGGTCAAAAAGAAGATGAAGACTTATTAGAGTTTTACCCTATGGTTGATTCAAGAACATGTGTGCTCTGCAAAAGTGTTGGTGATGGTTCACCGGCAAATGAAGGCAGATTACTGTACTGTGGACAGAATGATTGGATCCATGCAAACTGTGCCCTATGGTCAGCCGAAGTGTTTGAAGAAATTGATGGATCATTACAAAATGTCCATTCAGCAATATCTAGAGGAAAGATGATTAAATGCGCAGCCTGCGAAGTCAAAGGTGCTAGTGTTGGTTGCTGCGCGAAAAACTGCAGCGAGACATATCACTATGCTTGTGCAAGGAAAGAGAGTTGTGCCTTTATGGATGACAAAAGAGTATTCTGCCCAACACATGGAAAAGATGTCCCTAAAATAAGTTTGCAAAAAGACTCTGATTTTGAACTTACAAGGCCAGTGTATGTGGAACTCGATAAAAAGAAGAAAAGATACAGTGAAATTAAGAAAGTGCAATTTCTGATGGGATCATTGACTGTAAATAGTCTTGGAAAGATTGTGCCCCCTGTTTCAGATTATGAAGAATTTTTGATGCCTGTGGACTTTTCGTGTACTCGTCTATTTTGGTCTTGTAAAAAACCACTAAAGATAGTAAGATACACTATCAGAACCAAACTTATTTTAGCAGAACCTATGCCTGGATTTGATTTTGGAGTGAACATTACTGTAGATCACTCAACGGATGTGCAAGTTGTAGAAAGAGTAATGGCTGAAATAGGTGCTTGGCACGAAAGTCTGGAGACGGGGTCGGCAAAACCGGCTTTTCTACTTAAACATGATAAATCACCAATCAAATTTGGTAATGCGTTGACTCTGGAAGATTTGGCTGTTAAACAAGTTGTTGAGCATTTATTGGATAATGTTTGTAAACAAGAGCAGCAAGATGAAGAAGAACCTCAAAATACTGCAGATTTATTGCCACCAGAACTTAAGGACGCCATTTTCGAAGACCTTAATCACGACCTTTTAGATGGCATTTCAATGCAAGACATATTCCCCAAACTAATGTCTTATGAAGACCTTGTTGCGATGGATTTAAAGAATGAATTTTACGGCGCCATTGGTCAATCAGATGACAAAAGCAGTGATAAATCTGATTCACGTTCAACAACTGATTTTATCGATGAATTACTTAACGCGCGATTAGAATCAGGCAGTAAGGAACTGAAGAGAAGTAAATCAGAAATGCTTTTACAAAACCACAATTTAAAATCTTTATCCACTGGTAGAGGACAACAAAGGTCAAGCAGCCTGACATGGAATAATAAATTCGATACAAGTTTATTATCATCTACAATCAAACGATGCAAAATGGGACGAACTTCTACAGTCACTAGTAATCTTATTACAGCTCAGAAAGCAACAACGGGAGTTAATGCACTTGAACCCATTAAGGAAATTGAATCTATTAATGCAGTTAAGAAAGTAAAATCTGAGCCTAGTAGTAGCAGCAAAGCTGTATGCGACGAATCACCTCATACAAGTGGGATCAACTATCGTACAACATCGCCTAAACCAAAGGAGGAAAATAAAAACGAGAAAACCGACAAATCCGACGGGTACTATACTACTGGCTTCATAGATTTCTACACTAAAATACAATGCAGTCCGATATCACAATTGGATGGTACTGCTGACTGGTCAGGATCTGAAAGCACTTGCAGTTCCCGGCCGAACAGCCCTCGCGATGATGACTTTTCTCCGATATCACAATTAGATGGGGCTGAAGATAACCACCCAGGAAACGAAACTATGCGAAATCAAACAAACCAGTATCTCTACAGGACTAGCGGTTCAGAAAGCACGTACACCGTAACAATCGCTGGCAATTCAATTAGTGGTCAGCCTGAGTTAGTTATGAGGCCTTTGGATGACGGTTCAGGTATGTCGGGACAGATTGAACAACCCGTACGATGTGACAGGTGTCAATGCACATACAGAAACAAAGAGTCCTATGACAGACATGTTCCATCTTGTGATATGATGTCCACGAGCGAAAGTGAGAGCGAGAATCCTAAATCACCTGAAAATAGAACCTTGACGACCCTCCAGAATGCTTTTCAGGGTGCTTTTGCTCAACCCATGATTATTCATGCAGGTGTCGTCAGTGGAACAGAAAATACAGTCAAAGCAGAAAGTATTTCGGCCAGGCGAACGTCAATTAATACAAGACAAATCACAATCAATGGCACTATAGTAGAGACGCCATCACCTGGACCAACAAATGAAATGACAATGACAATAACAGAGCAGATGAAATCTGGAACTGTTATTTTTGATCAAAGTAAAACAACGAATGTTCAAGTATCTGCTAATCAGCAAGTTCTATCATCTCCACAGATAGTAGTAACACCACAAATGCTATTACCTCCTAAAACAAGTTCAGCAGGGGCACATAAAATGATGGGACCGCAAATCATAACTCAACCCGGTGTCCTACCCTACAACATTTGCGTGAAGCCAGGAAATACTACATCGAACATACAGCAAATACAAAGTGGAACTGATATGGCGCACCTCTTGTCAGGAGCAGGAGGCATACAAGTTATTTCGTCAAATTCAAATCAAGTTTTGACTATACCATCAAATCAAGGAAATATCACTACTATGGTACATGGGAAAAGCCAAGTTGCTAATTTTCCGAATATGGCTAGTGCCTCATCTCTTACCTTGCCTGTGAATTCAATTCAAGGTATGCCAAACGCTTCAATAATCCAGAACATTCAACCAATGATTCGACCACAAATTCAAGGAAATCCAACTATTGTTGTGCCTGCCATGACTGCTCAAAGACTGACATCTCCAAATACACACAAACAACATATAATTTTGCCTGGTAATCCACAAAAGTCTCCGAAAAAGCAACCAGCACCGGTCCAGCCTAAACCTATATTCCAAGCCACCAATCGTGGCAGAGGGCGGCCGATTCCAAAGCCTACCACAATTAAAAGACAAACAAAACTAGAAAAGACATTTACCACAATTAATCAATCTCCAATTGGAGCCGGCAGTACCGTGATTCAACTACAGACGAATAACCAATCCGGTCAACCGTCTATAATAGTGCAACCTGTCGCTAATCAGAATTTAATGTCTGCTTATGTAGAAGCTTTGTCTCAACAACAAAATCAGAACATGCAGTATATAGCGACAATTGGTCCTCAAGGAGATTTTAAAGCCACGCCTACACAATTTATCTCGCAAAGTGGACTTATGCCTCAAACGTTTCAAATACAACAAACAGAATCGGGAGGTTTGGTTGCAGTACCTAGTGGAGGTATTCCAGTTCTATTACCTCAAGGAAACGTTGGAATTTTGCCTCAAGCTATTCAGCAAGGTGCAACTATTTTACCCCAGGGTGCTTTACAGGCTCAAGGAATAATTTCTCAGGGTCCTAATGGTCCGACTATTTTACCACAAACTATACACACACAAAACGGTACCACGATTATACCGCAAGGCATTCAAGGCCTAACACCTGGAAATATTACATCGCAGACTGCTACTCTCCTGCCTAATAATACTCTACAAACAGGAGGCGCGACTGTAGTTCCGCAAAGTGGAATCGGGAACGGGCAGACCACAATATTACCGAATACTATACAATCACAAGGCAATACATTGATATCGTCCGGACCGGGGGCAACTATATTGCCACAAGGAACTTTGTTGCCACAGTTTTGTAATGATCAAGTTATACTCGGATCAACCCCTACTCTAGAAATGGTAACTGATCCTTCAGGGTGTATGTATTTGACTACAACACAGCCTGTGTATTACGGCCTAGAAACAATAGTGCAAAACACCGTGATGTCATCTCAACAGTTTGTTTCAACAGCGATGCAAGGAGTACTCGCTCAAAACAGTAGTTTTTCTGCAACTACGACTCAAGTGTTCCAGGCCAGTAAAATAGAACCCATAGTAGAAGTTCCCACCGGATATGTTGTCGTAAATAATGTTGGAGATGGCGTCAATCAAACAGCATCATCGGCACCTAATGTAGTTGCAGCTCAAAATGTCCAATCATCGCCACAATCACTTAAAGTTAAAACACCAGTACCTAACTTGACTCTGCAACCTCTACCCGATAAGCTATCAAATAACAATGCAAACCGACAAACGCCAAAAGTGATACAAATGAGTCCAGTGTCGTTGTCGATGGGATCACACGCAGGCCCTACAATTATAACTGGACGTCAGAACATCAATCCAATTACATCACAAATACATGGAATGACAATCTCAAGCACTCCTCAGCATTTCCAACGCTCCAATATATGCAAACCGAACAATGTGTCAATGTCGCCAAGCGTCACCTTAGTGTCTTCGACAGGACATCCTGTTATGGCTATCTCACAGTCGGTTCCACATTCTGCTCCGTCGTTCTCGATACAGTCAATTCCTATATCGCAGCCTATAGTTTCAAGTTCAATAGCGCCATCAATAAATAAAAATAACATGAAAGTGGAAAATTCACATGTTATAGAGATAAGTGGTAATCTGCAAGAAATGTCAAACTCTTCAAGTATGCCAACTATAAGTGTTACCCAGAGCCTGAAGTCACCAACACCTTGGAGGCAACTGAATCAGTTGACACCTATAAGCAGTGCAGAAAATAAGATCGAATTACAGAATATGACTGTTAAAACGAGCAACGTCAATGCGTCTACGATTAACATGCATAGTAACATCAACAATTCCCTTACTTGCAGACCACACGCACACAATGAATCTGAAAAAGGTCACCAAAACGTGTTGGTACCGATGTCTAACAATAGTATCTCTAGTGTGAATTTACATTCTCAACAATTTGAATCTAGCGTTAACGTTAGCCACCACACATCTCATTCAACATCTAATAATGTAATTCAGATTACTGCAGGAAATATCTACCCTCCGTGTTCTGTCATGAACAGCAATTTTGACGCAGACACATCATTAAAATTAAGTAAAATCAACGCTTTGTCGAAGGCGGAAGGTGGACACATTAACTTTTCACAAGAAATAATGGCGTCCCATTCGCAACAACATTCCCAAAGCGAAAAAGTGTTTCAAAATATGGGAACCAATGATAATAAGCAAAATATGGATAATGTGAATAATCAGATGAATATACACAAATTGAATAGTTGCCAGGTGGCGAGCAATATGAACAACCTAATGGGGAATTCACCAGCCATCAGCATAATACCACACAATGTAATGCGCCCGCAAATGCAGCATAATCAGAATACGATTTCAGTTTCCAGCAATCAAAACCAAATGTGTACAATTTCAAATGCTTCTGCTCATGGACAGATGCAAATTATTAATTCTGGTAATAATTCTCACCAAAATATGAACATCTCATGTGAAGATATTAGCAATAACAGAGTGAATACAACTATTAACTCTGAAAATACCATGCAACAAAGCAACCAACAACACGACATCAATAATTCCATGAATACATCAAACCTGCCACATGGCAATATGCAAATTATTTCGCATGATAATTCCAACTCTAATCAAATTCATATAATGAACGGACAAATTCAACATAACAGGCAAATGGATAGCAACAATCAGTTACACCAGTTAAATCAAGGAACACTCAGATCTTTCCATGAAAATAATTCGGCGGGACAACAAAACCACAATCAAAGCAACATGCTTTCTAATCGCAATACTCCTGATGCCAACCTGATGAACCATTCAATGAATATGCACAATTTAAGTAACAATCATAACATGAACAGATCCCATAATGATTTAAACCACATGCACAACATGTCACCATCAATGCCTAATTTGAATAATATACAAAGCAATCGAATGGTTGTTGATAATATGCAGTCACACGGCATAAGCAATATGGGACATCAGATGCATTCTAATAGATCAATGGAAGGAATGCACAACTCGCAGCTTCATAACATGCAACAACTAAACCATCATTTGAACAGCAACAGACCACAAATGGATAATGTTAATATGCAAAATAATCAACAAATGTCTATACAGCAAAACAGACAAATTGAAAATGTTGGGCATCATCATCAACATCAAATGCCCAATCTGATGCCAATGCAAAATAATCGATCTCACATGGAAAACAGTAATTTAATGGGTATGCATCAACATTTGCCCAACCAGATCCATAACAGACAACAATTGGAAAATAGCATGCATATGCACCACATGTCGGGTAATGCGACGAATATGAGTCTTAATAATCAAATGGACAACACGAGCTCAATGCCAAATTTACACAGCAACAGGCACGACAACAATTCTATGGTAATGCAAAATCTTAATGGCATGAATCAAATACCGAACAGGAATTCCATGGAACATGCTTCGCTAATGCAGCACCAAATGAATAATATGAACAACGTCAACATGCACAACAATGGCATGCAAATAGGCAGCAACGCCAACCACCAGGTTATGAATAACTCTATGATGCATGTTCCTAATATACCAGATATTAAAAATGAAATTGTAAACCCGTGTGGCGGTAGTTGCTCAAGCAACAATTCGCAATTTACCAACAATCAATCATCTTTCGAAATGTGTTCTGGCTCAAATATGGGGAGTAACATGAATATGAACACCAACAACATGATTCACAGTATGGGCGTTAACTCAAACATGCCAAATACTATGATGAATAATGTTAATAACAGCGGAATATATGGACCAACCGGCCAAAATAACATTGTAGGCCATGACATGTTAATGAACTGTAATAACTCTTCGGAACTCAATATAAGCAACCTTATGTCGAGTAACTCTAACCACATGATGATGAACAATTCACAACCTCATGCCACTGGTAATCAAAATCAAATAATAAGCAATCAAGTTTCTAACAACGCACAAACTAACATAAATAGTTGCAGTATGAGTACAACTAATAATTCTTCAAATCAAATGACCAATATAGACAACCAGCTCGGCCGATCGAATATTGCTGTAAACGATAACTTTGGTCAAGAAAGCTTGAGAAGCAAGAACATTATGGGCCCGCCGTCAAACACCAATTTGCCTCTACCAAATTTACCTAGTAATGACAACGCCAAAGTTAACATCGTGAATACTGATAAACAGAATCACAACATATCGATGAACAATCAAATGGGCTTTATGCAGATGAATTCTCAGAATAATAGGGTGATTAATCTTCCAGAAAGGAATAGATTGTCTAATGCAGGCCTAGAAAATAATTTGAATCAGCATGTGCCCCAGCAACACAATATACGGGTTGTGACTAACAACAACAGTAATAATGTTCCCGATCCCCTAACTTTCCAACAAAAAAATGAAAATAGTGGAACTATGATCAATGTGCCATTCCAAACTATACCTAACAGCGCACCTATGAATATCAACGTTAATTCCAGCAATAACACCGTCAATATTACCGTGCAAAACAATCTCGTTGACCCCAAGATTGCATCAAAATCCGCTGCTGATATAAGTTTCCCACTTCAATCTAATAACAACATCTTACAAAATCAGAGTGGCAATAGTAATATGATATGTATTCCTGTACCCAATAACACAATCACCCTGCCAACACAAAATTCATCCAGCATTACTTTGCCGAAAGCTCCTCCAACTCAACAGTCGGGTATACCAACTAACGTCGTCAACCCTATGTCTATGAGGCCAATGAATAGAGTACTGCCTTTACATCGAGACGGTCAAAGTAAATCTTCTTCAAAGAATTCCACTAGTTCGACTAAAACACTTGCCGTACCAAAACAAAGAACAGTAAGCCAGGACATGCCGGATCTTAACATCAAAGATGAAACTATTGACAGTGATTTGGAAAAAGCTATCGAAGAGTCTAAACGAATGATGGAACTGGAAAAGGCCAACAGAGAAAAAGAAGAAATGGATGCCGCTCGAGCTATTCAACTCTCAACAGAAATCCAGCAAGCTAGTCACGGTTCTGTTAGTCCCATTGTGGCGCAGGCTAGCATTACCGAATCTGTACAAACTACTTCCGAAATGACATCGTTGCCTAATTTAGACGCTGAAATGATTGAAGTAGAGCCACCAAAAATTTTACAAGAAAAAGATACGAACAAGCCTGCTGCGCAATCTAAACTGCCCTGTGGACCATCAAAGGTCGCAAAAAGGCCTATGAGCGACAAGAAGGCTGATAATGACGCTGTTGTAACAAAGAAACCAAATAAAGTGGCAAAAGAGAATAAGGGGTCATCAATACAAAAATATACGCCAGAACCTCCAAAAGATGACGGGCCTAAATTGATATACGAAGTAACCTCGGAAGATGGATTTAATTACACGTCAACTTCGTTAACTGATCTCTGGGCTAAAGTTGTAGAGGCCGTGCAAAATGCACGGAAACAATCCGGTCTACCTCCAATTCAGTATAATCTACCATCTACACTATCGGGCGCTCATCTGCTCGGACTCAACAATAATGCATTAAGATATCTCATTGAACAACTGCCTGGCGTAAGTAACTTAATTATGCTTATTTTACTACTTGCAAGTTTCATTTCAACTTATATACTTGAATTTTGAGTTTTAATTACATATTGTTTGCATTTACAGGCGAGCCGGTGCACTAAATACAAGTTACGACAAGGACGGCAACTTAACAGCTGGGATAACGATTTGGACTTAAGTGAAGGCTTTAAGGAAAGTCCATGGGGCAGCGCACGTACCGGTCCCATATCCCGCAAAGCTAGTCACGACATGTTTAGCTGGATGGCTTCGCCTTTCCGAGAGGAACCACCTCCATTTAGTGGCCAGGATGCAGAAAGTTCTATCTCCCGGTAATAAATTCTCTAAAATGGTACAATTTAATATCCTATAAATATACTCTTAGTTTCTTGCTAAACGCATCGTAGACTACAACTACATACGTATACTCGTCTGCAACTAACTGTTGTTTAATTGATTTTAGGCGGTTAGCAACTTTACCTGCAGCCATGCGATTCAGGCAATTAAAGGAGACGTCAAAGGCATCGGTAGGCGTCTACAGATCGCACATTCACGGCCGCGGCTTGTTCTGCAAACGAGAAATTGAAGAAGGTATGCGATTAATTCTAATATATCGATTCTAATAGTCAAAGAGATTCTAAAGTAGTGCATGAAGAATCGAACTTTAAATTGATGTTAACCCTTGATTTTGTATCAGGTGACATGGTGATAGAATACGCCGGTGAAGTGATACGCGCCGTATTGGCCGACCAACGTGAGAAACGGTACGAGGCGATGAGTGGCCGCCGCGGCGTCGGTGGCTGTTACATGTTCCGCATTGACGATAATTTGGTCGTAGATGCGACGCTTAAGGGAAATGCTGCGAGATTTATCAACCATTCTTGTGATGTAAGTATTTTTGATGTCTATTCTTATATAATGTTCAAACAGGTTCGGGATTATTTGTATGAAATATCATAAGTGTTTTTATTAACTAACCTTTTATTTTTCCAGCCAAATTGCTACTCACGTGTGGTAGACATCCACGGCCACAAACATATCTTAATCTTTGCACTGCGCCGCATCAGCATTGGTGAAGAACTGACCTATGACTATAAGTTCCCATTCGAAGAGGTCAAGATACCTTGCACCTGCGGCGCCAAGAAATGTCGCAAATACCTGAACTAAGAAGTGAAAACAGTGAGTGATTGTTTGGTGTCAATTAAGATGTGACATAAACAAGTGTCTTGCAGCTAAATTTATTATGAATATAAGTGCAACAAATTAATGAACCATTATAATAATTCTAAGGTACTATTCTAAACGAATATAATAACTGACAATGTAATAATCTATTGTCATACGAGCCGTTGGGGCTTTAATTAGCATAATCTTTAAAGTACATAACTGAATTAGACATAACACACTATAGAGGTTTTAGAAACAATTTTGACATGAATATAGGAATGGACTAAGGAAATGTGTAAATTGAAAGAATAATGGAAATTAGATGGATCTCGTAAGAAGTCTATGAATGAGATATTGAATTGAGAGCGTATAATATTCTTGCAAACAGATTGTAGAGCATTTATAATAATGATTCGAATATTACACCTGTTTTTGTTTTTTTTAGGTCAATGGTCCAAACAGTAACGTTAATCATACTGTATGGTCTGTTTGCAAAAATAATGTTGAAAGTATAATTAGAATGAGAATAAAATACTGGGTCGAATACAGATTTACGTATTTAATGTGACGAAGGTCATATTTCACATATCTGATCTAATGGTTGCCATCTCGTGTGTCGGTGGATTGTGTGTCATTGGAAATTGTAAATGTTGAAAAGTTTTTCATGAATCTTGTTATGATCTCTTTCTTGAATCTACCCAGTGTTAGAATTGTTGGATTGTATAATAAGTTGGACTTATTTTTGATTCAAAATATTATTTTGTGATAAGTTTATACATTGTGTAAATATGTTTAAGTTGTATTATTTATAGATCGATGTAACGGTTCACGAACGGCTTAAGTCTACCTAAAGTACTTGATGTGATATACGTTCAGCCCTAGAACTGGGCACGGAGGAGAATGGTTAGTGCATAGGAGATAGTGTATATTTGTTCCTCAATTTTGTTTTAATGTCTTTTCACTTCGACTAACATAACATGTACATATTAATGAGGTAATTAGGGATTTAAACATAATTAGTACATTCAAAAAGGGTAGCGAAGTTTCAAGTACAATGTTACTTTTTAGTTATTTTAAATGGATATTGTATAGCAAAATGATTTGTAAATAAGAGAAATTATCTGTCATAATAATGAAGTTAAGTGACAAATTGTTTTATTGTAGTCATAGTTTAGGTTGTACTTTGACGTGTGTATATATAAGTTATTCGGTGTGCGGGAGTGCGGAGAGCAGAGGCGAGGGGTGTATGAAGCACGAGGTTGTTCAACAATCCCAGTTACATATACATAGCACGGTTCAATGGAGAATGCACATTTTGTCAGCTTTAATATTGCAGCACACTATCGCTATTTCAAAGTGTTTTATTGAAAAATCACTGACAGACGTTTTAAGTCGATTAATTATTTTATATTACTAAACTGTTTTAAATAAAGTCATTGTATAGATACAATTACGCATTTATAGACTGATCGTATACATCACAATGCAACTGGAAATCATCACATTAGATGTCTAATTGCTAGCGAATCACGTGCAGGTATTCCTAGTTGCTTTAACTGTGTTAACTTAAAATGCAAACAATAGAGTTAATTAATGGATCGGATGCCATAGGCTTTAATTTAAAAGATTAATGTTATTGCCTCTATCAATAGCAGTATTAAAGTATAATAAATGTGTCAATAAGTATTTCTATAGGTAAAAGTCAATAGAGCGGATAACATAGTTTGAACTCTGTACTGTAACAATAACTTTGTACATGGAAAATATTATAAGATGACTCGAAAGCTTAAGTACATTAATGAAACCGGGAATGGCTTTTCTAGTAGGTTTATTTTATTAAAGTCTATTACGAATCGGATCTTAGTACAGTTATATTGAATTTTATTTTATATGAGTGAATGGTCCTGCCCAAACCAAATAAAACGGGCTAACTGTTATCTGAAATTAGAATTATTGGTGCATTTGAGCTATTTATGTCTAGGCTCAAAGAACCTACCTTTTATTGGGGCTGACCATGGTACTATTGAATGTGTATTCAATAGGTATTAGTGTTTTGATCATTTCTCTTATGTAAGTAAAGAGTAACTTAAAGTTTATTTGTGTAACGATTAACTATCTTTACACAAAGGACATAGATCGTGATCTTGTTTTAATGAAGCCTTTTAAATTACCCATAGTTTCGGTCTTATTGACTTGGAAAATGAACGTCTTTGAAATGTCATTCCCAATTTCAGTATCTAGAATTATGATTGAAAACCCTTACGTTCACGATATTGCAGTGTGAGTTTCCGTACATATTTAGAATAATACGACGATAAATGGGTATGACTGCGCAGCGTTTCAACCGCCCTTTTTCGAACGTTACCAAATATGAATACGACACTAAATGCTTTAAATTTAAATAAGATCCACTAACATTTTATCTATATTCCTCAAAAACATATATCTACATGTTTATCATTTAGTACATACGAATATTTGGTAACGTACGGGAAAGTGCGGTTGAAACGTTCCGCGGCCATAATCAAATACAAATAAATACATTCAAATTAATTAGTTAATAGAAGAAAAATATCGCAGCGTATCAGTAGTCCAGTGAATAAGATCGTCCTCTAATCTAACTAGGCGGGTTTTCTTTTCATAAAATAAGAGGTCGTTATTTTTTTTACATTTTGATACAAGGGTTAGTCGAAGTTAGCTTACATTGAATTATAATCAATACGAATTAACGTCTTATTTCTTATATATTAGTTAATGTAAGAAGACTAACAACAAAATTTCCTTTTCAATGTCTTTCTCAGTGTATCTTAAATCATGTGAAATTATTCCTTTGACTCAATAATGATGAATGAAATTATGAGCGTTTTATTCTGTAAGTTTGATTTCTACACAATGTTTTTTAATGTGCAGTGTGCATTTTATTATACAACTAAATATTGTAAAGCCAAACGTCACCAAGTGATGCGTCCTACCTAAGTGTAAACATCTGGTTCACATTAAGTGTAAACATCTGCTCTTGATATTATTTTCTGTGTTAAAAATAACGCTTTTATTTTTAAAGTACACAATGCCATTTTGCCTAATATTATTATAAATTATTATATTGATTGCTTTAAAAGCACCACTTTTACAATGCATAGTTCTATGACCTGTCTATACATTTTATTTTATTTATTTCTATAATTATTTTGTATTATGGTAAATTTTACCAAAAATAAAAATACTAAAATGTGCTTAATGTTTTGTTTAATTTCGACAACATAGTATAGTTGAGCGAATCCAGACAGCGTAACGAGATATTTTGTCATAATAAATAGTTTCCCACTTGGCTTGGTAGATAAACAGGCGAATGGATGAGCCAAGCCAACGTTCGGTAAATAGTTCACGGCTTAGTAACCATATGGTACGTGTGTAATCATAATCAATATCTGTTCACCCCGCTTTCCCGCCGCACAGGGGACAAATCTTTCCCTCCAGATCTGAAAATAATCACCTCAGAATACTATGTGGTAGAAATTTCGTAGTCTTATTCCGATTCACACGATTTCGCGACTTAGCTAAATGTACTAGAGCACGCAGGCTAAGCTTAACATCAACATTTTTTCAAGGTACTTTTTGTATCAGATGTGCCCAATATGTAAACATTTAAAAAAAAAAGATTAAATTTGCTATTTAGTGATATTTTTTTAAATTGTAAATATTAAGGATATACAATTTATTTTTTCTACTCCAGTACTTTTTTCTGTCATTTATATAGTTACTAACTCTAATATAAAGACATAAATTATGAAAGTCTGTAAAAGTCTAT
This sequence comes from Apotomis turbidana, assembly GCA_905147355.2. NCBI lineage: Eukaryota > Metazoa > Arthropoda > Insecta > Lepidoptera > Tortricidae > Apotomis > Apotomis turbidana. The sequence continues at coordinate 30,801,825 of LR990281.1, read as the reverse complement.
ACTCTACTGCTCAAAAACACACTGCTAACCGATGTTATAATGTCGCCAAAAAACCATCACTTAGTACCTCAGATTACATGATGAACAGATGCATTCACACAATTTGCAAATTAAAAAAAAAACTTTTGTACTAAGGCATTGCTGCCAACTTAAAAAAAAAGTTTTATCTTCAGTGCATGGATGTTTAGTATAGTGGACCCCTACCTTTATGTATAAGTTTAATTTTTTTGACAGATGTTTAGTATGGTGATCGTATACCTTTATGTATAAGTTAATATTTTTTTGACAGATGGATGTCAATAAAAAAAAAGTTTATCAGAGACAATTTTTCTTTTTAATTTTGTTGATTCCGAGCGGGAACATGTAATTATTTTCTTTGTTGTTTATTTGCATTTTATTTATGGAATGTCGAGTCGTAGAAAAAGTATTGTATGCAACGTTGTATAAGTAGGTCAAAAAACGCTCGTGGCATCTTTCTTACGATGTTCGCTGCGCTCACATCGTAACCCATGCCACTCGCGTTTTTTGCCCCCTCTTATACAACGGTTGCATAAAATACTATATCGTTGTGGATAAAAAAAACACTTGTTGAGATTTTTACCTTTTCGGCAATATATTCAAATTTTTATATCAAACTATACTTAAATAAGATAAACAATGAATTTCTGATATCTGTTTTATACGAAAACGATGCAGTCCAAGCCCTAATAGCCTTCACTACTCAGTAATAAAGAAAAGAAACAGAGCAGTACTTGGTCCTATGCACCCCGCTCTCCCGCCACACGGGACGAATCTGACTTCCCTCCACATCTGACAATAATCACCGCGGAACGCTCTATGTGTGGTAGAAATTTCATGCTTGTAACCCGATGCGCACAATTTCGCGACTTAGCTTAAAAATTCCAACGGGTTTTTGCGTCTTTTACCTATATTTTTGGTACAAATATAACTACAACTTGTGGGAAATATCTATGAACCCGATGCTATTGCGTTTTTACGGTGTTACCGGGCTTGCGCATTCCAGGTAGGTCCATAGATATGTGCAGCGTTTAATTAAATAGACTTTCAAAATATCTGTTTATTTTAAATCTGCAATGAAAAAGCCCAGACGTTAACAATACAGTACATGTACTTGTTCTCCCAGCGCACCGTACAGGTCCCGTCGGTGGTCGTGTCCCAGAAGTAGGCTGCCGCCGTGTGCAAGCCGGTGCCGTTCTTTTGTGTTATCGTTATTCGCACTGGAATTAGGTTCACGCAGTGTAAAAAATCTCATCACCTTCAGACATGGATAGTCTGATCTAGATTGGAAGAAAACATTTTGGAAAAACCGGCCAAGTGCGAGTTAGAATCGAGCACAGATGGTTCCGTACAAACACTTCCCATTTTAACTGGACGGGTTAAGTTAAGTTTGCACCTGGTATGTATAGCGCCGGATGCAAATGAGGTGCAAAGTTAACGCAACCGATCACGTTTGTTGTATGGGAGCCCGACTTAAATATTTATTTTATTATTTTTTTAGTATTTGTTGTTAAAGTGGCAACAGAAATACATCATTTGTGAACATTTAAACTGTCTAGCTATCACGGTGAAGAGGCGCCTGGTGACAGACGGACAGTGGAGTCTTAGTAATAGGGTCCCGCTTTTTACCCATTGGGTACGGAACCCTAAAAATGAAGAAGATATAGTTCCGTAAAATTCTGCGTGACGTCTCGCCGTGCTACATTGCCGTCACGATCCCGACCCTCGAACTATAATGCGCTTTTTGCTCGTTATTTTAGTTTGATTGAAAGAAGTCAGTTACACGCCGCCGCGCAGAAAAAAGAAACTATTGACGAACATATCAAAATCGGTTTGCTATTTTTTAGGGTTCCATACCCAAAGGGTGAACGGGATCCATTACTGAGACTTCGCTGTCCGTCCGTCCGTCCGTCTGTCACCAGGCTGTATCTCAAGAACGGTGATAGCTAGACAGTTGAAATGAGTCACAGATGATGTATTTCTATTGCCGCTATAACAATAAATACTAAAAATAAAATAAAATAGATATTTAAGGGGGGTTCCCATACAACAAACTTGTTTTATGGTACGGAACCCTTCATGCGCGAGTCGGACTCGCACTTGCCCAATTTTTTTTATTCAACTATCAGTATCTTTGAAAATCCTGGATTTCAAGCAAAAACAAAAATATTACCTTAAAGAATATTTGTCTAGCTTTCAAAAAAATATTTTTTTTTTTATATATACAGTAGAATCCGGATATAACGACCTTCAAGGGACCGGCGATACTATGTCGTACTAACCGGATGACGTACAAAACGGATGGATTAATTCTTAAGTACATATGTACTTAAGTTACGAATAAATATCTATGTATTATAATTGCGAAAGTGTGATTTTCCTATTTGGTAAATAAAACATTTTGAATATGCTTTATTTTAATGGTTCTTACACATTCCAAATAACAAACATAGGTACAAACATATGTACTGTAATACACACGCACTACACGAAAAACTGTTACTAACTAACGTAGAAAGTCTGTTATTTGAGTTTGTTTTTGAGAAGCTTTTGTTCGGTAGTAAGAACTTCGTACAGCATTGTGAATTCGTGACATCATTGTTTTCATAAGATCATCATCGAAGTTAGTCTGAACAAACTCATTGAGCGTTTCCGCAGCCTTCAGAGCTTCAGACACACTCACGGTTGGATGATTCTCCTCTGGTTCGTCATCATCACCGTCGCTATCTTTGCCATTCGCGTCGTTGGCGATGATATTTTCCACAATAATTTCATCAGAAGATTCTTCACAAGTGGCGACAGCATCATCGACACACGCGTATTGTTCAAAGTCCTCGTTTGTTATGGGTAACTGATGCTTATCAATAGCCCTCGCCCAAGTGCTAAGCGGTATGTCGTCTTCTTCGTCAAAATCATCTGCGTTCGAAGTTATGCTACAGTCTACATTGCTTCGGACAAAACCAGCGTGTTTGTAACAGTTAAAAATTGTCCCTTGCTTGAGTAGAGTCCAGGCATCTTGAATCATTAGAATAGCATCAAGAACAGTGAGCTTTGGGTACTCAACACTACTGCTTCCACGGCCGTCTAGTAACTGGATCATTTTCAGGACAAGGTTTTTACGAAAATGTGATTTCAAAGCTCGAATAATCCCTTGATCCATGGGTTGCAACACTGATGTCGTGTTTGGAGGCAGAAACACCAGGTTTATATTTTTCAAGTTTTCAATATGGGGATGTGCAGGACAGTTGTCAACTAACAGCAGGATTTTCTTGTTCTTTTTCGTTAGTTCACGATCCCATGCGCATACCCATTTGTTAAAAATGTCAGCAGTCATCCAGGCTCTTCGGTTGCTCTCATAATCCACTGGCAAATGCCGTACATTTTTAAAACATCTGGGACGTTGAGATTTTCCGATTACGAGAAGTTTTTTTTTAACAGTGCCACTCATGTTGGCTGCCACCATCACAGTAATTCTCTCCTTTGATAATTTTCCTCCTGTACATTTTTCACCTTTAAATTTCAATGTCTTGTCTGGGGTTAAAGTTACCTTAAAGAATATTTGTCTAGCTTTCAAAAAAATATTTTTTTTTTTATATATATGTATAATTAATTATCATACATCTATCTAAAAAACGGATATGGTACACGGCGGTGCCTGGTAACTTTTCCAATAGTCTAGTCTCACTTAATTTGTTGCAAGTATTAAGTTGCTTTTTTTTTTCAAACTAGCTTTTAAAAAATATATACACTATTATATATAAGGTGTTATATCCCCACACAAAGTTCGACTCACTGGTAGTAATAAAAAAAATAAAAATCGTTTATGTCAGATCTGAACGATCATGATCATTAGTAAGTTAGTAACACACTAGACTTAATATGATGTTAGTACACGATTTGCTCCATAATTAAAAATAAAAATCTATAAATAAATACCTAGATAACTAATTAGAGAGAGAAACTGCTAGTCACAGGAGCAAACAAAGCTTTTGCTCTATTTCGCCCTGCCAATAACTACCCCTACCCAGTATTTGGTTATGGGACAATCGAGACGCCCTTCCAACGCCCTAAGGAGGCTGTTGCTGCTACCGCGCACTCTTCTCAGCAGAGAGGCTATTCTCTTCCGCCTAATAGTAAAAAAGTCATCTACGTGCGCTTCGGCAAACATGCCAGACGCACTGCAGTGCTTAGGCAGCCTCAACATCATCCTTAAGGCGTTGTTATCATGTACTCGAAATGTGTTATATGCCCTTTGCGTAAATCTTACCCACGGACTGCACTTGTAAAAGGTCTGACAGTATGCTTTGAATAGCGTTAATTTTACTTGTTTGTTACACTGTGCAAATCTGAGGGCAAGCATAGCACGTACTGATATAGCTCTCCTCTCTCTTTCTCTCTCTCGAGATCGTGGTCATAGCTTAGATTGTTCGTGAGTATATGGCCCAGGTACTTAAACCTATTCACTCGCTTCAAAGGTACGCCGCACAGCACGATCCTAGGCTCCGTTGTTAGGTTATATTTGCATGCTTTGAATATGACGACCTAACTTTTCGCAGCGTTGTACCTAAGACCATGCCGCTTGGCATACCTCTCGCATATTAGCGATAAGTTGCCGCAACGAGTCGACTGAGGGGCCCAGCAGCGCCATATCGTCCGCATAGCTGATGTTGTTAAAACATGTCCTAGCAATATGACAACCCGAATTAACTCGTGCACATTCAAATTAAACAATATAGGCGATGCCAAGCCACCCTGTCTTACACCACACTGGAGCGTATACTCATCCGACTCCTCTCCCGCCCATCTCACTCGATTGACCTGATTGTTGTATCAACATTTTAACAATACAACACATTCCCTCAGCAATCCGGTGTTGCCCTTTGTTCATGTCGGTCTTGGCACCATTTCGGCCCTTGACTAGGTCTATTCACTATAGGTAGTGAGGGCTATACAGCCTTCATACAGTTCAAGTCATTAAAAAAAAAAGGTGCAAGTGCAAGTCACGGTGCGGTGTTAGGTGAAATTCACATAGAGGTCGCTGAGGTGTAAAAACCTTTCAAATAAAAACAATGCAAAGATCGCATACACAAAGCATAAGGAAAAATTCGTCAGGTCTACGTGGAGCGAGGGTAGCGAAGTGGCTAACGCACTGGACCGGTAATCCAGAGGTACCGGGTTCGATTCCCGGTCCCTTCCACCAGGTAGCTCCTTTTTCAATTTTTCTTTAAGCTTTGATCTTTGTATTCATGGTTTTAGTATTTGTTGTTATAGCGGCAATAGAAATACATCATCTGTGAAAATTTTAACTGTCTAGCTATCACCGTTCTTGAGATACAGCCTGGTGACAGACGGACGGACGGACGGACGGATGGACAGCGAAGTCTTAGTAATAGGGTCCCGTTTTTACCCTTTGGGTACGGAACCCTAAAAATAAACGAATAGAAATATAAAAATACTATTATTGATGCACTAAACCATAATCGACAGTCAATAACTAAAATAAATGGGCCCCCTGAGAATGGGGGTCCTGGGCACGGGTCCCGCGTGCCCTTATGGTGAAGACGGTATTGTATATTTATTATCAAAAACAACTTAATACTTGCAAAAAATTAAGTGAGACTAGACGATTGGAAGAGTTATAGACGATTGGAAGATATATATTTATGATAAATATATATAATAAAGTATATATTTTTAAAGAGCTAGAGAAATATCCTTTAAGGTACTATTTTTTTTTACTTAAAATTCAGGATTTTCAAAGATACTGATAGTGGAGTAAAGAAAATTGAAAAACAATTTTGAAATGTTCGTCAATAGTTTCCTTTTTTTCTATTAAACTATACATTAAATGTCTCTAAAATGAATTTCTCATCCCCGATTTATCAGAAAATGACACCACACTTGTGGTATTGGGTAAATAGAAGCTGACGTTTTTTTCTGAAGCGCGGCGGCGTGTAACTTTGACTGCCCCCACTTCCTACCTGCCAGGGGGTGGTGGATGGCTATTGGGCTAAATTAGCTTAGTTTTACGTATACTACATCTGTCCCAAGTGAATTCAAATTTCCGATACCAAAATTTGCACGTTGTGACACTACTTCCCGCACTAATAGGAAACTTTGCCTCGTCGTTTCTGATCTTCGAGTATAACAATACAAAAAGGTATCGTGTCGGATTCCATAACATGAAAGAGTTATAACAGAGAGCTCTTATGCACTCAAAAATAACTAAATGAAAAAAAAAAACAGTGCTCCAGTGTTTCTATGAATGTCTCAGTGAAATCCGATAAATCAAGTTGACTATCAATGCCTTCCCATTATGCCTTCCCATTTCTATGCGTTAGATTAGACCTCTCTTAAAACATTAATTATCATCTAGAGAACGCTTTTAAATAAATCAAAATCAAAATATGGAGGTCTAAAGTGCCATACAAAATGTATGGGACAGAGTTCTGATTATGCTTCGCCGTCTGCAACAGCTCGGCGGACCTGACTTTGGATAAGTCGTCGGTCCTTGAAACATCTGAAAATTAAGTACTTACTGATGTACTTGAACGGTTTATTCAGCTTAGAAATCCTAGACATTGCTTTGTCGTTAATAATAGCGATCCAATTTGGTGACTTCGAGTGGCTGTATATGTTGCCACCAAGAACCAGTTCTATAGTATCTCTAATAATTTTCTGTATTTCTTCCACATTGAAAGTCAGATCCTGAAATTTCAACGTTAGATCATGGTGGTCAGTTGTGTAAACTACCTACTCTGTTTACAACTACCTATATAATATATGTACCTATTTATATTAAAAATATATACAGAATCCTCATAATAATGTTTATAGCGAAAACAGAAGTATGACGTATGTAACCACATCACATTTAATTGTAACCGTCGGCGCTCAAAAGTGACGGTTCGTTGATTACTTTTACGGCCTTTAAGGGTCGATTGCAATTTTTTTACATAGTTAAGGGTTTAATTAAAACAAAACTTAATTGATTCCTTTGTGTGACGAATGTTACCCATCCATTTTGTATGACTAAATTTCGTCACACAAAGGAAGCGATCGTGATTTTTTGTTAACTAAGCTTTTAACTATGTAATTATTTTTTGCAATTGACCCCTAAACGATTTACGTAAGAAAAGGAAGCCATGCGTATTCGCCTCCGCCCTCCATTGAATAACTGGTGTAGGTACCTAAGAATTACTACGTTCGGCACATTCACATTATTGTGATTCGACGAATTTTCGTAATGCCACCTATTTATTTTTGTACGTAATAAATATTTCAGAACACGAATCTTCCGCGAATCCTCGATAACGTATCGTATAGCATCAGGATTCAGAAAAAATAAACGAATAACATTCTTAAAACGTACCTCTTCATCATCACCCTGGGGTTGCGCCGCCATTGAAATAATTGACCACTAAATAATCTCCTTTCCTATTCGAATAATACCAATATATTTGGTAAAATTAATTTATTTTGTTATATGACACTGTGACTGTTTTCAAACAATATAATTTTATTCAGCCAGTGAAAACGCGGCAAATTTTAGTGTCAAACAAATCTAGGCTGTGATCGTTACCAAAGCAAACCAAACGTCAACGCGCTGCTATGAAATGAACGCATCATACCATATCTTCGCGTTTCCGAACGAAAATTTCTCATAACCCACTTTATTTTCTTCTATTGTATTGTGTATTTTGGTATGTTTGTGTCGTATTTTAACTCGTTTCGCGTGAGAAAAAATTCACAGACGGGTGGTGTAACTCTCAGAATAATGTCGTAGATGAACATAAGTATTGTGAAGCGAGATTATTCCCAAAAATTAATGGAGCTGAAGGTCTGGGTCGAGGGAATACAAAGAATTGTTTGTGGGGTCACGGAGACTACGACTTGTCAGGTCAGTTTTGGTATTTTTATAACAAAATAATCTGGTGAGATATTTAGCGGGTTTCAAAAGCGGAAGTTACGCTTCTTGTGTTACTAATGAGACTTATTTGTTTGACAGGATGTAGTTTTTGCATTGGCCCATGCCACTGGCAAAGTAGGCAGATTCACGCTGATAGAGCGATGGAGGAATAATGAACGACTACTGGCTCCTCAGGAATATCCTTTGAAGGTAATCCCTTATGCATTTAGACAACCTAAGTTTGCACCTGGTGGTATGCAGAAGAAAATCATAGATTGTGTATTACATTTTACAGATACTAATGAAATGGGGAGAGTATTCAAATGATATTCAATTCATCTTGAGAAGATCTGATTCTGGAAACAGCCAGAAGCCATCACAACCCACCAATAATTCTAGATCACCAATTGGAAATGGGTAAGTATATTTTTTTACATATAAATATGATAATACTTTCTCATCCTGACTAAAAATAAATACCTAAGACATAACCCAGAAAATAAGTGAGAGTAATATATTCCAGATAACCATGTATGTCATTATAACCTTATTAATGAGCAAGCTAATTGATTTCAGTATTTGTAATCTAATATTTATGTAGCTTATTTTGACTGCAGAACACAATCTCCATGAGAGATTCCTTTAATGTATTATTAAATAATAAACTACTTTTTGCAGTCTTAATATTTATTATTTTCAATATAACACAAACAAACACATTTGAATTTTCTATTAAATAGTCGCATTGACAGTAGTAATGTTTGAAATATATGGCAAACTAAGTTTATAGGTATAATAGGCTAGAACATTTTGTATATCAATCGGCTGTCTTTGTAATTAAATGCTTTAATATGAAAGATTAAATAACAGTTTCAAATCATTTTAGGAGCCATAACACATCAAATTCCAACAACCTAGACAGCCAGAATTCACCAAACAGAATAAACCCAGGACCCACTTACAATAACATAAGTAACACCTCTCCGGGAAACCCAGTGGGCGTGGTGAAGGGTGTGCAGCAGTCTAAAACTCCAGAGTCTGATAGTTCCGTGCTTAAAGATGTTCCACCCTACAGGTAAAGCCTAAAATGATTAATAGTACGAAAATAAATGTTATACGTCTTTTTCAATTTTAACATATTTAAGCACCTTTCTATTACCAGTATTGAAGTACAGCTAATTTAAATTTGCACCAATTTGCCTCAAAGAATGACACAACTGAAAGGTGCATAATATTGATATTTATCTTTACCAAATACCAGTATCCCATCTTTCCACCTTTCCATGCGATTGTCATGGGTGTATAATTTGTTTATAAATCCTCCCTAGATGTAATGTTTTATTAAATATTCAATAAGTTTGAAGATTTGTACCCTGTCAACTGCAATTGTTAGAAAATTATGTCATAGTTGTCATGAAAGTTACTCAATGGTCTGACTCAGCGAGATTGGCAACATGTAACATATTATATCACTAGTTAATTGCACTACTGACTCATCCATCTTATCATTTTTAAATGATTGAGTCGTAATCAATTTTCATTTATTTTATTGTAATATCAGAGAATATGGAGTTAATAGAGTGATCATGTCAAAGAAACATTCATGTCATATTGAATGACCACTGTCCTGGTTTTTCGAATGATGTGTAGTTATGTGTTTACGATTCAGGTTTAAAAGTACTATTTTTAGTTACTCATTCATACATATGTCACCAGGGAACCACCACCGCCATACCGGTCGCCGCCCCCTCCCACGCAGTCACGGAAGTCTCCAACCCGCTCGCGACCACGCTCCTCACACATGTCCCCAGTGAACTTACCAGAAGAGACGGACACCAGGAGCCCAGAAGCCGTGACATATAACAGTCAATATAGAGAACTTGTGTCTCTTGTCAACTACCAGAGAGAAAAACTCACTACCCAACAAGCTGATCTCATTAAGGTGATCAATCTCTCTTTTATTATTTCGAAATTTAAAAGCATAAGTCCCCAGTTCGCTGCTATCCATGGGGTAGCTTCATGACTACTTAGTCTTATGGGTTCATGACTACACTTACAATTAGTCTTAATTTTTATGAAACAATCTGTTTTGTTTTATGAATTCTGGTTACCTTAACCAGTGTCAATCTTGGTTGTCTTGCTTTGCCACTGGTTAAACGATTTTAAAAAGTTCTAAATATTTTACAAGACTGTGTGTTGTGAATAAGTTCATTACCCTTTATGCATATCTTGTGGAGTTAAGAGGCTTGTTAGTCCTTTTAAAATTTATTTTCTTCATATTATGACAAATATATTGATAATTTCAACCAACTTTTTGAAGTGAGTAATACTTTTCCCCGAGTTCTAGATAGTAACATAGCTATTTCATGGTTTCCTTGCGTGCAGTCGACAATAAGTAAAAGAAACAATTTTTCCACGTGAATTTTGTCAATTTCAAGTAGATTTTGAAACAAAAAATTAACAATGAAAAATTCAAACTAGGTTTCAAATATATACCAATAAATCTCAATAGCCCTGTTCTAGGTAGTAACATCAATAATATGTTAAGAAACATATTTGTCCATAGAGAAAAATGTCTAAAACAATCAGCATTTTAAAAGGAATAAGGCCTCTTAAGGCTAGAATAAGTTAAAGCAATACTTTGTTTCATTACAACTACATTATTTCAATTAACCCTTATTCTATGTATGTTGCAGTATGATGCTGAAATTGGGTTCTGGGAGAACAAAGGCAGGGAGCAGGAGCGGCAAGTAGAACTCCTTCAGCAGCAGATTAGCTCTGCAGATAACCAGCTAAGGATAAGTACTGAACAGGTAAAACATAACACTTAATGCGGTATTACTTACCTGACAGATCAATCAGCCACTCTCGTTATATCTGCTTTGTCGTTTATCGAGTTTGTACTGGATTTAGTGCTTTTATATAAAATGCACCGCACAAAATCTGTACCTTTCAAAATGCATCAGTAGTTTCAACAACAAAAGTGCAATGACTTCACAAGATTAAAAAAATCGTTTGCATCCCTATTTAAAATATTATTTTTGCTTTCCGCTGTTTTCACTCAAATATAAAACGGTTTATATATTGCGTATTTAAACTCATTCCGTCACTGTCCAGTCCAGAATCCGGAACGGAAGATGTAAAACTTCCAAAATGTTGGGAACTGAAATGAGTTACGGGATATAATCCGTTTATATTATTTTTGTTAAACATTTTTTTTTTCACAATTTCGTCAACAACAGAAAAATAGATGCGGCGTGTGTTTGATTCGTGCATGTTCAAAAATAACATTTAACATAGATCCATTACCATGTTTTTTTTAACCATCAAAATTCACCATCATATTCATTTGAACTCAATACAGAAGCTTTTCGAGCAGGTGCAAGCGTTAACCTACCTAGAAGAAGAGAGTGAGATAGTAAAGCAAAACGAGAAAACGTTGAAATCGGAGATCGTACTGGTGCGGTCGAAGCTAGCCAATTGTGAGACAGAGTTGCTGCAGTGCAAGAACAAGATACGGAAGATCATGGAGGAGATTCATAATGAACAGAGGGTTATTAATAGTAGACAACAGGAGAATAGGTAAGCGTTTAGTACAGTCTGTTGTAGAGAAAACAACTCCCTTATAATATAGTAAATATAATAGAGATCTCTATTTATCCCATCATTGTCGCAGCCTTTTTCGTCCTCATCTGTCATGGGACTTCTCTTCTAGTATCATGTTAATCTTAGTCTCTTTAACTTGATCTAGTTTTTTTAAATTCAAATTCTAAGCTTCTGAAATGATCTATTTAAAATACGTATCTGGATCTGATCTCGAGTCACCTTTATTGTTGTTTTATTTAAAGACACTTATTTGTAACGATTGTACTTCACTTAACTGAATATGTGTCAAACATGTAGTAGAATCAGATTTTTTTTCTAATAGTTATGCAAAATAGTAAAGAACTATATATATATTTAAATAAAACAATTTAAACGGATTATATCGCGTATATTAATTATTTGAAACTCCCTGACGTTTCAGTACCTTTACAGATACCGTTGTCAAAGGTTGACTGAGAAAAACACAATTTTTCTCTGTCAAAGTTACATTTGTGCGATATAATCCGTTTAAATTGTTTTATTTAAATGTGTGACAGTCGCGGAAACCGAAGAAAATATTAACTATATATATATTTCATTTCAGACAAGCTTTAGAAAGATCGATGCTGGCTGAAGTTGAAAACTTGCAAACACAAATCCAACAAGCGAAACATGCGACAGAAATTAATCATTTGACTGCTGAGAACTTGAAGCGCGAGGTTTGTATTTTCTTGCTTCATTTGTTTATGTGATGGAGACAACATTTTAGTGAGGTGTCAACTTTTTGTCTAAATTTGCGTAGGTTGGAGTATTGGAAGATGCGATAATGGAAAAGAAGAGGCAAGTCGAGCGTCTCGTACAAGAAATGAAGGAAGCCAACCTACAGAGTCTTTCTGGCAGTGTGGACGAACTTAGACATCCTTTAGACGGTAAGCCCTGTGCCCCTGTCTGTTCCAAAAATCTATTTCTGATTGCCAAAGCAACAAGGAATTTGTCCTTATCTTCGTTGATAGTCTTCGCAGAGGTCTATCTGGTGTCACAATATCGCCTTTTTTAGGGTTCCGTAGCCAAATGGCAAAAATCGGAACCCTTATAGATTCGTCATGTCTGTCTGTCCGTCTGTCTGTCCGTCCGTATGTCACAGCCATTTTTTTCCGAAACTATAAGAGCTATACTGTTGAAACTTGGTAGGTAGATGTATTCTGTGAACCGCATTAAGATTTTGATGCAAAAATAAAAAAATAATAATAAATATTGGGGGCTCCCCATACTTAGAACTGAAACACAAAATTTTTTTTTCATCAAACACATACGTGTGGGGTATCTATGGATAGGTCTTCAAAAATTATATCGAGGTTTCTAAAATATTTTTTTTCTATACCGAATAGTTTGCGTGACAGACGCTTCCAAAGTGGAAAAAAGTTGGTCCCCCCCCCCTCTAACTTCTAAAATAAGAAAATGAAAAATCTAAAGAAACATGATGTATGTATGTATATTACTATAAAAACTACCAACGAAAATTGTTTTGAACGTGATCTAGTAAGTAGTTTTTTTTAATACTTAACTGCACCTAATTTATATGGGGCGCTATACATACCAGGTGCAAACATAACTTAACCACTTAGGGATGGAAAGTGTTTGTACGGAACCCTCGGTGCGCGAGTCCGACTCGCACTTGGCCGGTTTTTTTATGTAGTGATGTTGCCATACATAGCAATATGCGCACTATTTAGGTTTGTAGCGATAAGTAATGTAGATAGTCTAACACTTGCCCTCTCTTTAAGTGTACTAAAATAACTGTTGTTTCTTTTTATTATTATTTGCATACAATCTGATATACTTATCATCGGTCTAATTATAATTATTCACAGGGTTGTGCAAAGCTGGCAGTGCGCGAAGAATTATAGGATCACCTCGTCAGTTGGAAAATGCTGCCCCAACTAATAAGAATCCTCACGGCGTATGGGTTTAGGCGTTAACTCCTGTGAATCTACATCCCCAGTGAAAGCAGTCACCTATTAAATGCTACACGGCCTAATTTCACTATAAACTAGACAAATTTAGTCCTACAAAACATTTTTATATTTTGACTACACAGTTGCTAGTGAACGCATTGGATTCTAGGAAAACTTAAGAGCCCTTATAGATTTAAACGCTTATCTCTTCGAGGTTGTTTAATCTGTAGAATATTAATCTTGACGTTGCACACCTCTGTTTTATGCCATGGATAACTTGTGATAGCATTAATCAATAATAAAAGTTTTGTCTTTCTGAAAACGGCTATCAAGTGTGACCTGTGTCGAGAATAAATGAGATTTTGATCGAAATTAAAACGAAAACATCTCATCATGGAATTAGATTGGAGGGTTTACTATACGGAATATCTACGAGTATAGTTAATTTGGTGTAATCGACAATACTTTTGGTATAAACTTTGAAGGCAACACATCAATATCTATAAGGTCTCTTAAAACAGTTTTTGAGGACATGGTGAAAAGTAGCATTTGAACTTCTTGAAAAGATGTCTTAGAAAGTAATTTAGTGGTATTGTGTTCAAATTAGTGTCATATAAATTATATTTAGGGTCACAAACTGTGTCTTATCATAATTTTATTTAGGATCATTAGACGAATTTTTATAATAAATAATTATGGAAACTTTTACTCTTTTACGTTCTACGGTGAAGTATTAACGTTTCTTGCCATCTCAAAGTACTTAATTCTACTTTCATATTTAGATCTTATTGGACTTTGACTTCATAGATATTCTCTGGAGGGAACAAACATACTCATAATATAAGTACTATATATACATTTATGTATAATTTACCTATCTACCAATTTAGTAGGAATATGCGGTTAGTAGAATGTCTAACACTACTTACTTTAGAGAAATTGATAGAGGTCGCTTACTTTACCAGTTATAACTCATCTGACGAAGTATTATAGTATTAAAATAATAGAAATGGTACTATTACTTTGGATTAACTCCTAATTATTTTTTAAATATTTTGAGTAGTTTACGATTAATTTGCAATACAGATATATTATAATGATATTAATCTAGTCGAAAATATAAGCCATTGCAATACTATGTGTGAACCAATATAATTATCTCATGTATAAGAAATTGAACTTATGTCGGCATTTATGGAAAATTTAGTATTTCAAAAGTATTTAATTAAGCCTAATAGATATATGAGCCTGTATGTTACTTGTAATCCGTAATATTATTGTGCGTGGTTTCTATAAAAGTAGTTAAAATGTTTGCGTATAATAATTCATATAGCAAATAAAGTGATTTAATGAACTGTATTTGTGTTTTTATTAATTGTTTAATTGCAGATGTACTTGATGTAGCAGATAATCTACTTGTCCTGAAGTGTTAATAACTAGTTTGACGTGTCGCATTGTTTAACTATCGGGAAGTAAATGATCTCAGAAGTCAAAGGCGGGCATTAACTCGTTAATTAACTTTTATGGTATGTTAAGTTAACAGTATCATCAACATCCGTTAATTTAGTCCGTTATATTGGTTGTTTGTTGATCATGTTGACGTGTTGCCGTCATTTGCTTCATCTTAACCCATCAGTTTACTGTTAAACGTCAAGCGGTCAATCAATTGACGGTTCCCCTGACAACATAGAAAAAAAAACAGGTGTGAACAAGAATTTTATTGTAGCGGTTTGATTTACATACACGGTTTTTGATCATGGTTTGGACGTCTATACCGTCCCCACGGTGGCGTCAGTGGCATTATTCCGATGACGTGACTTGCCGTTTGTAGCGCTCGAAAAGTAAAAAAAAAAAACGCTCCAAAAGAAACTAGTACATTTGGGTGTGTGAAATTTTAATTGTTAAATGTCGTTAAACAAAAACCTTGGAAACTAATGGTGAGCCATTTTCGTTTCATTGGTCGATAGGGCCCGCATGCGGGGTGCGGTAGATTTACAGAACGCATGCCATAGGGCCCGCATGCGGGGTGCGGTAGATCTCCATAACGCGTGCCATTACGAGTTTCACTGGTCGTTATACCGTCTGCGGGAGTCCCCGCATGCCGTAAGTCGACCAAGTTATCGACTTGTCAGTTTCACTGGTCGTTATACCGTCTGCGGGGAGTCCCCCATGCCGTATATCGAGTGTCGACCGAGTTATCGACCAATGAAACTGAGCCATAAACTGATTAAAGGATTAACCAAGTTAATGTTAGAGAGTGTGCCCACCTATCATATTAAAATCAAAACACGTTAACAATTTATCGTTAGAACAATCTTATCCAAATTCTCCGTGTGAAACGTGTCAATTGTTAGTCCCCGCCCCCAGGCCCCGCTTATTTTTCTGACACAACAATAAAATTACGCTAAAGTTCGTATATGTTAAAAATCTCGATACAAATGAAACTCAACACTTAATTTAAATCTTATATTCAATTTATATCTATACCAAAGACGTCAAATATCTTGTCAATCAATATATTACAAATAGCTGAAATAAATGCGAATTCCACGCGTTTTTCTTCTGTATTTGACTACGAGACATACAATCTATTTACATGTACTTCATTGAACTAATAAAGTAACAGAGAACATATTAATCTAAAGCAACATATCTAGTTAATAATACAGATTCAGTGACAACCATGTCCATACTCTCACTCTTATTCGTAGAAAAGTAGGTACTTATGCGTTAGAGGCATATTGTTCCGAATTTAAAACTCAATAATAATTTTCATACAACTGAAATCACATTTGAAACACTTCAAGAGTTCATAGCGGACCTCGTGCGCCGCTTCTTGTTGAGCAAGCACTATGCTTTCTCCTCCTTCTCCCTGTTATACCGTTCGAGCTCCTTCAGGAATTGTCCTTTGTTCTTCATCACGTTGGGCCTGTCGCCTCGGCACTTGGGGCAGAACCACTTGCCCTTGGGCTTGGTGATGAGGGACACGCAAGAGAAGTGGAACCACTCTATAGGGCAGAGGTCGTTGTCGCAGAGGATCATCTCGCCGAAGGAGATCTGGTCGCAGAGGCAGTAGCGCGGCTCGTCGGGGTCGATGGCGTCTGTCTCCTCTGGGGGAGTCTCCGAACGCTGTGCGGCTTGGCGAGCCTTGCGCTTCTTCTTTTTCCCAATGGCTAAAAAAAATATTTAAGTATGAACAGAAGCTGAAGAATAGGTACAGGGCAGCTTTACTTCAGAGCACCTACTAATAAGTTTAAGTACTTTACTATTTAAAATGTTTTTTATTTATCTTGCACAGCCTGGTGTAGATATCAACTAACGATACTAGCGAAAATCTTGCTCCCCTTACAGGTCTGTTAGCAGGAATTGCTGCTCCTTACGTGCCATTTTTTTATTTTTCATAAAGCACAAGAAACGTGCAAATCGTGACCGTGAATCCGTGATCAGTAATCTAATTATTAATAATAATTAGACTACCGCACAATGTAACATAATAGGACAGTCCGGTTCGTCCGCTATCATTCTCAGGATGGTGATAATGGGACTGTCTAGCACCCGGTGCATCAGGGATGCGGTGCGCCTCAGCAAGATGGCCTCAAAAAAAAAAAAAACTACACACGCGCCTCCGCGAACTTCCCTGTTGCGCTACAGAAGCGAGGCAGTCCCACCAGCACCCAGAACGCGTTATTGTATTGCACCTTGAGGGCCTTAGTCCAAATAGGCTAATTGTAATGAAAATAGTAACTGATTGTATTACTTTTCTTGTGTGTGGTGTTGTGGGTGTGGCGCTGCTCGTCGCGCTCGCTGGAGTCGGCGCCGTCCGTGGCGGCGCCCGCGGCCGTCGTCCGGGAGCGGCGCGCGCGCTTCGACCATCTCTCGCCTGGAGCACATTTTGATATAAAAAAATGCCTTAGGCCAATATAATATGAGTAAGGTGTCTTTAAGTACATTTTTGATACATATTTTTTAGGCTAGGGCTACATTCATAAATAACAAATACAGCACAAGTACTGTAAATAGCATTACAAGAGGAAATAGTTGGAATAGGGGAAAAATAAATATGCAAAATCTAATTAGTGGTGGCCAAAAATGCAGTTAAGCATCGAGTTTTTTTGCAAAAGTGGTGCCGGCTGGCTGTCTGTATGAAATGAGGAATAGGAAGGAGTCTTGTTACAGATCCGATAGTGTATACCTTATGTAATAAAATCACATTGACATGAGCTGATATTTTTGTCCTGACATTATCCTACATCGCGCTATTATTCAAATTATGTTTTATTTTTATAATTCAGCACCCCCTAGATTTTAATAGTGCTGACTAGTGAGACCCTACTACCACACTTCAGGCCTGTTTCAAGATCATCATATCTATCTAGGGGCATCTATCTCTTCCTCAATTAAAGAAAAAACTATTAATTCTATGTCCATGGTCTCTTCAAGCAAGGGCCCGTGGCAGTTTGTCCATCTCGCGCCATTCTCGCCACCCTCTATTGTTATCTTAATGTTGGTGAAGCCACAAGTAAATCTGTTAAGAGGCCTTATTCCTTTTAAAATTTATTTTTTTCATATCATGACAAATATATTGATAATTTCAACCAACTTTTTGAAGTGAATAATACTTTTCCCCGAGTTCTAGGTAGTAACATAGTTATTTCACGCTTTCATTGAGTACAGTCGAAAATAAGTTAAAAAACTAATTTTCCGCGTGAATTTTGTCAATTTCGAGTAGTTTTTGAAACAAAAATTATCAATGAATAATTCAAACTGTAGGTTTCAAATATATACCAATAAATCCCAATAGCCCTGTTCTAGAAAGTAACATCAACAGTATGTTAAGAAACATGTTTGATCATAGAGAAAAATGTCTAAACAATCAGCATTTTAAAAGGAATAAGGCCTCTTAAATAAGAATTTCTTACCAGTCTTATCCCGTTCTCCCTTATCCTTCTCACGCTCAGGCTGTCTCTCCGGCGGCGGCGGCGCGGGCGCGGGCGGCGCCGCGGGCGCCTCCTTGTCGCGCGCCGGCTCGGGCGCCGGGGCCGGCTCCTCCTTCGTCGTCCCGTTCGTGTTCACTTCCAGGCAAGAGACTGTTCGAAAAGTAGTGACGTCAATTTGAAATTCAGCTAAAAACGACAGGCGAAAATGGAATATTCAGCTGCGTATGCCTGCAATACAGTACACTGAAATTTACCATAGTTATGCAGAAAGCAACCAGAGTTTTTGACACAGTGACTTAAGTCGTAACTCCTAGTGAATTTGGTCAAGCATTATAAAAAAAAAACTGGTTTTCCAGTAAAACTACAGCCAATTATTATTCTGAGACGTTTTTCGATGGTTGTAGATCTGTGCGTGAACATATGTAAGTATTCTATTTTTGTAGCCACATCAGGCCACATGACAACATGGATGGATTTCAACCATATATTTTGTACAATGATGATAGCTGGGATGAGTATGAGTGATTAGATGGTACTTATTCTGCAACTACATATGTGTAAAGAAAAGCAAAAGAGTTTAAACCACATTGACAAGAAGGTTGTAGGCACATTCTATAGCCTAACAAGTGTCAGTCCGGCCCAGGAATAGTGGCGCTACAAACAGCTTTCGTAGGGCAATAATGACCATATGCCACCAATTTGCATTATTAAACGTCAGTAGCTACGAGGGGTATTCGATAAATTCTCGGTATTAGAATGAAAACAAAAGAATACGATAGGCGTTTTATTTTTATTTTCCAATGTCCCCCTTATTTAAGATGGTCAATTAGTTTTTTAACCCCTCATAAAAATATTTTTCATCTTTCATAATGCTCCCTCACTGCTGCCTTCAAAGTTTCATCGTCAGAAAATCGATGACCTCGTAGATGCTTTTTGAGATTGTGGAATAAAAAGAAGTCATTCCGGGCCAAGTCTGGGCCATACGGTGGGTGTGTAATAGTTTCGAACCCAGATTCAAGAGCAGCAGCCTTGTATGAGCAGTGTGCACAGGGGCGCTGTCGTGCAGAAGCAGAATTCCCTTGGCTAATTTTTCACTTCCCTTCTCTTTAATTGCTGCTGTTAATTGGCGTAAAATATTAGCATAGTACTCTCCTGTATTAGTTACACCCTTTTCTTTATAATCGATCAGCAATATCCCATCACAATCCTAGAATATTGTGGCCAGGACCTTGCCAGCTGAAGGCATAACCTCGAACTTCTTGGGATCAGGAGTTCCTTTAATGGGCCACTGCATGGACTCTGTTTACTTTCAGGGTCATAATGAATTAATGATGAACCCAGGTTTCATCTCCGGTAACAATCTTTTGCAGTATCTCATCAGGATTTTCACTGCACAGTTGAATAAATTCGGAAGAGCAAGCAACACGCGTATTTTTCTAAAGAGGTGTCAGCATTCTCGCTACCCATCTTGCACTGACTTTTGACATAATTAAGATGGTCATGGATTATATTGTGTATAGTACCAATAGAAAGGTTAGTGCTTTGGGCAAGCAATCACCTTCACTCAACCATCTTCTAATATCATTTTCTTCACTTTTTTTCTATTTTCTGGCGAAGAAGCTTTGAAGGGCCGACCAAGTCTGGGGTTGTCTTCAATACTCTCTCTCCCACGCGTAAATTCACTTGGTCACTTTTGAATTGTTGAATTTTACAAATTTTTTATACTAATGAATGCCACTTACCAGCCAGTATTGAAAAGTTAACTAAAAAGGTTTAAAAGATATCAATACCGAGAATTTAATGAATGCCCCCTCGTATTTGTCAAGGATTTGTCATCAACCAAATTCAAAACATTGTTTACCAACTGCTGCTCAATCCTCTGTTCTTCTTGTGAAATAAATACTGAATCCTATAGAAAAAAACTTCACTTTCATCACTGTTAGGATAGTTTTGGCTTTATTATGCAATAATTACTTGAAATTTCTAGAATATTTAGTCCTGTTTCCTCTTTAGTCTTTGCTTAAATCAGTGACATTCACTGATTTTCAACATCAGTTACCGAAGAATTTTCGTTGCCAGTAAAATAAATTAGTACCACTAAAAATCCGCAATATGGAGTGGGCTGAAAAATACCCGGTTGGGCTATAGTTACAGAATAAAATTCACATCTATTTTATACTTACTCAGCTTTTTATGGTCCGCTTCTAGAGATCGTTGTTTATTGTCGATCAGGTCCTGAAGGAGTTGTACAACTTGAAGTTTTTCATCCCCAATTTCCTGTGCAGCCACAAGGGCACTCTGTAGTCGCATGGCGGCCCGGCCGCGGCGACGCTCTTCAGTGTTCGTTCCGATGCATACTGCTAGATGTGTTTCAGCATCACGAAGACATTCTGGGGAAATTTTAGATATAAAATTAAACTATGTCACAATACCTCATTTTTTTCTTTTTGTGTTGTCAAAGTGGGAAGTTAAGAAATGTATAAGCAAATCCTAAAATTAAAAATTTCTGGGCTTAAATTTGGTACTGATTAGGCAACCAGTTTAAAACCAATTAATTGTCTATTGGGCTGTAACTTAACAGCACTCCGTGTAATATTTTATAAATTTGTCCAATAAATTACCAATTTAATTAAAGTTATTGTTATATTTTTTAGGTTCTTGACAAATCTTTTTTGTTTCATGTCTCCTTTGATTGCACATTGTATGATTTCACTTTATATTTAATTTAATTCTTATTAATATTTATTTTGTCACTACTGACTGTAGAGTCAACTCAGGGGGAGCAGGAAAAACAATGTTCCAATGTAAGAGTAATGTAACGGAGTTCATAAATCCCAATGTATATCAATAAAATAGTCAATAATTTATAGTAGTTACCATAATATGTTTAATTAAATTGATTAATATGTATATTAATAACTACACTTTCCATGATTTGTGATGTTACTTATTTATACTTAAAATAAAAACTTATATTCATACATCAAGCAGCAAAGGCAAGGCAATATCAAGCTATGGATTTTAAATTCTTTTCAGTTTGAATAAGAATGATAGCTGTCATAATATACATGATGATAAATATATTATTTCTGAAAGCAGACTGATAAATAACTAATATAATCAGTGTAGCATTGGAGAAAGTGATTTGAGCATCTAGGTCATACAAACATAAAAAAAAGAATTATTGGAGTTATGACACAAATTGTGTAATTCTAGTTCTCCACATTGGACAATAATGTTTAAGGGAAGTTTTGTTCACATCTATGCAATGATTGTCATGTTAGCATCAAAATTTGGAATGTAATATTCTAAACCAGATTGAGTTAAATGTAATTTCACCAAGAATGTCTCAGGATAGAAGTTTTGTAATGAAGTAAGGGAAATGAACTAAAATAACGCTCTAGATGTGTTTATTTTGGTCTCCAAACAGTGGATACTGGCGTTACTATAAAAAGCAAGTTGTACGTATACAAAATGAGGTTGATGCTAACGTCAACACAGCTTACAATTTCTCATCATAAACGAAAGTTTTAACAAATTATCGCATGTACATTAAAGAAGGTGAATATAAGGACGCTTACAAAGATAAAAAAAATACCTCTGTAAGTAACGTCCAGCTCTCGCATACGCGATAAATGTCGTTGTAGATCATTCGGCAGATTTTCCACGCAATCTAAGTAGTTTTCTACATAGGTTGCAGACAGCAACGCTTCAGTGGAAGCTTGACCTAACATGGTTACTTATTTAAACGATTTTCATTATCAAAACACAAAAGAAGACTATATTTTTTCACTTTCCAAGCAAATAACAAGTTCTCTTCTCTCACTGTACTCAACAACCAACCGCAAGCAAGAAGAGATTTCTACGCTTGATACAAAACGTTTCGTTTCGCATATTTGACAATTTGTTAACCATAGATATCATGATTGTTTTTATTAGGAGTTTAAATTTGGAAGAATCATTAGGAAAATATTAAATCACAACTTAAAATTTGTTACATTTTTCATCAAAGACTTTTGAACGCAACATTGTTTGAATGAATAATATTTTAAAAGATAATTTGATTGGGAAAAGTTGAATTATTTACTTATGAACAAAACGCTTTCACGAAACGTCAACGTATAAATATCCTAAATACTGTTATGTCAAATGGATATTTAGACACCCGTAACTGTTTGAGCTTCCAGTAAAACCGTTGTCAATACACGTTATTACTAATACAATATTAATAAAATTATTCCCTGTATTCATTTATTTCAAATTTATTTAGGGTCTTACTTATAGATATAATAACTCAAATGTAGTTAGTAGTGTTTAAGTTTTTTTATTTACTGTCACTTTGTTTTTCCTTTTTTTTGTTATCTATAAATAAATATAACTGTACTATTATCTAATTCTGTGATATAACTCAAATTTCAACAATCTGCCAGGAAAGGATAGTCAAGTTTCGGGCATATTATGCTTCCTTTTCTAACCAGTACAAACAATCTCAAAAAAGGAATATCCTAGGTACTGGGCAAATTGAAGGTGTTCTAGAGGTCGAATCCCGACATGATGTGCCCATCACCCTTGACCGCGCCAAGTGAAGGAACATTACTGTTGGCGACGATCCTTAGCCACGAGGGGACGACTATGAAGAAGAAGAGTATAAGATTGAAATTTTGTATGCCGTGTCCATTATCGCCTTCTGTATCTAAATCCATTGACGTAGGAACTTACCGTTTTAAATGTCCTGTTCCCATTTTTCACCAAAAGGTTTTGTAGGGCAACTTGGATTAAGTAACCTCCAGTTCCCCGCCACCATGATCTTTGTAGGGTTAAGTTATTAAAAGGGCGTAATATACGACTTACCGCCCGGTTTTCTAGCAAGTAAACCCTTAAAGTGTGATAAAAATTACCTACTTACTGCCCTAGTGCGTAATTTACGACTTCCACCGCCCTTCGTCCGCTTTTCTAGCATGTAAGCCCTTGTTTACGAGCAAGTGTGATGAAAATAAAATTACACAACACATTACAACTTTTTTACTTACCTATACCCGTTGCGTTGGATGGTATTTGAAGGTTATTCCTCAGTATTGATGTGGTCATGACTGCATACAAAAGCGAGGTGCAAACTTGGGCAACTTCTTTAAAGCCAATTCAGACTACAGATAGGAGGAAAATGAGTAGTTGGTTCATATTATATTATTCAAATTTGAGGCCGAGACCACCTACTTACTTCGCACCCACGATTTCTTCGTCATAAAATTATCTCTCAGTCCTACAAATCGAGTCGTTCGCACTGGCACGTTCTATAACACAAGACAACAATAGATTGTCAAAATCTTTTGGCATATATCTTGTTATGACTTTGTCAATCTAACCGTAACTAGTTTAACTTTAGTGGTTTGTTATTTTTACTCAAAATTTACAGTTTAGAATACAGTGTCCTCATGTCTTCAACTCTCATATTCGTGGGGTTGCCGGAGGATTCGAAGAGCTCGATAACAAAGTGAGTAGTATTTTATGATCTTCGTATGATACAAAAGACATCAGCAGTGGGTTTACAGAATTTCCTAAAGTTTTTATGCTCAATCTTACCTGTATGAAACAGAATAGTATGAATTTGTCCTTAGATTTTGTTTTTTTCTCTGTCTCGGATTGTTTTGCGGAACGGTAATTGGGGAAGTGATTAGTCATTAAAGAGCCTTCAGCAATTGCTTTCATATCAGTGGTATATTTAATATATTCTATAGTGGTGGTCGTAGGTATAAATAGTTACCACGGCCATCGAGACGAAATAAATAATCGCACGATATAAAATATGGAAGACACGATAGGTACAACAAAGGTTTTCTTTTCTCGTCAGATTGCGTTTATTATTAGGTAAGTCACAATCACATATGACCACCAACATATGTGATTTTAAAAGCAGTAATAGTACTTGTTTGTAATGAATTTTCAATATTTTAATTAACTTAAAATTAAATGTATAAAACCTAGCGTTTCTTAACCTACACCCTAGAGAGATATTAAAGATAAGTACCACTCTCCACTGCCAGATTTCTAGATCCAGCAGTGGTACATCTATACACTATTCATATGAAGCATTGAGTAATCGAAATAATCAAGGCTTCATTTATTGGTTACATAATTCCATTCTCCTGCCAGGGCGCACATTAAGGCGTAGGAAGTATTCCTAATTGGATTAAACCGTCCTCTGTACATTGCATTGTGACCAGGTTTGTATTTCAGTTTTGTTATATTAAACAAACATGCCTTGCCTACCTTTACCAATTAAAAATACATACTTTACGCTTTAGCATCAAGCTAAATAATTAAAATTAAATAATAAATAGTTGTCAGGAATTCCTGTGTAGGTACACTGGTTTTACAAATTGCGCCTTTAGGAATGTTAACAGTTAGTTGCCTTTTAGACATCATAGGTTTAATTTAGAAGAAAGAAATCCAAGGCGTTTGAATTTTTAAAACAAGTAGTTACATTTCTTTACTTTTTTTGAGATTCAATAAAATTATTGAGGATAGAAATACATAGAGCTTTAAAAACGGAATATAAAATTTATATACCTAATGCACAAAGGTAAGGTAGGCACTTATGTTATGTGTGATCCATTAGGTAGGTAAGTAGCTAGATTCTTTTAAATTGACAAACTATTTGAACTTTCTAAACAAAAGTATATTTAGATAAAGGAAACTCAAGCGTCTATTAGCACTAGGTGCTACTACATTTACGTTAGGAGTCGGAAGTGACTAATGGGATCTGACTTGGTAGTTTCGCAAATTAAACATGATTTACGCATCGCTAAGGATGTTTTCCTGGCTTCAGGATTTGTTATGCAGTATAACAGCTCTAAACTAGGTCTAATTGAAGGAGTAGGCTGGTTCATATTCATTTCGGTCTCCAGCCGTAGGCGGGTTTTGCCTTGCGACTGCCAAGTAAGGTAACCGGTGAGCTTGTTTGTGTTTTAATGGTTTATTTGTTCAAATTAGGAGCACTTGTGCAATAGTTACGACAGTAATAACTCCCAAGTTTTTACTGGGTTACACTGAAATACACAATATTGCATTACTGTCGTCGCTAAGTATACATTGTGTTTGAGTCTCGAGTAATCAAGACTTCTTCGAGATACAATGGAGAGGAAAATGTATTAAACAAAAATCATATTATTATAGCCCACGCGGTTGCGTTGCGTTGCGGAACAGTTGCGTTGTCTGACAATTACAGCGCCGGACCATTTTAGGGCACACACTGTATAAAGCTTCACTAAAAAATAAGTAAAGGAAGGTGTTGCAGTGCAAAATCATGACTAATAGTTGTTGTTGTAGATAAAATGTATCACGCAGCAATGGCATGACATTTACATCTTAATCCTATCTCGTGATAAACAAACATAAAGTGACCTATCATCTCTCTTGTTTTATACCTTACTAGCGACCTACGGCCTACCGGCTTCGCGCGGGTAAACCTTCCTCTTGAATCAATCTATCTATTAAAATAACCGCATCAAAATTCGTTGCGTATTTTTAAAGATCTAAGCATGCATAGGGACAGACAGACAGACAGGAAGCGACTTAGTTTTATAATAAAATAAATAACTTATCGGATAACCTCAAATAAATCGATCTAGTCCCAGTAAGCTCTAGTAGGCTTGTGTTATGGTCACTAGACGACGATATACACACTTTTATATAGTATTATTAACCTAACCTAACCTCCATGACCCGGGAACAAATTTCGAATTCATCACACAAATATTTGCCTTTGCCGGTATTCGAACCCAGGACTGCTGGCCGGCGCAGTAGACAGCTGCGTACCACTGCGCCAACCGCGAAATCGTCTACGGATATTTTAATAAACGGTAATTTTGTCTTCTAAAACTCTAAGTGCTCAATGTGTTATTTTGTTTGTCATTATAGGTACGATTACGCCAGACTGACAATTGTCGTCTTAGCATTGGTGATTCGCGTCGCCTGTTCCACAATCGCTCAGGGACTCTCGCCAAAACAATAGAATTGTATCCTTCGCTTGTCCTCAGATTGGTGTCTGTTACATTTGAATTGGCTTTGTGTACACTTTCTATTCATTGCGATAGCGCTTAATTTCAAGCATTTTGAGCATAGACAGAATTTTGATTATATATTAATTAGGTCGGTGTGGTCTTAACTGTAAACAAATGCTATGGGAGAAGGAAGGATTCCGATCGAGTAGTGACTCTTTCTTGAGAGCCTATAATTGTATCAAGTCTCGTTATTTAGTAGGAAGTACGGATGCGCACGTTTTTGTAGCCCATTTCGCCACAAAACAGCTGACCAGCTGTATACCACTTTTTACTCCAATACGGCAACGAACAAAAGGGGAAGAAAAGAAGTCCTTCTTCGCGGGCGAAGTTGTGACTAACATTAGTAAGTATAACAGTAAAAGGTTCTACGTAAGTAGCTTACGTAGATATCAGGCAATCGCAGCCCCACAGCCCCTACAATTCTAAAATCCAGCTCAATCCTCATTCGCAAAGACAATGCAATATGCAACAGCATTGCATTCAATTACAAAGCTGTGGCTAGACGGCTCGGGGCTTCCCGGAACCGATCCTGTTACCGCCTGCTTAATCCTGTTACGCGATACCCACGCCGTATGGTTATTGTTATATGTCCATGGATATCGATTCTCATTGGCTAACTAAATCCAAAGAAAAATACTACATATTCAGCACCTAATAAAACGAAGGTGGATTTCAACCCTCGACGCGTAGAGGTATCATGGTGCCATCCTTGCAAGGATTTGATATCTGATGATGGAATCCATGAAAAATCGGTGGAATTCCTCAAATGCTCAAATGCTATGGGCACGGGTACATAATTTTTTTTTGCATATTTAACTCATGCATTTGATAAAATTATATGTGAGAGAAACATGTGGGAATAATTAATTGGTGTTTGTTAAAAAGTACCTAATTGGTTAAAAAGTACCTAACGATATCATAATGAGTTGACTTGAAACTTTTGAAAGGATGATAGTTGGCTAGCCGTATCAGTGAACTTACACAGTGAGCAGTAACTGTACAGCAGTGGGACACACATTTAGTCTAATAAAAACGAGTTGCATTTTTACGTATACGGCTACGGCTAAAGAATAAACAACGCCAAAGCTACATGCCAGAAGCTTCTGGAACGTGCGTCGACCGTCACGCGCAGCGCCGCTGTGCTCGGTTTTGTTCATCTAAAACTGTCACATGTCCACATGAAATCCGAAGGCACATACGTCATTATAGTTTGCAGTTGCAGCGGAGGCGCGCCCTCGCGGAAGCTGATCGCTATTACATGGTCCGCTACTCGCGACCGCGGTATTGGGACCAGCCATCTGCAAATCCTCATTCTAAATCCTTTTGTGAAAAGGTTTCGTTCTCTGTGGAAACAAAAGAGCAATCAAATTAGCTGGATAGACGGAAGTTTAATTGAAAGGGCTGGCTGAAATTTAATATCGTATTGTTAATTAAACATAAAAGCGAATTATCCGTAAATTCTTATTAACATAACGTACGCTAAACCATTGATAAAAAGATTAAAGCTCAAAAACAAATTATTGAAATGCGTAACCTGGTAGAGGAGACCGGGATACGATCCCAGTACCTCTGGATTGCCGGTCCAGCGCGTTAATCTTTCCGCCACCCTAACGCCCATGCAACCTTTCGAAATTTTCCTTATGCTCTGTGTCCGTCGATCTTTGCATTGTTTATTTGAAAGGCTTTACACCTTAGTGTCCGAGCGATTTATGAAATATGTAATATACGTAAATGTAATAAATTTATAAATAACATCGCCCTCTCTCGCTTGCTCGTACAGCTCGCTAAGCACATCTTACTGCACTGCTGTAAAGGTAAGATTTGCAAAGATCCAGTTGAACTTGAACTAATCAAATCTAGAGATGGACCGACTATGAATTTTGTTAACTAGCCGAATTGGTTTTAAAATTGCCGATTAGTCGAACGACAATGCAATGCCGGTCATGCTTGTCCCCGAAAAATGTCTATATGACTGTGAGGTTTTAAACTAAAATGGTCCAATGTGACACTTACCATAAAGACGAAATTTGATTGCTGACTATATATCAAAATAAGTTTCTGTCAAAAATGTCATTTTAGTGGCAAGCTTTTATAGCCGACTGTACTTTTCTTTGGATATCCATCAAATGTTCACTGAGACGATACTAAAGAGCCCAAGCTCGGTAGGATTGCTTTTTCTATTATAGAGTTCCTATGGCCTCCTTCCGGCTCCATCGTCAGATCAGCCCCATGGTACCATATTATTGTATTATCATCAAAGTTAAGTAAGCATGCAAAATTTCAGCTCAATCGATTGACGATATCTGCTTCAAAATTGGGTTGCAAGATTTCACCCGAAAAAACATACTTAGATACATACATACATACATACAATGCAAGTTAAATAAAAGCTTTTAAATTCAATAACCTGTCAATGCGTCCAAGCAGTTAAGATAATTCTCGAATTCGGTTTATATAATGGTAATAGTATCCTACCTATATGTTCTCATTTTGTAATAGGTATTGAAGTGCCGACTTTTCAAGATTCTTTGCCGACTAATTGGCCGACTAGAAAGAAATGGTGCCGAATAGTCGGTTTTCCCGACTAATCGGCCCATCTCTAATCAAACCACTTTATACGTCCAGAAAATTTGTTGATCTATTCGTACAGGGTGTGTAATGATCGGTATAAAAATAAATGGTATAAGTATGTTGGATATAACAACATTTGATATAATTTCAATGGGTATAATCACTCATTTGATATAATAAACGTTTGGTATAATTTTAAAATATCTATTTTTATTTCGTATATTTATCATCTGGTGGAACACTTATTTCCTATAACCATCATATGGTATAGCGTTCATTTGGTATAACAACATTTAGTATAATTTCATATGGTATAATTTCATATGGTTCAAAACAAACTGATATGTGACGCGTTTTACTCCGTTGACGATTTTTTTCAAACGCCTGGATAACGTAACCCTGGTCACTTACCTAACCTTAAATAGTTTAAGAATTGTAACAAATATTTATAATAACAAATTGACATGTAAAATATTATTTTATAAATAAATGTTTGAATTGAATTGAATTGGTTTAATTTCAATTAGTATAAAATACATTTGATATAACAACATTAGGTATACTTATGCTTAATAAAAAGTGTATTAATTTTTGTGTGCGAATTGCGTTTTATTTACCTAACCCAATGCTTTTTTTTTCTTTTTCTTTTTTTTCTAACCTAACCTAACCAAACCTACGTTTCTAATTGAACTTTTGGTTAAAGTTTTTTTTTAATGCGAGCCCCCCTGTGGTGGCTCCGCCCCCTATCCCCCTATTTCTCTATACCCTATACGTTATGCAATTTGAACGTTAGATAAAATAAACGTTATACCATAAATTCATAAGAAGAAATATGCATTATACTTAAAGAATGTTATATTAAATGTTATTCGATAAAATGATCAGTATATGAAACAATAATTATATCAAATGTTGATATATTAAGTGTTGTTATATCATTCAATAATTATATCAAATGAGCGTTATAGCGACTGAAATTATATCAAAAGTTGTTATAGCCATCGTTACGCACCCATTCGTACAGTACTTGTCTCTTCAATCGCGTTAAATGGGTCTGACTGATCACATAATCATGGCTCAAATTTCGTCTTGCACGATAGCCAGACAAAAAGCCTAACAAAGCAGAGGACAGGCCGGAAAAGAGGATATTTGGCCGGACATTTCCTAAAAAAGCCAAACATGTTCGGCTAAAGCCGGTACATTTGGGGTGCGTTATATAAAATTAAAATAATTATTATTATCATGTAACGCCGTATTTTAAAATTAAATTAAAATAGTCCTTAATATACGAGTACATTGATTAAATGGCTTCAGCGTGAAAAACAAACGTTTGTTTTATAACTATACAGTATAACAATTAATAAAATTGTTCCAAAGGGAACGCTTGTTACAAAATTTGTTTCGCTTTTACAATAAGTCGATTTCGTATTCTTTGTTTCCTAATTGGTTTGATACTTCCTCCATCAACTTGACCTAGGAATACGTACAGTCTACTGCTTTTAAATTATAACAATATTCGAACATTTCTTACCCATACACACAATTTAAATGTGTTAATTTTGACGGATTGACCATCACACATGTCGTCCTGACATATGTCGACTTCTCGTCGGGAATAATTATAAATGGTAATACCTAGGTAGTAGTTTAGTTTTAATCCATGATGAAAATGACTTTCTCCGAAATATGAATTTGATTATGATACCTACTAAATTAAGCAGGTAAGGGTGCTCCCTTACCACGAGCACTCGCCGGTAATCCAACAAAAACAAGAGATTTTTCATATATTTTTTTGTTGCATTACAGGCAAATGGTAACGGTGAGACAGCACGTATACCCTTACGTTAATATAACTCATTGGCACATAGTACAAGCTAAGGGTGGCATTCGATCGTTTAGTAAACTTTGTCGCAAATTTTAAACCACATTCCGTCAGCGAGGTCTGAATTCAATCATTTTGATCAATTAATTATTCTAGTTTTAAACAAAATAATGAATGATGAGATGACGCGGTTGGCGCAGTGGTTAAGCAACTGCCTACTGAGCCGACGGTCCCGGGTTCGAATCCCGGCAAGGGCAAATATTTGAGTGATGAACACGAATATTTGTGCCTGGGTCATGGATGTTCTATGTATTTAAGTATTTATTTATCTATATAAGTATGTATATCGTCGCCTGGTACCCATAACACAAGCCTTCTTGAGCTTAATTTGGGACTAGGTTGATTTGTGTGAGGTTGTCTGATATGTTATTTATTATTTATTAATGATGACTTGATGCTAACACATCTAGGGAAGATATATATGACAGACAAGAGAGTAAAGGGAAAGTATGCTCAAACATACAATGATGATCAAGACATAAGTCAGTGGCAAATCTTTTATCAACAATTATGGTAGTTTGAATAACCCTCATGTGGACTGTACTTGAACAATAAAACGAACACACGCCAGTGCTCTTCTGATTGTTATTTGCCGTGTCGGTACCCCTTAACGTTAATTAGAGAGTCCGATACAATGGCTATAAAGGCCCGATAGTGTCAATTAGTGACTGGGAGATAGGAGCCTTGTGTCTATTTCGGCCCACATAACAAATTGACGGGTTATTAAATTAGGGAACATATCTATCTACATATTTATCTGTAGTATCTGTACATCTATATAATTATCGAGAAGATCATCATCTCCTCATGTTATTTCTATTGTCGATCCTTTATAGTTATCTACATTTAGACCAAATGATTGGTCCTACAAAAATAATAACTAGGCAGCTAAATTAATAAGTTGCCATCTTTTCCCGGGGCATCGATGCCAAGCTGTTATTTTAGCTGCCATGTTAATTATTTTAGATGCCAAGTTATTCATTTTCTGTAAGTGGACTTTTCTGGGAGAAAATTTCGCTTCCTGGCCCAGGTAAGATGTAAAACTTTAGACAAACCATCGGCGGTAATTCGTAAAGTTCCAGATCGCATATTTATGGCCCTGAACTTCGGTTCGGACCAGAAGCTGCACAAACACCTACGATCTGGGACATTCACGAATTCACCGCCCTAGGTATGTAATGTACTATAACTGCCCAGATAATAATAAACCGTTTCTGAAAAACGACACGCTGGAAAATTAGTAGGTATTAAGCATTTTTTTTATTTACTTTGGTGCATTATCACAGAGTCCGAATAACTTTGGGTTTAAATCCAAAAAAAGACGAAAAACATCTTTAGATTCATTTGACTAGATTTGTATATAATAAAAAAAAAAATCAGAAGTAATGCTGGAAATGTATACTAGGTATTTGTGCAAGACTTACCTACCGTTAGAATCAATATATTATGCGGTAAGTTTGCTTTTAGATTCATTAAATGAGGTGAAAGTTCAAGAAACAATTGAAATTGCGAAATTCGCTTTGTGAAAGGGGAATCCGATATTTATTTTAGGTACACCATGACAGCTCACAGATTTTCCACCATCTTGCGGTCGAGGATAAACAATTACGTCGCTGTCTCGTTTGCGATGAATAGCGATTAAGTTGAGAAATGAGGTACTGACGACAACACAGACTGAGATTTTCTCTCGTAAAGGAAAGCGTTATGCTCCGACATCCTAAAATCAATCGCAATTGCAATTATTGAGTGATAAGAATTCTTATAGTCTTCAATATAATTTTAATTTTTTAAGCATCGAGTTATCCTCTAAATATTACAATATACATTTTGCTGCTCCCTGTTGATAGTCATTTCGTGATTTTCATCCTCCTTCACAAACCAAAAGTCCACACCAAATCATCAAATCATCATAAGTGTCTAAATTAATTTTGACAGTTATAATTAACTAGATTTTAACGTCGATCCAAATAACCATCCCACCCAAAAGTGAAGACCTATATAACCATCACTGGTGTTTTTTTTAGCGAGATGAGACCGCAAATTAATATTGGTTTCAAAATTGAGCAGGGAAGGTGTTCTTATCGATGTATATACAAATGAAAAGAAAACGTTCGTCGCGCTGATTTCCCATTGACACCGTCTCTTCAGATAGCTTAGTGGCTATGAAATTTGTCATATTATTCATACATCTTATAGCTTAAATAAGCAAAATTTAAATTTACTGCGACGACAGATGCCACAGCCAGAAAGCTATCTGAAACTAATATACAGAAAAGTATTTATGAATTGAATTTAGAGTTTTAACAGTAATGTGGTATCTTAATAAAAGGTCTAGTTTTCTGACTGTAGTTAGCATTGCACTTAGGATGCCTGCAGCGGCAATTCTCGCCGAGTCAGAGTGGGCGTCGCGCTGCCCGCAGGCCAGCCTTCCATGTTACTAATTATTGAGCTCAATCATTCACATCTTAGTAGTCTGGGCAGGATCATTTCTTGGGTAAATTAATTAGATAAAATTTCTGAGATTGCACATGCTTTTATTCTTGACGACGCGGTTGGCGCAGTGCAGCTGCCTACTGAGCCGGCGGTCTTGGGTTTGAACCCCGGCAAGGGCAAATATTCGTGTGATCTCGAATTTTTGTTCCTGGATCATGGATTTGTTCTGTGTATTTAAATATATGTATATTTATCTATATAAGCATGTATATCGTCATTTAGTATCCATATATTACAAGCCTACTAGAGTTTGCTTTGGGAGGTCGATTTGTGGGTTGTCTGATATTTTATTTATTGTGTTTTTTTATTATTATTATAACTTTAAAAAGATGCATAGCTCAGTCGATTACAGATTTTTTTGGGCTATGATAGAATTCACGCAACAAATAATTGGTTATGTATTTCAAACATTTGGCACGAAACACTACATTTACACTAAAGCTCAGCAATTAACACTACTTCGCAAACGTCACCAGAAAACTATATTTTATTAGTTGTTTGTGTAAAATGTGACTCAATTGTTCGTTAGCTGTTGCGTATTCCATCGACCAGCACGTGTGACTGACTACATCTGCTATAAACGCGCGCCGAATTTCCCGAACAAAGGCGGAAGGTGGAACTGTGCATCGTGGTGGGCGCGTCATACGTCATGTCATATGTATAATGAAATTTATGAGAGAAACGCAAAAAATAAACTGTAACATTGTTCCGTGTATACATATTTTTGCAAATCATATTTAGTGGTTGTTGTCAACTATTTTGTATTCAGGAAATTACCATATGTCATCTGAATGAATTTATTTTTATCTTTGTAGTACCTTATTTAGTTTAGTTAATAATGCATGATTTTCTTTTTCTCTAATCCTTGGAAACAGAGCTTTAGCGGCGAGTAGTTAACAGATACATAAAAAACAATAGCTGAGTCATTTAAAAAAAATATAGTTAAAGGCTTAATAAAAACAAAATTACGATCGCCTCTTTTGTATTACGAAAGTTACTCAATACAAAAGATATGGGTAACGATCGTTACACAAAGTAATCAATTAAGTTTTGTTTTAATTAAAGCCCTTAACTACATACATACGAGGGCTGTTCCGAAAATAGTTAGTCAACGGCGTACTATTAATTGTATTCGTTTAATTTTACTGTAGCCTAAAGGCAAATTTCATTACGAACTCTTTCGCGTAAGAGTCACTGGCCAGTGACATTCAGTTATTTTTTTATGAAATCAGAAAAAAAACATGTCTGTCACTTTTTGTTCGCAAAAATGGAGCTAACGCGGGAAGCATTTCGTGCTATGATATATTATGATTATAAACGAGGGTTAACTTACAAGGATTCTCATGAAAATTTAACTAGTGTTTTTGGGGCCTTATCCCCATCTGTTGCCACTGTCAGTTACTGGTTCCGTGAATTTAAGCGTGGGCGGAGCGACATCAAAGATGAGCCTAGACCGGGGCGACCGCCAACGGCAGTCACTCTAGAAAATGTTATCAAGGTGGAATGGCTAATCAAGGAATCTCGAAACATTACCCACCGAGAGATTCAGGACGAACTGAATATTGGATCCCGGGCAGTTTCTACCATTTTGCATGACCACCTTCAAGTTCGGAAGGTTTCGTCTCGATGGATACCACATTTTCTCACACAGGAGCAAAAAGACATACGTGTCGATTGGTGCAAATTTATGCTAAAAAAATTTGATAATGGTAATTCACAACAAGTGAGCTACATTGTGACATCCGACGAATCTTGGATATATAGCTACGACCCATTTACAAAACAGCAATCAACACAATGGGTCTTTGAAGAAGATGATTTACCTACTAAAGTAGTTCGCGGTCGAAGCGTCAACAAAAAAATGGTTGCTGTTTTTTTTCGACGTAGTGGACCTGTAGCCGTAATTCCACTTGAAGATCGGAAAACAGTTACCAGCCAATGGTACACTGAAGTTTGCTTACCACAGGCCTTCCAGGAGCTGAACGTCAGTCGTCCAAGTACTGGAGCTCGGGGCATCATTTTTCATCAAGATAATGCTCCGGCCCACACGGCTGCCAGAACCACGGAATATATTAGCAAATCAGGAGTGCAATTGCTACCACACCCTGCATACAGCCCTGACCTGGCTCCGTGCGATTTTTTTCTGTTCCCCACCTTAAAAAAATCATTACGTGGGCGTCGATTTTCGACGGCGGATGAAGCAGTGGACGAATTCAGGCGACTTTTTTTTGACCTTCCGCAAGAACAGTTTTTCTCCTGTTTTGAAAGTTGGTTCAGTCGTATGCATAAGTGCATAAAGGCAGCAGGGGAATACTTTGAAAAGTTGTAAATAAAGTTTTATTATATTCCTTATAGTTTTTGTTTAACTAAAAAATTTCGGAACAGCCCTCGTACATGTTTTTTTCTTAAATGACTCTGCTATCGTTTTACGGAGTAAATTAGAGCACAAACCGTTAGATAAGGTATTTAACTTGATTGCGTCGTGAAAAAATTATAAAGTTAATTACGCATCAGGAAGCTTTTAAAGATCACATTAATATTTGATTATCTTAGTTTTGACAAAAACAAAATAATAATGATGATTGGTCTACATTTAACGGTGATTGTTTGTGATAGGAAATGAAATAATCAACCGTTTTGGGACCACCAGTCTCGATCGACCAGCTCTATAATAACTTATCAATTATCAATAGGTACCTATACAAATAATAGACAAAAATGAAGGCATATTGCAAATTTCTAAAATCTGAGAGGAATCAATCATTCATAGTTATATTAATAAACCTAACTTAAGAAAATAGGCTGGTCAAGTGCGAATCAGACTAGCGCACAAAGAGTTTCCTTAAAATTTTATTTGTTACTATTTTATTTTTAGTACCTATTTGTTTTATAGAAAAAAGTAAGAAAACCTTAAAATAATACGTTAGTATTATTTGTCGTTGTCCTTAAACTGTTGCTGTTGGCAATACACACACAATAGGTTTACAATAATATCTAGTCAGAAATGGACACCTAAAAATAGACACATTATTCCATCATAATTTCTTAACGTCTTGGGAATGTTCGAGTTCGAATACGTTAGGTATGTTCTAATACTTTATAAAAAAAAATACCTTATGCGCCTTATCACACTTGCGAGTTGTGAGCGTATTTTGCCGCAGATGCTTTTTTGATATCGTAATAAATGAAACCGACAAATAGCAAGACAAGTGCAAATAAAAGCTTGTAAAAACAGTTAAAAGCACTGTCGCTTTCTCAAGCGAAATGATTGGTTGCGAAAATACCTATTTACTCTCAGATCCTCATATCTCTATTTTGCGTCATCTTTTAATGTTAAGCTGTATTAGTTTATCTTAAGGTAGCGTATAGCGTGGTAAAATGTACAAGATACGAGTTTGCAGAAGTAAGGAGTGCAAATACGAGCGGACACCTTGGAGTGGCGCTAAGTCCAATACGAGGGGTAATTGGCCCATTATAGTTGTTGACCACCTGTTATTATGCGCGTCCACTTAAACAGGACCTCCCCTGCCTCTCAATCGGGCTTACAAACTACAGTGAGATTATGTATCCAGGTTTTGTTTAGCAGGTCTTTCTAGAATAGCTGTTCGAGGACTGGGCGGTAAATGACTAAGTTTCACATTTACTAATGAGCTGTAATAGTGATGCGGTTTCATGCTACTATGGATATTGCCTCAGGCAGCTGTCTATTTTGCTGGGATTGCCGACATTAGCTAATGCTTCACAATTGCTACTGCAAAAAGTATTTTTGAACTTAATCCATGAAACAATAGAGATTTGAACGTGATAATTTTTTGAAATCTGCATTGAGGTTATTGTTCTGTAAAATTGATGAAAAACGTGGCCCTGAACAGTTAATTGATTTGATGTATAATATCCCTATTTCAACAATGACGATGTGGACGACTTGGGAATGGAGACAATTTGGGAATGCGGACGAAGTAAACCTAAACATAAAATAATGGAAATAGCAGTTTTAATTACCCTGATCCAATCAATTAAACTTTATTCTAGATCTTTTGTGAATTTACCATACTTAGTTTTATTTTGAGCAAATAAATACTTCGATTTTTTCAAACAATTGCGAGGAAAACTGCGAAAAAGCGATTCGATTTTAAAATTAATATGTCCAGCAGGGAATGATAGAATTATATGAACGTTTTCATGAAGGCTCTATCATTTAATGGTGTACTTCTTATAGGATAGAATTGTTGGAGCGGCCGGAGCTGTCTCCTCTGGAGGCGGCTGGCTTGGCTGTCGCTCTTAGCCAGGACTTCGCTGATCCTGGGTGAGCTGTAGATCGACATTGTAGTTTTTCTGTAGTAAACTTTTTGAATTGATTCAGATTTTTTTATGTGTAATTACAGTAAAATAAACCTTAGTTTTTGTGTATTTTCAGATTTTCACTAAATCTTTAGAATTTCAGTATTGTAACAGTATATTTCAGAAAATATCAAAAAACTTGTGTTTTAGTGATCTAGAAACAAAATTTGATAGGGCATTTCATCGGTTAAATTCGCATTAGTTAGACTTCAGTTTCAGACTCGTTGGTAAAGAAAGCGTTGCTGGGATTTAAACACACAGACTGCATTCCGCCTGCAACTGCTGCGTTGGAATACTTGGAATGCAGTTCGCTTGTTTAAATATTAAACCCTTGTGCTTGTAGGTAGACTCGTCACGTTCGTCTGTCAACACGCCGCTATCGCTAAACGTGCATATTGATCACTAGCTGTGGAAATCGGTCTGCGTCAGTTTTGCTTTATCACAGTTTCTTGATACCCCGACTTTCCATGCTGTCCAAATTATTGGGATCTTGAAAGTTGTGCAAGCTATTGTGCCACCAGGCAGCAACGTAGCAACGATTATTCAATTAAATTTGTTGATATCCGTACCCCCTTTTCTAAACTTAGAATGAATTTGGCAAAATCCTTCCTGTGGCTTCATTGTCACAACATATTAATTTCAACGCCATCTATTAGTTTGTCAGGGTACTCGATAGTCATAGCACATTTGTGTGTGTTGTGACCCCCCCTTTATTGGTAGGCCGCTTTCACGTGATGTGCGGTCAAATAACCAGACAAACAGATAAACAGACAAAAATTCTAACAACTGTTGGACCGTGTTCTGTTATCGATTCTAAGTATCCTCCGCCAACTTTTTTTCGAATATCTTCCATGTACAGACTTTCGACCCTCTTCACCTTTATTATAATATGTAATAGATAGATTAGAAAATGTAGTAACGTGTTGTGATTATCATGTTTAACATGATCGAAAAATGTATTTAGCTTTTAAGTTATTTCACGGTAAGATGCATAGAAAATCTTTTACTTTACAAAATATCTGACAAGACGGTACCTTTTGTCTCCTACTCACTGTACAAAACAATGAAATGAAGGTAAGTAAAATACGATCAATGAGACTGACACAGCATTATTTCCATCGATTTCATTGCAGATATTCTGAATGAACTTTGCTACTTTAGATTTCACCGTTAGGCTCCCACTTATCTCAACAAGCTTTGATCGTATTTCAAAAATATCAAGAGAAAGTTGCATTCAAAGTATCCGTTACGTGCCGCAAGTGTATTTGTATCAAAAATGCACTAATATTTTATCTGAATTATATCGGTAGTAAAGAAAGCAGTCATTTGTTTTGGTTTTACACACCTTTTTCTCAAATGATTTATGCTTTAGCGAAGTGAGCGTCCTATAATAAATTATGCAAAGAGCTGCTTATTATAATTTATAACGCGGAGATGAAGATCGTATCAGGAGATAACGCAATTTGAACAAGTCGATTGGTGTTTCGTTCGTATTATGTAAATCATCAGATATCTTTGCTAGCTTAAAAATATTTTTCACTTCAGAAAAGGAGGAGTTATGAAATTCGTTTTGTTTCTCTGTGCAGCGTTAAGTAGTACTACTTACCATGAGACATAAAGTTTGGGATTATTATCCTCGCATTCCTCGATTATTAGTTTGCTTTATTGACCAAACTTAAACGTTTCCATGAATGTAAGTACTTTCATTTTCATATATATCTAGGCTTGAACAAGTTTACTCTCTAACTTTTGACTTATGAACAAATTTTCATAGCGCGTAGATTCTAAAATGAACTTCATCATCAGTTTAGGCCACCTTGATTTTCTTTTTAGGTCAAGAAGACATAAACATAACTTAAAATTATTCAGGGCCGATAGGACAGACCTTTTTTTGGGTGTTACGTAAAATCTGAGTACGCAGCATAAGTAACATAGCGTTTTGATAACGGCGTTTGTGACATTGCTGCGTGCCTGAGCACAAAATGATATTAAGTAGGGTTTGGTCCCGTCGCCGGTTGGCACGTGTCTCGACCGATTCGGAAACGATCGATAGCATAAATAATGTCTTCGTGATTGATGGTGTACGAAGACATTGTTACATTGTTGGCCTGAGGATGGGGCCGGCCGATTTTTGGGAATTTGGCAAGCTATTTGGGTCAGTTGATTTTTCCTAATGACCTCAATGCTTTCATGAGTGTTTTGGCTTCATACAGCGTTTTTAATGGTAACGTTAATTTAACTAGTGTGTAGATTTAACCAACTCACAATGATGTAAGTTTACACGTAAAAATTGTCTTTGCATGTTTCGGGCCGTTTGACGCGCAATAGCACCAGTCCCTGATAAAGAGCTCCATAACGAGATCGAAACATGTCGGGCCACTCCTGACAATTTTTTACGTGAGTTTAAACCGAAATTAATGATGTCTCACGATAATTTTAATTATATCAGTAGACGTTTTTATTGGCTATCTTAGGTTATAGGTACGAGAAAGAACGAATATCGAGAGCCTTTTGAGGTAAAAGCCCACATTGCTGATAATATCCCTCATAAAACTTTATTAACACACAAAAAAAAATTGAATGTCAATCAACTATCCTCCTGTTTTTTGACCGAGTGAGCGAAGCGTTTCTGTTTCAGCTTCACCACATGTTCTATATGACCGGTTTTCCGGCTGTTCTCGCCTACAGGCCTATTCTCATGAAATTTTGTGAGTGGGTTCCATAAGTATATAGAATATTTTGTTAATTCAAATTTTCTAAAATTTTCAAGAGTAGATATGGGGTTTGAAAACGTAAAAAATTACAAATTTCAGCAATTTCAAAAAGAGGTCGCGAGGTCTACAGCTGACAGAGCCACAAGTTTTTGTGTAACTAACTGTACGATGTTGTAACGATGCTGGCTCCGCTTTAGGTACCCTCCTATCCCAAAAACCGTAATTCTTTGTAGCAAATTGATCTTAATAAGTGTTCCATCGATACCACATCACGACTCTCGTACCGATATGTAATTTCCCTCCACCTCCATTAATTGAATAATCCCTTCCTGTACAATTAAAGAGTCGTTATTAATTGTCGAGAGCCGATTGCCGTCGACTCGGGCTTGCGGCAGCGGCTCATTATTGTTACGGATATACGTCGCGTAACTAATTAGATTTAAGTTGATAATTGTTCGCGTCGTAGTTCTTGGATATTCGTAATCCTAGCTCAGATGGCCGCGACTTCTATTATGGCACTATACACTCTATACATCACTATTCGACACTCTCGTATTGTACTGAACTAAATGAAAAGGGATAACATCATTGCGACAAACAGTCGTCAGTCACAGTAGTGAAGATAGATACGCGTTATGTAACATTCACGCTCCTTAAGGTGCAGATACTTACCGATCATGAATGCTTAAGGGGACGAATTCCCTAATTGAAATGAGTGTACCGCGCTGATGGACACGGCCAGCCATACATTGGAAGAGTGTCGATTGGCAGCCTCAACGAACAGCCTTACAGACGCTATGGTCGATAGATGCCATGGAATGTAATGGCTTACTTCTGTGACAACGTCATGTCATTAAAAGAGGCCTCGAAGCGGGCACTCGAAAACGATCTTCTTGCGAACGCGCTTCGCCGGGGACGGTTAGGGACCAGAGTCTGGTGCGCACTTGTTGCTCCGCCGTAGTGGACCCCTGCAAGGCGTCGGAGGACTCTCTGCTTGCAGAACTTTACAGAACTGGGGGCCTGTGTAACTCTTACAGCGATCCCGCGGCGCCAATTAAAGGCGAAGCTGGCATTTGTCAGTATAGTAGTATATGGCAGTCCGAATTTCAGTTAGTCCGTCAAACCACATCCATGTCGTCCGGCTAGTTAAAAAAATATCGAGAATATCGATATAAAACATTTAACGTCGGATATGAGTCGGATCACGTGCTATGCAGGTTTTTTTTCATTAAATAGTACCAGTATAACGTACAAATCCCAACGGCCACAATTGCCACAAACTAAATAAACATCATCTAAGTGATCCTATTCCTCAATCAGAAATTATACCAGGCCATTACAATGGTCAATTTGAAATATTGCGACTGTAAAATACGATTATAATCAAACCTAGAAGGTCGTAAGGGCTAACTCAGTTTCATATTTATGTATCGTTTTAGTATAGAATCGCCGTCGTGACTAGCCTCTGCACCTGCTGGTCAAAACAAACCACAACTTTTAAGTGCTCTGACCACTGCACTAGTTCTCCGAGTATCAAACAACGTATTCTAATCCCTGTATGACGTACATTGTTCCTTCAAAATTGTTCTGGTTTTTTGCCTTAATTTCAAAGCAGCGTTGGAAACCAGTTGTTCGAAGTATCGTACCTCTTTTGAAAATCATTCCGAGCCTGAAGGGACGTTTTGTAATACTGTTTAGTGGCCAGTTTGATCCTCACTACGTGACGTCACGATTGTCTTTAAACTTAGAATAAATTATGCTATAGTTATACAAATTACTCTTTACTGCCAATATCGTAGTTAATACAGGTAGGTATATTTTTTAAATCCTTGAAGTAAATATTTAGGAGTTTTTGGTAGCTATCCTTTAATAACTTTAGGACTTCTTGAAGAAAAGCAACCCGTATATTTGTATTCCGTTAACCCCAAGTAGGTAATATCAAGGTGAAGACCTACCTTCTTCATCAATTCATCAAGAACATTATATGTTATATAACGGAATATCCAAATATAATCGGTTATATTTATTCAAATTTCAAAAAGTAAAATCAAACTGGTTAGTACCGTAGGTTTCTCAGCACTTCTACAAATTATTTATAGCAGAGTTTCTCAGTACTTCTACAAATTATTTATGCCTACA
This sequence comes from Apotomis turbidana, assembly GCA_905147355.2. NCBI lineage: Eukaryota > Metazoa > Arthropoda > Insecta > Lepidoptera > Tortricidae > Apotomis > Apotomis turbidana. Next base: position 30,759,221 of record LR990281.1, on the reverse strand, counting down.
TAATTATGGAGCCACCTTACTAAATGAACACTACAATAATCGTGTGTATTTTAATTAACAAGAAAATAAGTGCGCGACCAGGTTTTCTCTATGCATAGCAAATGTCAGGGCGGTATTTGCTAACAAGATCATCCGCCGGCTCGAGATGCCTCCTTACTAATAAGTTACTATCAGATGCCTCGGGCCATAGGGTAATTAAGACCGCAACTTCATACAGTGTTGCCACGTGAGAAACGTTCCATGTATTATGAGGAAATTGTATTTAGATGTAAATACTAACGTTATAATCGTAGATCCTGCACAAACTCAATGTTTCTGTTTAGCCCTATGGTTGGCTGGTAGAGAATGCCTGGTGGCATTAAGTCCGCCATTTGTACTAGTTTGATCCTTGCAATAAAGTTTAAATAAATTAATATACTACAGACCCAACCCACGGTTCACCTATCTTTGATGCTTGTCCTTTTTTAGGAATAAAAAAAAGAAAATGAATAAATGTCTACCTATGTGAAAAGTATACAAAATAATGCCTCTATCGGATCGATCACGTAATCAAACATACCCATTCATAATAACATCGTGTTGAAATAAAAGATAATTAGGTCATGTTAATGAAATCTAAACGATAAATAAATAAATATCGGACAACCTCACAAAAATGGATCTAGTCCCAAATTAAGCTCAAGTAGGCTTGTGTTATGGGTTCTAGACGACGATATACATACTTATATAGATTAAATATATACTTAAATACATAGAACAACCATGACCCAAGCACAAATATTCGAGTTCATCACACAAATATTTGCCCTGGCCGGGATTCGAACCCGGGACAGCCGGCTCAGTAGGCAGGTGTTTACAAACCGAGCCAAACGCGTCGTCAAACGCTCAAACGTCGTGTCATACGATGTTGAGTTAAACCATTAATACAAATATGTTGAGTTAAATTTTTACTTATTTTTCGAACTTACCGGTATCGGTATTCATTTGAGGTTTTTAGAATTTGTAGCAGGCAACCAAGTGTTAAATAGTTGGTGACAGGTAGAGAACGGACATATTGCGGTTTCTAATTGCACATGTTATTACGTCTGATATGTTTATGATTGTAAGTTGATATGGAGATATCGGACGGTTTCTCTACGGACTGACACTTCGTTTTCGATGTGCCATTCTTATTATAATGAAGCACTCGATATTGCGGGCTCTAAGCTTGAAACGCTACTCCTTCTGAATGAAATAATGCGTGAAAGTATTATATGCTAGAAGTTTTCGCATTTGTGCTATAGTTTCAATATGAAATCACGACCAAAAAAGCCGTAAAACTGTATTGTGTAGGTGGCAATAAATTAGTAAAGTACGTACTGTCAGCAAAAATATATTTGATAAAATTAAACCCAAAATTTTACTTAAGTTTTCTTTCATTATAAAATTACCTATTATAGACCAGTTGCATTTTGTTGCAATACATGTACCTATTGACACATTGAATGGACCGGATAAGATTCGAACGGCTTTCATTCAACAATAAAATTAAATAACAAAATGAAAGTCCATAGTACGGGTAGGTGAATAATCCATAGTATGGATAATAAGTAAAGTAATACTTACATAACTCATACTATGGATTTTCACGTCCGTAGCTAACGATAACAGCTTGAAACAACTAGGCCTATATTTGGAATATGTATAGTTAAATGTATTAAAATAACAGGATGAAGAAGGTATAATACATATAAATACTATTTAAATATATTGAATTGCCAGTGTATTTATCATCGGCCGCTGATGGACGCCGGCGGGGGCGGCTAATTACCTGCCCCATTACACTGCTTGATATTAAACGATTTTATTGCCAATAGGGTTGATGCTCATTGAAATCATTATATAGAATAATTATTATTTATAAAATAACGCCTTGAAACTGATAGTTTACCTAATCATTGACCCTCGAATAAATATTAGTGATTATGTTTATTGTTGAAACATTGGCGTGACGTCAAAGAAATATCTGGACTTACACGATTAGTTTACCTTCCCCTCTAGCTGTACTGTACAGAGGGGAGCTTAATACTTTAAAATAGTTGAGCTGGTAGGAATCGTGTTCTATGGACGTCTCGCCATTATTCTATATATATTCAGAAAGTCGCTCATAACTGGCGAGGCGTCGATAGGCCTCTCCAAACTGCGTCTTTTGGTTCTTGATTTCACATAAAACGTTTATTCGTCCTCATCAACCAAACACGCAAGTAGGGCAGCATTCCTTAAAAATTCCACTTATGCCGTACTTTTGAAAATATTAATTTTGGAAATGGTGAGATTGATGAGACTAAAGAATATATAAACATGTTATTTAAAACATTTTCAATGGTCTGAATTTTTCCACCGACAAGCTTCATCAACCCTAGTCCTCCAGTAGGCTATGTTGTCTTACTTATGACAGCCCTGGACGGTGACGTATTTACGAGTGCGCCGGCGCTTTCGCGTGTGATCCCGCCGCAGAAGCAGTGTCGATACACTGTATCGACACTACTGGCGTATCATCCTTATGCCAACAAAAAAGCTACTTTGTGGCACATGTGTGCTTATGTGTTCTCGTGAGACTAGTAAGTGTTTTCACACATAGTGAAAAATTTAAAATTGACTGTTTACATCCTTCAGAGGAGTAGAGTCTGAAAGAAAAATTGCTGCGGATTACAGGTTTTTGACGTGACAACGTCTTAAATTAGGTTGCGCTCGGAGTCACTCATGAAAAAGTGTAACGCCCGCTCACGTCTGTTACGATGAGTCACCGAACGAGAGAGAGGCCCGCCGGACCGGCGAATGCCTTGCGACTCTCTCCCACTCAAACATGATCGGTCCGCCGCGCGTTGTCACGTAAAATCTTTGCCCGTAAAACCGACTTTACAGGCAACCAGTTTTTTTTTGCTAGGATTATATGTGACGTTTTCAATCAAGAGAATTCACTTTGTGGCTTACCAATAAGGAGTTAAGGACGCATTGTCCGGTTATGGGTATAAACAAGCAAACAAATTTCGACTCTATTAAGAAGCGAAAAAGTGGACCCTTTTGATTGAAAACGACACTTATATGTACGGATAAACAATTGATAGATTTTCAATGGTATTATTCGCAAATTTGAAGCTCAGTTTACATTTAACACTTGAACTGATTATTTAATACTCGTTAATATCGATTTATGAGATTGGATTGTAATTTGTGACACACATATAGGTACTTATTATCCATATGACATGTAATGTAATCCGCTATTCGGATTTACGGTATGTAGGTATGTGTTGATAGTTTTCGATCATGTTATACTACTGATATATTGGACAGTGAAAGTGTTAAGCGTCGCTATCGGAATACTTATACATGTAGCAGTAATCTTCTATCCCAGTCCAATGTTGTGCAGCATCGCTAACAATATTATTATTATTCCTGTTCCAACGCGAATTTACAAAACCTATACAATTTCAGTCACGATTCAGATTCAAAGCGGGGAGCTTTTGTTTGCGCATATTAGTTAACAATATCTATACCGTTACGGTAAAAAGTAGTCACTCAAATGTATTAGCTTTTTGCTTACATATTTTCAAGTATTATTCACGACAAAAACCTAGTCGAGTTTGGTAACGTCTATATGGAGCAAGCGTGCCGCGGTAGTGGACGAGGAAGCGCATGAACCAAACTGCTACCAGTAAACTAGATTAATGGGTTAGGTTAGAACTCCGACCACAACAGCGCGCGAGCCGAGCGAGCGAAGCGAGTGTACGCGGCAGCGGTCGGCGAAGCGCCAGAAACGATTTGCTACCAGTAAAGTAGGTTAGGTTAGAACTGCGACCACAACAGCACGCCTCCTGATATAAATTCAACTATTTTATCACGATTTTACACTAAATAATAATAATATGGCCTAATAAGAGTACCTATCAACTGAAATAATTCTAAACGTAAAAAAAATGCTTAGTCATTGGCATGAACGGTAATTTATTGAATACAATCGGAGTCGTTACTAAAGTATTATTCAAGTCATAAGCAATATCCGTATGAATTTAGTTAATAAAGTCTATACGATTTCAGTAAATTTCCGTACTATACCAGATTAGGGTTTTGTTAAGTTTTGTCCAAACAAAAGCTAATCTGGTTCAGTTCGCATCTGAACCCTATCAGTATAGGTTTTGTAAAGACGCAACCCGGTCACAATTGCATCGTTAACGACGCAATTATTCAATACCTTATCTTTGCATGTGGCACCTGCCTGTGCGTTTCGAGCCTGCCCATAGTGCGGTTTCGTTCAGATTCCGGGCCCTAGCTATGTACAAAATATTAATCCTCGAGTCCGCCAGAAATACTCATGACATCTCTTCACATAATGCAAGTTAGAAAAAGACATCATGTGTGTCTTGCTCCGTCTCGGCGAGAGTGTACAGTCGGGGTAACAAGCTCGATCGAGCTCGTAGGTTATCACTTAATTGTGAATCCTATTAATTCCAATTGACATTCATGGATGTTGCAGATACATCGGGTTATTTAAAGACCCGTCACAATTCCGATAATGGCCATAAATCCTTGACAAGCCGTGAACGCAAATAATTTGCTTTGATTCATTGTTTGGAAGCCTAGGGATAGACTTTTATTGTGGAAAGTTTATCAAGGGTGATATTTTATGGTTATAATTGTTTAATTTATGTTGTAAATCTTTAATGTAAAGACTTTCGCTCCTATTATTTTAATAGACAGTAACTTGACTCGTACTAGTAGTAGGTCTAATTTGAGTATATAGTTAACGTTAGTACACGTTACTAAATAATAAACTTCACCAACATAATATGCATGTCTCACCGTTAAGGAAACAGTTATAATGTTTCCAAGGTGGCTAAAAAGAGCCGAGTAAAATTAATAACATAATCAAAGTGAAATCTTTTGTCGGAATAGATAGCGATTTTGTAGAGATTTAGTGCGATGCGATATAACCATACCGCTAAACTAAGGTTGGACCAAACTTGCTATACAATTGTTGCTTATCTACCACCGGTATTATTTCCATAAATCCTGCTTATATCTTCTTATACAAATACATACTTTATTAGGCAGACAGTAAGCCTTCACATAGCCTTATAATGATGGCCGCTAGGTACAATAGGTAACCTATTTTCGAACTCCTCTTCGAAGTTGTTTCTTAAGGTTATGTCATAGGGTACAATTGCTCCAATGCTTGTTTTGCCCATTGTACCTAAGGTCTTGCGCCAATAAAGTGAAGCATTTAATCTATTGAAGTCGACAGCGGAGGAGGTAATATATAGATTAGATGGACTAGAAACTGGGGTACAATCCCAGCGTTCAGGAGTTGATAGGTATACAAGATTGCATACATATCTTCTCTGTTACCGGGTTTTTTTTTTACCTACCTCAATTGCAGTATACCTTTTTAAAGAAGATTACATATGCTGTCTAACCTTTGTATTTTTAGTGTCGTATAGTTTTCAGTAATACGTAGCATATTGAACAATTTAATTATATCTGCCAGGAATTCGTGATCATACTCATCGTTAACTTTTATATTGTCTTAATTGCTAAATTATCTGATCAAAGTGCATTTTATATCGATTAACTCCATATGTTGGATATTTTAACATAATATCATTAAATGTTAAAATATTTAAAACCAGGCGCGGTAAGGGCTAATTTAGATATATTTGATTTGCATTTACCGATGAGAAATGGCTCAGCCATCGTGTTTGGGCATTATGTTAAGGAATGAGATTATAATGTATAATATAATACTATAGAGCACAGTACAACTACAATTGACCTTTCCTTGATATTTTTTATGGCAAGTCGATTTAACTTGTAAGAGAGGTAAAAATAGCGGGCAGGTGGTAAGACAGTAACGAATAAATATACACTTGGTTTATGCCAGTTTATATTTTCTATTTCATAACACCCATCCTTCTACCTTCAAAACTATGATTTCTATCAAGTGATAGACGCTATAAAATAAATTATCTCTGTATCGCGAAATCTGATTGTTTGCAGTCGAATCGAAAGTACACAATGCTTGACCCCGCGTTGATCAATTCAATTTGCCGAAGCGGTTGCAATCAGACCGAATAAATTACTTCCATCTTACCACGGAGCAATGATAGTTCATTCTCTTAATAATCGACTTATTTCCTGCACTTGCTCACGTAATTTGTTCTCCGCTTGCTCTATGGCTATCGAATACGTATTTCGATTATAGAATGTGCGTGTATCCCTTTCACATCAGTGGCGTCCAAAATATATTTGTAAAACGCTTACTATCTAAGGGTAACGGCGCTGAGAGACTATTAGGTAGAATTAGATTCTGTAATAGTGTTACATAGATGCTCGGCCAACCAACCAAAAATTAATGAGATGAATGTGAAACATTGGGTGGCAATGGTGGTCGAAGGAGGGACTAAAAACCCCTGGAGCTCTAATGACTATGAAATACCTCACGGTGTGTGTGCTCCTAGCCTCCTATACGTCGCTACACTTTGATTGAATTTCAGATATCCAAACTCAGGATCAAATTCATCATAATTGAAAAGTATATAGGCTTCTTTATAAGACCCCATCGAGTGACGTGATCGTCCCACTCCTCCTCCATTCGTCTCATGTAATAACTAAAAACGCCTCTGCAGTTATTTTTTTTTACCTGAAATGTTGTGAAGCAATTTATGATGTCACAGTCTTTTCCCGGCTCTCCGGCCAGTGAAAGTTTACGAGGGTAAAACGAAGGACCATGAAAAGATTGTAAAGCTTCACGGTAAATTGCAGCGTGAAAACATCAAACACTGTATTTTCAGTGAGGCGACCGTGCTTGCGTGAGTTTATTATATTTAGTTTGATATCTGTCTAAAAAATTAATTTAGTTAGCTGATCTAAGCTGAAACGTCTAAATTTGGGGTGCAATCTTATGCATATTTTGTTTGTGATGTTTAATTTATCAGTAGCCCTTTGATCCATTGACACAATTGCATTTCGATTCCGGCTTCGAAATTAACGTTCGAAAAAATTAAGACTATCTACGTTAGCTTTTACTTGTGCTTATACAAAAAAATACACTGCCTATATGGCTGACTGAATCGCAATTGGCAAGACGCAGGATCCGAGTAATCACTAATCTTATCTTCATTTGTCAATATTTATGACTATCTTTTCTACACTTGATCCTCATTGACCCACGTAAACCGACATAATCTTAATCTATGTTTCTTTTAGCGCCACCGTGAGTCCGTGACTATAAATCGAAAGAAAGCTTATTTTAGCCCACATCAAATTGCGATGAAATTTGAAATACGATTCCTCGGTTATTACGTGACCAATCCGTTCGACAGGGCGATGCGTTTACGCGCTTCCTTATGTGCATGAGCAATCGTTCTTGGAACAATGCTGGCGCCCTATTCTAAAAGGGCTTATACACCAAAACTTTGAAGACACTTAGGCTTTTATGGATTAATGCACACATTGCACGGACGCCGACCCCGCAGCATCTCTACTATAATTATCCCGACTATCGCAAGCGAATCCGTCTAAATTCGACCGGATATTAAAGAAACAGTTGGATCATCAAACTTCGTAGTGTTTGGTTGGTTTAGATCGCGAAGCATAGAAGCCTGATTATTTTCCTTAAAGCAATGCGGTAGTTTTGTATGTAAATATCAATTACATTATTTAGGAACATGATAATTGATAAATCACATAGTACATATATGTATACATCAGTATTATTACATAGCTACTTATAAATGATTATATAGAGTAGTTTGGCTTTCTTTTTACAGTTTCGTCTAAATGGGACAGATGAAATCAAAATTAATTATGAATTCAGATTCATAAGCAAAGTAAGCTCAAAAAGGCTTGTGTTAAGTGCGCACTAGACGATGACATACAAACTGATGACGATATATAGATAAAGATAAATACTTACTTAACATAGAAAACATCCATGACCGAGGTACAAATATTCGAGTTCCTCACACCAATATTTACCCTTCCCGTGATACGAACCCAGGACCGGCTCAGAAGGCAGCACTACCACTGCGCCAACTGTGTCGTCAAATACATTATGAATTTAATTTTAGTTCATAATTTGTTCTTAACAACGCGTCGAGCCCACGACACGAGTGCGTACGCGCGACTACCGGTCGCAAATCATCGCAATTTACGCGGCTTCTTGCCATGGGCTCATGTCCTTGCATAACGAACCTCATAGATTTATCTATCCGATCTCGATATCCACATAATATAGAACTCTTCACTCCAAAAAGTCGTATGTCATCCGAGCGCCATGCTCACATTGGACTTTTTACCATAAGAGTCACTATATGACTTATGACGAAAACCTAAAGCCAATTGATTAAATGTTATATTCCAATAGCTAAACATGTTATAGTAACATTATACATGTGCCTATGCGTTTCATTATGCTACTTTATTATTATTGCGTATATTAAAGATAAATGGATATTATGTTTAGCTTTCTTATGATTATTGTAATGTAAGAGCCCTATGAATATATATGCAATCATATTTGATCTGTTTCGGTTAGTGGATAAATGGTTGAATGATGACCTATATTTTTTATATTATAAATGCGAAAGTGTGTCTGTCTGTCTGTCTGTCTATCTGTCTGTTACCTCTTCACGCTTAAAACGCTGAACCGATTTAGATGAAATTTGGTATATAGATAGTTTCAGTCCCGGGGAAGGACATAGGATACTTTTCATCCCGAATAAATTTAGTGTTCCCGTGGGATGAGCGGGTAACACCGCGGGGCACAGCTAGTATTTTATAATTGTTTCGAGTGGATTGTATAATATTATTTTGACACAAACAATTAGATTGCTTTTGAATTAAATAGTAGTAAGTTCTGGATTCAAAGCTCATACGTTTCTGAAGGCAATATATTTTAAAGGCTTTTATTTAACTTGCAATGTAAGTATGTTTGTTCGGGTGAAATCTTGCAACTCAATTTTGAAGCAGATATCGCAGATATCGTCAACCGATTGAGCTGAAATTTTGCATACTTACTTAACTTTGATTACAATACAATAATATGGTACCATGGGGCTGATCTGATGATGGAGCCGGAAGGTGGCCTTAGGAACTCTATAATAGAAAAAGCAATCCTACCGAGCTTGGGCTCTTTAGAATCGTCTCAGTGAGCATTTGATGGATATCCAAAGAAAAGTACAGTCGGCTATAAAAGCTTGCCACTAAAATGTAATTTTTGACAGAAACTTATTTTAATGTAAGTTAGTTAATTTATACAATTTAGGATATTGTGAAAGAAAATACTGTAGAGATATGTACCATGTGTATATATATACATATATCGAAATAAATATAATGTAAAAATATCTCTGGACAACTAGGTACTTTTCAATTATATCCACTAATGTTTTACATATTTGTATATTTTACGTAGTGAAACGGAATGCTGAAATTTCGCTTAGTATTGTTTACCACACCCCGAAGTTATAAATAGCCGTATACATGACTTACTTGTGCAAAACATGCACGCATGCACTTATGTATGCTTCGATCGGTGCGAATTTGTATTCACTTTAGCATAAATCTCTATCGGGATGCGGTACGCTACAGTGCGGCAAGGGTTTCATAAAAACTGATCAGCCTACAAGGGTTCGTTGTATGCCTCATTAGCTGATGATGCTTACACTAAAAACAAAAACATTTAGTTTTCACCTGGGGACGATTTACGGAGATACCACGACTTTGCGAGCGGCAGCGGTGCGCGGTACGTGAGTCTCGCTCACTCGTATGGTCGCCGCGCACGGATTCCTCGCTCTACCGCTCCCTGCGGCGCCACTGGTCGTGCAAAGTCGTGGCATCTCCGTTAATTCGATATATTTTTTTAAGTCTGTAAGGATGCTTATTGTAGATGGGGGTTGCCTCAGGGTTTTCGATATCATGGGGGCCCCAGGGCACGTCCCCCTCCAGCCCTCCGGTAGCTACGTCACTGATTGCAGAGCAAAGACACCTCCGACCGCGCGAACTCCATGTTGGGCAGCTGCTGGTGCTGCTGCTGCTACTCTTAGTAGCACTGCAATCTATCGTCCACGACCTTGCTAGGGCCGCCTGACACGTAAGGGCTCTAATATGCAATATTTGCACAGGCGTTTGAATAATTATTAACTTATATTGTTTTTTTTTTCAGTTTTCGGTTGCCCATGCCCGGAGGACATGAATTAAACTTAATAATAGCTATTTTACATAGAAAGCTCCCGTGAGTCTCAGACATATTAAAATACATACGAAAGAGTCGAATAGAAGTCACGTCGAATAGAAGTCTAATATCACTCGATTTATTCATGAATCTATTCGGAATATGTCGAGCGATATTCGACTTCTACGACGTGAGAAAAAGGTGACGTACCGATGTCATAAAAGTATGCCACAAAGATAGGATTGCCTTTCTCACTTTTTTTTTTTTTGTTTTTATTATTATTATTACCTACAGAACCTTCACCACACACGCCCGAGTCGCTGTACTCTAGTTTTTTACGCTCGCCAGCGGCGTAGATGAATCACTCCGGATGCATCTTGATTATCAATTGATATTCAAAAATATAACTCGGTCAAGTCAAGTGATCTAGTTACGCTGTAAATGATTAATTGCTGCGCTCGCGCAGGCCACGATCGCAAGCGCATGTCCGGTTACGGGATCCGATATATTAATGCTCATTACATATATTCGAGCGACCTGGCTGGCCTATTGATTAGTACAATGATTGTAAATTATTTATTGCAATGATTAGGTAGTCCAGATGTTCTAATTTCGCCATGGTAATATAATTTCGTTTAGTTCCAGATTATGTTGGATAGGATTGGACTTTGGAAGTAGCTCAATTAATCATTAGGTAGGTAACTATATTATAATATTATAATTTAGGAGTTTAATTCACAATATTTCAAATTTTAAAATTTTAATACTTTATTATCAAATTTACCCAAAATTATTTTTGTTCGGTTGTACGGATTAGTTTAGAAAATAGTTTAAACAAGGTGAAAGCAGCATAGTCTAAAAATCAGCACTGAAATGACAAATTCTTGAGGAAAAATTTACAGTCGCAATCTACAAAAAGAACAGCGGTAGGAATAATTTCCATACTAAGCAAATCCGACTTAGTAATGGTCGGACTGTATGATTTTCTGTGTTCTGACAAATTACTTGTCGCTTAATACGCTCCTTTAGAATGATGAACTTTTCAAATGGATTTTATCGTAAATTGGGATATTTTCGAAAATGTAAAACCGAGGGAATATTTTAATCCTTTATTCGATTATATTGGAAAAAGGACTTGTAAAAAAAAAAATGTTGTCAATTGGAGGTTACCGAACACGAACGGCACATCCCATTTCATCTAGCTTTGTTGGTACACACAACTCCAAAGTCTTGTTGAATCGATTAGTAAATTGACTTGTGGAAATAAACCATTTTGAGATCTTGCCTCCTTAACACGACCTTAATGCACTCATTATATTAGTAATATTTGACTAATAGAAACAAATCAATATTCATACACCACAATTCCAATTTGTCAGCCTCGCTCGTACGCTATATTATTGTATCATTTGATGCGTAAGATATCTTGACGGCAAACAGCTTTCATTCGAATTGAGATTCAATGAGATTCTATGTTTATGCTTGTATTTATGTTAATTTCCTTTTTCAGGTAAGTATCTCGTCTGCTGATTGAATTATGTCGCGTCGTGTGTGGTGAGTTATTTATTTCGGCTTCTAAGCTGTGTAAAACTCCTACAGGACAACTCAGGGATTATACTGAATTTCGAAAACGATTAGTCTGTTTACTCAACGATTATGTTAGTATAACGCTGTACGAACTTCGAATTTCTTCGAGCTTTTATTTTTTATGTCCAAGGGGGCAAATTAGCAAACGGATCGCCTGATGGAAAGCGATTACGATCGCCCAGAGACCAGAAATATAGCAACACCAGAGGAGTCACAAGGGCGGTGCCGGCCTTTCAGGTGGGAGTACGCTCTGTTCTTGAAGGTGCGAAGGTCGTATCGGTCCGGAAATACCGCAAGCAACAATTCATTCCACAATGCAGTCGTGCGAGGCAGGAAATTTCTAGAAAACCGCACAGTTGTAGAGTAATCCCTCTGCCCGGTTAAATAAAGAAGGAACGTTTCTTTCGAGGAATTTATAATCGCAATCATTCGTGTTGTTAAGAGCCCATCCATGCAAAATTCGTCAGGTGAATGATCCTAGATCTCAACAGTGATTAAAAATCTGTCCCTTGGAAATAAGAAACTTAACAGTTTTTCTTCAATCTTGTCAACGTGAAAACACGATTGGTAATAATTTTCTCGATACTTTTATCTCTCAAACATAAACCTTTTTTTAGATATTTTCGGTTGGATCTTCAAAACCGTTTTTAACAATGTTTTTAGCTTAATAGATGCACATATTATAAGTTCTCAAAAACTGTAAATCTATTTTCAATATAAAATGCACACGTTTTTGACACAACTCAAAAAACATGATTTCCGCGCTTCCGAGCATGCACTTCCATCTCGCTCACGCTTACGCTCAGTGAGAGAGAGAGCTAGCCAACGCGTTGGCGCCCTCTTAACTACAAAACAGTGTTTCTTTAAGAAACGTCGTTATATTGTTTTTTCTACTCCAGTACTTTTTTCTGTCATTTATATTGTTACTAACTCTAAAATAAAGACATAAATTATGAAATTCTGTAAAAGTCTATACTCTATTGCCCAAAAAACACTGCTAAGCGATGTTATAATGTCGCCAAAAAAGCATCACTTAGTATAACACATATACACACATACACATATTATACCACAGATTACAAGATAAACAGCTGCATTCACACAATTTGCAATTAAAAAAAAACTTATTGTACTAAGGCATTGCTGCCAACTTAAAAAAAAAGTTTTATCTTCAGTGCATGTATGTTTAGTATAGTGAACGTATACCTTTATGTATAAGTTCATCCTTTTTTTTGACAGATGGACGTCAATAAAAAAAAAGTTTATCAGAGACTATATATATTTTTTTATTTTGTTGATTCCGAGCGGGAACATGTCATTATTATCTTTGTTATTTATTTGCATTTTATTTATGAAATGTGGAGTCGTAGAAAAAGTATTGTATGCAACGTTGTATAAGTAGGTCAAAAAACGCTCGTGGCATCTTTCTTACGATGTTCGCTGCGCTCACATCGTAACCCATGCCACTCGCGTTTTTTGCCCCCTCTTATACAACGGTTGCATAAAATACTATTTTTGCCTTATGACACAAAATAATGTAGCTATAAAGCATGCTGTGGATGAAAACTATTAGACATTCGAGGACGTATGCCGACAATAGACATATCGGTCAAACATAACTGCTTATGTGTAGCTACTTTGTGTCATAAGTACTCCAAAAAGGATTCCTACTACAATATAATTTTAGGCACGTACCTACTGTTAGCGCTTAGGTTACTGTGCCTGCGCTCGCGTCGAAGCGGTCGAAGCGATAAGAGCTTTCTAACGCCCCGCGATGAACGAGGTGGGAAAGGGGCAGAGGTCGACAATTTGCTCCTGTGTAACAGGCCTTTATCTAATTGATGTGTAATCATTAATCACGGCTCGACTGGGAGTAAATGTGCTAACTTACCATGTAATTCATATTATGCAATGTAAGATTAATTTGTGATTACTTGAATTTACATGAATCGCTGACTTTGGGTTTTGTTTTGACACAAAGTAGCTACTCATTAGCACAGGAAAAAAGGGTGTTTTAATCAGACCTTGTACATTTGGTAGGATTTTTTATTGCAGGCGTCGTGGTAGAAGAATACTCGTACAGGTGAAGAAAATCACAATTTAAACGAATTAGATATATGGCTAATGCAGTTAATCATTCGGATAGATTTTTTTCAGGAATGTATGGCCCTCATCGATCTCGCGGTAGATTAATGCGTGCAATGAAAATGCAGCAAATATGATACTGTCCGGTTCCTGTCTTTTCTGTTATAGCTCTCATATGAGTAGATCTATTTGAATTTGAACACGCTTATTAGATAGATAGGTTGCTTCCTTGTGGAAATTCCTGGCTGTTTGATGAATATCAGACTAGCCAGTTTGATCATATCGGGGCTTTTATGCTTGTAATTTAGCTTCATATACTTTGGTTGTAAAACTAGCAATACATTTATTTTATAATATCCTTATCGATATGAGTACTCACATAGCACAAAATCAGTGAGGCATTATGGTAGTTCTAATGTGGTCGATCAATAAAATATAACAAAACTATAAAAAAAATTGTATGATTGGAAACAAGTAGGTAACCCTATAGCATGCCAGTAATGTGATAAAAAGTTCATGAAATTTTCATATCATTTTTAGGGTTCCGTTCCTCAATCGGAAAAAAACGGAACCCTTATAGGATCACTTTGTTGTCCGTCCTCCTGTCTGTCTGTCATGACCATTTACTTATCTCGAGAACGCGTGGAGCTTTCAAGTTGAAATTAACACCATATACTCAGGTCTACGGTCCGATGGAGCTATGAAAAAAAAAACAAAGTTCTACGTTAACGTTAAATATAGTCCTTTACAAACATCATATTTGGAGAACTCGGTTGCGTTAAGTTTGCACCTCGTTTGTAGGCCAGTTAGATGGGATAAGTGAGTTTGCACGGAACCCTCGGTGCGCGAGTCAGACTCGCACTTGGCCGGTTTTTTGTTATTATTACAGGCACGATGATTTTTACACGCGAATGCACACAGTACAAGTGTCAAAGTATATGACACAAATATATTTCGATAATATTCTTCCTTCATTTACAATGTCTGTGAATGGCCAAGGGAGAAAGATTTATTATTAGGACATGTAAGCGGTTGAAAAATCGCTACGGTGAAAACCGTAGCTCCATAATAGAAATTACGCACAGTACCCTAAGGTAGCAGAGCCCGACTTTTATAATTGCCGTGCCGGAAAAAAAATTGAAATAAAACAACATCACTGAAATCGTAACACATTTTCTACTGACGTAACGCACCTGCACCAAATTACATAATTTGTTACGCATTAAACAACATAATCACAATAAAAATGCTAAATAGTTACCCCTAGGAAAAAGTACAGTGTCGACATGAAACAGATTATATCGTTATGGCAAACAGCTTTTCCTATTACCATCGCTCCGGGCGTCCGTTAATAGGTTTACGGTTGCATCAGAAGCGCGCGCGCATCCGCGTCTTAAACCCCTACCACTCAAAACCAAATAGCCGTAAGTGCGAAACATCCAATCAACATAGTGACTGTACTCTTCTGAGTTCCGTAACTTACGAAACGAGACGAAAACAGAAATAAACGGCAACAAAGGGCTGGGCCCGATATAGGTCGAAACACTTCCTACTTACTGCCCGCGAACTATATTTACCCCGTGAAATATTATATGCGAGAAGGTTATTTGACAGTTTGGCTAGTATCTGTCTGAGGAATGAAAATAAAAAGAAAACTCGATCAGATTCGGTTTCGTGTTTTAAACGTTAGCAGTGAGTTTTATGATTCAAATTCAAATGAATGTTTATTTAAAGTTTTATATTTTATTAATGTTTAAGGGTCGCTCTCGAAGTTTAAGAGACCGATTTATTATATTTTGAAAACAATGTTCAATAATCAGGTCCGAAAAATTAAACAGGTGCAGATCTTACTGCAATTAATTGAATCAGGCGTTACTTTGCGGAAATCCATATTAATGAAAATAATAATATTGCTTTGCTATTCCGCGATATAATATCGTGCCAGTTAAATTTGTGCTAACCCGTTATACTTATTTGCGTATTTTTTCATGCATATATGCATTTAACATACACATTTAAAACTTACTTTTTGAGTAAGTTCTGTTATTTTGGTGGTGGTTTGTTATATTTATTTGCGTATTTATTTTTCTTATCGTGGTGGGAGGGTGGGACAATTAAATGCATATATGCATGAAAAAATACGCAAATAAGTATAACGGGTTAGCACAAATTTAACTGGCACGATATTATATCGCGGAATAGCAAAGCAATATTATTATTTTCATTTAGATCTTACTGCTATTGATATTTCATGGAAGTTGCGTCAGCAAGATTCAAGCTTGATCTTGCTAAAATTTTAATCGCCGCGATTTTTGTCGCGGTTTACTGTGCATAATTAGCTGCTTTTATGGAGTTGGTACAAACAAATACACGTTAGATTTGTATAGTTGTACGATAGTTTCGAACTTTCGCATGTTTAAATTATAAATTGATTCTCCCTTGGCGACGTTGTGAATGCTTTCATTCACAATACGATGGACAGTATCGAAATCTGTGAATGTGATACATTTTACGACACTTAAGCAGAGAGAAAATGAAACAAAAGACTTCTATTGTTTCATGCGGTCAGGAAATAATAAAACTTCCACACTTAAAGACTTATGAGTAAAACTGAAACTTAACCAGGTGCAACCCGCAAGCTTCACCATCACCATTATATAGATTATAAAATGATAATTCTGCGGTAGCCGTTGTTATAAAAAGGGCTTGAGTGTAGTTGGGATATTAATGTATTTATGCTCTTTTGCTTGGTACGGGATCGCGGTGTTCGAAGTGGACGGGCGGTAAAATCGCGAATGTCTCTCGGCATGCACGTCGCATCGATTAATCAACCGCAGACGCTATCGATAAAAATCACGACACTTCATTCGAAACTGCGCGGCTAGCTGCGCCGGTGACGCAGTGCACAGATTTTTTTAAGCAGTAGGACAATGGGTGTTTTTGTTTGTCATCGGTTGTTACCAATGACAAATATGATAATAAAAATATTATTGTACCTGCATTACTTCTGATATGTGGAACACACGACCTGCGACGTTGACTCGTAAGAGATACCGTTCTACCGTTCGATAGCTGAAAGCCAAATTTGAAATGCTACTGAAGCCTTAAGTGGCGACTACCTGTCGTCCTTCCAGTACCACGGCCACGTAGCAAGAGTTTGTACTCGGCTTTATCCCGGTTAAAGACAATGTAATATGAATACTTTATACTAATACAGGATACGAAATAAGACACTACCTTCACCCATCTGTTTAATGGATTAACAGTATTTACGTCACCTTAGGCCGTAAGTGGGATTTATTATCACACAAACACCTGCGATGTGGGACATTCACTGATTCACCGCCCTAGATATGTTATGTATGATATAAGTATGTTTTTAACATACCTACTAAAATTTATATTATCAAATCTGGTCAAGCTGGAATATACAAACGGTTGTTTATTTTTTTCTCGTGTAACTACGAAATAGTTTGGCAGGTACAAATGCAGAGTGTATATCTTTAAAGTACCTACTAGTTCAAAGATTATCTCTCGACGACATATGGTTAGGGGTGTCAGACGCTCCTCACATATTGTAACATGGAATCCGAAATAGCACCGTCGAATTTCGTTTCTGTGTGCATGTCATCACATCACACTAAGGTTTATCTATTGCAACAGAAAGTTTGGAGTGTGGCACACACACATTGACGGCCAAATATTTAAGATACCAAGACTTTAGTGTTTCTCTTCAATTCTTATTATTATGATTATAACTCACTCAAAAGTGCCTCCATACCTATGTGCATCCACGAGGGTGTAAGTAGCATTAATAGTATGTAATTTAAGCAAAGAATTTCTAATGAAGTAAAAACCAACGTGTTATGTTGTGATTGTGATTGATGTTCTGGACGTTACGCCGATCGTGTATCATTAATATGAACTACTATTCTACCTCAAAGTTTAAAATGTTGTATGTGCCAATCGTCTTAGCTGTACATACGGCTTTTTAATTCTGTTATACAGCATTAAGTGTATCATGCATGAGAATCGCCTTAGTGTGATCCGTTACGTAATGATAAAGAGATTTACATACGTTATTCGCGGCGTGTTCTATCGAATTTACGATCAGGTGCAGTACTTATGTGACAAATGGTGAATTTCTACATAAGTAAATTAGGTGCATTGTGATAACAATGCTACCATGAGCTAAAGAATATTCTACTCTCTTAAACGAATTGAACTTTTAAAGCTTTAAAAGAAGGGTTTATATTTCTGGATACGTTAGAATGTTAGCGAAAAATTCACTAGTTTCATCTATGGTTCTTGAAATTTTTCCATCTATATATGCATAATATAAATCGTATCGAGCTGATGCTATAGCACGATTAAACATTGATACGATATACATTGCAGATATATTCAGAAAAATATATAGCCACCAGACCACCAGACACCTCCGAATCTAAAAAATATGTGATGCGGAATACAAAAAAAACGCATATCTGTATTGAACGCTCTACAGTATTAGTGTTTTACATTCAGCAAAAATCGCAGACTTTTATTTAAAGCTAGGAGGTGTAGACTGGTAAAAAGTCTCCTATAACCATTTTCGGACGTCCAGCTATTCCAGTACTAAAATTGGTTAAAATATATCAGCCGTTTCGGCGCGATAAGAGTACAAAGAAATGATGACCAACAGATGGCGCAAGACTGGCATCGCGCCGATCCTCCATACGAAACAGAAGGTGATCACGCATCACGCTATTAGGTTTTTTTTTCTGAACCATTTCTCCCTAGAAAACTGATATC
The DNA here is from genome assembly GCA_905147355.2 of Apotomis turbidana. Taxonomy (NCBI): domain Eukaryota; kingdom Metazoa; phylum Arthropoda; class Insecta; order Lepidoptera; family Tortricidae; genus Apotomis; species Apotomis turbidana. The sequence continues at coordinate 30,740,542 of LR990281.1, read as the reverse complement.
TAGAATTTTATAAAAGTATCAAGGTTTTAATACTACAATTTTATCGGACTAGCAGAGGAACCAACTTGCCAACATCTACCGTTAGAGAACAAATGCCACCAACTAATTTAAAAACAGCCATTATTCTTAATCTTCTCTGCTCGATCTCAGCTCGACAAAAGTCTATAAAATGAAAAGATTCATCAAAATGCCACGACGTGACCTATTTTGTGCACTTTCTTTGTAAAAATATTTACTAATTGCGGTAGTTACGAAGCGGATCGGCTTATCTTGTGGCGCTATATCTAAAGTAGATCTTAAGCGTTTGCTTGTAATCCTTACCTTTATGTAGGGTTGCCACTGCCACCTACCGTTTATAGAATAGTTAAAATTATCTTCTTATAGTTAAGATCATTCATGATTTTTAATCATCATACGACTTTCTATGACCCCGTAAAACCTTAAAGATTTCAGAACATTTAAAACACTGTGGCAATTCTATACCGGTTTTTTTATCTCTTTAAAATTGTATCAGCATGTTTCATATTTCTATTGTAGTAATAATATACCCTATAACAGTTGTCATCTACGCAAAATACGATTTCTCTGAATTTTTAAAACACTAATACAAAATATGCACAAATTATGAAAAAAAAACCTTAATTATAATATATCTAATAATGATAACAGCTTCATAGTTCAAATTAAGTAATCTTGTACTAATATTTAAGTCACAGAATATGTTATGGCACCATTTGTTTCATTTCATAAAATGTGACAACCCTAAATTAAGAGGTGGACCTACCAGGGAGTACCGAACCGGTAACCGTCTACTTTCTTCTATCTAAAAGACGTCTATGAAAATATTGAATTATAGATATTAATTGCACCGCGGTATTAAATTTGTACTTGGTTTTATTTGTTATATAAATTGCCGTGAAATATATTTGCTTGCGACTTTTGCGATTTCTCAGAGGATGGTTTTGGATACCGGGGTACTCCGGACATTTTTTCTTTATATTTATCATTTGGGTATATACGAGTATATGTATACTATAGCGGAGGTGCCACTTAGAGGAGAATAATAAAAGGACTGGAAATTGGGAAATTCCCGAATCCTAGAGTATTGAATGCCCCGAATCCCGAATGCCCTATACCCGGTTCCTTTGGTGAGTGACAGAGGTGGCCATAAATCGAATACATTTTTATGCAATGTTTTACATGCCAGCTCAGCTGTCACCGACCAACAAGGTCCTTACAGTCCTTAGTGTAGCGAGTGTATATACTGATACTGTATATACACACTGAACATACTCTGAAAATTCATTAAGTACTTGGTGTAAAATTGAATGTGTATCATTTCCGAATAAAGGGTAGGTGTAGGTAGCAGTATGGTCGTGGATTTTTTTCCCCCAGAGCTAGGAGTTTGATAGTAGATCCAAACGATGCCTGATAAGGGTGTAACACTACTTACTTATATGTACAACTTTTGAATACTCTCCTGAAATCTTAAATGTTTGTTTATGGATAGGAATAATAAGCCCCCCCCCCTCATTCCTAGAAATGTTATTTTCCTAAATTCTAATAAAAAATCCTTTTATTGACTTGGCAAAGGTGCTGCCGTGCTGTAGTATAATTGAGGAAAATCATATGAAAGTTTAAATTAGCTTAGTAATTTTATTGCATTTTATATTCTCTTCTCTAGGAGCAAATTTTGGACTAGATTTATTTATTTATTCAAATATAGTTACACAGCATAGATAGTTTTCGTACTCTGAATACGATTGCCTTACTCATCATCATCAAATATTAGTTTAGTATAAAAGTAATAAAGGGACATTAAGAAGTATAATTATTGTAGGTCGAACGGTGATAATCGGAAGTAATCTACGTCCAAATGGAATTAGTTAATCCCAGGTAATCCGCAGATCGCGTTACCGGGCTTACATCCGGATTTGTTCGGCCGATCTAGATGACGGCGGCGTGTTACGGAACTTGTTGTGTAACTTTTGTTTATCGATAAAACAGTCTTTTTAACTATAGAAACATATTGAGTGCTCAGGATTTCCTAAAAATTTTCCCCAATCTAGCACGTCACAGAGCTATAAAATACAGTGTCTCTTTAAAAGCAATAAGGTAATTTTCCATGCACGATTTTTCCGCTTGTGATAACTCTAAATGGCACTACACTAAATATATGGCGCCGTAAAACAGTCAATGCTCACCGTTACGGTCTGACCATTAACCAGCACCACACTTTCCAGTCATCAGTTCCCGTCCAGTATATCTCCTTGAGGACCATGAATCGCAGGCGTAACGTATCTCGGCAATACCTTTAGCTAGATACGAGAGGGCCGAAAGTTGTACGTTCTCTGCCAGTTGTTTTAGTCCTTCTAGTTGGGTGTCGTTGTACGTCTTGCTATCGGCGGCCGTAATGGGTGCTGCCATGAGCGTCTCTCACGAGCCTTCACGGCGTGATAGCAATTCTTGGTAAAAAGTCCACTGAAGTCTTTACAAGGCTTATGGGTATGTGTTCCTCTCTTTCCTTTCCTAATAATGCAAGTGAACATATCAGAATTAGGTTTGTGGTTATGTCTTTGTCATAGTCGCCGTTTTCAGGATCCTATATTGCAGCTGTGTGTTGATGAAACATATTTATTTTTTATTTATTTATTTCATAAGTAAGTACAAACAAAATTACATTTTATTATAACGGCATCGTTAAACCAATTTATTAATCGGTGTTCGAAAATTCAGTCAAACTCGGAAAATATCGAAAAAACAAGATTTGTATGGAGATTTTTTTCAAGAGTCCCGTATCGCAAATGGCTGGAGATGGGTAGGGGGCTAGGGGGTTGCTCGAGTAAATATCATTACGGGAAGTACAGTCGTGGAAAAAAAAACTAAATGGCGACTTTCTTTTTCGAAAATTTCAAATTGGTCCGAGGGGGCTGAAACTCTGTATCGGGGGGCTTTTGGGTCTTCAGAATATGACATTGGATTTTGAAAATTCGGTCAACTTAGGAATATATCGGACAAACAAAATTTAGTAATCTTAGCTCGAAGAAGGGCCGGAAGCCCGACGGCGAGCGTCGATGCCGCGAGGCCGAACGCCGATCTCCGCGTAGCACCGAAGGGAAGGCGCCGGTAGCGCGCGAGCCCAGGGGCCCGCAGGGCGTGCCCGCCCAGAACATTGCTACCCCCCTACCCTAAGTGATTTTAGCTCGACGGTGAGCGTCAACGCCACGAGGCCGAAGGCCGAGCTCCGCGTACCACCTGTTCCCGGGGAAGTCGCCTGAAGCGCGCGAGCCCAAGGGCCCGAAGGGCCCGTAGGGCGAGGCCACCCAGTCACTGGCACTTGCCATCAGGTCTTCCCATGCAAATACACCTTAGTGATTTTTTTTTAGGAATCCGGTATCTCGGGAACTGTCGAATATAGGTAGGGAGTGCTCGATTAAATGTCATAGAGATACAACAAATTATAAAAAATCAAAATCTTTGGTGTAATCAATCAATAAATAAAAAAATAGATCAATATCATTTTTATTTCGTTTTGTCCACCAGTGCCAACCTTACCATGATAAGTTTAAATTTTGCGCGCTCTTTAGAAGCTTAGTCTCTGTTCAGTTTCTTTACTCATGTGCTCCGGGCCAGGGATAGTAAGTACTTAGACATACGTTGTGAGATGCGTACCTAAGTATATTAAATTGATACATGTATTATTTATACGTCCAAAACTTAGTACTTCGCAAGTGTCAATACTATCTATCCACTTCACAGGCGAACCGAAATCATAAAGATGAAGATTTTCGTAATATGTATTTGTATAGCTTACATACACACACATACACACGCACACACACACACACACACACACACACATCACATACACGCACGCACGCACGCACAAATCCTTTGATGAAAATCATCACTATGAAGGTGAAATTATTAAGGGTAAAATATGTGACTACAATAGTTGCCATTACAGTGGTACTTCTGTTTGGTATTCTGCGTAGCAAGTCGCATGATATCGGGACCGTGCGAGCCTTTCTAACAATGCTCGCGATGGTCACTTGTCGGCCACAATTCCAGGCGAAGCATCAATCAATGACTGTTCGGGACCGTAATAAATTAAGTACTCGTTTTGTTTATGCATTTTTACAGTTAATCCTGAACTAGTTCTTCATTAGTGTGGGTTTCAGTCTCACCTGGACGATTTGATCCACCCCACCAGTTGCCACAGTGCTGAGAAATTTTTGTGCCCAGCGACTATCCGTACACTTTATCATCGCCAGTTCTATTCAGAAATGCGGCTATTATACCATAGCATTTTCGTTTTTTTTTGTTTTCAAAGGTAAACCATAAAGAAATGTGGCGTAATAATGCAATCGACAAGATTTATTTAACACTAAGTCAATTCGAAATAGTGTAGTATTTTTTTGTAATATCATAAGAGAAATATACTTTACTTGCATTTCTTTTCTCACCTTTCTTTCTATTAGCTCGATGCAGCAGAACTAATTTCAACGGCCTTCGGTTAATGATAGTAATCTTCCAAGCCCCATTCGAGATAAGTGACTGACTAAATATTTCTATAGCCGTAATCGGTTGGAATTCTTTTTTTAATCGCATTCTCGCTCGCAAACACGCAATACAAAATGTTAAGCCAGTACGATGATGTCTCCTTCGACTAGAGACATTAAAGCACAGAATAGATAAATACTTCCGAAAATATTCGAGGTTTCTAGGGTAGTTAAATATTTTGCTGACATTTCCAGTATATGGCGTAAATGTCAAGTCTTTTTGATTTCTCATAATATATTGAAAGTTGTCGTTGTTTATCTCAGTAGCGGGTTGAAAGTGACTCATTTCGATTCTAGTGTTGAAAAGTAACAAAAAAAAAAATATTTATAATTAATCAAATGCGCTACAGGGCAATGGAATTAGCTCGTACAGCTATGGAAAAAAAACTACAATTATTTTTCGAGTGCCGCAAAAGAGGGGAGGTCCATTGTCCAGCAGTGGAACACAATTATAGGATAGTAAAAAAAAAAATTGTGTGGATGTAACAGTTCTTTATAAACAACGATAACTACGTGTACAATTTCCATCGAATAAGTCAATTGGAAGTTAATACAATAAAAAAAAGTCAACCATAGTTTCGCGTGAGAGGTATGTACGAACGCTGATTGTTTTTAAAAATGTGTTTTTACCGTTGATTATTTTCGAATGAGAAGCAGAGTGTTTTTAAATCGGAATAAAATACACCAATTTCACTCTCGAAATACTGGCCAAAATATCTCGAGCGAAGTTGGTGCCTTTCATATCAGGAGTGTAGGTAGGGCGTTTATTTAACCAGGTTTAGGGCGAATACTCGCCCAGGGTGGTGCCATGGCTAAGATGAAAAGCAGTGTTTAAAAGTGGCTAAAGGCCATTGTGTCACTATATTTGTTTTTGGAGATTTTGCCGTTTAGAGGCTCTGTACTGATGACGATGCTTAAATTGTAGAAAGGGTATGCTTTCGAAAGGCGCGGGCGCAGGCGTGAAATGCGACAATGGGAGGTCGTGAGCGCGCGTCTCGTCCAGTCCAAATGTTTACGCGGTTAGATAACATCGCGGGATGGCCGTGTCGGAGGCAGACACGACGCCACTGAATCTAGCTTCGTAACAACTAGATTTAGCACTCTGAGGTAAATGGCCAGATTATGAACCAGGGCTTGGGTATTATTGACTACCGATGCAAAACAAAGGGGTTTATAGTTGGAAGTTTGACCCCTGTGTCGCTTTGCCTGTCTCTATCTGTGTCTTTCTCTGTCTTCGTAATCGTTTGCGTCACTATAACGCTAGTAGTACGGAAACAGAGTGCGTTCCTATTGATTGACATTTCCAAGCAAATATGGAATCTCATTTTGATACCCATTGAGGTATTAAAAAACAATAGGTAAAATTATCTTATCTTATCTTATATTATTAGGAAGGGGTCCTTGCGGATACACTTCGACCCAATGGGATCTTTTGTGTAGTTACCCCTATCGCACCTACTCAAAGGATTGTTCCACCACCTTCATATATCGGATGATGGAACGTTGGTAGTGCCTGGAATTCCTTCAGTTCTGGGTAACCAATACCGAATTCCTTCATTCTAAGTCTGGCGAGGGCATGACATCCACACAGTATGTGCTTCATTGTTTCTGCCTCCTCGCCACACATTCTACATTCTGTATTGTCAGACAGTCCCAACTTGGCCAATGGTCCTTTGACCCCAAAGTGACCAGTAAACACCCCCGTTATGATTCGGGGCTGTCTTTTGCTGTATTTCCGTAATTTCTTGGTCCAGCCTGATTCTATACATTCCATGAATAGCTTTAAGTGCCTCAAGCCTGCTATTTTCCTCCACTCTTGTTGGTGCTGGTTTTTGGCATAGTCCTTGATGGCTGTTGCTATGGTTCCCTGCGAGAGACCCACACATGGTTCAGGTCCTATGAAACTTGTCGCAGACCCTTTTCTAGCAAGTTCATCTGCAATTTCATTACCGATGAAGCCTTCATGCCCTGGGATCCATACCAGTTGCACCTTATTGTGCCTTCCAAGCTTGTTCAAAGCTAGGACGCCATTATATACAAGTCTAGAATCCACTTTAGGCGCACCTAGCGCTTTAAGTGCCGCTTGACTGTCACTGAGTATGTAGATGTGCTTTCTTCTGGTAAGTCTATCTATGTTCTCCTGGGCACAGGCGATTATAGCGTATGTCTCCGCTTGGAAGACAGTCGCATAACCTCCCATACTTGTACTTGCATTGAAGTCGTTTGCATTTTTGATCCATCAGTGTACCAAATAATATCCTCACCATCTGCTGTAGGTGGCTCCCGACCCTTGGCCCATTCCGCCCTCGTTGGAACTTGTACCTTGAAGTTCCTATTGAATACAAACTTAGGCTGCATTTTATCGCAGCTCATGGTTGTTATTCTGTCAAGAAAATTGTTGCTTTCCATGTTAGTGTGCTTAGTCTTCGGCGTGCAGTAACTCCACAGGTCCATTGTTTTTAACCTGTGCAGCGATTTGCGCGCTTCGGACTGTATCACTATATGTAGCGGTTGTAGATCTAGAAATAGATAGCAATATTTCTAGCGCCGCGGTTGGCTTAGTTCTAAACGCCCCTGTTATAGCCATGCACGCCGTTCTTTGCTCCTTCGTCAAGGCGTCTCTGCATGTGCTCCTCAACGTCCTTGGCCACCATACGAGGCTGCCATATAGGATGATAGGTCGTACCATCATGGTATAAATCCACTTTAGTACCTTTGGACTTAATCCCCACGTCTTACCATACGCTGATCTACACATCCCAAATAGGTACTCTGAGAGCCTTTGTTATGGTGTGATCGACATGCTTTTTCCAATTGAGTTCCTTATCTAGTATGACACCAAGATATTTCACCTCACTGGACATTTCGAGTATCTGTCCATACAGTTTTAGTTCCTGCATGTCCTTAAGGATCCTCTTTCTCGTGAATGGTATTACCACTGTTTTGCCTGGGTTAATGGATAATTGGTGATTATTACACCATTTCTCCACTTTCTTCAGTGCTTCACTCATAATTGCTGATACCGTACTGGGAAATTTCCCATTTACGAGAATCACCAGATCATCTGCGTATCCTACCGTATAGATGGGGCCATTGTTGAGTTCCTCCATTAGGGAGTTCACCACCAGACTCCATAGAGTAGGTGAGAGTACTCCTCCTTGGGGACACCCTTTTGTAGCCGTAGCTAGTATTTCATCTCCCATCAGAGACGACTTTATTAGCCTGGCGTTTAACATGTTGCCTATCCATTTGCAAATGGTCGGTTCTATGCCATGTATTGGTAAAATTAAGTTTTATTCAGAGGTTACTACACAAACTTCCTTTGGTCTACAAGGAATGAGTAAGGAAAAATAAAAGTAGCCGTGAAATTGACAGTTCCTTTTTTTTATTTGCCTTATTAATTCCATGTATAACTTCGGAATGTCACTAATTGTCACACAAGGAATTCAAAAATATATATTTTAAAAACCATACGACGTAAAAACAAACAAGTCGTAGATTCTGAATCTAAATAACGTTTACTATCGGGAAAAAATATAATAAAATTACCTTTGTAAAACTTAATGTTCCCAATGATTTGATGAAGGATTGAATAATATGACACCTTTGAAGCATGCACAGGATGCGGCGGCGTTCCGGAGGTTTTCGTTCCGCCTCCGACACTAATGGCCGGAAGGGGGAAATTGCTCTCGGGTGTAGGTCTGCGCGCTGCGGCTCAGGATAGAGGCAGTTTTTCATATCCGCATCACACTTGATACTGGAGATAGCTTGGAAAAAATAATCATTTTGAAATACCGGACAGTGACGCGAAATTTATATCGAAAGGCTTCACTAATGATGAAAACTTCCTTCCTTATAACAACATAACCTAAATTAGAAAATTAAAACACCCGCCACACAAGTAGCTGGTCATCATTCAATGAGTGATATAGAAAATGCTACTAAAACTGAACACTAATTACAAAATTTTGAATACTTAGCTTTAATATTGGCTAAAATGTTGTCACTTGTTCCAATTAAGGCTCAATATCTTGGAAACTACTCGTTCATCCTATTTCCTCCAAACACAGCTAAGAACCATCTCGACGGACAAGTCTTACTGTTACAAAGTGGTCCATCCGTTTGGGAGCTATGATGCCACAAAGAGACACACAAATACACAGTTAAACTTATAACACCCCTCTTTTTTGGGGGTTAATAATACATATCTAATATCCATTTTAATCAGTTAGAATATTTACCTCATTCGTTTACACTGTCATTTCTGTCCGTCGGTGGCTCCGATGGTATTAAGAATACATAAAATTTATGTTTTTCTAACAAACAAAACCGGATGTGATCACTCGTCTAAGAGAGAAGTATTAACGAGTGAGATTTAAATTCGAGCTCACTATATGCAGTTATTTCATTTTGCATAATTTAATATGTTATATATACGTTGACTCTCGTCTGCCATTATCCCGAGTCTCTTTCAAAATGACCGCGCGCTCAAAATTCTCAAGATCCTATTATACATACCTACACAGTAGCGACAACCAAATCTATCATATCTGTGCATTTTGTATGAAAGATACCTACACAGTAGCGACAACCAAATCTATCATATTTGTGCATTTTGTATGAAAGATTTTTACAATCGCAAAAGGTTAGGATCCTATCCTTTCAAATTTTTGGACATGATCCTCAGATGTAACCTCAGATGTAAGTCTCAATATTAAATGTTTTTTATTCGATTTCAAATACCGCTGACACTTAATCCAAAATGCTGGACCTAATTTTGCAAACAATACGTTTTGTTTTTATCGCTTATGTTGCAATTGTTTTGATTACGAAACGATTGATTTATGTGAGAGCTGCTGTAATTTTCTTTGCTAAAACTTTCGAATCAATCAAAAGGTTATACCGGAAGTTAAAATTTAAGTTTTTAATACCAATGCAATGTGCTGCAGTCGGAATATGGTTACTAAAACAGAGAGATATTGATAGTTATTGAGAGATAAATCTTGTAATTACAAATCTACGCAGAACTAATTGGTAGTAAACCTGCTGGAAACTATAATTATTCTATAGTTTATGTGTTTCTCAAATAATTTTGATGTCTCCATCTGATAATTTATAATTCGTCTAAGCTTCTTGATCAAAACTGAAACTTATTATGTAGTAGAGTTGCTAAGCCGCGAAATTGTGCGCATCGGGTTGCAAGAATGAAGTTTCTACCACACATAGAGCGTTCCACGGTGATTATTTTCAGATGTGGAGGGAAGTCAGATTCGTCTCCTGTGTGGTGGGAGAGCGGGGTGAAGAGGACCAAGTACTGCTCTTTTTCTTTTTTTTATTAATGATCAGTTAATGCTATTAGGGCTTGTGCGACATCGGTTTCTTGTAGAATAGATATCAGCTATTAATTTTTCATGTTATTTAAGAATACTTTCATATAAAAATTTGGGTTTATTGCCGAAAAGGTAAAAATCACAACAAGTTTTTTTTTATTCCGAGCGATAATTTACTTATCTATCCTGAAAATTTACAATTTAAAAAAATATTACTAAACAGCAAATTTAATCTTGTTTTTAAAAATGTATACATATTGGGCACATCTGATACAAAAAGTACCTTGAAAAAAATGTTGATGTTAAGCTTAGCCTCCGGGTTCTAGTTCTAGTCTAGTACATTTAATGCTAAGTCGCGAAATTGTGTACATCGGGATAAAACCACGAAATTTCTACCACAGATAGAGTATTCTGCAGTGATTATTTTCAGATGTGGAGGGAAGTCAGATTCGTCCCCTGTGCGGCGGGAAAGCGGGGTGAATAGGACAAAGGAGTCCTCTTTTTTAACCGACTTCAAAAAAGGGGGTTCTCAGTTCGGTTGTTTTTTTTTGTTTTTTTTAATGTTTGCTACCTCATAACTCCATCATTTATGAGTCGATTTGGAAAATTCTTTTTAGCTTCTTGAATAGACATCTCAAGGTTGGTCCCATAAAATTTTGGTGAAGATCGGATGACGAAATCCATGAGGAATCGAAGGCATTCCTAAAATTTTATAGGCATTCATAATATTTTCTAAAACTATTTAAGTATTTGCATATGGTAGTCATCATCTTCCAATGCTGAACTGATGATGGAAGGTATAACTCCTTAACGGTTAGGAGTTAGGAGATAATTCAAACGAGATGCATGCCTTCAAGACCTCCCTGATCACCCCGCCATAAGTATTTTATATGAATCACTAAAAAGCGAAAAAAAAATTTTTGTAATGTAATAAAAAAGTCGGTGCCAAACCTCACGTAAACTTTAATATATAAATATAATAACTGAGTGGTTTAGGATCGATTTCCAAGGGTGAGTCAAATGTAATCTGTACTTGAACGGGTTATTTTTGGCTTTTTAGTTTTACTGAAGTCGGTTCTTTTTTTGTTAAAAATTTTCTTTTTATATTACTGATCAGATAACGCTACTAGGACTTGTGTGGTGTCGTTTTCGTGTAAAACAGATATCAGTAATTCATTTTTCATGTTATTTATTCATAGTACCATATAAAAATATGGTTGTATTTCCGAAATTGTCAAAATCACAACAAGTTTTTTTTATTCAGGGAGATGAATTAGTTATATTTCCTGAATATTTACAACTAACAAAAATATTGCAAAATAGAAAATTTAATCTAGTTTCTGAAAATATATACATATTGGGCACTCTTGATACAAACAGTAACTTAAATAAATTGTTGATGTTGAGATTAGCCCGTGTGCTCGTGATACATTAGCAAAAAAAAAATTGTTTTAATTACATTAATTTGTTTTTCTAGGACGTATATAGTAAATATTATACGTAAAAGCATGTTAATAAGGCATTATTTAATGTATTTAATGAAGCGAAATAGGATGCGTTCGGAGATTTACGTTGGTTACGCCGACGTAAAGATATATTTTAAGCTACTGTTTGTATGAGAAGTGCCCAACATGCATATATTTTTAGAAACTAGATTAAATGAGATTTTTGAAATAATAATAATAATTTAAAAAGTTCACGAAATTGAACTAATTTACCTCACTGAATAAAAAAACTTGTTGTGATTTTTACCTTTTCGGCCATACACCCATATTTTTATATAGAACTATACAAAAATAACATTAAAAAATTAATTTCTGATATGTGTTTTACACGGACACGATACCAAACACGTCCTGTCCTGGTAGACGTAACTGACCAGCAATAAAGAAAGAAAAGAGGGATACTTGGCCGTATTCACTCCGCTCTCCCGCCTCACAGGGGACGAATCTGACTTCCCTCCACATCTGAAAATAATCACCGTGGAACACTCTATCTGTGGTAGAAATTTCATGCTTGGAACCCGATGCGCTCAATTATGTTAGAAAACAGCGGACTAACACTCTACTAATGCAATCGAGTTGATGAAACTATTTGAGATAACGTATTGGGCATCACTTTGTAATTTTGTATTTGAAAATGGGAATGTTATGTTTTATTCCCTAAGTTATGGGTATATATAATCCATTTTAATGATATAATAATGATAAATTGCTCGGATAATTGCACCAAGTATTTAAAATACAATCATAAAGAGGGCGGGCCCCAGCTTTCGTAAGAAGCCTCAGAATCTCCAATGGACCATCGAGTTCGGCATTTTACAGTTCGCACGCTGCCCTGCTATTATGTTTAGAGAGAAATGCGTTACGTAATCGAAAAAAATGTAATGCATAGGCATTAGCCTTGCTTCCATGCAGCCGTTCACTTTGAATGGTATCTCATTGTGGATCAAACGAATAGAAAATGTATAAATTGCTTCTCGAAGTACGCGCGCGCGCCCATCTCTCGCGACTCTAAGCTCGGTGTACATATAGGGTAGAGTGGTGAAACAAATTTTACTATTGTGAAATTATAAATTTGCCGCATTAATGTCATGCTTAAAAAATAATTAAACAGCGATGAAAATGAAACGCCTTCCTAAAGCCATCAGTCAAACAATGTATATAGAAATATGAAATATTGTTACGCTGAAGTAGGTAACAATATTTCAAAATAGTAAGTAATAAATAGTACACATATTTTATTCGACTAAGCTAGAGATTTAGCTTTTTCTCTTCCTACGGACTTATAACTACTTACTTTTAGTATTCAATAAATCCCTAAGAAAAATATTTGGTAATCATTATTATTGTAGTATGTCTCCCATCAACGTCCCTTGTTCACCATTATTACATATATTACATTATCAATCCATAATGAAAGTGAATAAAGTGAATAGGTTCAAATCCTAACATAAACAAACATACTAAACAACCTCTAAAATATTACCATGGATTCAGCGTCCACCGTGGAATGATTGTTAAACAATATTTTCACATTTTTCACCATAAATACATCACTTTTGAACAGATTTCTTTGTGCCAGTGTAAACATCCCTTAAAATGCGATACGCGAACAATTATTGGGGGGTAATAAGAAAATGCGTTTTATCTCGTATTATAACTTAACCTAGATCTATTGAAGTGAAAACTGCTTTAGCTCTATCGCTCTTATCGTGACTCGTTTCATGACTCTCCTTTCAACGATTCGTGATTCTACTGCCGATTACTACGGAGTAGGGTAATAAACAATGCAATAAAATAATGCTGTATAAATATTCACTCGTTAGAGAAGGAAAAAAGTTAGAACCCTTTTTTATTTATCAAAGTCGCGTTAGGGTAGAGGTACATGGTTAGCGATATCTATATAGGTTCCAAAATGGTCGAAATCCTCCAAGAGCAACGTCACTGTTTTTTGAGCAGCCGCTTGGTCGAGACGTTAATCATACACATACATACAACAAACTAGTTATTTTTAGATTCAGGAAGCAACCCTTAATGGTTTTTATTTTCATCTAATTAAATTTCACCATCATCAATTGAAAAGTGAAACATTTGTCGGTGTTACTGATGAATTACTTCGTTACTATGTACTTGGTTGTCTCCGTCTAACTCTGTCCATAGTCACTTCTTTGAATTATCTATACGACGTGACTAAAGTAGATTTACTGAACAATATTTAAGGAGTTCGGGTGTGTTGCAAAATCAGCTGCAATCTAAGTACTACTGGGGTAATAACAAAAACTCTCAATACACCCCTCTATTTACAACTTTAAGCTATCGATGCCATGTATTGTATTCGATGGTATAAAACTAATAAAATAATTGTATCATAATAAGAAACTAAGTAACCACCTGCAGGAGAGGAGCACGCATACGAGTACATTAATCAGTGTCTCTGCGAACATGTTACAGACAATTAATGCTCGATAAGTCATCTCGCCATCGGCAGGGCGGACCATAATTTACACCTATTATTAGATCGCTTCCTATTCGTTTTCACATGTGCATGTTCGAAATCTTGATTTATTAGGCGAGATATGAAATACGGCGAGCGGGGTTTAGGGTTCCTTATTCAAAGGGTATCAACGGGCCTCTAATACTCGTCGAGGTATCTTTAACTCTTGAACCGTAGATAGGTACATGAAGTACACTCCTAGTATTCATCAACATTATCATCTGTCAAAAGACGTCCATTGCTGGACACAGCCCCCTCCAAAAGAATGTCATCTCGAACGGTACTGCAAGCCTTAAACGGTGGCAATACAATTGAAATAAACTAAAATATTAAAAGTGTCCTCGCGTCCCCTATTAAAAATTGAAATGCTTTTGTCTTTTTAAAATTACATTTTAAACCATATCCGGTAAACATTTGATATTTTCCCTAAGTGTAATATAGGTTTGCTAGTTGCTATAACAACAATAATTAAACAAATATTAATTACGAAACACAATTATGTATTCTATTAGACAGATCAACACGCAAATATAAATTAATTTGCGCTCATAATGTGGTCCATACCATACCAGTGGATACCACGACTCGAACCCGATATCTTTGGATTACCGGTCCAACCTTTCGACTAGAGACGCACTTTATCTTTGTAGGTATCTATACAGCAATAATAAAACAAGTAAAAAAATTTAAGGTTACGGGAACCATAGTTACTAGAAACGTATTTTTCAGGGCGGTACGGAACCCGTGATTAGTAAATCTGACCCGCATTTGAACGGGTTTTTGATGGATCGCGATTATACTTACTGATTACATTTAAGATATACTTAATACATTAAATTAAAGTGTGACAATGGACTTAATCTTTTATTTTACAATTAATGTGATTGTCGTGTATTTTATTAGGCGTTGCCTTTGACTGCTGGGTTTTCTGTGTAGTACCTAGTTTTTTGTAAATAAATCTTTCGCAAAGGATAACAGTATCATTTTCATGATATATGCGTCTCTAAAGATCAATCAAGATATCGCTCAATTTTAATATTATCAATATATCAAAGTTAGTAGATTCGTCGCATTTTTATATTTTATGGCTCTAATTATAGAATATTTATATTATAAGAAAATGTATTTGAAATCATTTGAAAAAAAAAATAGGTATTTGAAATCTAATGAAAACAAATTACCGAATAGAGTAAATCACTGATGAGATATATAGTGGCGAGATCTCGGGCAGCTGTCATTACAAACGTCGACTTTAGCCACTGGATTATGAAAACGCCTAGTTAATAATAAAGCCCATGTTTTGAAAGTGGCAACATTCCGCGAGTGGCTGGGGCCGGGTGCATTTTATCTTAATTATAGTTTTGTAATAAGATTAATTAAGAGTTAACAAAGAGAAAGAGAGAGCGCGACAGTTAACATGACAGATAATTTTGTGTTAGAAGAATATAACAAATTATCTTGCTTCCGATTATTGGCGCTGAAGCAATCTGTTATTTTGATGGTCAGTGACAGTTTCGTTTCGGCGCGTATCGGGAAAGTGTACGGTAATATTTAAATACCGTATAACATCGTTGTTTATCGGGTATCTAATGAAATGAATAAGTAAATAACGTATGTTTGGTAAACTGTTATATTTCGTTAGTGTTTCATATCTCAATCATTTATTTCTGAAACAATATACTTTTTCTCCAACTTGCTTGGAAATGTTCCCATTAATGTAGTAAAACTGGACCGCGAAATCATTCGTTATTACAAGGCGTTAAGTACAGATTAAAAAGAAAAAATATTATAGGCCTTAGCCGGGAAATCAATATTATTTAAATAAGACGATTAATTAAAAAACACACTTTCCGTTTATGACGTCTCATTCAAATGAAGGTAGGGTAAGTTGGTCAACACTGGATCACTCCATTTTTCAATGGCCCTATCTGCAGAAATAATTGTGTTATACAAAATATTTTTACACTGTTGCTTAAACAATTTATTCAAGATTGGTTATATTATGCTTACAATCCTAGATTTCTAACCATCTGGACATGAACAAGCTTTTTTTAAAAAATGGGATTTGACCCACTGTGCACTAGGGGGGGTGAACAATGGGTATACCAGTAGTTCACAGTGGACCAAGGAACATTTAATAAGCATGATAATGGTAAAACCAATAAAATACGAGCATCTTTTATTTTTTTATATTAAAGGAATCAGTCACGTTTCGTTACTAATTAACAAAACTTTCATCAGTAGGTTAAACAACCGCCTTTATATGTTACGGTCATAAAAAACTAGTAACAATCATATAATAACAGTCATATAAAATCTAGCAATACTAGAATACTAATCACAAATCTTTTAAGAGTTCAAATTTACGAAATTTCTTATTACGGACAAACGAGATCAGCAGTAGGAACTTAAACAAAATTAACACTCATTCTCTTACAAACTTCGTCAAACTACCAATTTTAAATAGAATAGAAAATCAAAAAATATAAAAATCTAACTAACTTCCACCAACGAGATAAATAATCCAGAAATTACAGGTTCCAACCGTATGCAAGATCGGTAAAAGCCATACAAAAATAGTGTCGAACTAGCTAATTCAGTAGCTCTAATAAAACTAAATAAAAAAATAGAACATAAATGAAGGTATTTCACTATTTGCTGAAGCTTGCCGAATACTCGTCCCGTTTTTAGGGTTCCGTACCCAAAAGGTAAAAACGGGACCCCATTACTGAGACTTCGCTGTCCGTCCATCCGTCCGTCCGTCCGTCTGTCACCAGGCTGTATCTCAAGAACGGTGATAGCTAGACGGTTGAAATTTTCACAGATGATGTATTTCTATTGCCGCTATAACAACAAATACTAAAAATAAAATAAAATAAATATTTAAGGGAGGCTCCCATACAACAAACTTGTTATAGATTATGGTACGGAACCCTTCATGCGCGAGTCGGACTCGCACTTGCCCAATTTTTTAATACTAATCAGGGCTTCTTCCATTTGTTCAGCAGATACACTGCCTACCTTTCTGCATGTAGCCTTTTATCTCAGCATTCTGTAAAAAAAAACGAAAGTTTTATTGAATTGAAACATTAAGTACACAGTGGGTCAGATGACCCATTGTGTCCATGACCCACTTGACCCAGTGTCAACCCACACACCAAAAAACATTAAAAAATTCAAAAAAAAAGGAATAGATCGTTTCAGCGAAAATATACTTACACCTCAAAATACCTTATGAACCCCTTTAACAATAAAACTAATAACCACAATTACACTCGCACTCATTTTGGAAAAACACTTTAAATTCCAACTTACGTAAATGTTAGACCCGCGGAGCTGAGATTCTCACACGCGTGGACACAATGTTCCTCTTGCGCAATCGCACGGGCACTGAGCTAGTAGTGACGTGTTCGCCAGAGGTATCTTTTGCGCGTAGTCAAGTAATAAAAATACTGTGCGTTTTGTAGTTGTGTGCGTTACCTACTGTGCACCAGCAACCCACTGTCGACCATCTTACCCTACTCTTAATTTGGCCGGTTACTGCATTTTTACTTTTAATTTTTTCAAAGACTTTGATAAATCACCATTGTTCACTAAATTTAAAAAATGAAAAACTAGTATAAACTTTTTAATTGTTCTCTGCGTTTAGTTCTTGCACTGAACATTTTTCTGCTCTGCTACTGTCATGTATTTTAAATGTCGACAAACTTCGAATAACGGACAAACAATTTAAAAATCTTATATGCGGTTAATTTATTTTCTTGATTCTTAGTTATTTATTAGAGATATCTCACGAAAGTTTTAATTTTAATAATATGATGGTATTTAATGAGTGAGTTGAAAATTAATAAGTGTACCAAACGTAAACAAATAAAGAATAAAACAGAAATGATTGTGTCCAAATCAATATGTATAAAAGTTATTTTGAACTTATGATCTTCTCCGAATGATAAATATGGTATGGTTTATAAAAAAAACAGTGCGTTTAGAAGTTGTTGATTTAACTAAAATTAATAATTATGTGCATTTTTTTTATTATTGCGTTTTCATATAATTTTAATTCTTATTAATATATTTTGTTTTAAATCAAACATTAGTTGAATAGAGACTAAAGTACTATGGGTGACCTTACAAACGGTCCGGTAGTTTTGAATTTTTGATATGTTGTCTAGGATGGTTAGTCAGTGTTTAAAATGCAAAATGCACAATTCCCCCCCTCCGCGCCCGCCGCCATATTGAAAAAACCGGCACTTTCTTCATATTTTTGCTCATATCTTCCTTTAGGAGCATTTTAGCTAGAAGAACACAGTTAGTTAGTTTTCGTTACACCCTACCCAGTAACGGTTGGGAGCTCTACCCTCGAAATTGTTGACAAATACGTTTACCTGGGACAAGTGATCCAGTTGGGTAGGTCCAATTTTGAGAGGGAGGTCAATCGACGAATCCAACTCGGCTGGGCAGCGTTCGGGAAACTACAAAATATCTTCTCGTCCAACATACCTCAATGCCTAAAGACGAAAGTCTTCAATCAATGTGTGTTACCAGTGATGACATACGGAACAGAAACGTGGCCTCTTACTGTGGGCCTTATAAGGAAGCTCAAAGTTGCACAGCGCGCTATGGAGAGGGCTATGCTCGGTGTTTCTTTGCGAGATCAAATCAGAAATGAGGAGATCCGTGAACGAACAAAAGTCGCTGATATAGCCCGACGAATTTGCAAGCTGAAGTGGCAGTGGGCGGGGCACATAGCACGTAGAACTGACGGCCGATGGGGCAGTAAGGTTCTCGAATGGAGGCCACGCACCGGCAAGCGCAGCGTAGGACGTCCACCCACAAGGTGGACAGACGACCTGGTAAAGGTTGCAGGAAGCCGCTGGATGCAGGTCGCTTCCAACCGGCCGATCTGGAAGTCACTGGGGGAGGCCTATGTTCAGCAGTGGACGTCCTGTGGCTGAAATGATGATGATGATGATGATAGAGAGTTAAATTTACTATATTCTCCATTTTATATTTTGTTTCTAGGACAGATAATTACGGAGATATGCACATTAAAAAAAACGTAAAAAATCACAATTTCCAACTCAAAAACAAACTTCTGTATTATATCTTCGTTTAGGAGCATTTTAGCTAGAACAGAGCTTGGGCAATGTTGTAGAGAATTAAATTTACTGAAATCTACATTTCAAATTTTGTTTCTAGGACGGTTATAGTTACGGAGGTATGCACATTAAAAAAACTGGAAAAGTCGAATTTTCCGGAAATTTATCAAAATTCTTGGCTTAGAACGCTGTCATTCAGTTACGGACTAGTCTAGGACAAATAAAACATCTACACAATTTGTGCATTTTACATTTTAAGCACTGACTAACCATCCTAGACAACATATCAAAAATTAAAAACTACCGGACCGTTTGTAAGGTCAAACTCCTTTATTCACTGTATTACATGTGATTCGGACCCGATTTTTTATTCCTATTCCTAAAAAAAATAAGTAACAAATGAACTTCATTATTATTTATCGTATGGCATGTATGTTGTCACTGGATTACATATAAAAACTAAACTTCATGGCACTGATATATTAAATTAAAAATGTAGATTGGTGATTATTTCCAAGCATATTTGGAGAAAAGCACTATACAAGCCTCGGCGGGAATGTCAGTTCGCAGATTCGTATCAAAATTCATACTCATCCACGAACTGACTTTTCCCTGCCTCGGCAGTAATGTACTATTATAAAACCTAACCTAATCATTATTGGGTTATAAGTAGAGTCTACACTCTTGTCGCGATCACGTGAAAATAGGGCATTACAGCGAATAAAAGGAATGGTCCTAATTAATCGAATTGGTGTTAATTAAACACTATAATACCAATAACTCCAATCCGCGAAGTATGTTAGTTATTTTGTAAGTATAATTTTGATTGATTAGGTAATTTATATAGTGGATGCTTAATTTATATATTTCATTCAGTTCAATCACTTTATTTTGGTTCTCAAATTTAATTTGATTAATTAAAACCCCAAAATACCTTATACTGTCACATGATCGCAGCGAGAGTGCGGTCTCTAGTTATAAGTAGGTAGTAGGTACACAACAGTAAATAAACCCGGCAATAAATATTTTCATTTCACCAAACAACTGACATAGTGACTATTCAGCAGTTTGGTGAAATGAAAGGATTCCTGTGCAAACTATACCAAAAATAAGCGTTGATTTGCGGATGATTTAATTGGATTAGAATATATTTTTTAAATCTTTTTTGCACAAAACAAAACTTCTCAAGGCGAACGTTTCATTTCCACGGTAGTCTAAATTTGAACTTGGTTTAAAGCAACGAGAAGTTTATAGTTATTTATTCAATCTCAAATTAATACCTTTCGTTTTGGAGCAATCGCGTAAAAAGTTTAATTGGTGAAATAATTTTGATGGATAACTGCATTCATACACACAACTGGCGTTCCCACGATTGGTGTCATAATTCGCACTTCATATTACGATAAAATCACCTTCGTAACATTTTTAGAGCAATATATAATACGCATAACTTTAAAAACACTTTAAATAACTGACGGAAAACATTTGGTGCTTTTACTTTATATTCCCCTGTCTTATTTATCTCGTCATGTTTACCTGAATTGTGTTTATTGCCGAGTTGTATAACAGCAAACATATGATGATAAAATGTATATTTGTAAAATTCAAGATTAATAAAATGGTTTGTAACAACCACGGGCAATTACCGTATGTTCCCGTTGTTATTAGCATTCATATCGTTGTACTTGGGGAAAACATACTTCTCGCTAGAAACTAGCTGACCGATGTGTCAGAAAAATATCTCTTTTGTAATTTGACGTTCCGATTGCTATACCATACATGCATGCGCCGTAGTACTGAATCGCTTATGCCTTAGCGGGTATACCAACAGTTTATTACCGTTCTTAAATGAATGTGTGTCATATTTGTCAAAAAACTATAACCGTTTATTCACATTATATTTGGTTTCAAATTTTCAATGCAGCACCAGACACGTATAATTACGTCCAGTAGTTCGTAACAGTGATGGGCAATTTCCTCATTTTCCCGTTGTCATTAGCCGTCATTTCGGCATTACTGGGAAGAAGTAAACATACGTCTCGACACTTATCTATTACCTGTCACACATACTGTTGTGACAAGTCTAGACAGTAATTATTTGTTTGATTGCTAAGATACAATACATGCAATGTATGTGCTGTGGTACTGAATCGCTTAATGCTTAACCGGCTTTGTTTACTAACAGTTTATTACCGTTCTAAATATAGTCCACGAATGTATGTCATTTTTGGACAAAAATGACAACCGTTTATTAAAGTTATATTTGGCTTAAATGCAGCACAATAGACCACGTCCAGCGGTTTGTAACAGCGCCGGGCAATTTCCTTATTTCCCCGTTGTCATTA
Organism: Apotomis turbidana; assembly: GCA_905147355.2. Lineage (NCBI taxonomy): Eukaryota > Metazoa > Arthropoda > Insecta > Lepidoptera > Tortricidae > Apotomis > Apotomis turbidana. The sequence goes on along the minus strand of LR990281.1, from coordinate 30,719,210 downwards.
GCCGTCATTTCGGCGTATTACACGAACCGTTAGATCGTCCCCGTTGTGAGTCGTGCCATAAATTAGACTGCTCCGTTTTAATTTGTTGTGTGTCTGTGATTATCATGATATTGCTAATTGTTTGTTAATTGTTGTGTTTAAGGCCTTTAAATGTTAATATTTAGTGTTATCAACAGTTAGCAAAGATTTGGCAAACATGATAACAGGTCTGCTAGTTTCTTGGGTCTATAGGAGGCACAAAAAAACACTCAAATTTATCATAAATTGAACTGAAATTGAATCATAAATTTAATTGTAAGGGCTGTCAAGTTTAAATTTTTTAAATGATTAATGACTGTTCAAAATTTAGTTTTCAATCAAGTACCTGCATATATGTTTACAATACCTAAATTCAGGTAACCTACACTACGATAATATATATTAAACCGATGAGGACAATGCACACTCATCATAAAACAGTGCACATATTGTATTTAAACGCCAAATTTCACTTTTAACCGCCCAAATCGCTGTCATTGTCACTGTCCAGTGTCATGGCTGCCGACCTCAATGTGATGTTGTGATGAGCCCGCGCAATTAGAGTAAAACGACACTAAATGTGGTCTCCTCAGGAATAAAATCCAATTTTATTTCAATGAGTATATGCTAAAAACGACTTTGTGATGGTGAGTAGTAAAGTTTTAAATGTAATAACTAAAAGTTATGATTAGGGGCCAAGGTGACTGCAGGTACTAAAACTACTAAATCGTAATTCGTCTGAATTTTCGTGTTAAACGCAGCATGTAACTTTCTTTTTGGCGCTTTTCTGCGGAGGTTAAATAGAGTGTAAATACTGGAGTGGAATTAAATGTGAACGTTTATTGCTTTAGGTTTTGTTTTTTAACGGGTTTGTTCTTATTTAGTGCACTCGCTGTATATTAGTCATGCCGAGTGAATTTTGTTGAGATAAAACATTCTAAAAGATTGAATGGATTTTATTCAATGATGTGTCTATTAATTTGTCGATATCTAGCTTATGTTAATCACGTCTATGTCTATGACTCAATTGATAAATGGTTTTGATTGGTTATCAATTTTGCTAGACTGTTTTTGATTAATAAAATTGAATGATTATAACCGTAACTACTAATAGAATACGCGTAAAACTGTAAAAGTCGCTTTTTCAAAGACATCCTGCTCTACTTACAACAAGAGAATAAGAAACATAAATGGCCCACTGTCTAAACAAAATAACCATCTCAAACAACCCTTAGAAGTTCCATCTGTGTAAACTTTTAACCAAGTTGGGATAATGTTTCCGGAGAAGTTGTCTTTCAAATTGGTTCTCTCATGTTTGCACGTTTACGAAATTAGTCAGAAGCTGAAAGATTATGAACACACTTTGAACCCTAAGCTGTAGCCTAACGCTCCGCAGTGTATATTTGGTATAATGGGAAACTTAGAATTAGATTATAGTACTTACCTATTGCTATGTCAGTTTGTCTGTCTGCGACACTTAGTACTAAAAAGTTGTAGTTTGCCAATGTAAGACCTATTAACCGACATACGAACTTACGAACCACGTCAACAAAGTGATAAAATAATAATGTTCCAAAAACTACTTTCTCACTTCCGGCATGAAAATGCAAGTAATGTTATTTAAGCCTAGGTGATTATATTTATATATATTGTTCGTATTTTCTTATAAGTAATTATTTTAAAGGTTAGTACCTAGTTATAATTATTATAACTAAACTATTATACTCAAGCAAGAGGATTTGCCGTATGTTTATGCATATAATAACAGTTGAAACGCCGAAGAATAACTCAGCCAAGTCAATAATTCCAGCTATTATTATCCGAAGATTTCCCCCTGGCTTTCATCAGCTAATGAGGGGCGAAACGGCCAGTCACCACGAATGTGAATGCAGCGATGAAAGCAAGAAATGAATCATTTACTCTGGTTATCTCGCGATGACGACGGTGACGGAGCTGTTTTCTATGGCTGAATGCAAATTCAACTTCTGTTCTATTGTACCTACGCGTCTAGCAAAGTGCGCGCTAAGTAGGTATAACGTGAATCTTTTAAAGTAGACTTTCGATTTAATTTTCACCTTCCTAGTTAATTCGTGAACAATCCGGTTATAGCTTGTCACAATCTTCGAATTGCGTTTTTGTTTTAAGTATTACCAATAAATGAATGATTGTGTAATAAAATAACGCAAAACACATTTTTGTGATACTGCTATACTTAAATTTAAAGGAGGATGCTGAGATTTGTATGGAGTCTGGCCTAGAGACCAATAACGACAAGCCATAAGTATATCATTGGAAAGGTTTTTTCATATTCTACAACTTTTTGTATGGCGGGAAATCTCGAATCCCTGTTAAAAAAAGTTAGTAAAAAGCGATACAGGAACTTAGCATCGAAAAACCCTACATAATAACGTTTCAACTCAAACTTCTTTTATGCAGCGATAACTTTACATATTCACTTCCTGCCAAAGTAAACGTTTTACAACTTAGAATAAGCTATCCAGTGACATAATATATCGTTTGCCCTTATTGGTGATATATAGGCCATTAGTTTACGTTATTATATATATTCTTTGCCATTAGCCCACCTTCCTTTCGACTTTTTTCCTTTACTCTAGGCTATTAAAGCAATTGCTTGTTGTCAACTTCAGGATAATAGGTTAACAAAAGTACCCTATGACCTATAGAATAGACTATAATAGATTATCTTGTCGTCTTTATCCTGTCGTCTTGGACAAACGAACAAAAACATGTATCGAATACTTTCTTCGCAAGTGCGTTAGTACCACTAACGAACATCGAACACAGTAGTACGGTTCATACGATTTCGTGTTCGCTGTTCGTGTTCACAATATTTTGTTCGTTCGTGCGTGCACGGCTTTAGATAAATATAATATATGAAACTCTGATGGTAGTCGTAGATATATCTTGGAGGAGTACCTAAATGTAGCTTGTTAGTTGTATGTACCACGTTTAGTGTTCGCAGATGCTAATTTTGTATCGCTGTTTCTTATCAAAATGTAAGTGTCCCTTCCGCTAGTGTTCTCGGGCGAGAGATAGCCAAAGGGACGGTGTTTTCTCAATTTTCTTAAAAGATTGTCATCATGCTTTACTATTCATGTGGTTCCATTGGATATATTGCTGTATAGGTGCTGAACATTCTGATTAATATTTATCTAAATAATATAAAAATATATAAAATTAAAATGTATTTAGGTATACAGTCAATATGGGTAATTTTATAAATTTTGACACAAAGGTAAATTATGAAAGAAAAATGTAATGTGATCCACTGTAATGTGTGCAGGACTCTATAGTCCAGTCGCAGGTTCTAACCTGCCCTAACCCTACGTTTCCGGCGTAGTGCTCTACCAACTGAGCTATCACATCGTTACGTCAATTACACCAAATCTTTGGTTCCATAATTCTAAGCTACTGGAGCGCCCTCTGTGTCATATGTGTTTAAAATGCTTATGCGCATTAGCCATACCCCAGGATGTGCGTTTACACACACGATCCCCAGTCCCCATTGCTTCACAGCAAGTGCGAGGACCGCGAGAGAGATGGCGCTTTTATCAACATTTTTTTAATAGAATCTTTTATAGATTCTGTTCTTTTAATGTGGAAATTATGAAAGAAAAATGTAATGTGATCCACTGCAATGTGAGCAGTAATTAGCAGTAGTGAGGGGTAATTTTGTCCCTTCCGTGTAACATTGGCCACACTCACACACTGTCAATTTTAATTTACCCCTACCGACTGTATTAAAGATATTTTACAAGAAATATGTGAAATAAGTTGTGAGAAATAAGAAAAGTCTCAAGTTAAGAGAATTTCCTGCAACTAATTGATTTCACCAGTTGATCGTATTTTGGTAAATACAAATCTGTATCATACCTAATAATTAAACAGAACAAGGCCAAGAGTCGAAGCTTATTTAGGACCAGACCAGTATGGATTTAGGGAGCAAAAGGGTACGAGAGAAGCAATACTTGCGCTGCGAATGATAGTTGATCGACGCTTAGACCTAGATTTAGATACCCATATAAAATGTTCCTGCGATGAGCGACATCTACACAAGAAATACGAACGAGCGACTGAGAGGACACTCTTTGAAATTGGTATTAACGGCCAGTACTAGCAACCCTAGGCGTCACTTTCTAGCCAATCGCGTGGTCAAAGTGTGGAACAGTTTACCTGAATCCGTGATTAGTGCACCCTCAGTGAACTCTTTCAAAAATAGACTAGACAAACATTTACAAACACAGAACACAAGTGAACAGTGATATGCACGCATCAGCTATAAGCTGCCTGTGCATTAAATAAATAAATAAATAAATATAGTTTTTATAAACCTAGAGAAGGCTTTCGACAAAGTCGAATGGAAAAATATGATGGAAGTGTTGAGGGAGGCAGATTTAGATTTTCGCGATCGAAGAATAATATACCAACTATACAAGCACCAAGAAACCACAATAGTAGTAGGGGAACAAAAAGGGAACGCAAGAATACGACAAGGGGTTCGACAGGGCTGTCCGCTTTCGCCACTTAAATATATTTAATGTATTTATAGAACATGCCATCAGAAAGTTAACAGAAACATCCACAGGAGGGGTCAAAATTCATGGGGATAGGATTAAATTTGTACGTTTTGCAGACGATATAGCAGCGATTGCAAAGAATAGTAGAGAACTTCAGGCATTGCTGCTAGAAATGCATGAAGTATTTTTGGAAAGGGGTCTCAAAATTAATAAAAGCAAAACCAAAACTTTAGTTGTCTCCAAAAGAATAGTCGACAGTACAATTAAATTGGAAAACACAAAAATAGAACAAGTGAAGTCGTTTAGATACCTTGGCAGCATTATAACAGAGGACTCTAGATGTACACCAGATATTATTACCAGGATAGCCATGGCGAAAAAGGTATTTAACACTAAAAGAAGCCTACTTACAGCTAAAATATCAAGCTCCGTCAGGAAGAAACTGGTGAAGGTCTACATCTGGAGTATAGCCCTCTACGGCTGCGAAACGTGGACCATGACCCAAAGAGACAGAGAGAGAGATTGGAAGCGTTTGAAATGTGGTGTTGGAGGAGGATGGAAAAGATCAGTTGGACAGAAAAGAAAAGTAATCTGGAAGTTTTAAATATAGTAAACGAAAAAAGATCTTTATTTGAAAATAATTGAGAACAGGAGAGGAAAAATGTTAGGTCATCTCTTGCGTCACGATAATTACATGAAGACTATTATAGAAGGAAAAATAGAAGGGAAATGGAGGAGGGGAAGACCGAGAAGGACATATATGGAGCAAATAAAGGAAAAATAAATGTTTCATTGTATAAAGATGTAAAAGAGAAGGCGGAATGTAGAATAAGCTGGAAATTACTCCACCGACAAGAGCTTAGCTCTTAAATATATGATGATGACCTAATAATTATGAATTATTTAATACTTTGACCCGCATTGCAATGCACAGAGCTGTCTAAATATTAACTTCTTTTTTTACCTTGTTTTTTTTTACTACATATTTCCATAAAGAAACTTCAGCAATCCTGATATGTAATGTTAAAATTGTTAAAGCGTCTGTCACTATGTTTTATCAATTATCTTTCGCGTTATAAACACGCGACTATCATAGGCTCGCTATCATATCATATGTAATTGATTACAGGCAATATATTATAGTGATTATTAAGAAGGGCCATTACGTCAGTAAATATGAAACGAAAGCTCGGAGCAGATTGGTTTAGCACAAAGCAGTGTTGAGATAATTATTATAGGTACACAAACGTTTGCGATTATAAGTTATGCATTGATTGTTACGCAAAACACCGGGCGCACAATGCCATAGCAAAGATAAGTGCTTAAACATTCTCTGGGAGGCGCATTTGCGGAGCAAGCCTTCACAATACAGCTATCGCCGCGGCGATCTTCCGACGTGATCTTTAGAGCGAATACAATTTGTTGTTCAAATGTTACGCTAATATTAGTCTCCGTAAACGCTCTATTACGGCCCTAACAGCTTTGGAAGTGAGATTTTACGGCCCGATAGCGAGCATATGACTGCTTACTTAAGATTGTAGCCTTTATTAAAGTGCAATTCCGTTGGGCAGAGAAAGCTGTACGAGCAATTCCTCGTAATCATTCTGGTATAACAAATAGTACATTATAGTGCCATGATGAGGTATTGGATGGGGAACGCCTCTTTCAAGAGAGGATAGCTAAACGCTAAATATCTACCAAGGCAGGCATTCACTCACTCATTAAGACCTTAAGTAGGTACCTAAAATATAGCCATAATAGGTAGCTTTTCCTTTTATGCTTCAAGTGTCGTTTGTCATTGTGACGAACGTGATGAAGTGGAGCCACAATATAAAAAAAATGCTTTACTTATGCAATTTGACCCTTATTTTTGTGTTAGTCATTTAATAATGTGTTAAGTATTTTATACAGGTTATTTAACTCTATAGTTGACCAGGCACCAGTTGTTAACCATTCGTGACGTCGTTTTGTGTCTTTTTTTGAGTTGGCTATGGGATGAGTACGCCTGTGATAGGATTATAAATGTATTTGTGACTCAATATGGCCTTAATTGCTCTTTTACTGGTGCGTTTACCCTATAAAAGTTAACATCATTGCTATTGCTTGGCTACGGCGTTGGTGTTAACTAAAATATATATCCACTGGATGGCAAAGGCGATAGCCTTTCATCATCTGAACTACTGCAGTTACAAATGAGTACAGTTAATAATAAAACGCCCAACCCACCCAGTAATTACATCGTCGATATGTTCTTTATGCGTATGGCACACAGAATTAATTCCCAAAGTAATTATACGGTGGGTTGCACTTTCTGGAAAACTAGATAAATTTTATCCAAATATCGCATCCTAAAAACTAAAGTGTATTAACTAGAGAATCAAATAAGAACTACTAGCAATCTTAGCTCTTTAAGCTTTAGGTCTAAAATAATATTGATATCTATAGTGATTTGAGGATCATTCGTTTTAAGTATCGATATCTTAGTTGCACTAGAGATAGCTAGCTGGCAATGAAAGGATGGTATGATTTACTACGCACGCGGTAATTCTAACTCCCCAGCCTCCTGTCGCTATTGTGAAGTGGAGCATTTGAGATTAGATAGAATATGGAGAGAGCAAATAATTAATATAACTGTTATTCATAACAAATTTCATATTGACAATCTATGTGGTAATTAATTATTGTATTAAGCGGTTTACACTCACGTGAAATTGTCAGGAACGGCCCGACTATGTGGTAATTGTTAGCGGTTTTTCTCAATTAACCCATTCTACGTGTTTTTAATAAGGATTAAATTACGTCCGAGTCTTAATCGTAAAAGCCACCTTCGTCAAGTATGTGCCTTCGTCCATCACTGTCTTGTGCAGTACTTCATTAGTTTTCATTTATATTTAAACAGTACAAATTGTCAGCCAGCTACGGGGCTTCCGAGGCTTGATTTAAACTCCTATAGTAGTACTAGTAGTAAGTACGTATGCTATGCCTTGGGTACGTAATGTGTAGTAAAATGATGGGTACACGCATATGAGGCAATACAGTTACTCGTAGGCATTGAAATTATGAACTATCAGTATATATTTTTAAGTTTTGAAGTCTGTTGTATGCCTACATCTTCTGTTTTTCATCAGGCAGCCTGCATGTTTCTTTGTGATTAGTCGGTATTAAAATAGTCTGCATCAAAAATGGTTCGTTGCTATGAACTAAGTAAAATTAGTTTATATTTAATGTGACCACAGTTTAGAAACCACGACTTAACCGCGCTCACCGGGATTTTATGATTTTCAGATTAATGTAAACTTTTTTGTTTTGTTCATAAGTTTTTAGCTGAAATCAATACAATCTGGTTCTCCGTTCTACTAATATTTAGTACAATTCATTGGTCCCTCGACTGAAACAATAGCGATACATGAAACTTATAATTAGGTACTTCAAAATACAGCCTGCCACGCAAATATGTCCGATTGAACCTTCATATACTCTTGCCACCGCCACCATATGCTCATAATAAATATTTACAAGCATTCCTTATCACTATGAGGGCAATATGTGGAAGATGGTCCCCTACTATTTTTATTTTTAAGTCTGAGTCATTTGACTAGGGTAAGTAAAGAAATCATAGGATAAGAATTTGCTACCTGCGCCTTTCGGTACATTCCGTCGTGAATAGGATAGGCGCCAAAGGCTTTTAAGAGGCTAGACTGGGTTTGTCACTGATATAAGACACTTGGGCTTTACTTTTATTTGACAGTTACCACTGATACCAGTCGATGACTAAATCTATAACAACGTACGGGCAAATGTGTAGCGCTCAGATGAGGCAGGATGACAATAGGGGCTAAAGTACTACTTACAGTTACCTATATCTAATTTAGCAACGTGCAGCGTGCTCTACATATTTACCTTCTGAATGACAATTTGCCATTTTCCCTCAATGCATCTTGAGGGTATATTGCTGAATCTACGTGTTTTGTTAGAGGCTTATATCCAGAAGTGGACTGATGATGATGATAAGGACGTTTTAAATAATGCAGTTCTATAATTGACAGCACTAAGGTAAATGGGAATGGGAATTAGTTTCCTTTAGTTAAATGGGCAAACGAGTCCATTGCGTTTGAAGTAATTGTGAAAAAGACACTATTTTAAAAACAAGCATAAAACATATATTAAAATAAAATATATTAGAATGGCACTGTCGTCCGTAGCAACAAAAGTCGGAATCGACGCATGCGCGTGTTTTCGCGGTACGCCCTGTAATAGCCAAGATAATTATCATCTCTACGATTTACGAGCTTTATTTTCTTAACTATTACGCTTTTTGCTGCTGCGACTTACAGAATATGGACTTTTGTTTCCTATATGTATTATTTCAACTTAATATGTGTAATAAGTCAGTCTTTTGGAAATGAATAACCTTGATATGAAAAATGCATTTGGGCAAAGTGAGGTTGCTATTTTAAGTTGTTTACGTTTAGGCTAACGACAAAATGTGTCGTTTCTTGATTCTTAGATATTATTTTCAATTCTGCATTGTAGGTACTTTCCATAGACGCCGCGGCGGTTGGCGCAGTTTGTAGTGCAGGTGCCGACTGAGCCAAGGGTCCTGGGTTCGAATCCCGGCATGGCCACATATTAGTGTGATGATGATTAACTCGAATATTTGTGACTGTTTTAGGAAAAAGGTCCCACTTTGTCGATGTGGAGTTGTAACTAATTCCTTATGCTACAGAACATAAGCTATCTTTTGGTGAAAGAATTATGTCTCTAGGTGCTATAGTTATTTTTTACAAATTCTTCAAATTTGCAAACGTGAAAAAGCGACAACTGAGAAAACGTTGGTTAAAGTTTGGGAGGGCAAAAAACACACTTGTACTTTGAAGTTATGGAGTGGTTGGTATCAAATGATTTGCCATACTTTAGGGATATCAAATTAGTCAAAATCATATATGTAACCTTAGAAGTTTTAATGTTACGGAGGCTTGAACATAAAAACTGAACGAAAATATCTCAATGTGATTATGGTTTTTTTTTTCTATATTTATAACACGACACGCAGATTTATCATTAAAGTTTTATAAATGTATTCTCATGCTAAAAAAGACAGAAATAAATTATGGATCCCTTTAGTTAGTCATTATATTAAAAAGTAATTAAAAAAGAACTGAAAAATATAGCATAAAAAACAACAAATGACATGTGTGTTTTAATATATAACATACGATTACTTAAAAAACACACTTATCAAGCATAAAAAGTATGTAAATATCAAATATTAAGTACTCTTTTATGCAGATAAAGTTTAGTGATTTTCTATAGGGAGCGACCCATGTTTGTCGATTTACTATAAACTTTAGTGTTTATTCAGTGAAATGTAGGTATGTGTTTGGTATATTAATCCCATTTTATGTATGAGATAAAGGTTTGTTATTGTTAATATTTTAGTCATTGATACTTTTGTCATTTGTTTGATCTTTTTTTACGGAATTTGAACTGAATTTATTTCCGACTCAAACTTAGTGTTCCACTTTGACGGTATAGTGGTCCATACGCTAATAATTAACGACAAGTATAAAATCAGTGAGAAAAGTGATAGAAAAGTATCAAGAGTATAACAGACCTCTGTATTTAGCGTTTATTGATTACGCAAAGGCGTTTGATACTATAGCTCATATCAGTATTTGGAACGCACTAAGAGCTCAAAATATTGAAGAAACATATGTACACATATTAAAAGATATCTATAGCAAGAGCTCAAGCAGAATAAAGCTAGACAGGCTGGGCGAACCCATAGATATAAAGAGGGGCGTAAAGCAAGGCGATCCGCTCTCGCCCAAATTATTCATTTCGGTTCTACAGCATATCATGAAGGACTTAGACTGGACATCAAAGGGATTATACATCAATGGAAGATATATCATTTAAGGTTTGCGGATGATATAGTTATCTTTTCAGAAACCGCGAATCAATTAGAAGAAATGATAAACGAGTTAAACCACGCCAGCAAAAGTATAGGCTTAGAGCTAAATGTCCAGAAAACCAAAATAATGACTAACTCTCCCCAAAAGGAAATAACAGTTAATCTTAGACCTCTAGAATATGTCCCAAATTATGTCTACCTCGGAAAACTCCTATCTTTTAACAAAAATAGGAATATTGAAGAAGTTGCTCGACGAACCGCCATTACATGGAGTAAATTTTGGTCATACAAAGATATTTTAAAATCGAAGATGCCAATAAAACTGAAAAAGAAAGTACTAGACACTTGCTTATTGCCAAGTCTAACGTATGGATGCCAGACATGGATATACAACCAGCAGACGAGAACCAAAATACAATGCTGTCAGCGTGCTATGGAGAGAAGTGTTTTAAATTTGAAATTGATACACAAGAGAAGAAACACGGACATAAGAGAAAAAACGGGTATAATAGACGCTCTCTCATACTCACAAATGCTCAAATGGAAATGGTGCGGCCATACAGCACGTCTAGATGAGCGAAGGTGGGCGAAAACTACCACTTTGTGGCAGGGCCCGAGAGGATCTAGAAGTAGAGGGAGGCCTAAAGAAAGGTGGATAGATGAAATTGTAGCCACAGCTGGCAAAAACTGGCGAGAGAAAGCTGAAGAAAGAAAACAATGGCTTGATCTGGAGGAGGCCTTCACCCGAAGAGGGGTCCTTACATAATATTAAGTTAATTAAAAAAAAAAAAGTATTTTACTTTATTAGATGTAATGTAGTAATGTAAGGAATTAATAAAGGCTTTTTATTTTTATTTTTTTATTTTTATTTTAATTTATTTATTTATTTATAAAATCAGTTTTTAAAACATAGTTGTAATGTTTTTCAAGTTAGTATTTATATAAATGTTATTTCATATCTATCAAAAATATATTTAAATATAAATCGTAGGGTAACTATCGATAATAGACTTTGTTATCGAGAATTCCGCTGAATAAAAAACAGTATAATTAAAAACCAAAAATTCTAACCAAACCTAATTTTTTTTACTACGTCTATATTGAATGAGATGTAAATAATTATAATAAGTATTATTAACTAAAATTATTCCTCCACTCACATACAACTACGTACTGAACGTATAAGTCCTATATCAAACGAATCTATACATATAAACGGAACGGACAAGTCCTGACCTGACTGACTGACTCACTCATCAACGTAGAGCCGAAACTACTGAACCTGGGAACTTCAAATTTCTAGAATAGATCAAGAATACAATGCAAGCAAGCACTAAGAAAGGACTTTTCAAAACTCATCCCTTAAGGGTGTCAAATTAGGGTTGAAAGTTTGTATGGACCTTACGTAATTTTTGAGTTAGAGTAATAAAACTTTGTGTATAGATTTTCGATCTAAAAACAAGAAAACTAATTTCAGTGTTTTTTAAAACTCATCCTTTAAAGGGGTTAAATAGGAGGTGAAAGTTTGTATGAGGAACTTGGAATTCTTTGAGTAAGAGTGGTAATATTTCGTGTACAGCTCTTTTTATACAAAGTGACTTAATTAAGAATATATCAGACTTTGAAACGACTGAAGAGAGAAATCGGCGCTTGGAAACTAGGAGAAAGGATCTGCCACTATCCACCCTTGCAAGGATTAATGTAGTGAAACATTCGGCAGGCTACCAGGGAATTCCTCTCTTTAACAAATTGCCTGTTGAAATGAAGTTGATATCAAGCAGTAACATGTTTAAAAATAAGCTCAAAGCTTTTTTGCTGAATGCCATTAATTCAGGATTTTAATAATTATCAAGGGACATGATTGTTAATGTTATGACTTAGAATTAGATTGTTAATTAATTAATTGTTAGTAATTTGGACGTAGATATAAGTAAATAATTTTGTTGTTATTATGTCGATTTTAATTTAATATTGTATTGTCACATTCAAACACAATGTATATTGTTTTTTTGAATAATAACTATGAACTATGAACTATGAAAGTAAGAAAACAAGTTTCAGCGTTTTTGTAAATTCATCTCCGAAAGGGGTTAAATGCACAGTAAAACTTTGTAAGAAAAACGTGGTCTGTTTAAGTAAGGGGTGCATTCTTTTGCGTGTAGACTGATCATCAAAAACTGAAAATATGTATTTCAGCGTTTTTGAAAATTTAACCCCGAAAGGGGTTAAAGTTTAAATGGACAGTGAAACTTTATTTGAAAATCGAGCTCTTTTGAGGAAGAGGTGCATTATCCTGTGTGTACACTGATCATCAAAAACTAAGAACATGTATTTCAGCATTTTTGAAAATTCAACCCCTCATGGGGTAAAGAGGGAGGTGAGTTTCAATGAAGACCTTGGGGTTCTTTTAGTAACATTACGTGTATAGATTCTTCTATACAAAGTAAGAAAACGAGTTTCAGCATTTTTGGAATTTCATCCCCGAAAGGGGTTAAATGGAAATGGAACTTTGTATGAGAATCGGGCCTTTTTTGAGTAAGAGGTGCACTATTTTGCGGGTAAACTCTTCATCAAAAACTGAGAATATTGATTTCAGTGTTTTTGAAAATTCAATCCCTAATGGGATACGCTAAGAGGTGACAATTTGTATAAAAGGCTTGGAATTGTTTGAGTAAGAGTGATAATATTTCGGGCATAGGTTAATCATTACAAACAAGTTTTCACCGTAAATGAAGTTAAAAAGTAAGAGATGCATTTTTTTATATTCATCCCCTAAGTATGTGAAATTGAAGGTGACAAAATTTTCATGTTATGAATAAGACATATATGCGGGTTTTTTTGTAGAATATTCATTAAAAATTGAGAAAATAAACTTAAGTTTTCTTTGGAAATTCATCTCCAAAATGGGTCTAATGGGAGGCGAAAGTTTGGATGAGAAAAGATGAGATTGTTTTCGTAAGTCTGGTCATATTCCGTGTGTCAAAATACTACTTTCAGAATTGTTTGAAATGTACGAGTACTACTATACTACTATTCTTCACGGCCGCTTTCGGCCACGACGACTGCTGTTAACTCCGATTTTGTCGCTGGTGAGAACGCATGTGGCTCACATAGCCTACCTTATTGATGAAGCTACGCGAACACTGCGGACATGTGAGCACACCATTGACATAATGATATAATTCTGCCACAGGTGGTCGGGCCTTTACGTGGTCACGTTTAGTGTCCAGTTCAATGCGCCGTTGGTTCTCAAAGTCATAGACTTTAGAATTTACGACAGTTCTCCATTCTGGCCGCATGGCCGCCTGCTGCTCCCACCGCGACGGATGTATGCCGCACTTCTTTAAGTGCCTCTTTAGCACATCTTTGTACCTGAGGAGCTGTCCGCCTTGTTTCCGCTTACCGTCCTCAAGTTCGGAATAAAAGATGCGCTTAGCCACTCTCTGCTCCTCCATCCGTGAAACGTGGCCGCACCAACGGAGCTGTCGTCGCATAAGGTACGCCTCGATGCCACACACGTTTGCTCTACGCAGAACTTCTGTGTTCCGTATGCGATCATACCACCGGATCTTCAGTATCTTGCGTAGGCATCTGAGGTGAAATCGGTCCAGCATTCGGATATGACGGCGGTAAATGGTCCAAGTTTCAGCAGAGTATAGGATATTGTGGGAAGCACGACTGCCATGTACACATCTATCTTGGTGCTCAGTTTTATATCGTGTGAACTAAACACTTTGGGATCGAGTTTGCCAAATGCCGCAGCCGCAGCACCGATCCTGCTGTTGATTTCTGCATCAAGATCGCACTTAGCCGTAATCGTGCTCCCCAGGTACCGGAACTTGTCGACCTGCTTCAACTCATCATCGCCGAGTTTAATGACCAGTGTCTCATCTTGAATGTCCGATGACATCACCTCCGTCTTCTTGACACTGATCTTTAAGCCAAATCTTCGGCATGCTTCATCAAAGGCAATCATGAGCCGTTGCAGGCCATCTGGGGATTCAGACACAAAGCACAGGTCATCTGCATACATGATCTCTGTGATGACTGCGTATGAGACTTTAGTGCGGGCTTTGAATCTAGCTAGGTTGAAAATGCTACCATCAGAGCGGAAACGGATGCGAATACCCTCAGAGAGGGTTTGCAAGACTTCCTGGACTACGACACCGAAATATAATGCAAACAGTGTGGGTGCTAGAACGCACCCTTGCTTTACCCCACAGGTAACGGGGAAAAAACTTGACTGTTCGTCATCAGCGGCAACGCAGCATTCCATGTCGTTATGAAGTAGCCTCACAAGTCTTACAAACTTTTCAGTGCATCCAATTTTGCCCAGCACCACCCAGAGGGCTTCACAAGGTACACTGTCAAATGCTTTCTCAAGGTCAACAAAGCAGAGATACACTTGTCGACCCTGTTCTCTGCTTTTTTCCTGCAGTTGACGTACTGAGAAGATAGCCTCACACGTACCCCGATCAGGTCGGAAGCCGAATTGGGTTTCTGGTAGCAGTTTCTCAGATAGTTTCATGAGGCGGTTCAGTAAAACTCTGGCAAAGACTTTTCCAGGGACTGATAGTAGTGAAATGCCACGGTAAGAATTGCAATCGGAACGGTCGCCTTTGCCCTTAAATAGTGCCCTAATGCGCGATACTTTAAAATCATGCGGGACAAGTTCCTTCTCCCACATAATAGCAAAAACCTTCCATATAGCCGTATGCAATTCCTCGCCGCCGCATTTGATCAGCTCACCCGGTATTAAATCAATGCCTACCGCACGCTTATTTTGCTGTTGCTTAATAGCACAAACAACCTCACCTCTTGACAGTGACTCATCCAGCTCGACATCAATTGGGAGTTGAGGTATAGAATTAATGTAGTCCATGTCAGCCAACCGGTCTACATTCAGCAGAGTGTTGAAATGCTCCGCCCAACGCGTCAGTATTTCATCTTTGCTCTTAAGAAGGCCCTCCCCACCACTGGGCTTGAGAGGCACTTTCGCGAGGGGTTTGGTACAAATCAGACTTCTAACCTCCTTATAAAACTCCCCGAGCTGATTTGTGTCCGCGAGTATTTGCATGAAGCGAGCTTTGTCCTGCCACCACTTGTCCTTCGTTTCCCGGGATAGTTTGCGTAGGCGTATGTCACTTTGCCTGATCTCCGCAATGATTTCACCTTGACCGTTGCGCCGCCGAAGTAAACGTCGGTGTCTGTCTATAGCTTCCGTCAGGACTCCATCATTCTCATCAAACCAGTCCTCATGTCTACGGACTTTAAGACCCAAGGTGGAATTAGCCGAGTTTAAGATATGAGAAGAGAGAGTCCCCCAGGTAGCAACAACGTCATTCGTGTCTAAGTTTAGAGGCCGCAACGCTGCAGTCAAGATCTCAGCATATTTTTCCTTCGTCTCGATATTTTTAAGCCTATCCACGTTAAGACACGCAGGCTTTGTTCTTCCAATTCTTCGAGGACGTCGGAGGCGAAGACGCAGTTTCGTGACTACAAGCCTGTGGTCAGTCCAGCAGTGCGCTCCCCGCATTACACGGGTAATTCGGACTTGGGAAACATCTTTTTGTCGCACGATAGCATAATCTATCAAGTGCCAGTGCTTGGACCTTGGGTGCATCCACGTGTTTTTGTGCTTGGCTGGAAGTCTAAACATGGTGTTTGTTATTGCCAGATGGTGTTGTGCACAAAAGCTTAGCAGTAGCTGACCGTTGCTGTTCACGTTTCCAACCCCGTGTCTGCCCAGGACATCAGGCCAAGCTTCATAATCCCGTCCTACTCTGGCATTGAAATCACCCAGTAAAAGAACCTGTTCCCTGGGCTGTATGCTATCGAGACAGTGTGTCAATTCTTCGTAAAATTTCTCTTTAACGTCATCAGTTTTGTCTAGCGTGGGAGCATAGACACTGATGACGTTAAGAAAGTTGTTGCTATCCAAATGTAGGCGCAGCGTGGTAATGCGGTCCGAAACATGTACTGGACACTCCTGTAATTGTTTCACCAGCTGATTCTTGATCGCAAATCCTACGCCCGATCTTCGCGGTTCTGAGGAGGCAAGGCCTTTCCAATAGAAAGTATATCCACCCCGGTGCTCCACGAGCTCCCCTTCGTCGGCGAGATGCGTTTCGCTGAGAGCGGCCACAGTGACATTGTAGCGAAGAAGCTCTCGTGCCACAATGGCAGTTTTCCTCTCTGGGCAAGTGTTAGCACCGCGATCAAGGAGTGTACGCACATTCCACGCGCCAAAAGTCAGGTCCATAGGTGTTGTTTTATTGTTTTTTCTGTTTCTTCGACCGCGCATTAAAAGATGCGGAGGCAGCCACGGCTACTGCCATCCTAAAGGGATAGGGTGAACATTTTTTTAGGGCACCTTTTCTAGCCCCCTCCCCGGCTCAGCGAGGAAAGCAGTGCCTCCCTAAAAAGGGCTGCTTTGTCACTCCGGGTGCTGCCGAAACCACTCTGTCCCCCCATTGCAGAGCGAGAACGACCACGGCGTAATACAACACCCCCAGAGCCGCCTGTGTGTAGGCCTCGGACAAAGCCCAATCTGCATCGGATCAGGCCTCTACCTCAGCCCATCGCCACAGGTCTTTCTGCCAATCGGAGTCCATAATCAAAAGCAGTCAGGTGCGCAGGAGATATTAAGGTGCACAAACGTACGCGCAAACGCAGGTGCACACGCTCGTCTTCACACGCCTTGACCCAGTGGAACGGAGAACCGATACGACTGAAGACGGGATCAGATGTAGTGTCTGGCCGATGATAACTATATCCCCTCTACCATCGCCCTTGGCCATCCACCTTGCCTTGCTATCTCGCCGGATCCACCAAACTCGTTGCATATCTGCTTTGAGATGCCTTCTCCGCCGCGATAGACTCATGCATATAGAAGCGGGAGGTATCCACTATTAAACCTACCAGAGGTAGGCTCCCCTCACCAGGTTTAGCCCGCGAACCGACGCGGTGTACCGGGGTGTGGCCGCTGCATGCACTACAGCTTCTTGGAGCCACTGGTGAGAGTTTAAGAACGCCTGCAGCCAGAGGAGCATCAATATCCAGCATGGGTCGGTTGACGATGCCCCAAAAGTTTTACTGCTAGTCGCCCCATTACACCTCAATGTACGAGTATTGTCTGAGTAAAAGGGGAAGATGAAAGTTCATGTGAGGAATATTTTCATGTATAAACTCTGCATTAATTTTTGGAAAGTTATCTCCTGAAGAGGTTAAAAACTTTATATGCAAAACGAAGGATTGAGTGACAAAACTTCGTTTAAAAAAATGCATTGTAAGGTTTCTGTACCACAAAAGGAAAAAACGCAAACCTTAAAAGGTTCACTTAGTTGTCTGTCCGTCTATCGAATAAAATGGAAATTAAAACCATATTATAAGTACTCAGGACTATAGTCCTTTGAAGTTGTTAAAAAACCAAACTTCTAAGTTATAACGTATATAAAAATCCGGCTGTTTACCTTTGCCACAAAAAAACGTCGATACTCTCAAGGGAATCAAATTTTATAAGGTACTTAGGTATTTTCAATTGAACTACGTATATAAAAATCCGGCTGTTTACCTTTGCCACAAAAAAACGTCGATACTCTCAAGGGAATCAAATTTTATAAGGTACTTAGGTATTTTCAATTGAACTAAAACTATGAATTTGGCAAGTAATACCGTGTCTTACTATCTTACTACAAGTACTTATAGGGAGTAATCTGAAACTATACAATAACTAATTAAATAAAAAAGTATTCTGTATTTAAGGTACGTAAAACAGTTTTCCAACGGTAATGTTAAATTTGCTACTTTAGCACATTTTATCTTCTCCTTAGTAATGTGCAGTGATTTCATAGTTCGTAAGGAACCCTCTGTGCGCGAGTCGGACTCTCACTTGACCTGCTATCTGTATTAACTGAGAATACTGATTTTAACGTTAGAGGAAATTCCTATCCTTAAGGAGATTAAACTTTTGACTATGATTTTGTTCGGTTCATCGAAAAACGAATTGCCCCATGTGTACTCGTATACCACGACGTGATCTAGACATATATAAATATACTACCTAAAAATTTATGTATGCGCGCAGATTTCTATTAGTTGTATTATTTTAAGAAACAATAAAACGGGTAGAAAGTTACACTGATAACGTTTCCAAACCCTGTGCGAGCGAAGCCGCGGGCAAAAGCTAGTACATTTATATTCAAACTATTAAGGTTCCATATATGATTTTGACTAATTAGAAATTCTTAAATATGGCAAATAATTTGATACCAACCACTCCATAACTTCAAAGCACACAAAGTGTGTTTTTTACCGTCCCAAACTTTAACCAACATTTTCTCAGTTGTCGCTTTTTCACTTTTGCAAATATGTAGAATTTTTGAAAAAGAAGTATAGCAACTAGGGACATAATTCTTTCAGCAATAGATAGCTTATATTTTGTTATATTACAAACTAATCATAACTCCATATCGCCAAAGAAGAAGTTTTGCCTAACGATTTTTTTAGGTATTCGACAAAGTGGGACGCTAGGCACTAAACTTTGAGACCCTAAAAGGTGCTTCAATTAGACATTTATGCGTCGACATCAAAATCATAGCTTTATTACAGTATGTTCCATCAGTTTTTATTGAAAGCCGATTTTCGGTAGGTTTTGCCATATTTCACTAAACAGCCCGTAACTCCGTAACTTAGAATCGATAAAGTGGGACGTTTTACTAAACACACTCACATATGTATTTAAATATTACGCATGTTGTTGTCTAGTTCCCACAGCACAGTACAAGGGTGAATCAACTTTTTTGTGTTGTTTACTCTGTCCCCGTACTCCAAGTGACATCTCGCTGCCCCAATATTATAGGGTTCTATGTTACATAAACGTCGAACGGAGATAATAAGCTTTGAAAATAGGTATACCCATATTTCGCTGGTTAAAGATCTGATAGATAAACGAATATGTCAATTGTAGAAATACAAATATACTGATGCCGAAAATACAAAAATACGACGTATTCACTTTATTATTTATTAAATTTAAACAATTTATTTTTTACATAGTACTTTGGAACCGTTGGTTGGCACATTCTGTTGTGTTGTGTAACATAAGACTTCGTTTCTCTGTAGCGTAGTATTAAGTACTTACTAAAATTAGACATTTAAGGCGACTCCGTACGTGGAATGGTGATTTTTAAAGTCCTAAGGCTCGTAATCTAGCCAACGGAAAAATCTGAAAAAAATATATGTTATTTTTGACTATTTCTTCTAAAAAAATATAGTTGGATTTTTTTTTAAAGCAATAATTACTATGGAAAACATAATGTTGAAATAGGGTCGTTTTCAATTTTCAATTCCCTAAGGCTTCTAAACTACAAGTGATATTTACATGGCTCTTTCGCAAGAACATTGACAATTCATTGATCTTTAATCGTATTGTTTAAAAGTTAGTAAAATGGAAATTCGGTCTAATAAAGCATCAAAAAAACTGAATTTCCGCGAGCGCGGCCGTGCCCGGGCTGCGAGCTCAGTGTAAATCTAACCGTCGAAGGGGAAGGCTGTGTCACTTGCTCTCGCGATCCATCTAGTTACGGAAAATTGTTATAGTACCGGATCCCGCGGAGGTTCGATCTGTCTTCGTGCGTTTGAAGTGTATTTTAAGAGAGTGTAGTTCGTTTTTTCACACGACTACGCTATGCGACATAACAAAAAGCACTCATTTCATATAGAATTAAATTCAACTGTTTTTTTCGTATTTAGGTATCTATTAATTTTAAGTACTTATAAAAAAAATTGTCATTGCTTAGCAATGCCCTTCTCTGTGTAATATTAGAGTACCTTAGGTATTTCGGTTAGTAAAAAAAATCTGATAATACAGATATTTAAGTATGATAACGTCTAATGATCTTTATGAATTCAACCCTAAGAGATATGAATATCGTAATGCAGAACAAGTATTGTTCGTTTGAATACCATTGTAATATTCGGTAAAACGCTAATTTACGAATACGAATATTTATTGTAAGTATTCACATTCGTTGCGTCACTAGTACAGTACATGGCATATGATATAAAAATACATTATCAAAAATTACAATAATTTTCTAGTCCAAGAAGGCAAGTGACAATTTTGGCATGAGGGCTTATTTATGTACATATAGTCAGAATACATATTTGCATCAATAAATTTCCCACTTCATATTTAAATCTAAATGAGCGTTAGCAATTATTGACATATCCGCCGGGCCTAGCTAGACATACCCAGCATGGCCATAAGTTCTGTTCCAATTGTTTACCGTTTATAAAATAATAACCTGATTTTTATTACATATTTTTGACTAATGCTCAGATTTTTTCTTTCTAAGTTTGCCAGAGGGCAATGAAACGATCTTGGATCAAATTAATCGATCGCGGAAGGAACGCCAAAACCCAAATAGCTTACCTAACCCAGACAACCGCTAAACTAAAGTAGAGCTGACACGTTTGCCGCATGTCAACCGATCTGCAGATCAAGAAATCTACACCCACCCAATAAAATTCGGCGTCACGGTAGATCACGATGAAGATGGTGGGACTACCTGGATGTATTACAAAAGGGTTGGACATTGCTGATCTAAATAAGGACGAGTGGAAAAAAGATAGAGGCCTTTACCCGACAAAGGAACGGCACAGGCTTATATGCATAATAATCTGAAAAAAAAAAACTTTTGAGTCATGTATAAGTACATTCAGTTATCGAAAGCTTGTTATTTTATTAAATCTTTTATCTATCCAAATATCATAAACCCTCCATGATGCGTTCAAGAACGGCACATTATGACCACCATAAAAATAGACTGTTTTTTAGCACAAATTTCTTATTTCGATAGTATTATTTATTCAAATTTGAACATCTCTGTAAAACAAAGAAATTTGATTTGACCTCTATTCTAATATCAATCGAGATGACGTTTAGTTCGAAATGAATTGTCAATTTTCAATCAAATTTGACAAATGTCACATAGTGTATCGAACGATATGATAGTTAGGGCCGACTCTAGTTTGTCTCTGAATTAAAATAAAAACAATGACAGCTGCTAGAAAACTTCATTACCGCCATTACCGGGTAATATTTGTTATAACGTGCGACTTCTGAATGCATCATATTGGAGGCATTAAAACACTCCTGTGATGTTATTATGAAACTTGGCTTCGGCTCGTTTCATAAACCCACACTCGTGTTTAATACCCTTCATTATGTACAGTCACATTAAGGACTATTTATTGTATTCATATATCACATTACACCGTCAAAATATGTTATTACCTTCTTAAACTTCAAAACCTACCTTTGCACTATAAAATGGTAAACATTTAAAACTAGCCTGGTTATGAATAACATTTTCCATCTTGAAATTTTATTTTTATCGGCTAAATTTCATATATACTGATTAAAAGTGATAAACCTCATTATTTATAGATTTAGGTAATTTTACCGGAAAAATCGGAACCCATAGGATCATTTTGCTGACCGTTCGTCTTTCTGCCCTTTATCTCGGTAACGCGTGTAGGTGTCGAGTTGAAATAAAAACCGTCTACACGTCGTACTTTGGTCTACAGTCCCTTGAAGCTGTAAAAAATCGAACTTCTATGTTAACCTAAAAAAAAAGATACGGCTATCTTAAACTAACATACGGGTATCTACGCTGGAAAGGAAAATTATCCAAGAAACACGGAGCTAACTTTACAGATCTAAAAAACTACGAACTTTTTCAAAAAAATAAAAAGTTATTAAATATTCTGTGGACCTACTTTTTAAATGAAGCATTTTATAATTATAAACAACATCATGTTCTCTGCATGTCGCTTTTGTTATTTTGTCTATTAATGGAATAATTTAAAATTTCATTTCGCATCGCTTACGCAAAATGGCTGTCAAAATAGAATTAGGTAAAATTATCTAAACGACACGTTTCCCGAGATATTAGTCAGGTAAAATAGTATAATCTACATTTTACCACAGAATAGATAATAGTACAAGTACAGAAGGCACACTACTTTGATCTTTACAAAAGCCGCTTTTTTTAGCCGAAAAAATATGATTTATGGCCCTTCTAAAGTCGTCGTCCCCAGCGCAAGCCAAACGGAACGTTAAAACTGCGTGCCAACGGTAAAAATGAATTGGCTCGCTTGCCGCGTCGCCGAGAGCGAGGGCTGTCAACGACTAAAAATAAAAATGTATTTCCCATTTATTCCTTGCATTCAATATATCTCTATATTATAGTAATATTTTTATATTCTTCATACATTATATTTATTATTTCATTATTTAACTATAAAATAATCAATCTCAGAATTTGGACGAATTGAATCCACAACCAGGCCGCAAAACATTTTAGCTTTATTTTTAAACATTTTAATACGTATAAGATCAGATGTTGGTCACTTCGTAAGTGAAAGAGCAGTGAAGCTCGTTTTGATGCTTATAATGACAATGAAGTGACCAACATCTCTGTTCTCTTTGTTTAAGAGTAAACCTTATTTCGTTTAACTTAAAGACTAATTTAGTGTAAAATTAATTTGCACTTATAACGCCTTACATTTTGAAGTGGCAGTTGTGGCCGCAGCTAACAATACAGATAATGGTATTGTTCATCGGGTACAAAGCTAAGTGGATTCGCTCAACCAAAATAATTATTTCTATATAATATAATAAAATAATGCACCTTAACATGCAATTAAATTCTTGAGCTTCATTTTGTTTTTGCTTAGGTGTCCGATATTTATTTATTTGTTCATATATTATATTCATCACTAGACACCTACTATTAATAAATAAATATTAAATATTAAGGGACAATCATACACAAATCGACCTAGTCCCAAACTAAGCAAAGCTTGTACTATGGGTACTAGACGACGATATACATAATATATAAATACATATATAGATAACATCCATGACCCAAGAACAAATATTTTGCACAAATATTTGCCCCGGCCGGGATTCGAACCCGGGACCGCCGACTCAGTAGGCAGGTGTCTACCAACCGAGCCAAACGCGTCGTCGAAACAAAACAAAGTCGTTTCCTGCTGGCTGTCTGTCTGCCCCTATGTAGGTATGCTTAGATCTTTAAAAATACGCACGGACGCACCGTGCGAAGCCGGGACGGGTCGCTAGTTACAAATAAAACATGTACAAAGGCGAACTTATCCCTATTAGGGATCTCTTCCAATACATTTCTTTTAACTCTTTATTTATATATTTTATATACTTACCTATCAAACTATCACTCAATCGTTTATTCATTACTTACAAGTAATTTTACAAACTTGATATCAAATATTATTATAAAAACCTCTATGATTGTTGATTTAGTAGTAGACATACTTATTTTACTAGAATTTAAATTGACAAATATCAGCAAATAATCAATTCAAAATTACATAAGTACTTAACAATTAAAATTGATCTGTGTAACCAGTGTTAAATATGGAAGTAGATACACCTGCAATATGTTTTTTATTATTATTCAGTAACTACTTATTATATATTATGTTAATTTTCTTACCTATCGGCATCCTTCGGACGTGTTGGGAGCTTGGGAGAACGAAAAACGCGTGATTCCAATTTCGATCATTGTTCCTACAACCCGCTGCGATACAATATCTTTTCGCTGTCTTTTTACTCATTTAAACACTTTATATTATAATATAACACTGGTATCAACAGATGAATGAGGAACGATCACTTGCGACGTACATAAATCGGAAGAGCGTGCGCGCGAATTTCGTGTACGTGCGTTCCGAGACAGTGCGTGGCAGCCACTGAATAGTCCCCATGCATGAGGCCACCGGCATGTACTTGTAGCGGGAAACGTTAATCGCGGAGTGCGCCCCGCCTGATTTTACACAACAATCAACACAGTAAACAATATCTATGTGCATACGATGCTCATTTTATATAAACAATATCATGTTTTTTACATATTGCTTTTGTTATTTTGTCTATTAATGGAATATTTTAGGATTTAGCGTCGCTTACGCAAAATGGCCGTCAAAATAGAATTAGGTAAAATTATCTAAACGACACGTTTCCAGAGAAATTAGCCAGGTAAAATAGTATAATCTATTACACAACAATCAACACAGTTAACAACATATATGTGCATGCTCATTTTCTAGTCAGGTAAATATATAAATGTGCATAAATCAGCATGAAATAAATCAAGAAAAATTATCTAATCGCCTTTCTAGGAAATATTTCAGACATGAAAAGCTATTTATCGTACAATAAAACCTCACGATTAATGTTTTAATTAGAGGAAAATATTTATTTTCAAACATTAAAATTAATGAAGTGACATTTAAAGTTCTCTAAGACGAAAACTTATGGTCCAACTACGCAAATACAAAAAAAAACTGCTCTAGAAATGTTAAAAATTTATTCATCAGATATCACGTGAAATTTCAATTTTATCAATTTTTATGTGTGATCTGCTGAAAGATTTCCAGTAGTTCTAGACCAATGTACGGTAGCAAACGATAGCTATGACTAATGAGAACAGCACAAGAGTTCTCAAGACTGCAGTCACTCGGTACTCATTAAGGAATTTTAAATCACGAACTACGTGAAATTATATTAATTACAATTGCAATGAGATAGCAAATACGACTCAATTGTCATTCAAGCAATTCAAGATAAGCGACAGTAGTCTATCAAAGTAAAAAAGGATAGGCGACAATGGTTTCATAGTATCAAAGCAGGTAAATTTTGACAAACGCCAATAGTTAAGATACGACAATCAGGTAATTTAATCTAACTATGTTATTTTTTATAGAATCTTATATCGATTCTGTTTAATAATGTGGATATACCACATTTTTACTTTTTGGCTAATGCGCATAAGCATTTTAAACACACATGGCACAGAAGGCGCTCCAGTAGCGAAGAATTATGGAATCAAAGATTTAGTGTGATTGACGTAACGATATGATAGCTCAGTTGGTAGAGCACTACGCCGGAAACTTAGGGTCGCAGGTTCGAGTCCTGCTTACATTGCAGTGGATCACATTCAATTTTTCTTTCATAATTTACCTTTATGTTAATTTTATCATAAAGACATAGGTAAAATGCCTCAAACGACATTAAAATATATTTTACGATCAGGTAAAAACAGTTAACCAACAAGTGCAAGGTTAGTTGCAATAAAGAAAAAATATCCAAGTTGTTTGATCTGTTTTGACAAATAAGTAAAAAAGCTCTAAGGTTCATTATTATGCAAAAAACTTTTTATGTAATCTCCATTTTGCAAAAAAAACATCAAAAATCAAGTCGTTTAGTAGAAAAAAAATTTAGAGATTCTCTAAATCACCGACGGGATAAGCGACACAAAATTCATCAGACAGATATTATTATATACGAGACCCAACCCATTCGATGCAGAAAAATCTGCCGATCCCAACAGTGTGTAAACTCGATATCCCCAAAAATGTCGCTTAGATAATTTCTACTTTCCAGCATCTGTATATTTTGACACTCAAGTAAATTAACATTTATAGGGTATCCATTGACCTTGAACATAGAAAAAAAAACAAAAAAAATATCGTCTAGTAAAATATCGTCAATATCAACAAGTATAGGGAAAAATCTGAGAACATTACTAATGTAGTCATAAAAAACTATCACTGTTTATAAGTAAAGGACGTAAATCCGTTTTCCAACGGTAAAGTTGAATTTGTCGCTCTATTATTTATAGTTTATCTTTTTATTAGAGCAACATGACCCGGGGGATAAAGCTGTGCCTCCACTACTATGTTAAAATATCGGTTCATCCGCTGGGTCACGATATGATTTATTTATTAAAAAACGGTATTTTTTTATTTCTGCATGATTTTACACGTATAATCAAGAATCTTGTCGGCATTTTAACAATTTTTGGTAGGTACCTACACATACAAAAGAAACTAAAAAGTATTTTTCGATGCGAGACTTCTAAATGGCTAATTTCACTTGTTTTTTTTTGAAAATAGCTTTAACGCATTTTATTTTTAATATTCTACTGTAGTGGGTAAATAGATATTTAGTAATCCGAAATAATTATATCATTGTTTAAATGATTTATTTTACTTCGAGATTTGTCAATGCCTTTAAATAAGGTATAAGGTTTGTTGATCTTCAACTCACGCTCGGACTATGCGAGTGTATGAAGCTGCTTGGACGCCACTCAACGAGATTATGAACGAAGTAATGTTCCGGGGGCGCACGGTCGGCGGGGGGAATAACGTTAGGCTCCGCCCAGATCCTCAAGGACGTTGGCATTAGGAGTCGCCTTAATGCGGGAAAATGAGGAATATATAGAGATAGCACAGGTCTTTGTAGCCGGAGCCACAGGCGAGCCATATACAGGGTGGATCATTTAGATCTTATCAATATAGCAATATATTTAACGAGTTCCGTTTTTGCCATTTTGGCTTCAGGACACTAAAAATTAACATGACTGAGACTTATTAAAAACAGTTTCATAGTCCAACACATCTGCTCGTGGCATCCATCTGTACATTGATTTAATAGTGTCTATTTTGGACTTTCCTACAACAGGTTTTTTCAAAATCTTTGGAGTACAACAAATATTGCCATTATTCTGTCTTCGGGTTCTTAGGGGTTTAAATTAATTTTCTTAAATGTTTCCTGTGTATGTGAAAATTTATAGCTCACTTCAAATAGCGATTGAGAGAATTTTAATTCCGTCACTTTAGAGAACGCCACCAGTGCGTATTTTAGCCCCGAGCCTGCTTCTTGAAAATCTAGGAAGTCGTTTTTACTCATTTATATGATGCAGTAGGGTTTCACGATATTTGACTGTTGTATAAGTCTAATAACATTTAATGGTGAGTAATATTCAGACTTATTTATTTATTTGTTTGTGAAAGGTTGTATTGATACGATAATATATATCCAGGATCCACTTATACAATAATAACAATCAAACAAACATAGGACCTTGTTACCCTTGTTAGTTTTATAACCACAATTTTATAAACACCATGTAATATCGGGATTTTTGGACTATTAGTTGATGATATTTTAGAGCCTGGTTTCAGCAAAATACAACTAAAGGCACGTAGACGTACTAATCATAACTCATATTATGGAAAAATGTAACATAGAACCTTGTAATATTGAGGCAGCGATCTTCATACTGTTTCATAGAAAAATGCTTAGGTTGTCCGAGGGATAAATTTTGCGTAACCATAGCAACAAGGTGCACTTAAAAGTTGATTCACCTACAAGCATTCGTTAGGGATGGATTGGGACTATTCCCAAGTTAACATTTTAAAAACTTTTCAATACAGCACGTACAAATAAAATAAATCCATAAATATTAAGAATCTTACACGGATTAGACTACAAAGTACGTACGTTGATGGAATGGTCTCGCTCCCGCTTTACAAGTTTCAAATTCAAGTCTATCCGTTTCGTTTGTCTATGCAACTATTATACTTTTTAATGTAACGCTGCAACTCCCGCCATTTTGTATTTACGATCTTGAAGATAATAACAAGTTGCGATAGCGGATTGTTTAAGTATAAATATTACTTATATAAGTAACGTTGCTTGCAGTAATGTTTGCATACAACCCGGCCAAAGGAAAGTTACAGTAAAAAAATTACCGTGTTTAAAAACACTTAAGAGTAATGTTTCTAATTAAAATAAATTGCTGGAAATTATGCTGCCAATAACAGTCTTCTGGAAACACGATGAATAGTTATCTACTAATGTTGATGAATGCTTCGTTACTTTTACTATTATGTACAAGCTTTTCCTTCACAATTTCACCCAATGTTATTTCAAACATATTCAATCAAGATCTTAAATTAGTTTCCTACTGGACCACCGTGCTGTAAAAACAGTAAGGAGGATTTCAATTGAAAAAAATCACAATAGAGTTTTCGCTTTTCACTTTCACGCAAATGTTCCTGAGATTAAGTGGGCGATTTGACAGGCGCTTGCTCTTGATAGCACTTTCCACGCTGTTTCCTGCCGAAAGCCAGACAATGCTAATTGTAATGACATTTTAAGTGGACTGCCAAATATACAATATACACAGGCTGATTTAGAGATAAACGGTACACAGGGGTTTGGGAAAATGTCTCTTTGGGCCTATTATCACAGTTACGAGCGTGTTTTCTACTTATACCTACAATATCATATCAGTCGCGGCGAATCCGCTGCGTGATCGCCTTCATATAAAATTCGCTTGCAACCAAGCTACCTTGCCAGTGTGAAAGGCCATTAAGTGTACAGTGATAGCCGACGTCACAACACATTTCTTGTATATAAAAAAGAGAGCAGTAATGAAAAACTTAGGCGGTTAGATTTTATGTAATCTACATAAGTTTTTAATTAGGTACTCTACTCTGATCAGTTAAATATAGTGTAAGCGTTGTAACATTTTTCTCGCCCGTTTACCAAGTTATTTGCTTTCTTAGATCATGGCATTGATTGGTGCTGATTGATGGTATTAGTAATGCCGTGATCATGTCCATGATTGATTTAAGCATATGTTTTTAACATTCAATTCTGCAAGTAGTCATTAGCATCGTGCGTGAGAATTTGTTCAAGCAGCCCATGGCGACACCAGCAGACTGATTATAATTAGGGCCTTATCGCACTTGCGAGTTGCGTTTCTATACAAAATCATCAGTCGCAGCGAACTCGCTGCGTGATAGCCTTCATACAAAGTTTGCTCGTAACTCGGAAGTGTGATAAGGCCCTAACCTAACCATGAGAGTATGTACAAGTATTCCCAAGTCTATCTTATCCCTGATTTGTTTTATCCATGTTGTTCAATAATCTATTAGTAAAGATTGAAATAACATAAATATGATTGTAGGTGTCCCAAAGGATTCCTGTAGCTGTCTTCTATGAGCCATTGAATTTGAGTTTATGAGAGCTGCTATATAATATACAACTAGATAATAGCAAAAGATGACTGGTTCGAAAGTAAATCTGACATGAAATATCTGGTCTTGTCAATCCGAATAGAAATATCCCGTTACGCTCAAAAACGCTTATGAAATGTTAATAAATGTTGACACTTGACGTGCGATATAACGATGTTATTTAAGCAGAATTTCAGTTTGGATAATATTACGTGATTACCGTATTTATATAAGCTTACTATGTGTAATATTACCAATTATGTGAACTATCCTACTGTATGTTCCACTGATTTCTTTGTAGCTATGCTCAACATGGTTTTAATCTTTTAGATGATAATGATAAGATATTTACATTATAAGATGTTTATTTATTGTTAACTTCAAAACCTTGTACGAAAGAGCGAATGCCTCCTAACACAAATATCAAACTTAAAAGGAGGATTCAACAGATTTTTGTAATTGTCAATTGACATCTAGTTGCAAATAAATAATTTTGAATTTTGATTCTTTTTTAATTTATCCAAGCGATTTGGTGGCCTTGACTTCACTGGTTATATTATAATTAAATTGAAATCTCAGGAGGATAGATTGCAAAAAATTTGTACATAGTTAAAAGCTTGGTTAACATAAAATACGATCGCTTCCTTTGTTTGACGAAAGTTAGTCATACAAAATGTATGGGTAACTTTCGTCACACAAAGGAATCAATTAACGTTGTTTTAATTAAAGCCCTTATTATTAACTATGTACAATTTTTTTGCAATCGACCGAGGAGATTTTATTAGGGTTCCGTACCCGAAGGGTAAAAACGGCACCCTATTACTGAGACTTCGCTGTCCGTCCGTCCGTCCGTCTGTCACCAGGCTGTATCTCAAGAACGGTGATAGTTAGACAGTTGAAATTTTCACAGATGATGTATTTCTATTGCCGTTATAACAAAAAATACTAAACATAAAATAAAATAAATATTTAAGGGGGGGCTCCCATACAACAAACTTGTTATAGATTATGATACGGAACCCTTCACGCGCGATTCGGACTTGCGCTTGCCCAACTTATTTTATTTTTGGATAAACGTCACGATATACGCCACTGACTGTTTTTTTTTACTTTTTGAGTTGTTAATTTTGCAATCTTCATATTTAGGTGTCTTATAAATAATAAATAAATTGTGATGAATATAAATATAACTGTGCCGTACATGAAAAAAAAAAGCCGGTTATGTGCGATTGGCAAAGCGCAACGAGGTTTCCGCCTAAAGTATGAAAGCACTGAATATTGCTCTAACGAAAAGATAAACTGGATTGAGGAGCAAGCTTTGCATGCAACTATTGACCCCATACGATATATAAGTCGGAGCAAGTCTACCTGCAAATAAGTTTTTAATCACATAAATATATTTTTATTTTAGTTTGTAGACTCTTAATTTACTTGTGACATATGATGTTACTTCTTGCCAAATTTCATGATTCTAGGTCAACGGAAAGTACGACATGGGCAGTGTTGCCAGAGCCAGTGTGTCATAAGTTACGTTTCATTCCTCGAAATGTTACATTTTTGCTGCGAAAGTTACATTTTGATATTAATAAAAAACCGGTCAAGCGCGAATCGAATTCGCGTACCGAGGGTTCCAAAGGTACAAACTATAAAAGTATGGAATATTTACTGTAAATAAGTTTGTAATACCAAAAAAATATAACCGTCACTACCCAAAAATGTGGCCATACACAGTCTATATTTAGCATGGGAAACTGTGTCATCATCATCATATCCGCCAATATACATCCACTGCTGTACAAAAGCATCCCCAAATTTCTCCACAACGATCGGTCGTACGTCGCCCTCATCCAATTGCTTCCCGCAAACCTAACCAGGTCGATCCACCTGGTTGGATGCTTTCCAAGCTACGTGTTCCGGTACGCGGTGTGACGGGAAGCTGTGCATAGTGTTGAACACTGTCCATATATACAATGATCTTGTTGATGCGTTACAAACGACCATTGGACCAATCACAACTAATTTCAAAGTAAATTGACCAATGAGAATGTATAATTTTTGAGATATATTTTTTTACAAAACGCATTATACCGCAAACAGTTTTATATTTAAAAAATCAAGGAAAAACGCCTCAGTTTTAATATGATTAGTACTGGCTAATAGAGTCTGTTAAGTGAGTCGTGTGTCGTGTCCCTTGATAAAAGCAGCCAATTCAAAATTCGTGCGGCCTGGGCACATCACCACGGCACGGCGCCGTCACCGTGAAACGGCGCGGCGTCGTGGATTTTTACGGTGGTTTTACATACGCTGACTCCGTAAAAATCCACGGCGCCGCGCCGTTTCACGGTGACGGCACCGTGCCGTGGTGATGTGGCCAGGCCCTTACAGGTATCTGCACTGATTGTACACCGAATATATGCGTTTGATAAATTACAAAAGGGTATAGTCGTGTTTGTATGGTTTTTTTTTATTTTCTCAAAAACCTGCAGTATTTCAGGGTGTTTTTTTTTTTATAAAATAGCATCTTACATCTGGGCTAATATATTAGCAAAACGGCAATTGATTTGGCTTCTAGGGCCGATGCCTCATACAAATACGGCTATACCCTTTAATTTAAAAACTTAATCAAGGAATTGACAACATTTCATGTTTACAAGACTACAATTTGATTACTTTTCTGAAATCTGTTTAGAAAGATAAAGTAATCAATGTTTTTATTTATTTTTTCTGAAACAACCATTTATTTTATTATTAATTTATAAAAACTTTTTAAATTTATTTATTTTATTTTTATACATTTATTTTATTATTAATTTATAAAAAAATTAAATTGTGGCAACACCAAAACTATGGCTGAATGGAACGGTTACTTTAGTCCGATTTCTAATAAAAAAAAAACGCAATGACGTTGAAGGTTGAGGTTCATGACATTCTCAAAATTAAATTTTTTTTTTCGCTGTTGGGTCTAAGACAACAACCGCATTCAGGCCTAATTGTCTTCGATTGCGGTAATTTTATGTATTTTATTATATTTCTTTAAATACAGAAGAATAAATTCAAATTTTTTTTTTGCGCGTACACGACACATAGCCCTGTCGATCTCTATATTAATTTCCACCTGTTAGAAATATGAAATGTTGTCAATTGTATTCCATTTGTGTTGCCAGTTGATAGTTTAATTTATCGTGTCTTTCAAGGGACACGACTCGTTTGACACTAAAAGAGTGCTCATTAAAAAATATATTAAAATAATTCAAACTGACGGGAGAAAAGTAATGTCAATCTTGCGATATTGTGTAAATATTTATTTTACCTATTTTATTAGTTGTTAAAAGCATCATATATTATATATGATGCTTTCTTCTTGGCCGAAAGTGCAATAGTTGGACTCGTATTATCTAGGGCCTCATCTTGGCCCTCGAACTCGATGTACCTCCGGCCCGTCGAGCCGCGCGAAGTAAATGCTATCATACGGCACCTAAAAAACAAGCGCAGTTACGGCATTGACGAACTACCACCGACGCTCATTAGGAGCTGTGCCGATGAATTGACATTACCGTATTTTATGTTGATAAATCAATCCTTCTCTGATGGTGTATTTCCGGATTGTTTGAAAACATCCATAATAAAACCTGTTTACAAAAAAGGAGAAAAAACAAACCCCAATAATTATCGACCTATCGCACTATTGCCGACTTCTTCTAAAATCTTCGAAGCAGCTATGTGTAAGCGTTTATACTCTTTTTGCGAAAAATATACAATATTTGATGAAAGTCAAAATGGTTTTCGTAGGAATCGATCTACTGTCCTAGCTACTTATAAATTTATGCAAGAAGTACTAAATATCCTTAACGATAAAAAATACGCAATAGGTATTCTTCTCGATATGTCAAAAGCCTACGATAGGGTCCAATACAAAATATTACTTCATAAGTTAAATAGTATAGGCGTCCGAGGAACAACACTGAAATGGTTCACCTCTTACCTAGAAAATCGGGCCCAATACGTCGAAATCCAGCATGCTGACCACCAAACTGGGACGATCAGTTTCGTAAGATCAGACGCGCAACTCGTTACAAACTCAATCCCGCAAGGGAGCGTAATCGGCTGTTTACTTTTTTTAATATATATTAACGACCTTCCAAAAACTCTCAATCAGTCTTGTGTCCTTTTTGCGGACGATATCTCGGTTCTAACGTCATGTGAGAATGATCAAAATTTAAACATAGAACTGAGTATGATATTGACTAAACTAACAAACTGGATGCATGATCATAACTTAGAAATTAATTTTTTAAAACGAAAATTATGCAATTTAGGCCACACCAAAAAAAGTCGTTGGAAATTGATTTTTGTTTTAATGGATCGAAACTAGAATGTGTAGACACTTTTACCCTTCTCGGATTGGACATTGACACACATATTATTTGGAAGCCACACATCCAAAAAAATAAAATTAAGCTTTCAAAGTTCCTATACGCGTTAAGGGAATTAAAAAAGTCTACAAACCTTCGATGCGCCTTAAACGCGTATTACGCTTACGCTTATTCATGGCTAAAATATGGTATTATCCTTTGGGGCAATAGCACAGATATCAACGACCTATTTATTCTCCAGAAAAAGTGCATACGGATATTGGCGAACATAAAAAATATGGATAGCTGTAAACCGTATTTCGTCGAATACGAAATTCTGACACTGACTGCAAGATTTTTTTGATGACGCATGCTCTAAAAATATTTAATTTTTATTACTATTTAATTAATTAATTTATACGCTATAATTATAAATAAAATCGATAGATAATAAAATTGAATTACACGAATAACTATGTCATAATTAAAATTAATTGTTTTTTTTTTTTTTTTGATAATGTAATGTGTTAAAAATTGTCTATGTAATAATTGAATATTTGAAAATGTAATGTGTTATAAATTGTATTATCTTACACTATAGGTATAATGTATAATTGCTACGCCCTATCAGGGCCCATGAGAAACTGTATTCATATGTGATAATATCTTTGTACCATGGATGCAATCAATGAATAAATGAAATGAATAAATGAACTTACTCATCCATCTGTTGTTTATTTTCCAACCTCTACGCTTTTTATTATGTAAATACAAATTTACGGTTTTCGGATATAGACGGAACATAAGCGCTCGTATCTTGACAGATGGACAACGAAGTGATTTGACGATCGGAAGTTCTCCTTCGGCAGGATGAGCCTTCTGAATCCTAAGAATATTTTAAGAAGGATAGCCATCTTCAATTGTGGTGCAGTCCTTCGAGTTGAAATCATTCATTTTTTTTAGGATTTTCACATCTTGTGTTATGGATCCTATCTGATTTGAGAAAAAACTGAAATACATTATCGACATTACGATTAAGTGTTTCAGTGGTACATATGTTATATTTTTGCCCGATAGTACATTTTATTTGGATTCAGAATCTAAATTAATTTTACCACTTCAGAATTTTTAACAAAACTTATTGAAAAGTTACGAAAATTGCCCTGAAATCAAAAGTTACTTACATGTTACGAGAGAGGGTCAAAAGTTACGAAAAATGTAACAAATGTAACCATCTGGCAACGCTGACATGGGTTTGAATCCTCTTGAGAGCAACAAAACGTGCACAATAAACGCTTGTATTTTTGATGCGTTGATTTATAATTTAAGTTGTGAAGCACCAAACAAGGGTTTTTACAGACATACAGATGGACAACAAAGTGATCCAACAAGTATTTCGTTTTTGCCGGCTGTTGTACGCAACCTGAAAAATATGCGTATGTATGTTGCTGTAGAATTGTTAGTTGAACTGAGAATGTTCTATGTGTCCAATTGTCCATCTGTCAATGGACAAGCTATTAACTATTAACAACCTCTATTTATTGAAACCATTCACAAAGGGCGTTTATTCTCCAGCTCTATCAAACGCAACACGACTTGGAACAATCTAGTAGCTTTCAAAGGCAATATTGCACGGACATTTCTCCGCAATCGAAAGTTCATATTCAATTTGCTGGGTAGTGAAATTTTCATCTTTGTTCGTATCGCCATTTCCCTCGTAGGCGGCGGACCGCGAAACCGCAGGCTGTCGGGTCTCCACGGGATACAAACACTTGAACTGTGCAGACAGCAGTGTAGAATTTACAATAAAGTCCAATAAAAAGTTTTGAATAGGGCCATACACTTTTTTATACTTTCGTGAGATATCTCTAATATTTTGGATTCGAAATTATCCCACAAGACGGAATGATGACCTAGTGAAGGTTACTGAAATTTGCCGGGTGGCGCAAGACCGGTAATGGAGTTTGGGCGGAAGAATATGTGCAGTAGTGGACATCTTTTGGCTGAAGATGATTATGATGATGACGAAACTGTCGAAAGATTCTCGTTGGCTTCGGCGCCGAGCACGCTTTTCTTCGAGGCCAAAAATGGTTCTAAGTAGGTTTGTTTTGTTAAAGTTCTAGAATGTTCATGATTTCAGAGAAGTACCCTAGTTGACGAAAGATGGAAAAAGCTGTTTAGGAAACAAAATTATCCCATGCTCAGTAAACCCATATAACCACTAAGTAACAAGAGCTTAACCTACCAAGGTTGCTATACAGAAATATAAGACGGAAAACCTCAAAGTCAATCAATCGGCAAAGTTGGGCTGTAAAATAAAATATAATACCTATGTAGATGGATAGTAACACATTCATCTCCATGCGGCTTTGTTGCTTAACTACTGTATAGCAACCTTAACTGGAAATAGTGAGAGTTAAATTCTCAAACCCTAGATTATTAGAAGACTTATTTTACAAGACCGACAACTATGTTTTTTCTTCTCTCCGTAGACTTCGGACAGTATTACCTAAAATAATAAAGTTAATAATTTTATTTTAGCTATTAACTCAGATTCGCAGACAATACGCCATGTAATGAAATAGCTTTAACAGTAAAAAGCCAATTAATCCGTATCTTTAATTATCGTCCACAGCTTCGATTTGGAACGCTCTCGTTTGCTAATGAAGTGAAAATTTAATTACTCCTTGTATAAATAAAAAACTTTCATCGAAATAATGAAATACTTTTATAACTAAGAAATAGAAACACGGCAGTTTTTATTATTTCAAATTTTCGTGCGTCATTGAATGATTTGAGGTATATTCCAGTTCATTGGAAAAGAGGAACATAGCTTAATATAATAATAATAATAATTTATTTATTTCAGGCATCAAAGGCCTAATAGATAAATACCTTACAATCTAACATACAAATTAAATATTAAAATAATAAAAACATAAGTAACTAAACTAGGTCACATTTTTCAACAGCGACGTGTTACGCGTGTTCGATGTGTCAGGAAGCCGTCCACGGAAACGCCGGAACATGATACCCTTCGGCCAGTAGGTACTCTTCCTTTGTGAAGGTCGCTAGTTGGTCCGTCGGAACTCTCAGCACGAAGGAATTAAAACTCACGTCGTGGCGAGACTCCAATTTTACGACCCTCAGGATGACACCGGACTTCACCCTTACATATTCTGCAATATCTTCAGCCTTCGTAGTGTAATGTAGCCGGGACACATAAAGCAGCGTCGTAGGTAGAGCGGAACGCAGCAAATGTTTCGGTCCAGTCGGTGCGGTACCGCACTGATTTCGACAGGCTGGCTTCGTCTTCTTCTTTTCGACCTTCATGAAGCCATCCTCGTCGCATCGGGACTCCCTTGGAACCGGCATTGGCAGGTCCTTTTTTACGGGTTCCTGCAACCCCTGAGATGACGGCTGCCTGGATTTCGGAGCAGCTGGGCGATTCGCAATGTCGGCGTAGACACGTCTCGGGGTCGACGTACTCACACGTGACGTGCTCGACCTCTCCGCTGGAGCAGGCGAGCGAGCGGCGGGGCGCGGGGTTGCCGGCGCTTGGTCAGCAACCAGCGACGCAAGCGATTCCACGGCGTCAGCGTTAACACCGCCGATCACATTTTGCTTAATAACCATTATTTTTGTTCCAACGTATTTAACTTTTTATTTAGTTACCTAAACCCGTACATAGGTAGTAGACTTGTAATCTAGTGAGGATTGCAGGAGGCCGTTGGATGCGCAAAACATCTTAGAGACACCTGAGGTCTTTGCCCAGCAGTCGACGTCATTCGGCTGAGTTGATGATGACGATGAATGACTCAGTTGCCTGAATCTATTGATTTTGATATATCACTTGAGTGATCATATCACGATCATGTCTATGAAATAGCCGATATATTTTGGCTTCTTCGATTTGAGGAGAAGAGAGTGGAGAGGACACGTAGACAAACATGAGACAAATTATCATGTAACAACATGATACTCGTATTTTCAGATTGGTGTCATTACACACACGGAAGTTGGCTACTACATATTTACTACACCTGGATTAATTATTGTTAAAATCCGTTCAACTGTACAATACCAGCAATAATAAAATATACATGGAGATTTAGAAACCTTCAAATTGCCAATTAATTTCAGTAAAACGAATTTATTTTTTTCTCTTAATATAATACAGAAGTTTTACCATGTTTACTTTCGACCTTAATAGGTTTCATTGTTAAAACGACAGCAAGGTATATTCCACTTTATTTAAAAGCCGTTGCATTTTATGCGTTCAAAGCTGACAGCAGAGAAATTCTTAAAAGTATCGACATTTGAAAGTAAATGGCATGTAATGTAATATTTCAATAGTTGTAATAGTTCAATACATTTTGTATGTAATATTGTAATAGTTCAATAATCCTAATTTGATTTCACCATATATGAGCAAACAGTTTCCTCCTTCATAAAACGCGTAGTACATAATGAGAATTAAGTAAATATGGCGGAAAATATTCTAATGGAACACTTAATTTACTGGGAGCCCGTTGAGAGATATGAATTATAGACAAATTTAAATAAATCTTACTAGACATTAATTATAATTGAAGTGATTATACTTACTGTTATTATGTTATACCTAGAGATGTGCCGTTTCCGAAAATTTTCTCATTTTGTATGAGAAAACAGGATTTACGGAATAGTCTTCTAGGTGATATGGTGGCATTGTAAGAACCTTAAGGCGTGGCGAGGTGTCATCTCTACGCGGCAACCACACAAAGGCCACACTATTGTTGATTAATCCGTGGGTCCCATTCATGCAGCACCATTGTTTCATTCGTCTTTAAAAATGGAACCCCTTTCACGACGTCAGGCTCGATGTGTCGACATATCGCTTTAAAACAAGAGGGCAGCAAGTAGACAGGTTACACTCAGTCATTATAGGCTTAAAAGCGTAAGTAATTTATAGTGTGAATTTGAACTGTTAAGTAATGTCAAGTCAATAGACTTAGTGCTTATTGATCTGAAGGTTGTGTCATGGGAATAGTTGTCAAGGATTGTATAGATGACAGAGACCGGCAGTCTAGGTGTGCCAAGAGCGATTGTGTTTTGTTTACTGGCTCGAGTCCACCGACCTACTAAAGATGACGGGACGTCTGGTGCATGGTGGCTATTATCAGAGTACATGGAGATAATAATAGGGAGGTATGTAGGTACTGTGTGAGAAAAATAAGTGCCGCAAAAAAAGAATAGCGATGCTGAATATGTGTTACTATCGTTAGTAACTGTCCATACATTCGTTTCTTAAAAATTAAAAAACGCGCGCGATTTTAAATAGTAATTCTAAAATGGCTGGGCTTTATTACCCTAAGTATAACACATAGGCTACTTTTTATCAAAAAAGAATATGACTCCGGTGCGATTTGGTCTGTGATGTCAACGGGAGCGATGCAAACTATTACTAGTACGTCTTATAAGAGTATTCTTAACTTATTCTTTTACTATTCGCTTTTCCAATAATTACGGCAATAGAATTTCTTGAACCTATTTCACAAAATAATAGGCTGGGTTTAAATTGGCAGTTTAAAATTAAATTAGTTTTCATATTCATCAATAGTAATCCGGATGGCGTAATGTTCTAAATATTACAATTTTCCACCGGCCCGGAGGTTCTGCTTTCATGTCATAACCATAACAACGTCGCAGTTATGTGAAATTATGTTTTATTAGTTAACTTGTCATTACGACACCGCACTAATAAAAATAACCGAAGTGCAGGCAAGCAAGTTAATAACAATATTAGAAAAGAGAGAAAGATCGGAAATAAATAAAGGTGTTAAAAGTTATAATCTATCTATAGAAATCAATTGCCGTTCGTTTGTATCGCTAAAACTCGAGAACGTCTCGGCAGATTTAGCTGATTTTGGTTTTGAAATGTTTGTCTTAGTCCAGGGAAGGTTTAAACGGTTAGGTTTATTAGCAGCTTACTGACACAGACCGACTTCAACGCGGGCGGAGCCGCGGGCATAGCTAGTACAAAAAAAAACAAACCTACATTAACTTGAGGAAAAACAAATGTGAACGTATTAATATAATGATGAATACACGGGTAATTTTATTGCAAATTATGTGGAGGCCATATGGCTGGGATGTGAATTTATCCTTGTGATTATTGTCTGCTTCGGGATTGTTAAATAACTATTGTGAATTATTAAATCATAATTTTAATCCTAATTTAACTATTAGGATCCTCTTGTTTTATAGACAAACATTTCATAGAATGTTTCATATCATTGTCAATTTTTTCCCCTGAAGTCATGCATTTTCAAAAAAAGATTTCCTATATATAAGGTTAGATGAGGTTTGTTTTGTAACAGTCCAAAAAAAAATGCTTTGATGTAAGAAGGGTCTAGGGAAAATTCTCATCATTTTACATAAACTAGAAATAATGAACAAATTTGTCGTAAATTATATAATGGTTATTTCATATTATTTTGTAGTTACACCGGTTTATCCTTCTTGTATAAACAAACGTTTTGTATAATGTTTAACTTCATAGAGGAATGAGAATTTTAATTTCTCAGTATTGTTTCCACTATAGGATTCGAAACAATCAAACTTCATTGCGCTTCTACTTCTTCCATCTTTATAAAAACCAAACATATGGAGCCAATTTCACGTTCGATTTACGAATTATACCTCAAAGAAAAACACTATCGGATTCGCGTAATATCGTAAATTTAAAAACATCAGTAAATAATTGCATTTTTTTAAACGCTAATCTCTTTAAATTATTTCATAAATGAATGAAATTTTGCGGAAACTGAGGAAACTGAATTTATTATATACAATTGTTGGTTATTTCTAGTAGAATTTTTATTTTATTTGAAATAGATTCATCCGCTGTTAATTTATACACAGTTGCGGCAAAAAATCTTACATATTCCATTATAATATAATGAAAAACTTCAATAGTGTAATATACTTATAGGCCTTATAGCGCGGCTGTTCGCCACGGCACGGTGCCGTACCAACGCCGGTGCACGCGCGCCTCTGCGTCGACTGTTTGCCACCTACAATCAAAACTTTACTCATGTAGACATATTCTACTTGTCCACCGCTAGATATAGAAAAATCATTCTAGAAACCTTGTAAACATTTCACTTAACTAACTACAAATGTAACCTACCTCAAAGCGAGTAGGTACATAAAAAATATGAAAAATGCTACTTAAACCCACGTGTCACTTAAAATTGATGCAGTTAATAATAAGTATCTAATATTTTGTAAGAGATATCATTAATTTAATATTAAGAACTATGTACCTAATTAAGAACTATCCACCTTATTAATCTAAGTATACAACAGTTTGATGTTTGACAACCGTTAACCGTTTCAAAGTACTCCGTGGATAATGTCGTTGATTGTACATAGAGTACCACCTATTGTAACATCGATTGTAATATATTATGTACAGTTGTTTATTGTCCCTAAAATAAATAAATAAATAAATAGCGAATATAAAAATATGTTCCAATTATTATTATATTTGGAACTTTTTAATACACGTACTGAATACTGAATGTCAAGTGATAAGACGACGCGTATAAAAAAAACACGCACACGGTGTTAACTATTTTGTTTTGATAATTATTTGGTAAAAAAATTGACGTTTTATTTGTTTAATGTGAAATGGCAGATCTTCTAAAACCATTTCCGATTCTTCATATTTTTTATACAAAATACACAG
This sequence comes from Apotomis turbidana, assembly GCA_905147355.2. Taxonomy (NCBI): domain Eukaryota; kingdom Metazoa; phylum Arthropoda; class Insecta; order Lepidoptera; family Tortricidae; genus Apotomis; species Apotomis turbidana. The sequence goes on along the minus strand of LR990281.1, from coordinate 30,677,735 downwards.
AGATGATAGATTTTCCGCCGCTACGTAACTGTATAGGTAATATAATAAGCGTTGTTCACTCACTAAGGAAATCCTGCATCGGGCTATTACATTTTTTCTTGCAATCACGACGACGACGACATGGAAAGTGGTTTTTATCTAAACTTTTTAATTATATTCATTATGCGTGGATAATTACGTAATTAGTAAAGATAATGAATCAAACTAAACGACTTGTTGGTAAATCCGATGTTTCAGTCTCGTTGCATTAAGAGGATTATGAAGCTTTCTAAATTTCACTGTAAATGTGAATGGGACGTATTAAAATTCAAGATGGAAGATGATATACTATCGGATACGACGTGGCAAGAGTTGGAGTGGGTGTAAAGCTTTTTTTTGCTTTAATCTTAATAATCTTTAAATGCTCTGAGTAAGACGTTAGCTCTAGAAATGTTGATAAAAACATAAACAAATTGTGCATTAGTATAACAAAGAAAGCCTGTCTTCAAAAAAAAGGTATTTTTTTTATTTAATTTAATGAAATTATATCGGTAAACACATAAAAGCAAAATTTTCTATTTCCCCGAAGTAACTATACAAACTTGTCTTACGCAATACCTGGATTGGATTGGATGTCCCTCGCTGGCTCACTAGAGTCACTAGTGTTTGAACACGGCGTGAGACGTAGTAACTATATTGCCTGGTGACACTATTCTTCATAACCTCTTATCTAGTTTGTAGATTAATACTGAGATACGAGCTTTGATTTAAGTAGGTATTTGTTGCTTAGTGAGTTTTGGTTGTCAACAGACGATATGTGCGTGCATAACTAAGCAAGCGTCCCGCTACTCTCCGTTTCAGAGACAATATTTTGTTGTTTCTTTTGTGTTAAGCAATAAATATGCTGAAAGTTATTTAGGCGGAGTGGTCATACAATTGTGAATATTCCTCTCGTAGAATATAGAATACGCGTGTATAACTTCAGGCGGGGGTGCTGCCTGATATTACTATCATCACCTTAAACAACCTTGTACTTTTGTTTGAGTAAAAAACATATAACATTGCAATATGGCTGGCAATAGAATAGAAGCGAGCACACCGCTGCTCAAAATACGCTGATGATGATTTTACGCAGTCAAATTTATGCAGATAATAACGCATCGTCAGCGTATTTTGAGCAGCGGTGTGGTCGCTCCTTTACACTGATCCTTTATATTTACACATACACCTCTAACCTAACTAAGACTTGAACAGAGTGCGTGGGAAATACAGCGTACGCTCGCATATAACTTCAGAGGGCGTGCCGCGATAGCACGCTCCAAAGGCTATTAAGATGAAATAGAAACTTCTTGCAGCTTAAAAGTGTGGTTAAGTTTGTATTACACAACGAGTCGAGCTGCCGAGTTTTGAAGACGGTGATAACGTGTCAGAGATAAACAAAGGGCAATGGGAGTGTTAATGTTAGGTAGAGCGAATAGAAAACGCACGCCAAGCAACCAAAAAACGTATTTTTGGGATAGTTTGGAATTTAGTTTAAGTAATTGTGACTATATATTAGTGGTACAGCTAGCAAAAAAAGATAGTCTTAGTACCACTTTTAGGCTCTATTTCGTGGGTATTAAGGTTTATAGAGCTTTGAAGCTGCGTTCTGTGTCTTTTATTTCAGCTAAGCAAGAGTAAGAGAAGACGAGACGTCTATTCTGTATCTTTTATTTCAGCTAAGCAAGAGTAAAATCCATTATTTATTTTACGTACCTATAGACTTTATTTCACAATTAGTGCCTACGCCACGTCTTGGGATTTAGGTAGCCGACCCCGATTGAGAATTCATTCTCTACAAAGATATGGGACAAAGGCTAGGAGGATGATAGAGTTTATTTCACAGTATATTAGTATAAGTTGCGGACTTAACGCCATAAGGAATATAATATTCGTTTTGACTCACGGTATAAACATCCATACTACACGTAAGTTGGTATACAGTTTTCAAATTTTGATTTTATGCGTTTGTATAAATCTGTTTTAATCTTTCTTGATTCTATCTATACAATCGAATTAAGTATACAAACGTATAAGATTTGACTATTTCCATGCCTGATCTAGATCATACCCAACATAAGTAAATATCCAATACGCTTACGTCCATCGTGATGCAACTGCTATATCGTTACAAAGCCGCGCAAGTGCACAACGCAAACATAAATAAGTTAGAGCTTCTTAGTAAGTGAGTTAACGTCAAAATGCGCCTTTTGAGATATTTTTTGAAACTCATTTCCAAAGTGAAGAGCCATCACTTATGTGGCCGCCTTCCGACTCGAGTTCAAATCGAAATGAACGGATGGCCACACAGCAGAGAGCTACATTAGTTGCGCAAATAATCTATAATCTTTAAACGTATCATTTTAAAGTTGTTTTTTGTATGTTATTTTGTTTTTCAACGGTATATTGTTGTTATAAATATGTGTAATGGTGTAGTGTTGAAATAGGGAAGCGATGCTGGATTCGATTGTTGAGGCGGAGAGATGGACGCTCGGTCCGGTGCCAGCGTTAGTGCTTATTTACGGTTTACTGCTCAAGTGGACACTCTTTATATGCAAATAGAATAGACCCCCAAGGGGTAAATAGTACAGTCGGCGTCAGATGATGAGATCAATGTTTAATTTGTTAATGTCATTCTGCTTTTTATCTGTATATTGTTTTTATAAATGTGTGTATTGGTTTAGTATTGAAATAGGGAACTGATGCTCTTTTCGATTGTTGAGACAGAGAGATGGCCGCGCGATCCGGTGGCAGCATTACCGAGTCCTTATTTACGGTTTACTGCTCAAGTGGACACCTTTATATGCAAGTAGAATAGACTCCCAAGGGGTAAACATTACAGTCAGCGTCAGATAAAGTCAGCTGACAATAATAATTTCCCCACGCTCTGTCCTCATTGCTTTAGGGGTACTCTATTGATCAGTAGGCACAGTCGAGTTCTTAAATTTACGACCAAAAATATCTGAACACGCCTCTATGATAATAAAAATAGACAAGTTTACATAAAATATGTGCTTATAAATTTATAAGTGAATAATAATTACTGAATCAGACAGCAACATCTTCTGCCATTAATTTCCGAAAGGCGATACCGATTTCTGAATAAGTAAAATAATATGTTGACATATAGAATTTCAGGTTGTGATATTAATATATCAGACTAAATACTTATTGCTCCTCCTGACGACCAGCATTCATAATTTGTCAATTTAATTTTAACCTTATGACAAATAGTTGACAGTTAACTATTAATTTTTGTACTATGTGTAGGACACGGGAAGTCAGGAGGCTATAGGTATTATTATTCTTCAGCTTATAATTATTTCTGGCAATTATATCTACCTACGAATGGGCAAATGAGGAGATATCACCTAGAGGATCGTCATCATTATCATCATCATATATTTAAGAGTTGTCGGTGCAGTAATGTACATATTTCACCTATAGTCTGTTTGATATTATAACAAACATTTGTCACATCACAGGACCCATACAACGTAAATCTGCGCGACACATTGAATTTCATAAAAAAACAAGTAATGACATAGTGGGTTTTCAAGTATCTATAAACGTTTTTCACTTTCTATTTGATACTATTGAGTTCATGTTATATTTTTTCTTATCACGGTGTTGAAGTATTTAACGATAATAAATCATTACTCAAACAGTTACGTACTACGTCTTATTTTTTTTAAAAGTTGTGTTGTGACTAAATCTTGCGTTTCGATTCATGTGTTATTTCTGTAAATTGGTAAAAATCGATTAAATCGATAAGTTTATAACCTAAAGAAAGAACAATAAAACCAACTATTACTTTACATAGAAAGCTCTAGTGAGTCCGGCGGCTCGTAGCTCAAAAAAATATTGATTTACACAAAATAAACAAAAATATATTCAGGTTTGAAAAAAAGTTCGTCGATAAAATCGATTTGATCAACCATTCATAATCGTTAGGTTTGGCAAACAATATGGTTTTGCTACATCATTACAAACATCAACAGAGAACTGTCAAATGTTTGTTATAATATCAAACACACTGTAGTGGATATATCACCAGAAGAATTGAGACCATTTACTCCTTACTTAATTATGAAGTTTTATCGTGTTTGCTCATTATTTTATAGTACTTACCTGAATACTTTTGATTAATAAAAAAATTTATGACACAAAAAACAGATCAAATACAAAATATTATAGAAACGTCAAAGGGTGAAGGGGTTGCCTTTTAATTAATTTGTCCCTGATTTATCTGAGCTGTGACAGTGACGGGTTGTTTATATGAGGGGTCGGAGACGATATTAAGTTGAGAGATGTACGAGTACCATGAATAACAACAACTCGGCTTTAAGCTCGTTATAAATTCAATGGTGATTCCGTTTGTCATTTGCCTATTATTTCTTCTTTCTTGGTTTTATTATCCGAGGGATTGACTTGGAATAACAAGTAGGGGGGATACGCAATGAAACGGACGCGTTATGCAACGGACACTATCGATATCTTTAAAATATCTGAACGAAACCATTCATGTTTTTTGGTTGTTGGCAACACTGATGTCCATAGATAAACCCACAGTGATGACAGGTTCCGGCGGCCATTAGTCTGTCTGCTATTTCACATGTTGTTGAAGTGCACGAGTGGAGTAAAAAAAAACTGTTATTTGCGAACTGATTTACATTTTGATCATATCAAAAGGTGCAATTGTGATGGTTGTATATGTTGCTACATAAAGTCAAAAAGATACGGAACGGTGAGTTGTAATTTCAACATTACTTGAAGTATTTTGATTTGGGCATAATACTTGTAGGTTATGTTTGCAATGAATCGGACAAGTAACGACGCGTTGAAAAGGACGTCCGATTCAATGCGTCGATGCCTGTCCGATTCATTACTCCTGCATGCTGTAGTTTCTTAAAAGTTGTTTTATTTGTTTTTTTTTATATAGATGCCGCCAAAGAAAAGAATTCGTCCAGAAAAAGCGGCAATAGAATCTGCGGTGGAAGAGGTGTTAAAAAAAGGACAGTCTATTCGTTCTGTTGCGATAGCATATAAATTATCAAAATCATATTTAGCAGATATCGTTAAGAAAGCTAAAGAGTCTTTAAGTACGTATACTCATGATCCTAATATTGGCAACAGACGAATTTTTAGCCAAGAACAAGAGGCCCAACTTACAGATTATTTAAAAAGATCGTCGAAGATGTGCTACGGACTCACAACAACCCAGGTTAAAGAGCTCGCTTACCAATTTGCAGCTGCGAATCATGTCGCACCCGAAAAGTGGATTGAGCGACAAAAGGCTACAAAGGATTGGTTTCGAGGGTTCATGAAAAGAAATCCATCATTATCGGTACGCAAACCAGAAAATACGTCTTTATCCAGGGCTACATCTTTTAACCAAGAAAATGTTGGTAAGTTTTACGAAAATCTAGCAAACATATTAAATAAAAAGAAAATTGAACCCCATATGATATGGAACCTTGACGAAACTGGATGTTCAACAGTGACTAACCCGCCAAAAGTAATTGCAACTAGAGGGTGTAAACAAGTTGGACAGGTGACATCGGCAGAGAGAGGACAGTTAGTCACTATGCTTGGATTCATTAATGCTTCTGGTGGCACTGTTCCACCCGTGTTCGTGTTTCCTAGAGTCCATTTCAAGGAATTCATGCTACAAGGTGGTCCAAAAGGAGCATTAGGTTTAGCCAATCCAAGTGGTTGGATAACTGAAGAGAGTTTCTACAAGAGCATGATACACTTCATTAAGTATGTGAAGCCGTCTGAGGAGAACCCTTGTTTATTACTATGTGACAATCATTCTAGCCACATAACAATTGACATTGTCACGTTGGCTAGAGACAATCACGTAACAATTTTGACGTTTCCACCTCACTGTAGCCATCGCCTTCAGCCGCTGGATGTTTCGGTATATGGTCCTTTCAAAGCCCGATACAGGGAGGCCATGAATGCATGGATGATATCTCAACCCGGAAAAACGGTATCTATATACGAAGTGGCTCAATTTGCCAACACCGCGTATGTCGCCGCATTTTCTATGGAAAATGTTATTGCGGGGTTTCAGAAAACTGGGATACACCCATTCAACAGAAACACATTCAGTGAGGATGATTTTTTGACATCATTTGTCACTGATAGACCAATGCCTGAGCTCCGTGATGCTGATGTAACAACTGATGACGCCCATGGACTTGGTGCTAAAATTCCATCAACTGTCGATGCTCCTCCAACATCTGCTGATATCCTGTCTACCTCACCTTCACAAACAACAGGCTCAGTATCGAATCCACCAACCATGGTTTTATCGCCTGAATGTGTCCGACCATATCCAAAGGCGTTGCCCAGAAAAAATACTCAGAACCGATCCAAGAAGATGAAGAGCACCGTTATAACTGACACGCCTGAGAAGGATGCACTAATGGAAAAGCATTTAGCCAAAAAGAAAATTAATAAAAAAATAAATAAACTGAAAACTTCGAAAAACATTAAAAACTCGTGCAGTCATCTTCTGAGTCGTCAGATTCCGATTTTTCACTCCGAGAATCAGACGATTCTGATGGATCAACATATAATCTACCATCTTCCTCTAAGGCATCATCATCTAAAGCATCTACATCCAAGGCTATAGGCAAACGTAAGCAGCGAAAATCTCAAAAAAATAATAATAATAAAACGGATGACTATTGCATTGTTTGTAAGGGATCTTATTTATGCAGCAGTGTTGACTGGCTAGTGTGTGCCATTTGTAAAAAATGGGCACACGAGACATGTGGCTTGAAGGGTACAAATAATTATTTTTGTCATAATTGCAATTAATAGGTATTCCAATATGTAACGGAAGACTGACTATTTTAAAATGTAGGTAAGAATAAGAATTATAGAAAATAAGAAAACTAACAATTTGTGATTTATATTTTAAAATCTATATTATTGATACTAGATTAATTATTTGATACCATGACTAAGAAGTTGAGTCTAATTATGTTTTTTATTATTATTTTTTGATCTCAGAGTAGTATCACAGTATTAGAATTACTGAATAAGTGTTATTGTGTGTAAAACTTTAGATATTACTGTTAATGTTGCCAAATTAAAGCTAAGACAAAGAAGTTGAGAGATTAATAATTTTATGTTGTTTTTTCTGTAATTGTTTATTTTTATATCTCGGTTTATGTTGTAAGAACTGAAGTGTTTGACTTATTTACTGGGAACTTGTTATGTTAAAACATATAATTTGTGACATATTGAGTATTCATGTGGCTCAAAGTATGGCACTCATAGTTAGGCCGTTTCAAAACACCCACTGTCCTATTCAATGCTATCTGTTTTATGAAACGGACATAAGTAAGATAAAAAATAACCATGTATTTTTTATAATAAATTGTTTTTTTTTCTTTAATTGTGTATAAATACTTATACAATATTAACCCCCAATTCCTTTAGGACAGTTAAAGACCTCCTATTATTTTACCTACAGTATGTAAGAATACTTGAAAGTTAAATGTCCGGTTCATGGCGGATCTCCCCTATGCGATACTTAGATGATTAATAAGCCAAGATTTCTTTATTGAATATTACATGAGTTTAGGCAAGTTTCCTGACAGACCAAATCGGCTGCTATTTCTAAATTTCTAGACGCCGGAGTAGTATGAAATTTTAAATAAATCAAGAACTATCATGTACGGTCTATCGGTCTTGCTTCGGTTATATTCAAATAGGCAAAAATTCGCGCAACATTCTTTTTAATGGTTGGTATCGCTAAGTAAATGACATTGACATTAAGAAACTAGCGGTGGTCCTAGGACTAAATAGAAATGTTTTCTGTTTATAACTTCAGGCGGTGCAGATACAAATGTTATTAATGGGTTTTTCAGTGCTGGTCTAGATTTATAGATTTATGGGGTCACAGCGGCACTGGTCGTTTTTTGTAACCACGTTTAAGTATTCAGATAAGTACTCATACTGCGTACGAGCATCTGCATATCGTATAAGAATCACAAAGTAACGTTTTCTAGGGTTCCGCTGTAGTACTCAAGTCTCGCAGAATACTTTAATTGCATTCATAATTTTCTTATGCCACCTTGTTCAAAATATGCATTGTTAAATTACCTATAATAACGCACGTCACCGTGGGTGCCATGGAGTGGATGGACTTACACTGTCTAAAGCTGCATTTAACCAAAATTAATCCAGGAACAATGTCGGATAGTAATGTCAGAACCCCATTAGTTTTTTAGATACCATGTATCTTAATATTTCCTCCATACGAGTATTGTTTGGTAATTTTGTGGTTCCTAAGGGAACTGTAGTCCCGATGCTAGTAGGGCTGCTCTAAATGTTATTACTACTCAGAATCATGATCATGAGTTAGTACTGTGAAGGTTTGAACTTCACTCTTAGTAGTGTTGGCCACTATATAAAAATAAATATGATTTTTAAGTTTAGAATAAGAAGCGTGACGTCCGTCAAATGTAATAAATGTAGATTCATTATTAATCTGGCCTCCGGGCAATAAAGATTTAAAAGTACCTTTGCTCTTTCCATCAGCTCCATCTGACTGCATCCCCTGTAGTTTTACAAGTAAAAATATTTTATTTCATATATCATACTTTTCTCCTCTTTGAGTAGTCTCAAAGAGGAGAAAAGTATGATTTTTTTGGAAAGTGTACCTGAATATTCATACATGGTGCGTTTTTCCTTTTTGTTATAGATTTCAAAATTATATGAAACGGTAAAAAAAATATACTTTATCTTTACCATTTAGAACGGAAATAACCCGTGTTGAGGAAATGTAGGTAACATTAAAAATGCAAAATGAGAAATAAAGTGTGGGGTACGATTTCATTCAGCGCGGCTATAATACATACATTTAATTCATAACGGGTTGGCTTAAAGTAATGAGAACGTTTTCAAATAAGACTGGCAGCCAGAAAAAAAAACATAATTAAAAAAAAATTACTCCAATATCTGTCAAAAACGTCTGTTGCTCTAAATATTTTCCAAAAACTTATCATATTAAGTAAAAAAATGTCGGTAAGGGAAGTTCTTCGTGAACGCGTCTATCACCTGCTTGGACTATGGAAAAAATCTGACGTAATCGCTCACTTCAAAAGTGAAAAAGTTCCCGTTTCGACTATTTACCGCATCAAACGATGGGAACTTGGTATTGGTGCTAGTGACTTACCAAAAACGGGTAGACCTCCTATTCTAAATGCACCCAATCAGAAAAAAGTGGCAATATTTGCACAAAATAAGGTTGGTGTGTCGCAAAACAAATTAGCCGCGAAATATAAGGTTTCCCGTGGGTGCATCAGAAATATTTTGAAAAAACACAACATCGAATATTTCAAGAGAGAGAAAGCACCAAAGTACACCGAAAAGCAACTTCAGGAAATCCCAAAAAAATGCAGATTGTTGCGGCGAAAGTACTTGAGTGAAAACACTTCAATAGTTATGGATGACGAAAAATACTTTACATTCACTAATGATAACATGCCTGGCAACGACGGTTATTACACAGCTAATAAAAAAAACGTTCCGGAAAATGTAAAGTTTAAATGTAAACTTAAGTTTGAGAAAAAAATCCTTGTCTGGGTCGTGATTTCGGAAAAAGGGATTTCGAGGGCAGTGGTCAGAGACTCGTCGGGTCCAGCAGTAAATGCCGACGTGTATCAACGTGATTGCTTACCCATCGTTCGCCAATTCATTAATAAGCACCATTCTGATGGTAAATATATCTTTTGGCCCGATTTAGCTAGCTCTCACTACGCTACGAGCACAAAAAACTGGTTGAAAGGCCATGGCATACATTTTGTACCAAAGGACGCCAACCCTCCGAACGTCCCTAAAGCTAGACCGATCGAAGATTTTTGGGCAATCTTGAGTAGACACGTGTACAGTGATGGCTGGGAAGCAAAATCATCGCAACAATTGAAACGAAGGATTCAAAGTCAAATAAAAAAAATTGACTTGAGTGTCGTCCAAAGTAGGATGCTAACGGTGAAAAGTAAGCTACGGAAGATCGAAGATGCGGGGCCTTTTGCAATATTATAATATTGAATTAAAACATAAAACACGATTGAATTTACCATATTAAAATCCTTAAACCTATAGCAGTTGAGTTTATATTTATGTTTTTGAAAATGAAAATTCTCATTACTTTAAGCCAACCCGTTAAAAAAATCCAACGGCCCAGTAGAATAAGAAAATGCTGAATAAACATCGTACTATAAAGCACTATGACTGACTTTTATCTGACTATGTTATCGACCTCTGTTGTGCTCAACCCTCTTGGGATCTTTGAACCGCGGCCAAATTGTTCTCAGTTGGTTGCCTTGTGCAATGATCGTGTCCTAACGTCGTCAGAAACACAAGATCGCATCTTGATGTCAACCCCATCTTCAATTTGTGTTTGTTGGGTTCAAGTCATGGCTCAAACGAGAAAAAACTTTTTCACCTCACCAGCTCAAACATGGCGGCTTTGCTGCGAGATAACAGTGAACAAAATGCGATTTTGTTTCGAGCGTGAGAAGAAAGTAGCTTTTTAATTTTTAAAATTTTTGACTACGAATTGTCATTTCTCAGCCACAGGTTAATTATAAAATTTGAATCATTCAAATTTTGATGCACTCTGTCTCTTTCATATCTATATGAAAAAGAGAGTGATAAAGACATCGATTAGAAATTCGATTTTCGAATCCGACTTCGAATAAGAACACGTTCCGATCGACGCGTTGTACCAAAAAAATATAAAAAAAAAATACCGGAAGAAGTTTTTATTACAAAATACTGTTTTGAACGACCGAATGTTTAAATAATTGTGTCTTTTATATAAATCACCTCAAATAAAAATCAGCCTTTTTGTACGTTAAGTTTTTCTTTTGTGCAATAAAGTTTAAATAAATAAATAAATAAATCAAATAGATTATTGATTAAATAAGTTAAGATTTTTCAACTTTATACTGTAAATACCTGTAGCTACAAATAATTTATAACTTCACCAATTTATCATAGACGCAGTTTCGAATCATACTTTAAAAAATATCGAGTTCAAATTGTTATTTTCTTTTGTATTAATTTTGTTTAGTGCTTTACGAGTAAAAATATTAAATTAACTATAAACAAAATCTCGTATAAAATAAAATAAATAAACACACGTAGGTAATGTACCTATCTGCTCAATCTTCCAATTTGATCAAATAATGACAACCATGGTGGTCGTGGTACAGTGTTGGAATGTATTATTTCAATTTATTTAGATTTTTATTTCATTTCAAGCAGCGGGTATCTATTTTCTAATTAAAAATGTCATTGAAATCAGCGTCAAAAACAATACACATACCTACACCTGAATGGTTGGAAGGGCTTCCGGTTCGTGACTCAAGATGGCCGCATGCGTTTAAGTTTCGTTGTTCATTATTTATTCATTTTTGTTGTTCAATGTGTAGTATTGATAGCGTATTGTGCAGTGATCTATGAGTGAATAGTTAATGAAGAATTCAACTTGAAGCGTTCATAGCCCTTCCTGGGTCAAGGCCCGATAGTCCGTGTGGTTTTTTGTAAATCGCTATCACTTTACAAAAAGCACGATTTTCTCAACTTACCGTACAACGTGGTATCAATCCTCTATCTAGTCGCCTAGTGCGATTGGCAACGAGACATTGGCAGTAATGGTCGCTTAACTGTGACCGGTTGCCATTTAAAAAAAATAGAATAGAATGGTTGGAAGAAAAAGTACAAAAAGTCAACCTATGTTCTCCCTGTCGAGGTGAAAAGTTGTGTGCTACACGAGAGCAAAGTTTTTTGCATCTCGTGCTGTTGAGTACCTCGCTACACTCAGGATTCTAAATTAGAATCACTCGCTACGCTCGTGATTCAAACATAGAACCCTTCGCTTGCTCGGAACTCAAAATCAGCACTCGCAACAAAAAACAACTTTGCTCTCTTGTTGCACAAATAACTATTGCGGTGCACTATGGACATAACCGACAAGATGGATAGATGACCTTATAAAGGTCGTCGGAAGGCGCTGGATGCAGGTCGCTTTCAACCGGTATATATGGAAGTCCAAAGGGAAGGCCTATGTTCAGCAGTGGACGTCCTATGGCTGAGATGATGATGATGATGATGATGATGATGGACATAACTTACTCGTAGTTAAGTTAAAGGAGCACAGTTTGATCGAAAGTATATAGCAACACTTTTTACAGCGGCATACCAAAGTAATGGAACTCAAGTGTTCCACTACTTTTCAGGCTGGCCGTGCTATGCTAACATCTGGTAAGCATGGGGAGTATCTCTATATTTTCTATAGAGAAAGCTTTCTATTTTGAAAGTATACTTTAAAATTGAAAATTTATACTCGTGTTCACCCTTACACGTGTCTAAGGTGAATTTGATATATCTAATTCTACCCTCTAACTAGATACCCGTGCGCGAGGGTGACAACCCTTGCAAACCGAAGAGGCACGGACACTGCTAATGACCTAAATTAGCGGGATTACCTTTGGTCTAGCGATTAATCCGTGTTTAATTAATATTTATATGTTTAATTCCTGTAGGTGTGCGGCCAACTACACGTACTTATAAGCTGTCGTTACGGGCCATTTTATATTATATTGAAATGTATTGCTCTTTTATTTATGACGCAGGTTTTAAACTGCTAGTAGATTAATCAGTTCTAATTTTCCCTGGGGCAATTTATCATTCTGAACTTCGTCTAAGGGTAACTTTCATCGACCTTAGAAGATCAATTAACAAATGCCACTGACCGCTGTCATCACGTGGAAAAATGTGATATAATTCATATTGCTGATTTTAACGCGAGTATCGTACAATTTTGACGACGTGGTTGGAGCTGTTTGTTGTGCACCTGCCTACTGAGCCGGCGGTCCTAGTTTCGAATCCCGGCCAGGGCAAATATTTGTGTGATGATCCCGAACATTTGTTCCTGGGTCATGGATGTTATTATATATTATGTATTTAAATATTGGGAATAAATAGGTCGCTTTGTGTAAGAATATCCCTTAATATTTATTTATTTATTTAAAAATATGGGATAGACGGTGAGAAACAATTTGGTTTTAAGTACATTCAGTACACCATGCTGCCATATGCAACCTGTTACCCATATCTAAAACCTTTTCCGGCCTCCGTAAACCATATGTCAGAGCCGATCATCTGGACAGGCGGCATATGCCACGCCGCGGTCCATCGGAACCAGGTGACTGTAAGATTTAAAAAAAAAATAGTGCGGAAGTGGCGCGCGCATGCGCCCGGCTCGATTTTCAAGCGCGGGCGGAGGGTGCCAGCATCGACTAAGACTTAAGCGAGGGTACGGCCCGCGCGCGTTCAGTCAGCTGACAACCGCCGTTTCAACCGCACGCCATCTCTCTCCCCGCGCCGGTTCCGCGCAGTGTCTCGTGTTATAAACCCCCTTCGTGTTTCACATAAAACCACAATGGCCACCTACGCTCAGTTCAAGCATGTCGAGCTCTACAAGATCGGTCATGGAAAAAACAGGTGAGATTTCAGATGAGGGATGCTGCGGTATTTTGACTGGTTGCGATCTTTGTTTTGGGAAAGGTCAGGGGTTGTGCGTTAAGTTTAATGTTGGATTAACTTTATACGATTATTATGTGTGTTCAGGACATTTATGCGCTGGGGTCTGGGGTAGCTAAATTAGCTGCCTTGTTTTCAGGTATTTTTTTATATAGCCTTATATAAATTCTCTCAATATTAACACACAATATTTTTCACCAGCCACGATTAAGGTACTTTCTTAGTAAAATATTTAGCTCTATATACTTTACAAAAACGCTAGCTGACCCGGCGAACTTTGTACCGCCTGAAAGTCGATAAATGTAGAGATAGCTTTTACTATTAATCCCACGGGAACGTGATAAAAAGTATCCTATGTCCTTTTCCTGGTTCTAAGCTACCCCCCCACCAATTTTCAGCCAAATCAGTTCAGCCGTTCTTGAGTTATAAATAGTGTAACTAACACGACTTTCTTTTATATATATAGATTACAGAAAAAAGGTTAAAAATGCTCTGAATACGATTATTTGATCATTTCTAATTTAATTTACGAAAGAACGACTAAGCCACTCTATCGCATAAATTAACTTGTTTCAAGTGCTGAACTCATTAACCCGAAAACTATGTTTTTTGGCGACGAAAAAGGAGAACTTTGGAGTGCGTTGAACCTAACGTCGATATAATGCGGAGGTCACGCGCTGCGTTTTGGAACTTTCAGCGATTTCAGCGGATACGGCGGCTGACCATAGTTAAGAAAATTCTATGAAAAAATAAGATATGTAGATTACAAATATGTATGTGCTATTAAAGCTACGACAAAAAAATACATTCTTGAATTAGTAACATTCATCATATTTATCTAATAAATGGTAAGGTTGCTGTATTCTTCGTCATTCAACAAAACGATTTCACTTATCTTTATTTTGTCGTGAATGTAATAGTTTTTACGTCACCCTAGGCTGTAAGTGGGATTTTCTGCCTGATACGCGGAGAAGGCAACACATAAAACTTTAGGCAAACCACGGGCGGTATTTCGTAAAGCCCCATCTAGGACATTCACGAATTCACCGCCCTAGGTATGTAATGCTTTATGTATATCGACGTCTAGTACCCATAGTACAAGCATTGCTTAGTTTGGGACTAGCATCTCTTAATATTTATTTGTAGTGCTTTTTATTGGCCTTACTCTTAAAAGGTTAGAAAAAAATTATAAGAATCGAAAAATGTACTTTGATTATCGGAAATGAAAAAAAAAAGCTTTTTCGTCTCACAGTCAACAATGCCGGAGACTTCTAGTATTTACAATGTTAATCTCAACAAAACCAAGCTGCTGAAGTTACAAGCCATGTACCTCACCTCCTGAGCCTGGGTATTACTAGCATTAGGTATTTCCCCTTGGAAACATTCCGGCGTTCGTACAAAGTTTCACTCGTTAAGAGCTTTCCTTTGGGCTGACTAAAAAAACTTTTTATTAGCGTTCCCAGAAAGTAGCAAAATTAAGATATCATGCTTTGGAATCATAGAATGCTGTGTGCCATGTCTGGCGGCCATTTCATACAACTTAATTCTGGAATAAATTGTTACACAGATGATTGTTTAAATGTTAAAGTTTACGTTACGTAAAGGAATGAAATTTAAAAAGTTATAAATTACAAGGCTGGATATTCCATACCTTTACGATACTATGCACAAAATGGTTAATTATGGTCCCTTACTTATGTTGCGATGAAGTATAGTTCTAATTCTATTTCTTAAGCGAATCCCATTAGCTTTGTACCCGATGAACAATACTCATTATCTGTATTGTTAACTGTGGCCACAACTGCCACTTCGAAATGTAAGGCGTTATAAGTGCAAATTACTTTTACACTAAATTAGTCTTTAAGTCAAACGAAATAAGGTTTACTCTTAAACAAAGAGAACACAGATGTTGGTCACTTCATCGTCATCCTAAGCATCGATACGAACTTCACTGCTCTTTCACTTATGAAATGACGCCTTACATTTCGAAGTGGCAGTTGTGGCTACAGTTAACAATACAGTTAATGAGTATTGTTCATCGGGTACAAAGCTAATGGGATTCGCTTAAGAAAAAGAATTACATCTATACACGCTGTACAAGTCTATAATTATTTTCTAAAAAAGTAATGTGCACTTTTACCTACTTACTATGTGAAAATAAAACTCGTGTCAAGGTCCCGTGCCCGAAGGGTGCTAACAGAACGCATTTACCGGGAACGCCTCCTCTGTCTGTCCATCAGTTTGTCATGGGGTTGTATCTTTCCAACCGTAATAGGTTAATGTCTATGACTATGGCCGCTATAACAACAAATATTTAAATGTTGATAAAAAAGTTAAAATAAAGTTTTTAGGGTTTTCTAGGCTTTTTTCTAAATATTGGTTAAATGGTAGTCAATTTAAATTTTAATAGAGTAAATATATATACCCTATGAAAATCTAAGAGGCCATGACCACTATAACAACAAGTAATAAAAATGATTTGATTAAAAAAATCATGCTACGGAACCCTTCGTTCGCGAGTCCGCACTCGGGCGTCTTTTTGAAACTCATGCAACACATTCAGCTAAATTTTAATAAACCCTTATACAATCAATTTGAAGTTAACACACAAATGATAACTTCAACATTTTTCTTCTAATCCAGATCAAAACGATCTGAATCAGTAGATTTGATGTTAATTATCAAAAGTTAAAACAACATTACAAAGCCTATCAAAAACACGATGTACCTATGTACTTAAAAGGCAATAAATATTTATACATAATGCCAACTTGCACAAGTTAAATAGCATATTGTATAGAATTTATTAGCATTCATTTCCGAACTGTCGACCTCATTTCTTAAATTATGTCGAGGTTACATTTCGTTGTATACTGCCCTTAGCGGCTGCTTAACGGGGTTGATTTCAGAACAACTTAAATGAGAATATAAATAAATAATAAATAAATATTAGGGGACAATCATACACAAATCGACATAGTCCCAAACTAAGCAAAGCTTGTACTATGGGTACTAGACGACGATATACATAATATATAAATACATATATATAGATAACGTCCATGACCCAAGAACAAATATTCGAGCTCATCACACAAATATTTGCCCCAGCCGGGATTCGAACCCAGGACCACCGGCTCAGTAGGCAGGTGTCTGCAAACTGCGCCAAACGTGTCGTCTATTATATAGTATACGCGTATGTTCACTAGTTGTATTTCTAAGCCTTCACCTGCAAAGCAATCTCCCACAGAATGTCAGCATTTTCATATATTTTATCTCTATAAAGAAAGTTCGAGGTAAATAAAAAAACTAAAAATCATTACAACACTGTCAAGTATCGTTTTCCTGTAGGTAAATATCATTGTGTAAAAATAAATATAACCAACCATTCACAGCGGATTCATTTATTACTCAAAAATATACATGTCAAAACTTAGAATAATAGGATTTAATGAAGAAAGCGAAATCAAAGTTCTGTCATTTTCGGAAAACATTAGGTGTTCCAGTTTGGTTGAATTCAGCTTAAACGAAATACGTCAAAAGTGGGTACTCGTACTTTTAGGTAATGTAAAGTATGTTATTTTAATTTTAGAGAATATGGACACGCAAGGTCTTATTCTGCTGAAGAATTTAATTATTGATAGTCAGCCGCGAACTAAGTACACGGGAGAAATTTGTAACCGCGTGAGACGATGAAAGGAAACAAAAAGCTCGAATAAAACTCCTCACAAAAGGGAACTTCCAGTTAATGTCGTAAAGTATCTTTGAAAAGGTCTACGTCTGCAGGTTTTGTTCATAGTGAACTGAGAGAGAAATTTGAGTGTCGTTTAATTGCATACTATGTGGTACTAAGTTGCAGTAAATCCTAAGTAAGATATGAATAGACCCTAAAAGTAAGAAGATATGGATATGAGTAGAAATTAAATTACCACTATAAAAACTTGAACTTATATGGAACCAAATAATTATTTTTCACATAAATTTCCCCATAATTCTTGGTAGAGAATTATATGAATATTACCATAGTTTATTTAGTAGGTACTTGCAATTTGTTACGCAGGTCATATTATTCGGCAGTAAAAAAGATTTCCGTGGAAAACGCGAACTGTAACGGCATTTTAATATGATGAATGAATTTTTGTGACCGTTAATTACTGTTTGAGGGGAAATAATCGTCCAGCGACAACAATTAATTAGAACATTTTGGACAGTTCAGAATAAAATTCAAGCTATGTTCATCGCAAGGAAGATATAATAATTGTAAATCAATTCAGTTGCAATCAAACAGCCGTTTGGTATATGGGGGTTCAACTTTTTCTTGCTGTTATTCTGTCCGTGAGCCAGGGGACAAAAGTGATAAAATTTCTAAGAAGTGTTGATAATTGATATTACTGGTATTGTCAGAAGATAGTCTACATAAGAATCGGCTTAAACTGCTTAAATTACAAAGCTTTTGCTAAATATAACCACGGAAAATCGTAAAATCGTTGTAAAAAGTGACCCAGGGGCATCGCCATAGCAACGAGTGGCAGAAAATAGTTGATTGGCCCATTTGCAGATCAAGTATTGTGTTAACAGTATTTTATAATATTTTGTATCCTGACTTAAATGGTACCTACTCCGACTAGGCGAGTCCTAGGTTAGTTCAAACGGCTTCGGGCTTGAGCCACAGTCTGTAGAAATTAAAAAGTGGCAATACTGTAGTGTCATCCCCGTTTTCTTAGATTGATTAGAAAGGGACGACATTACAGCCATTGCCACTTTTTGGTCAGACTGTACTAGTCATGAACCCCTGAGCTGGTAATTACATTGCTATATAGATACAAAACAATTTCGAAAAACATAAAAATTGTGTTTAGAAATAAAATATCGGTAGTTACATGTTTTGACATGTTTAGACTTACTTGCGTGCTTGGATACATACCTACCTACATGATATGAGTCTTATAGTTGCTATAACATTAATATAATAAAGGCGAAAGTTTGTGAGTGTGTTGTATGTTTGTTACTTCTTCACGCTCTAACGGCTGGACCAAATTAATTTCGATAAAATTGGATTAGAGGTATCTGACACCTTGGATTAACACGTAGGCTACTTTTCATCCCGAACGTGGGGTAGCAGCGTGGAGCGCAGCTGTTTCTAGAATAAACTAGCCGCATGCTTATTTGCCACCGTCATTAGTACCTATAAAAAAAGTATGATATGACTTTTAAAAGCGACATATCAGTGCATCTGGGCGTCGCAGCCATGATTGGCGCAGGGTGCAGTCTTTAGCATGCCTACTTCCATCCTGACTATAAGCCTACACGCTTCTTGCTAAAGATTGCATTTGCCAAAAGAACAGCACCTATGTAGGTACCTATTGCCACGATACATAGAGTAGTCGCTTCGAGTTATGCGAGAAAACTAAGCAAATTCGGTTCTAGTAAACTAACACCGTTAAAAATAAAACAACGATTTCCAAATCAACCCTTAAAACCTTTGTAAAAAATACTCAAAAATTAACACAAGGGCGGCCTACAGGCTCATCGCGTGCGGGCGTCACACATTAGCATACCATAGGAAACGGGTGATTACGGACAGACAGACGTGGCCGACGCCTCGGCGTCCTTTCTTCTATCACTGTAATAAAACTAGTCCTGACCTTCATAACCCACTGACCCCGAATCACGTTGATGGCTGGTTGTCGGTCAGTATAGAAAAATGGAGCAGGAAATTGGAGAGGGGTTTTATTGAGGAAGTCTTGCCAACTAAAAGTCCTTAATAAAAACATGTACATAAATGCTTTAGGTAATAATATAAATAAATAATATGGACCACATGTAACTTATAAAGAGATAATAAATACAGGGATCTCTCAAGATGCTATGAAGACCAAGTTAAACAATATTTTAAGTCTGAGTGTGGCAACCCTAACTTCTTAAAAAAAGTAAATATACGAGATATATAAATTATACTTACCTATTGGCCCGCCGTAACTTTTAAGTTACAAACCTTATCGGCTTCAAGCGCAGGAAGTTTTACTAAATACCGATTAATTGCATTTGCTTTTGATATCAGGTACATAGTTACCAGATTATCATAATTAGTGCGATAACATAATGAGTAAAATTAAATATAGAGTAACACATTTTAAATTTTGACCCTAACAGTCACCGCAGGTGTTTGGGCTTGAAGAGAGTTGAGCTTAGTTATGCTTGGCCAAGAAATTTAGTGTGTACAACGGCGTGGGCCAAATTTATTCAAACATAGCCACGTATCATCAATAATAATCCATTGTTCCAACAAAGAGTTTACAAATCAATACGTCACGTGTAAGACAATCATACTTATACAACACCAAGGAAGCCCTCTACCACAATCCACATAAATTAGAAGTAAGTTTATGGCGGCGCCGGGCGGTGTTGTTCCCTGTAATAGTCGCCGTTACTCACCGGCCTGCTGTTTTATCACGGTTTCCTCGCTAATCTACCTTCGATTACTGAATTTATTATATTAACCTTAATGATTAACTTAACGACGCCCTCTGAGGACCGAGAAGTGGACGTCGTGGCTTTGTAGTGGAGGTATTTGATTACCACTCAGCAGTTGTTTCCGCAGTTTACGACATTGGGTGGTAAAACAGAATTACTTACTTGGAGTGTTTTTAAACTATCAATATATAATTATAATTACCTAATTATAATCTATGCAAAAAAACAGCATAGATCTGTTTATTTGTGAATTGATTTCGAAAAGGGTCTAACCAACACACATTAATGATTTGGGTACTTTTTAAAATTATTAGTGAGTATATATCCATTTAGGTGTGTTCCAACATAATTAGAGCTAAAGTCGCAAAGAGTGTATCGATTTGCATTAATTCAGGCAGTAGCAGAGTGTAATTAAACTTTCGTGGTTTCCATTTGATCGTCTGTTGTTTCATTCGAATGCTCCAGCAAGTGTTAACCATGTATATTGGCGCGTCATCGAAGTGAAGCCAATAAAAAAGTAAAAATAACTTTATTGGCACACACAAAAGAATTACATACAAAATAACAATAACATGAAGTAAATGCATGCACATAGCGGAATAGTAATGGCATAACTTATTCAGGGGTTCCCAAACTAGGCGCAGCCTGTATCTTGGGCAACCAATTTGTACTTATACCTTACTTAACCAGGTTCAAATAAAACGTCTTCTCACTTACAGAGGCTCTCGCTAACAGAGGTTGTGGATGCTAGTAATGTCGCTTATAGAGGTCACGTATAAATATATGGTCAATAAAAGATCAAGACTTAAATAATCTCTTTTATTAGATATGTATGTAGAGGTGTTGGTGTCCACTGCACTACTCTCTCTGCACATTTTTTTAAAAACCAAATCGTTATGTTTTTTAAATGCTTCTAACCATCCGTTACCTACTCTTAGAAACATTATGAATATTAGTCTTTTTGCAAAT
Source organism: Apotomis turbidana (assembly GCA_905147355.2). Lineage (NCBI taxonomy): Eukaryota > Metazoa > Arthropoda > Insecta > Lepidoptera > Tortricidae > Apotomis > Apotomis turbidana. The sequence goes on along the minus strand of LR990281.1, from coordinate 30,656,699 downwards.
TCTTCAGCTTTTTCTTTTATCATTGGTCCATTAACTGGTACATTTTTTTCTCATACAAAATACGTAGTTAAAACACGAACCATAATGTTAACGAAACAAACTAACCTCCTTGTGACAGTTTATTAAAAATAAAAATTTTATGAGGCCGAGCTATTCCACTCATAGAGGTTTCGGAGACGGCTGCTTCCAGTTACAGAGGTAAAAATAAGAAATTTTCGAAAAATGTATTCCGCTTATAGAGGTCCCAAAATTCCACTTATAGAGGTAATTCGTTGCCAAGGGACTGGAACCGAGAACTTGGGTCCACTTAAAGAGGTTTTCCACTAACCCAGGTTCCACTTATCCAGTTTCCACTGTATATATATATATATATTATTTGGATCATTGCAATAATTTTATAATTATTTTTGTTTACGCTCTGTCGGCACTTTAAGTACGGGCATAACCGCAAATTTCAAAAAGGAACCATATTTAAAACCTATCCTCCACATCGTTTAGCAGTAATTGATCATTAAAAGGTTACGAGTCTGTTTTTTGACCATCGGCATTCGAAGTGCTTGGGTCGTATCGCAGTTGTTAAAAACTGTTGAACAGCTTTCACACCTCATGTTGTTCCGCCACCGCTAAGTGTAGGTAACATTTAGGCCGCTAAGTGCCACTAATAGTTTAATTTACTAGTTCTCTCTAAGCACATAGTCCAACATTGTTTAGTTCCATTTAAGTGACTGTAAAACCATAAACCAGTACGCGAATTTAATATCAAACTTTCGCCAGCATTTTAACAGAGTTATAAAAATATGAATTCGTTCCATTAATTAACATTTAAGGTATTTATAGCTACCCTGATTTTATAAAAAAAAAATCTAAAACGCTTTCTCTGAGTAATTCTAGATTATTCTATCTGACGATTTGAAAAGGAGCGATAGTTAGGTAACTTGCCTAGACTCGCAGAAGGAAATTGATTTATAGTTACATTGTACATAATTAGATTGGTAGAGTTCGCGCTACATTTTTTATCGACAAGTTGTTTCTGTGTCAAAATAACATGTGTGTAGCGGATAAACGGATTGTTTTTTGCCGCCAACGACATGGCCATCGATGGTAGTGTTTAGAGCGCGATGTAATCGATGCAAAAACCCGATTGAGCCGTACGACCGCATTATATCGATAATCAACGTATCGGAAAAACGAAGAACACAGCTTCTGCGACACGTTGACACGTTAGTTACGGTTTTTACAGTTTATATTTATGTGCATACAAACTTTTAACATATCTTGCAAGGTAGATTTGAACCACTTCCCAAAGATTTATTTGGTAGGTATACCTACGTAACTTCAATTAGAATTCCTACAAGGTTGCTGTTTTTATTGTAATTATGACTATTTCTGTTGAATTTCTATATATGTTACGTATTATGTATTATATTGACTGTTTGCCTATCTCTCTCTCTGTTTTGGTTTTTTGCATTTTCACGTGTAAGTATTATTGTTAAATTATCCTCCTTCGTATTGTACATATGGATTTGGTTGTCTACCGTTTACATTTGTGTTTTGCACTCATTTACTCAAAGGTTAACTGGAAGAGATCCCTTAAAGGGATAAGTTCGCCTTTGTACATGTATTTCTTTTGTTTTAATGTATTTCTGTTTTTGTGTACAATAAAGTGTTTACATACATACATAATATAGCACGCGAGCCCCGTGGTGGTCATTAGAACTCTGTAATAAAATACCGAGAGCAAAAACCTATCATGTTTTGGCTCTTTAGAATCCTCCTGCTGAGTAGTTGATGTTTTAAAAAAGGAACAGTCAGCTATAAAAGATTGTCACTAAAATAAATAAAAAAACAGATAATTGAGTTAATATTGTATTGACTTGGCGACGCATTTAACGCACATTTGTTTGAAATATTAGTCATAAGTTATATTTTCCTCATCATTTGAACTTCACCCGCGGTGGCGTCCATTGAACTTGAATGATTATTTAATGACCGGTATCGTTCCATTGTTAGTTCAAGGAAAGTCACCTTCTATTTCATATTATTTCATGTTTTTGTGGCGGTAATGTTGTGTTTAATATATTCATGTTTAGATAAGTGACTGTGCTTATATTATTAGTGTAATTGCATAATTCTGAAATATTAAATTAAGACTATATTAGCTAGCAGATGTTAGGTATATGTATGTATACATGTATTTTATATTTTGTATTTTGTATTTTATTCTTTCTTTCTGTCACTACACTTCAATTGACTACTACTAAAGTGTGTATGTTTTCCCGAGTGATAAATGATAATAACGCCACCCTGCTAGCTAAAATCCCGGTTACCCTTATTAATTTAAACTGTCTAGCCAACTGGTTGGACACAAGGTTATACGTTGCGTGTCATCGCGAATTTAATACGCAAATAAACAGATATTATTGCCGCATTGCCTGATTCCGCTGAAAAAATGTCACGAAATGATAAACTACGGCTTTACGAGCCTGGGGAAACCGGGGCCAGCGTGCGGGGTTTGCAAATTTATATTCACATTTTCATGGCTTCAGAACTGTACATACAGAGGTAACTCGGAAATTACATTATTAAAAGTCAGCTTTAACAAGGCTTATGTTAAATTCTGATTTAAAAAAGCGTTTGTTTTAGAAATTTTCTGTCGCATGTTTTATATGCGTTTTAAATTGTGGTTCAATTCCATTTTTTTTTCTTTGTTGTAGGTATTTAATTCATTTGGTATCGATAGAGGTATTCGGTAGTCCTATTTAAAAATAATCATTGCTCTCTTTCGTTTCATTTGGATTCGATATAATTTTTGGCATTTATAATGTATTTTTTTATTTTATTCAAAATAGACTCAATTTGGAACCACTTAAGAGAACTTGAAACCTAAGGTCAGGTTACGGTCAGCGCATCAATATACCGACTAAAAGCAAACGTTCAAATGTGTCCTCATTACAAAATGGACATGAGGACTGTGAAGAACGCTTCCAAAAGCAATAAAATGTAGACCGCACAGCTATATTTCCTATAGTCCGAGATCGCTTTATTACAAATCGGACATTTGGAGTGTGAAGAGCGCTTCAAAAGGTAATAAAATGTAGAGCGGTGTAAATTTACTGTACTCTCAATGGACCGAGATCGAACCTAACATGACAGTGGCTGTCCCAGACTTACAATAAAATTGACAACTGAATGATGGCAAACATGTTTATGCATACTCTAAACAGTTACTCATTGTATTTAGTAATTCAAAACTTACTTCATCTTCGAGGTAACTTAAATCTCTTTAGATTTTATGGTTGAGTTTTATTTTGTACCGGCATTGTTACCAGATGACGGCTTTTTAAATACGCCTAATGGGTTTTGGACTTTCCTCACATATTAATCAAAGGGTCGGAGTCTCACAAAAGGCCCTTTATGCGGTTATGACCATTTCCTAATTTCAAACAAAATGGCTCTGTATTTTAAGCCATAATGGTAGTTGCCTACCATACATAAAAGTGGTCGAGGATTAGATATTAAGTTAAAATTGACGACGAAGATATTACAATATACTAAATATTTAAAATTAACAATTATTTTCTTTACAAATTCATTATATTCAGGATTGTTTTGCTGTTATCTTTCTTAGTTTATATATTTAAGGTCTTCGTTAGCCTTTTTGAATAAGAAACATATAATTCGTAATTAATTATGTGAACTCATTTAAATGCCTCGGGAAAATATATGCATGTAATCTTATTAAGTGGTGTGTTAAATCTTGTAAAAGTTACCGCATTTTATATTAAAAGTGGAAGTTAAACGTTCACAGTTAACGCTTTAATGTTAATATCGTATAACGACTCAATAAAATGGATTAATTGGAGCAGGAGATATTAACACTGTAGGTATTCAAGAATATTATACGTCACCATAAAACTATAATTATCCATCTAATTTTGGTTTGACTTACGTAACTACCTACTGTAATAATATCAATGTATTAATATTTTGTACCTTACACTTGAATATCAAAACAACTTGGTAGTATCGCGTTTAAAAACTACAAACAAATTATCGTGATTTATAATGAAGCTAAATTATAAAATCGTGACGTTGTAATATACTGATTCTAGTGAATTAGTAAAACTAACTTTATACACTCATATTTTATACTTGAAAAAGAAGAGAAAAGAAGGAAACCAAGCTAAAATCCTTTCAAATGGACAAATGACTTTAGAGAACGTGAACCATTTGTTTGGCTAGCAAAAAAGTGCTTAATTACTTAATTAGGCATGCATAATTTCTATTTCACTTTTAATTGCCATTACTAATTTATCAATTTTTTACTAATAAGTATTTTATGGGAGGCCTCTAATGGTCCAGTAGCGTCAAAGCTCTTATCGGTTTCCTCAATTTGCCGCAATCCATTAGTGCTGTTCCGACGATGAATATTTTATCGATATCGCTAATACCTGATTTCGCATTAAACCACAGTTAGCGGGTATGGGTGATTTTTCTGCTAATTATGTATCAGCTCGTTTAGTATGCGAACATGTGTCGTGCGGCCTGATTACCTACATTTGATAAAAATATAAATTTTGTGTAAGCAGCTTTGAAGTTAATGTTAGCTCTATAAATTGGTAGGATAATTCATAATTGCAAGGCAGGGCATAATGATACCGCTACCGCTATTACTTGTTGCCATTTTATGAGATAGAATTGGGGTAAACTGCCGCATATTATTTATCCGTTTAGTTTTATATTCGTGTAATGCACACCGTGTTGGGTAGAAATTTTGAGCCTATTAACGTATTGAAGTACTTAATGATAATTAACGATTACATGTGTTCATTACCTAAGTAAATATTATGTTGTAAGTGTTTTATGAGGGACTGAAGAAAGGTATTTCTAATGTTATATATATTGTGGATATTTTTATAGAATCTGAGAATATATTTGTAGGTATATGTTGATCACAAGTTCATGAATGCATTCTCTTGTTCCAGGTACGTACATGCAATCGGATATACGGCCGCTGGTGTCATAGCAAAACTATTATATGAGTATATTAACTAAATGTATCCTTTAAACTAACCGTATTATGCGTAGTACAGATACGAAATTATATTTCACGCTTTGCTGAACTTTCTGGTTCGTTATCCTATCTATCAAGAATTGAGAGATTTTTAAGTAAGGTCAAACGGTAGCCCAACAATTGCAATAGGCATACCTACCTACCTACAAGCAAACGAGTGATATTCAGAGGAAATGAAATAGGGAGTCCCAGGAACAAGCTATCTTGCAAGTACATTTTTGTAGTAATTAAAAATATAATACTGGTTAAAATGTATCAGGTGCTGCGGCGTTGACGGGCGGAGCGCATCGTGCAATCCGTTACGCGCTTGCGCCGCGTTTTTTATCGCGCGCGATTATCGCCGGCCCGTTAGACCACCGCACGCGCGCGAACCGCTCCCTCGGGAGAACAACGTCATAAACGCTTACGAAGTTTATTGGCTGATACGACGTTGTTTTACTGAACTTTGTACAATTGAGGAAACAATTGCATAAGACTATGGTATCTGGAGTGACTTGGGACGTTGTTCCTTTAAGGGTGATATATTTGATATGTACGCTGGATTCTCATAGGAATCTGACAGCAATCTACAGTTTCGATGTAATCTGCGACCGTGTGTGTGTGTACTTTGTTATGATGTATGACGGTACACATCTGCACAATAACGACCTGACAATTGACATGCACTATCTCAATACATATATTGGCTGTTCTGAGCGTAAATGCATAATATCCATATCCATCCTACAATTAGTAATAATCCTTATTAGTAATATTGACTAAATTGTACTGTAACCATTCGTAACCTGTTTGTAGCCAATGTAAAAGAAGTAAACATCTACTAAAAGAAAAAAAATAGTAGGTATTCGATTTTCATCCTGAAGATTATAATGCATGTCCACTTGAGACATAAAAAAAATAACGGTAAGTGAAAGATAATAGCGGACGTAACAAAATATTACATTTCTTTATAGTTTAAGTTAATACCGTTAATGGAATTCTAAGGAAATACACATAGCGCGGTAGTGTTATTTCAATTTGTTGGATTTCCCGCGGGTTCTGCATTAATGGGTAAAATAAGATGGGGCCAGTTGCACAGACTGCCATGTTATGGTAACTAAAGCTGTATCTTACTATGAAATCCATGGTTAAATAATAGACGGTTGCTTAGCACGTAGCACGGCACAGATGCCCGCACCGCTCGTAATACGGGGTTTGATTGATACTCTAGTAGTCTAAGATCCCTTTAAGAACGACCTTCACCGAGATGTTTATGTGATGAAATGTATTTTATATTTAATTTAATATGTCAATAAATATATTCCATATGGGTTGCCTAACAAATTTTAGTCCACGGTATGTTTAATTAATGTTTTTTTTTTTTTTTTTCAAACATTTGATTATTAGATAAATTCTATACCAATCGAAAGTATGAAGCCCATAGAATATGCAAACGTTAGGTTGCCTATTCTTTTCCCGTCACAACTATCGGGTAGCCAGGTTTAAACTGGTAAATCTATACTAGCATTTTGCAACGGTCTGATTATTGAATTGAAATTAAATAACATTAAAGATTATTTTATTATGAACACGGTGGTATAGGGTTGCCTGCGAAAAATCAGTCCAGAATTCCGGTTGTCGAATTTTGAAAAGTAAAATATTGCAGCGAGTGAATGTGTGCGACTGAGAGGTCCCAACCAAAACCATCCCATACGATAGAAGAGGACACAGCATAGCAGCTGTTTGAAGTCCGCCCATTTAAAAAAAGAGAGTGCGCATGCTATTTGTGCTTGAAAATGAAAAGCATAGCGATAGACTCGTATATGCTGTAATTTCCTCTCTTTAATTTCAATTCAATAATCAGACCGTTGCAAAATGCTAGTATAGATTTACCAGTTTAAACCTGGCAACCCGATAGTTGTGACGGGAAAAGAATAGGCAACCTAACGTTTGCATATTCTATGGGCTTCATACTTTCGATTGGTATAGAATTTATCTAATAATCAAATGTAAAAAAAAAACATTTTTTTAATCATTAATTAAACATACCCTGGACTAAAATTTGTTAGGCAACCCATATGCAATATATTTATTGACATATTAAATTAAATATAAAATACATTTAATCAAATAAACATCTCGGTGAAGGTCGTTCTTAAAGGGATCCTCTACTATAGCGACAGTAATGTTGCATTGACTTCCCTTAGATGTAATATTAATAACTAGAATTTGCAGCAACTTTGTCAGCGGACCATTCGAAATGATTCTGTTAGCTTATTAAGGAAATCCTGCAGTGATATACTATTTTTCTAGTAATGGGAAAGGTCTTTTACAACTTTGTAATAGAAAATAGTAACAAAAACGTATATTAACGTATAATTAGTTATAATACTGTCTTTAAACTCTATTGAAAGAAAATAAAGTAGATACTGCATATAATCAGAATTTATGATAAAAGTACTATCACAAGCAACGCACTACTTTTCACGAAATGCACTTGCATAAAATAAATTTGCAAATAATCATAACTGCTTTCGAAATCGATCGACTGGTGCCATTAATTGTTGATAAAAAAAGAGCATGATAAAGTCTCAAGCAAACACGGTTACTGTAAATTGAATAAATTACTCTTGAATTATGCAGCTTATCCAACCAGCGCAGCTAGTTCACTATCTTCCAAGGGACAAGAATACCTTTTAGCGTTAACATTCTTGAAAACTTTTGAAGCCCAGTGTTGCAGTGGTGAGTTAGAGCGGTAATTACGTGGTAAGCAGGTATAACCGGGCCGGACGCTCAGGCATTTCAGTTTAATGAGCCATTGTGAACGAAATGGAGCGAATGTCCCGACATGACTCAGATTATGGCAGCTATCTTGATGATCCGGTAAACTGTTTGTACAACTTGCCTCCGTTTGAGCGCAGTAATAAAATTGTTTTTTTTTGCTGGAACAACGACTTACCTTTATTGTTATGTCCCCCTAGTTTACGAGAAAAGCCCTTTGAATGTTCAACAGTTTAAAATATGAGATATTGGCGGTTATGAGAAACTAGAATTTAAATTAAATTCACCCTAGTGAAACAATCCGTTTTTGGCATGATTGAGAGTTAAGTTTTACGTCAAGCAGAGGTGTTACAAATTTGGACGTTTTTTAAGTAGTAGGCATTGTGTAATTCTTACCATTCCCTTTCCATGAAATCTGATTAGGTTTAATGGACTTGTTCAACTCTCAGAAGTTTCGGATTCATCCATCAACCGTCCAAGATTAATTCGTTCAAGCATGATATAATGCGATCTAATTCTTCTTTAAAAAGTCTTTAATTAAAACAGATTAATCACACCCACGTTCAATACAGATGCATTTTATCAAGCAATTGGTGCTGTTCTCTCTGATTTATGTTTCACAATAAAGACGTCGAGGTATTAAATATCAGGTGTTGGTATTTCCAGAGGTCAGCGGGTCCCGTCCCGGCGACTTACTCGGGTCGTTTGTATCCGCCCTTATGCATTAACTACGCTAGGGTCATAGAAAACAATGTTTGCGATTTTTCAACATGATCGCTGGTCGTTAATTTGAATTGCTGTCGTAAGCTTTAAAGTGAGATGTTTACAAAATACAAACAGTGTTTAATTTAATGACCGAATATTTGTAGTTTACCAAGTAAACTAAAGATGCTTTTCTATTTTCTTAGCCGTTTAACATACGACGGGAGTTTTGTTTGTTTGCCTATAAAGCTGATTATTTGTGATTTGCATTATCATTTAAAATTTGCACCGGAATTGCGTGAGACATTGACAGCAACAGTCGTTTCTATCAACTGTGTTGCCAGCCTCGGGCCATCGTTAAGGTTCGTTCCCACTACCCACTAACCAATCTCGTTGGCTTTCATAAATTTTCAATTTAAAACGATACCCGAAAGAGTCGTGGAGGGAGGAGCGATTTACTCAAAAATTAGTTATCTCTCTTTGTAGCCTGACTAGCCTGAGGGTTTATACGACGTTTTCGAGCAAGAAAGTGTGATCGTGCTGTTGTAAATGAGACCTAACGGGTCGGTCGTGAGCGGCGCGTGCGCGGCGCGTGCAACGTCTAAATTTACAGGTGCAGCGGAAATTGTAAACAGAAGGGCAACTGGATATGACTGACGATAATACGGAAGATTACTAGAGATATTTTTCGTGTATTAAAGTGAAAATTTTAGTTTTTATGGCAAACAACTTTGAAGACAATACTATGATTATAAATCAATTTGTCTATTGCGAGTTAACTTTATAAATAAATAAATATTAAGGGACAATCTTACAAAAATCGATCTAGTCCCAAACTAAGCAAAGCTTGTACTATGGGTACTAGACGACGATATACATAATATATAAATACATATATAGATAACATCCATGACCCAAGAACAAATATTTTGCACAAATATTTGCCCCGGCCGGGATTCGAACCCGGGACCGCCGACTCAGTAGGCAGGTGTCTACAAACCGAGCCAAACGCGTCGTCAAACGACTGACTGACTTGTAAAAGATTCGTTCATTACCCGTCTAAAAAAAAGCGCAAGACTAAACACGATCGCACGTTCACCTAAATCAAAGCTCGTAAAAAAGTAGTCGATTTCACAATATTTCCTCTTCGGCAACGGATTTACAGGTGCCAGCGCGAGCGCACGAAAACGATGATCAGCGCAGAGATACCAGCCTTTATTACAACGCTGAGTTATGGACGTATCTGTCACGTCCATCGCACAAGACGTGCGCTCCGAAAAACGAAATCCGAAACCACGACATGCTCTCTCTCACACTAATCTTTCACAAGTGTCGACTGAAAGGGACATAACGATATTTTGAAGTTGGAACAGTAGACCTCCGTATTGATGCACTCGCTAAGGGCCTGTTCACACGTCGAGTCGTGACAGAAAATGAAATGTTGTACATGAGCGAGCTTCGTTTGAGAAATTTTGTCGTGTCGTGGGAAATGGTGCGGAATATTTTGATTTATGATTTATTGTGAAACCAGCAGCCATCGCAAAGTGTTAGAACTCGTCGTATTTACGTTTTAGGTAATTCTAGTCAATGCGTTTAGAGAATATTTCTGAAAATGATGCTATCAAAGTTTGAAAATAAGGTTAAGTACCGGAAATTATAAAATGTATATGATATTTTAATTGATGCAGCGGGTCAGATGAGTTACATCTAATAGACTACCTAGGTAAATATCCGAAAATGAAAGTGTTGGTATGTTCGGATACTTTGACAGGCAGAACAAAACCTCTAGTATTTATTAGCGTTTCATACGACATACAACCCAGCCGTTGCTGTCGAGCATCGGGCCATACTTTTCATTAGATTTTTTAACACACAGTTCATCGTATGACCCTTTTCAAATTATCTAGTAGGGACCGTATAAACAACGAGTCCTTAGATTATAATTTATCGCTTGTTACCAAAATTGCCGCACCCGGGTGTCCGTAGTTCACAACAATTGTTTAATCGCCGGCAATTGCTAAATTGCCCAATTTCCAGCCATACAAATCGTTTGTTTCTCGGAATCACCGTGAGTAAGACGGTGGGCCCAACAATGACTCGGTGATTTGCAGAAAAACGCCTAAATGTGTCACTAGTAACTGTACAATGGAGATAATGACAATGACTGAGTTTGCTATGGCTGGAGAAAACTGCGGAAGTATTACACTAGAAAATAAGTTTTTTAAAAGTATGAATAAACATCATAAAAATTAAAATTTTGCTTAATTATTGTATTGTTGTCAGTCATTTTATACATCGTAGTTGGAACAAATGTCTTATACCTACCTGAAAGCATGTATGTTTCTAAGAATACAATGTTTAAAAAAAAATGTCTAAAAAACATGTTTTCGCTTAGTACCAAATGACCCCTTGGGTTCCAAATAGCCTCTGCACCTGCACTGGACTTAGAAGGCCAGGGCCCCTAGGCACTTGCCATCTGGGGCCCCCTTTTCTAAAGTAGAACATTATTATGGTGCAAGCCCTGCATCTGGGACTGGGTCTCTAGACTGGCTGGGCCCCTAGGCCTGGGCCTTGTGGGCCTAGGGGTAAATACGGCCCTGCCTGCCGCACTGTAGCTTTCCGATCATTTCGGGTAAACAGTTCGAACATAAGATTATAAACATCTGACCTATTCATTATGCTAAATATCATATCTACATACATTTACCTTACCGGACCTTTTGATCTAAAGGAAGCACTTCCACTTTTTATGTTTTTGGCTGAGCGTTAATTAGTCAGTCAATTGGTTTATTTTTATTTACATTTTAATATTATAGAATTTATAGGTATTTTCTCTATCATAATGTCAGTGATTATTTCAGTTTCTTGATGTTTTATTGTTGTTCAAAGTATGAGTATCATACTGACATACACGTCATGTTGCATGGCCCAGTACATACTAGCCAAGCCTCACAATGACGACTTCTTTAGTTCCGCTCGATCGGCCGGAACGGATATGACAACATGGTATGCGAATTATCTGAGACGCAGATGACAATGTCGGCCATGCCCCTTGGAACTTGAGACTATGTTGCGACAATTGGCTATAAATTTCCAAACATAATCGGAGTGAATAATGAAATAAATAATATGTAGTGGTGAGAATTTGGTATCAAGTAACGAATAAAACCAATGAGTTACATAAAGATTATTTTATTACTCACAAAGATGGACATATAAATTTCGAATATAGCTTCAATGCAAAAAAAAAAAATAATGATTGTGAAAGAGTTTCATGTCGTGCACGTTTTGGACACTAATAGTTAAAAAAACGTGTACTTACATAGTTTATAACTTATAAATTATTCAATTCAAACCAATACAATAATCTATCACTTAACTGTCTTAAAAGTCGCTTTAATTCGAGAATCATTAATCAAGCTGTATTTATTATTGGGACTTAAATTTAATAGGTTAGCAATACAGTAATGTAATAAAAACGCCATATTTGATTGCTTTATGAATGAATGGATAAAGGAAGCGACGCGCCTTTGGGCAATTGTTGCCAATAGAGGTTATTACTTTTATAAATTGCAAACAATTGCCTTTAGTTTAGATCGAGTCGCGCTATCGATTCATAAGTATCACAAGAGCCAGTTAATAATCTTGTATTTATTGTATCTTCTAGCGTATTCCTAATTTGTCTGTTCTATATTGCTTACTAAGAGTGCATTTCTCATATCGATGCAAATTAATTCGAATATTGTCTCGCTGTGCTAGTTACCTTATCGTCTAAGCTTTCATAGCCAATATCTCCGCCGTGTAGTGCAAGATTGTACGGTAAAACTCCCGTTCGGTACACAATGTCATTTCGTTTTCATTGATACATGATCCCAATACCAACATCGCGTGTAAGCTGATCTCGTCATGAGACACCGTGGTTGTTGACGGCGATACTGCGTATTATATGGTTAATTTCTAGTTTTCTCTCGTACCTAATACGGTATTGTGTTTATGTTTAAATAACGTTTGGAATTAGGTCGTGTATATATTCAAATATTTTGATGTATTTTTTGGGAACGTGCTCAGCAATTAGAGTTGATTTTATGGTGTGATTTTAGTAGGCATTAATGACCTTTGTAATATTAACAATGTGAACGTTTCAATGAAATTAAGAATTTTAAATTGTCCAAGCTTTTATGAGCGTCAGTCAGACTCACAAATATCACACGAGGTAACTAAGGAAATATCCCAATGAGGAAATAAACTGTATCAATGACTTAATTCCAATACTTGACACCAATGTTTGTCATGTCTACTATAAATTAAGTTTGTAGGTTCCATCTAGTCTAGTGGGTCAGTGCTAAGAACAAGTGCATTTATCTTGCCGTTTGCCGTAAAAAAGATAGAACGGTGTAAACAAATCCATTGCATGCGCATTGATTGAAACGTTTTTGAAAATCTGTGCGGAATCCGGAACGACGCGACTATAAAAACGTGGAGAAAACGTATGCATAAAACGGACGGCAACATTAAAAATCGCAGTGGAATACTTTCCTAACATTTAAGATTCATAAAAACGGAAAATCATAAAACTTGCATACCGGAACTCCATATAGGTGCGATTAATATAATAATTGGTATATACTTACCTACGGCAAGGTTTTTTTACGAGATGTCAAACATTGAAACTCTTAGCGTAGTCTAAGCAAAAAATTAAAACCCGTTCGGCTATGTTGGCAATTGGCGTGCTATTAAAGAAAAAGACTCATACTTTTACTATCATATATATCTACTTGTGAGTGCGTCTATAGATTACCTCGCTTAATTTTCCCTACCGTAATTAGAGTCGATTGATGCATCATTATTATAGTTATTTTATGAAAAAACCCTGCATTTAAATGGCGCCCGTCTATGCATTCGATTTCGCGCTGTCATTGATTGGCAATTGAGATGTAACAGCAATTTTTACATCACGCTTTCTCGAATCGCACGGTTGGCAATCATTCGGACGGACAAGTATTATGTCTAATATCATTTACATTGCGCGTTCGTATCCATTATCTGTAATGATATTATTGGAAGAGAAAGTGCAAGTAGCTTTTAAAGGTTGCGGGGGAAACTATATATATTTTAGGTCCGCATTTACATGTGCTTGGACAGTAGCTTATTGTTTCGCATCGTGGATAACAAGAGTGACTTAAAACTACATCAAATGTATCATCTCTGCTTATATCGAAAATATTAATTTCGTCATAATAGATTTAAATATGCACTTATATATATTTAAGTTATGTTTAACTGTTATTTTCATTGTGTAATGAAAGGAATGAAAATTTATTTAGTATGCCATTGAGCTTAGGTTTCACACTAAATGTTTATTCAAGTAAAACATCTTAGCGCATATTTTAGGGCCAATCAAATAGAAAGTTAAATAAAACTGTCACTGGATAATCTTCAATATTGACATTTTGTGATCACGAATAAAATATTCGTCATTAGTTTATTCTATTCAAATAATAAAATATCAACAACAGAAAGCTAGTGGATGAGCAAATATGGTTTAGCATAGTGATTCTATTTAAATGTCGAGTTTTATTTATTCAGATTCGAACTCAATGCATCAGTTGCTTTTATGGCATTGAATGAAGCATTAAATACTAATTAATGGTTTTAGAACGATATCTAGTTATTGTGATTAAAATGCATATATAACGAACGCAAAAGGAATTCATTATTTCCACGGCAATAAAGACGAAAAGCGCTTACTTTGCGCCCATGGTGTCCAAGGAAATATAAGTTGAGGTGTAGGTGCCCACGCTAACTATTGAATATTTCACGCATAATAACAGATTACGAGTAAGAAATTACAGTGAAAACACCATACAGCTATCAAAAATTATGTTGAGGCTTGTACTTAATAATGTGTTATGATTATGAATTCTTACGTTATTATACCTGCCTATATCTGTGTATACCTGGGATAGACTTTCTGTATCCGGATGTGAGCCTGTTCACCCTATCGGACACGGCCATCCCGCAACTCCACACGGCGCCGGCTCGACCGCGACCAGCCCAGGTTTATTGACCGTAATTTTGTGGTCGAATCAGGATAGCACTGCCGGTTTATGGTGTGCAATTGAAAGTAATTTCCCTTCGGCCAGGGTGGAGATGAGTACCGTTGCGTGCGTAATTTTAATCTAATATTATGCACCGTAATGCGCTTCTATGTCTAAGGTAAATGTCCGAGCACTTGACACTGTCACCTAATTCTAAGCAATACTAGCAATATAGATGACAGACAGCATGTCAACTTATTGGAATTAGGGTGTCAAACATATTTTTTGTGGATACTGGAAAAACTGTATACGAATTACTGAAGTGAATTCTGGTAAACAGAACAATATTTTTGGGCTCTTGTAATATGATTGATTGTAAGATTAAGGATGTAGGTAGATGGAGCTGAAACGATTATGTAACATACTAGATGGTCGACTAGCAAAAACTATAAAATATATTTTGTATCCTACTGCATAACTAGGCCAATCATATGTGCGTAAATATTGCTCGTTTGTCAAATTTGTGATAGATGTGTTAACTCTATCAAATCGATCCGCAAAATGTTGCACGTTAGAAATTAGCGAAGCAAAACTCAATAACGCTTATATAAAGGGGAAGGTGTGAAGATTATAATATTGGAACACCAAGTGTTCATCTAATGAGTATATTTGTATGCTGTGTATGTATATTGTCAATTCTTCGATTTTGTAAAGGGTCATTGCATACGAGTTATTTGAATATCAATTTACAATATGTCAATTTAGCTGCCGAAGTTGACTGAAATTCAATAAATGCTTGTGAAAAGGCTATAAAAGAATTACACGAATATTCATGTCGCATGTGCCAGCGCGAGCGTGTTTTGTTTCGCGGGAAATTCGTCTCGTTCTATTTTTGAATCGCGCGTGCTAACAAAGCACCGCGGGCGGTGCAGCCCTGCAATTTGCGTTTATGGTCCCATTCATGCTGCACCGGTATGAATGGAGACGCCTCTTACCCGCCCCTCCAACCTACCCCGCTTTCACACCGAAATGCATTGCCGAAAAAAATTCGTTACTTTTAGCATATGATTTGGGTAACATGTTGTACATTCGAATGAAGACCTGATTTCGAAAATTGTTATCCTAAAACAAAAGAGCATCCTGTAAATGGAACCACACATTTATATATGAAATGCTTTGTGCTTGAAATTCGGACGTTTTGGTTAGTTTACATACCTTTATAGCCTTTAAAGGTGCTATTTCAGGTTAAACTGCATACAAACATTTCCACCCACGTTGCATAATTTGCGCCTTTCTCACGTTTGCCCGTAATTTTAATAATATACGGTAACGAGCTTGACTGATGCTGTAAAATCATATTACATTAATAAAATTAACCATGGGAACTACACTTTAAGGCAAAATGTTTATGGTTAAAGCCTACATAGCCTTTAGGCTGTTATTAAAAGGCATGTATTTAAATCGATATCTGTATATTCCCTTTTCTCGATCAAAATATTTGAAAGTTTCACCAAAAATACTGACTTGCACACTAATTATGCACACTAAATAATGCGAATTCAATATACTATTTAAAGGTATTTGCAAAACTGTTTTACTGGATATAAAAAAAAAACTAACCTAACCTAACCCGGCCGAGTCGTATCTTAGTGTGCAGTGCGAGGATATTTGATGTTAACCGTACGTACTAGTAGATAAACTACTCGTTTAGCACATAGTACAACCCTTTTATATAGGTTTTCGTGGGATTGGAAATCATTTATATTAAAAGCGCATTGTTCATTCGAGCACGGTATTAGGGATACGGGCATTTTGTGCAATGACAATACCCACGATTGAATGCATGTATGGTTGAGTTCACACCGAGCTCTATCCCTAAATATTCTCGACATGGGGCCAATTTATGAATTCCAAAATCGAAACAAGTTCACACTGTCCCGATCACTCCTACGACTAATATTATAATGGGAAGAGAGATAGTAGGTACGATTGCATTTTCGTGTTTTGAACATGGGAGTGTATGCACAATTTTGGCAGCATTTTGTACAATAGAGTTGTCGTAATTAGGGAGCCCTCTGCTCACGTCACGCGTGATTGTGATCAGCACTTGGCAACCCTGATTTTAAGTTGATTAAAGAGCAGGGGAGATAATTTTGCTCATCGAGATGCTTCGAATGCATGCGTCCATTGTAAATGCAAAATTCATTTCATGTAAGAACCATAGATAGGTGGATGACAGAAAATTTCATATTTGCAGCGTCAGGGTGAAAGCTAAAGCGTAATAAGACGTCTTCTTTATTAAAAGCAATCAATAAGATATTTATATATATTTTTTAAAGTGTGATATCCATTAAAATTAAATACAATTAACTATAAATCCGACAGGCTTGCACAGTCATTCTGTCAGTCGTGTATGTCACAAAAGGAACCACATAAATATTACATATTAAAAAAAGCACACTAGGTCTTTAAACAACTGATTGATGGACATTTAATGAGCATGTTTCTCGGCATTCAGACTTCTAGTAGCCATTTAAATACTGTTGACCTGAATTTGGTCTTTCTTTTCAACGACTTGGATCGAAATCGAAAACCATGCCGCATTAACTGTCTAATGGGTTGATGGAACACTCAGCTGAAGAATGCTATTCTAAAATAACTACTTTTTTCTAATACATTCCAAAGGCAACGTTTTTAAGCGTGAATATTAGTAACATATTGGGAAGTAATTAATGCTTACAATAACGCAACGTCATTTTAAATTTTCGAGAAGCAATAGTTAATTTTCATTCCTTTCTAATATTCTAATATAGGCAATTTCTGTTTTGAAGTCGGAATACATCTGCAACGTACGCTCTGCTGGTCACACTAGAAAGGCTAAAATTACATCCATCAGAGCGTTGTTAGGGCACGGACAGACAGGCGTCAGTCAAACAATTCTCCCTCGATATCCATCTTGACGGAAGTCGGCCATTACCTTTGGCAAATATCGTTTTAAATCACGGCCAGATCTGGCATTAATCAATGAAAGTACGTGGCTTCTTCCGTTCATTGTTCGGGGGTAATGCGAGAGCATTGTCTCTACGCGTTGACTTTGACGTTAATTGAATGTATGTGTTACATTTTATGTAAGGCCATTATTTTTTTTAGAACGGTAGAAATACTTTTGTATTGGGCACCTTCTTTTCAGTATTCTATTATTTAGTAACATTAAATTACAACTTCAAAAATTATTGACATTTAAGTAATTCAAATCTAATTTTCAAATTAATTATTTGCTACGCAATTACTATATTAATCGCCAGTCCCCGGTCAAAAATAATACAGATAAAATAAAGCCTATGTGCCTAAAAATTAGATGAAATAAAATTTAATCACCGAATCTGATACTCAATTAAGTAGTATTCCAAATACCGATTGAACTGAACAGTAGCATCGAGTTAGTCGCAATATGGACTGATAAGTCCAATATATCCGACTAGGTATCAGGAACAAGAATACCCGGTCTTATCTGTGCGTAGGCAGAGCCATTGTAGCGATTGTTTCAATAATATCTCATTCATGCATTCAATCATCCGGAAACATTCGCTTAGTACTAAGTACATGTTTATAAAACATTCATTATGACATCCTTAACCTCACAAAGTACTGTTTACATAGTTTTATTAAAATGTGAACTCACCGGTTCCACCACAAAGTCGTGTGGCGCGTCAGGCCACTTTCTTTGAAGGCATTTTCTCCTAAATATTTATACAATACCTTTACCAACATACTTAGCTGAGTGCATAAATTATATAATTGCCTAAATATGAAGGGCTGAGATTCGACCCGTATGACCTTTCCGAAAATTTCTTATCTACGCAACGGGTCACGATTTACATATCACTGGTGGAAGTGTGTGATAATTATGAATTAGCACTTTTCCTTCATGCCTTTTAGTTATTTATTGTTTTTGTTTGTTTCAGGTAAGATAAATTAAACAGTTTTCGAGAGTTTAGAGAAAAAGATGCTAAATCTTCTAAGCAAGCGTCAAACGTAAGTAAGCGACGCGACGGTAGCGATTTTCTCAAGAAATCCTGCCACCATAACTAGACAGTTCCAGTTGGGTGGGTGCACTATATTATCATTACAACTTATCAGTCTATATACCTATTCAAAGAAATTATAATAATTAATACGTTTTGTAAGCTCATATCAAATTGAATGTATCATACTTATCATTCAACATATTATCCCACCAACATGTATACATAACAAAAAATCACATACGATCATTTATAAAGATGACGTGACACATTCAAAATATTTTTATGCATTTCACCTCCGTGGCTTATCGTTGAATCTGGTCCACACACCGATACTATCAGGATGTCGTACCTTCCTTTTTCTGGCTGCTTCTTGAGACACTATGTTCCTCGATCAGTTAGGTACAAAAGGCGTCTTGTGTAGCATGAAATAAGGCAAATGTTCGAAGTTGTATTCGAAGAGAAATACGAGGTTGAGGAGACAGTCGATATTCTTCCACGTAACGCATGTCGTACGCTTTAAGCCCGTCTTAGCGGTGCCTGATTGACGTGCCATCTGATATGAGAGTCCGGTGGTGTTACGTTGCAGCCTGGTTTACAACGTGGTACTAAGTTACATGTTTTTGTGATTGAACTGTTCTGGCGCTTTATTATATTTGATTTGAGAAACAATGGGTTTTATCACATACAAAAAATAATCTACACTTAACGTAACGTACGTTAAGATACAATATCAAAAATTTGAGTTTGTAATTTTTGCCTTCCTTTTTCCTTCCGGCCGACTTTTGTATCCTTTAAACAGATTTAAATGAATGATAAGTAGGTAGTATTTTGTTCTCAATAACTAAATTTTTTAATCTAAAATACGCGCATATCAATCAGCCTCATTTAAATGAACAATGTGCAAAACAGAAACACTTAATTATGAGCGTCATTAAGGTAACATAAAACCCAAAAAAATGTATAACTATCATTTAAGGATTGTAGGTTGCCCTACATTGTTACACGCAGTTGTTTTTTTTATTTTTTTAATGTCGATGATATTATAAATGATTGACTATCCTTGTCCAAATATCCAAATTTAAATTTAAATCCTATTGCATATATAATAAAATCGGCATACGTATCGCAGACCGATTATACCATGCTGTCCTTATAGTCTTTAAAACACTGATTACGCCTTTCAACGCTATCCATTTTACAGACGTAATTTAGACGTCAAAAAGTAACAGTGCTTGGTGAAATAGACCATTAGCACATAGTAGTAGATTGTTTAGGTATTAACCGTGAGCCGTAAAATGGGCAGCAGTGTAATCAACCTCGATGCGTTCCGATCGAAGGAGTATTTAAACTGCATTATTCATTCATATTCTCTTTGCTATCACGATGTTGTGTTTGACGCACGCGCCGTACGATACAATACATAATGAATGCATGAATGAAAATTAGGCGTTATGTAGGTAGATAATAAAACTATGAATGAAATTCAATAATTAAGGGATTAAAAAGATAAACCGTCGTAGTTGTACGTACATCACATGGTAGCTTAATAGTTTTACTAATAGTGCCTATTTTACTACGTTGCTTAATTTTTATCATAACAGTTTGGTAATCACTCTCGTAGCAGAAATTATATCGCTCGATCGAAATCGATTTAAAACAAGTTTATGTGAAAATCCAATGAAATCTAACCAACAGTTAACTATAAACGAGTTAATTAAACAAAACGTCTCGATTGAGCGTTGATTGAATAAAGTCGTTTAACAGTCCCATGATACAATTAAAGCAAATTTCCGTGCTCATAGAGCGCTCGAACACTAGTCACATGTGAACTCGTAGCATTTCAGGATCACGCGCTCGCGCGATACTCTTAATGCCTAAGGGAGTAAAGTCCAGTTTTCCATTCAGCGTAAAAGCCCGGTGCACCGACCGATGTTCGCAATTTACTACGTAATAGGTTTGTTTATTTAATTGTGTACGACATAAATATTAATCGTCGATCGCCGACCGTCGAGAAACTCAGCGGGGTATCGCCGGGTTATTTATGTATTGTACACACGAGGAAACCTGACTAACAAACTGATTTAAATACTGTGAAGTAGGAGGTTTCTTGTTAATAAAATAAATGATCATTGGTCTTCGGCGAGGGAAACTGCTTTGATGTTTTATTTACAAGTTGGCCCGCTTGGTGGTTATACGTCTATTTGTAAACGTTCAATGTATCTGCTTCCCATATGTCTTCTATGATATGTGCTTGAAATTGTAATTGTTTTCTATTCAAACTGGCAAACGATTAATCTCAGTATCAATTTGTTTGTTGTTTTATTCTTCAGTACCATTGGCAAAATTTACCTATGAGACAAAGGGGATGAAGAATGTAGCTCACTAGATAAGACATACCTACTCGTATTTTCAAAAGTGATTCATAAATTATCATTAATATTAATTACTAAGTAGTTTCCAGTACAGCTACATGTAGGTATAATTTAATTTACTTTAACAAACAAATAGGTAATGCCCGTTGTCAACTGAAACCGCATTTTACTCATTGTGCAATAAGTAAGAAGCAATAGGGTATTAAACCTTTAGATATGCCGGTTGTCTTTTGTTAGCCGCACAAAGGGCTTACCACTTCATACTTGCCAACCTCCTGCCTCCTGCCAAGCAGAGCCGGCTCAATTGTATATATAAAAGAAAGTGTCGTAAGTTAGCACAACACTGCGCCACGCTGATGCATTTTATAACCCTCGCCTTTCTATGCGGTGGACGTTCAAATTTACGTTGCGTTTCGATTTAATGACATACTGTCGAGTCCAGTGCCCACGACTTCATCCGTATGTGCCTGGGGCATGTTAGACAGATTTACTATATTATTTTGTCATCTAACGCTTTTGCCGTCTGTTTTATTGGACAAGATAAATGTTCGACGGTTTGCTTTCGGCTTTCAGACTGCCGTAATTGTGCTGCTTAGTTAAAATTGGTTAAAAGATTACATACGTTTCATTATATTTTCATTTTCACACATTATTTACTCATAAGCATTATACCGTTGCTTTGTTTGGGTTATTTTAGCAAGTATTTGCATTTACTCAGTGAAGATCTTGGTCAATGTTTAAAATTTATATTATAACTTATGATTTTGACTTGTCAACCATAACTCTTAAATTTACTTACTTCCTTAGACCGTTATTTACCTAGAGGTTAAATAGGTGCGCTTATGTCACTTATATAACCATTAGCCATCCAATTCGCGTCCCATGCACCGTTCGAAACGTATGCACTTTCCAACGGTTAAATAATAATGATCTATTGGGAATTACAGTACGCATACGATCGTGCGTTTTCAATATTAATACCTAAGGCTGTTCATCAATTCGGTCACGTTTTTATAGCGTCCTTTATAAGAACTAACGGATACTCATAGTTCTTGTAAGTGGGTCTACACCTATAGTATTGGGGTCGATATTTGGGCACCCTTTCACTTATTGTTCGGTGTGCCCGTTTGTGTTGTGTTAATAAGGCTTATCAGTAGGTCAAGGGATTAGGTGTGCTGTAAATAAATGTAGAAATGTATGGATATGAACACCTAGCGGAGAAGACCTACATTGTTTGTTAAGCGTATTGATGATGGGTTTTACACTTTTACCATGAAGGTGTTACGAAACACACAATTGTTTCCCGTTTGTATTGAAACTAAAGCTAGATTTCCCAAACCCAACTTAAATATGATCCAAATTGATTTAAGTAAAATGTATTCTTAGTTGTTCTGTGCAATATATTCGTAAACCCACATTTTAATAAAAAATATGTACTTTTACTTTACATTTAGGCAAGCAATAAAAGCTGGTTAGGTAATACCTAATAATGTTGTAGAACTTTCATTATAATCACTAAGTACGCCCGTATTTAAATAATACATGTAGACAAATCACGACATGAGGCTACATTAGTATTGACATTGACATTACATATTCAATGAATGACTTGTAAAGCCGTGCCACACGTGGGTGCGTTAACCTGCAGCCAATAGCCATCGGTCGGCTATTGTTACCACCCTTGTCACTATTATCGGTGTCCCCAGTTTCGTAATCGTGTGTTGACAGCTTTATTTTTGTTTAACCGTGGAATTTCGTTGACAAAGAGATGGCTTTTAAGTGCATTGCGCGGTTAATGGTTTTCTATTGAAATTTTAGAATAATGCATTTGAGGTTAATTATTTCTGGTCGACTGTCGACTTTCAAATTTCTTTCTGGGGCGAGTATTTAAACATTATATACGCATTGCCTACGGAAATATATTTTTCATCGGGAACACTCAGTTAAGTAGCTTACAGGCAAAAGTAAAACTAGTTAAGTAATATTTTCTGACATACCTACTCTAATTCCATGCCCTAATTCACTTTTTTTCCCGTTACCAAATCACCGTTTGATAATACTTATTCTTATTTAATTTATAATATGAACATTCTTGTTTAAGGAAACTCAACCAAGTTAAAGTAATATCAGCCGTTAAATGATTCCTCAATAACATTTCTATTATTAGGCCCACTGTTATCTACATATATTATATTACATTAGTGTCACTGACCCGCGAATGTCATTTCATATTTAGTAAGTTTACCCATTCGGCTACGGGAAGCTAAAGGTTATTTTAGGCGTCGCCATCTGCCGCTCGTTTTCCTGTCGTTCATGGACCATTTGGAACTCGTATACTTGTACGAGTAAATTCATATACATATAGCTCGCTTATTGCAAGTTACTCGCACGTGCGGGTAAGACGATCTCACTACACGTCCTCTACAAGCTGCGAGCTATGCTAATATAAATATAATCCACCCGCCTACCAGCACCATGGTGCACAGCGCCGCGCCGCCTTCGGCTTTTGAGTAAAATTGCAAGTTTTAACGTGTTTGTATAGCTCAGGTGAAAACGAATTTAAAACAATTTTAACGGACCATTTTATTTAGACGATTGTGCATTAAGTATACGCGAATATTCTAGAAATTATACATTATGTGTTTAGTTATTCTCTAGCACTACAAAGTATCAATTTCAGTATGAGCGCATAGTTAAGAATTTAAATGATCAGTTACTCTGATTTTGATTCTACATACCTCCTAGTTAGATATAGTTGGTTGTTATGTAAGCTTTTCCTGTTGGTTGATTACTGCATTCTTATCTACAATATGCCGGGATTGCAGGGCTTAGTGAGAGTGTTATCTATTTTATCATAGCTATTGCACATTTATGCAAATATTTATAAATCTTTATAACAACCTAGCTGTCATAGCTAGAATATGAATTGCGCAGTTATTGAAAAGGATGATTCTAGCACGAAATACCATGTATTGTTTCCTTGTTTTATTTGCAATAAGTTGTTAAGGAAAATTTGGTGATTGTTAAGGAAATTTCGCATATGTATTCATAAATGACTGGTATTTTTTTTCATTTTTGAGAAATGCTCGTAAAACAGTACCATTGTAGTTCAGTATTTAGTTCAAAACTTTCACAAAGTGCTTGCATCCTGTAAAGTTTCCACGCATAACTAATGCTATTTTACTGACAATTAAGACCATAAACTGTGGAAGTTAATGTTATATTACTTGCGTTTATTTACTTGCGTTTATTCTCGTGACGTTCTGAAAGCCAGCAAAGAAATACGCTCAAAAGCGAAACAGGAGATTTCAGTTCAAAATATTAACTGAATGGCAATATACTAAAAAAGAGCTTTGTAAAATAAGACTCAGAATGTCGACTATTTGAAAAAGTAATCGCATAGGTGTGTAACCTACCGATCATACGTTTTTGTTTTGTTGATCATATTATGTCCATAAAATAGGAGAAGTCAGTATATCGCTTGTGTTAATCGATTTTCACGATTACAAAATTACGTGCAATTACGTACGGCGGACCCTGTAAGTGCACGCGTTAACATGGGAGGCGCGTACGCACAGGCGCCTCCTGACATCGATACATAAATTCGATCCCACGATTCGATTCGATCGCTGTAATTACTGGCAACGTCGTGTACTTAATACGGGGACTTCCGACGATTATCCATACGGCCCTCGTTATTATGGGAATTGATTTTATTGAGAAACGGCTAGCCATGGCAATTTCGTAATGCGTTTTACTTGTTGCTTGGCTAACTGCTGGGTTGGGTACTTTACTTACTCTCTAGTCAATAGGATACACAACCATGTATTAGGAAATAGTACTAACGTTCTTTATATTACTGGGTTGTTTTATGCTTTATTTGTAACCAGTCTACGTGCGATCGCTAATAGAACACCAAATAATATGCCTATTTATCTACAAATCTTTGGCGTACTGTATGGCTAAATTAGTTATAGATTGGTTAACGATGTCTTGGTGATAAAACATGTCATATCAAGCCGCTGTAAATACATATAACTGTATTAATAGATAAAATCACACTCAGATAGAATTGATATGATCAAATACTTAGACCGTGAGGTGAGGTATACATAGGTAGGTATCTCGTAAATGTAAAGTATTGAAAAGTAATCATGTTATAATCAATGTAAAAATCATTAACATGCTCAGATACTGTCAGTCTATTTCTACGAGGTCCATATTGATCTCAGTATATTTTATTTGCTTTTGTCAATTACTTATTAGTCTTCTGTACCTATTCTCTCCTAACAGTCTGCCACTCATAGGTTATTCACTTGTCAGTTCACTGGCTCAGATTTGTATCAAATCATTGTAACATTAATCTGCAACGCAACGTGTACCGCGACGCGCAAGTCATCTCCGATTTAAGATAACATAGATCAAGTCTACAACCGCAACCATTTTAGCTGTCATGAGTAATTAGTGGCGTACTGGTTTCGAGGCGATACATCGTTCCAAATAAAACTGCATAAACTAAAACAATAGATCAGTTTTATTTGATCCTTAACGTCAGGCATCACGGTTAATGTTTTCGTTTTTCTGAAACGACTTAGTGCATTTTAGTTTTAAATCTTTTTTGTATGATATTGTATAATTACACGCTTCGGCACACGTGGCGTGGACGATGATCCCAGAATAGTAAAAGATGGCTATTTTGAGAGTTTTCGTATCACAGGGCAAAGGAATGACATATCGAGCATTAAATTTATTTTAACAAGTAATTTTAATCTTGTTCTTGAACCAAACTTACAGCATTATTTACTGGTAAAAGCGTGCGTATATTTTACAGCGTTTGTTACCCTTGTTCTCCAATTTTGACTAAAATTCGGCGACAGCACTTTTCCTTAGCTTAAAATAAAGTGATTAGTAAGTAACACCCTGCCTGCATTATTATACGAAACTGTTGACTTCAAAAAAAATATCTGCAAAATATAATTAATTGACTAGTGGCACCACGGGACGGGAGTTCCTACAGGAACAGTCACACCCAATGTCCAATTAGAGGTAGTACGTTTGAACGCAACTTCGCAATCTCGCTCATCTGCCGCCGCCGTCTCAGCGCAACCCTATTACTTGACTCGTTCCGATTGCACGTTCTCCAACGAAGATAAATAAGCCCGGAATCATGAAAAGACTAGTACATAACCGTCGATGCAATCCGCTGACAACAAACTGAAGCTAGATATCGCAATGAAGCTGGGAAACACACGAAGCGTTTCTAACGAGAATGTTGCAATTTTGCCAGGTATTTAAGACCAGCCTTTGAGAAACCACAATCATTTGAAATGCATCCTCGTGAAATACGAAATGATATTACGCTGTGAATAAGGAAATGCAACTTTTCTTTTGCCGCACTGGTCAATTGGAAATATCGTCAACATATTCTGTTCTGTAATGTTTTTCAAATGGGGCCTGTCATGGGAATGTAAACCAAAAGTCTACAATTTCAGTCAAAATGCACTATATAATTTCAAATAAGCTGCTAACTGTAGAATTATAACATGATGACGTTTAGTGGCTCTAATTTTCATTTTCGTTCCGCTGGCTGGACGTGCTCGAGTGGCATGCGTTGTCCGACACGCAACAATACACATTACCTTAGATTCTAAGGGTAGAACATTCCAGTGACAGGAACCGCCGCGCGTCCACCAGGACAATGAGACCTGTGTTGTCACTGAAAGTTGCCTTTGCGATGTCTCCGCGACTATCGTGAGTGGTCCTCGGTTCGCTCTGTTTATTGGCAATCAACCATTAGCCAGCCGTCTAATAAAGATATAAATTACGAAAAGTTAATTAAAACGCTTATCTGTTGCAACACGCCCGCGATCTCGGCCGCTCGCTTATTTAGAAAATTGAATGATTTATCGGGGAAAGGCCGGGAATCTGTTAACTAAGACGAGTGAGACATCACTGTTATGACTTTGATGGATGCTATGACGGTGACTATCAATTCGTTACTAAATACATGACGTTAACACTTGAATTTTAGCAAACTCACCCGAACAAGAACTTAAGTAGGTATTTATTCACTCCGTTTTTTTGAACTTTCTCTCAAACGAGTCACGTTTTAAAATCGTGAACGTTGCTTTTTTAGCCCCGTTTGAACGAAATATTTTTTAAATTGGTATCAGTAGTATAATTATTGTAGATGCCTCGTTAACAATTAAAAACATATCAATTCAATAACATAAGTAAGCATAGCTAGAAAAGTTGGAATTTAAACTTATACAAAATCTAATCACAGCCAATAGGTAGGTGCGTATTTTACAGTAACCGCGATTTTACGGTTCAATACATTTAAATTAAATGTTCTACTGACTGCTAATCCAAGTACTAGAGATTTTCACCTCTTCAAACGACTATAATCTAGGTATACGACTGCGATAAACTGTAATGCTCGGTGACAGTCATCATAATCCCGCCACACAAGCAGCCCCGTGAGACCGCGCGCGCGTCACGCCGGCGTCCGCGCATAACGGAAGAGCGTGACAGTTATTGTGCTAATGGACTTCCGTGTCTGCGGAATCTATGGGATAGCTGGGATACTGTCATGAAAGAAATGTGCCTGAAAATAGGCAGGCTTGGATAGCTAGTATTATATGTCGTGAAAGAAATGCGCCTGAAAGTTATCGCTAGTTTGAAGTTTCGGACACAATCAATGGAGCGCAGCAATCGTTTACTACAAGATGGACGTTCGTCGTTGAAGGCACCAGCAGTGGACGTCTCTGTAAATTCAGCTGAGAAGATAAGTTTTTTTACTGTGCTAGTATTTTAATCTCGAATGTCTTAAGTCACCGACTATCAGGGATCTTTTGAGTTGCTTATTTATCCACCAATGTTATGCCGTTTTGGTAATCCTGTCTATAAAATGAAATATATGCCATCCATTTTCTATTCTGAAACCACATTGACAATGAGGTCATATAACACTTAATGATCGGTCTCTGATCTATTGTGCACTAAATACCACGAGAGCTTACGATTATTCCAATGAGTCTTTGAGGAAGCGCATCAATGCTTTCCCTTTAATGAGCATTGCATGAAAGAATATTTACATCACCCATCGCCGCAGAGGTGAAAGGGGCAAGGGGTTTGCACAATCGGCTGATTAATGCAGTCAAGATGGCGTGGCGTGAGTTCGCAATGCAACATCACAGTAGAGTCGTGTTTAGTACCTTAGCTTTTCAAACAAAATCAAGGCATTGGATAAGGAACGGTGTATTCATGATAGCTTTGGAGTGTAAGCAAGATTCAAGTGCCATGCTGATGATGGTACGAGTATAGACTGCATATACTGTCTTTATTTTACTGTAACGATTCGCACAAAAGAAGGTTTCCGGAGGTTTTCACTTTTCAGTAAGTATTACTTGAAAGGTTTTAAGGAGACTCCTCCCTCGCGTCGCGACGACGTTCGTGACTACTGCTTTTGTGTTTCACTTTTGTAAATTTATGTGATTGAAATACTGTGACACTATATTATCATTATCATGGACAGTTGTGATTATATGGCAGGATCAAATAGTACTAATTCGATTTTCACTCATTTCTAACACAGTCTCTTTCAGACATAAGTGACGTAACCAGTGATCGGCACGGCCCGTGAAACATTGCAGTATTCGAAGTAAAAAAAAAAAGTTATTTTATTAGATATAAAAACATTATTATAATACACTCAATATAACTATTATATTTATGTTCATATTAAAATTACTATAGGTAACCCGTGGCGTTGCACAGGCCGTGCCGATCACTGGACATAACCTACACACCTAATTGAAGTACTCAAATTAATTAATTGAGTATTAAATTTTTATCAATTGAAAGTAACTCCATCATTTCCTATTTGTTAATGTATTCACTCCTACGTATAGACATTTTCAAACTCATTTCTCATTATACGGACTCAGTTATAGATCTAGCGTTGATTTTCGTGTACATTTGATTTATGAGTCAATATATAATTTTCAATTTCTATCAAGAAATTGAGCAGTCAGAAGCGGGATCAGATAATATATATAGGTAGAATGTAGCCGACAGGCAGCGTATGAGTGACGGCCATGCGCGCTGACAGCGGCCATTAGCAAGTGAGCTGCTGCTGATAGATTTATGATGGAAATGTTGACTGATGCTGAATGCGTCAGCTTAAGCGACAAACGTAGTCTAGAGTAGTTTCAGGTACCCGGTAGCCTTCAGTTTATATTCCTATCAGTTTTGACGACGCGTTTGGCTCGGTTTGTAGACACCTGCCTACTGAGCCGGCGGTCCCGGGTTCGAATCCCGGCCGAGCCAAATATTTGTGTGATGAACTCGAATATTTGTGCTTGGGTCATGGTTGTTATATGTATTTAAGTATATATTAATCTATATAAGTACGTATATCGTCGTCTAGTACCCACAACACAAGCCTTCTTGAGCTTAATTTGGGACTAGATCGATTTGTGTGAGGTTATCTGATATTTATTTATTTATTTATTTATATAGAATGTAGGTAGCCGACAGGCAGCGTATTAGTGACGGACATGTGCGCTGACGGCGGCCATTAGTAAATGAGCTGTTGCTGATAGATTTATGATGAAAATGTTGACTGATGCTGAATGCGTAGCTTAAGCGACAAATTAAGTCTAGTGTAGTTTCAGGTGCCCGGTAGCCTTCAGTTTATATAGAATGTAGGTAGCCGATAGGCAGTGTATGAGTCACGGACATGTGCGGTTGTGCGCTGACAGCGGCTGTTAGCAAGTGAGCTGTTGCTGATAGATTTATGATGGAAATGTTGACTGATGCTGACTGCGTAGCGATATTAACTTACTCTTAGTATAGCGTTAGGTAGAGAACCTTATTAGGTTCTCATTTAGAAGATGGTTTTGTAAAAACGATATTGAAAAAAGTAGCAAATACAAATAATATCAGTTGCGCGGCAGCGCTAAAGAAATATCTGCACACGGATTGAGCCTACTCACTTCTCCTTGCAGAGCTATAGAGAAGGTTTTAAAACTCTCTAAAGTAAGCAAGTAGAATGGAATTGGTTTTTATAAATGCCTCCTCACTGCTAAAGAGAAATAATCTTCGAAGAATCTCGAAATCCTTGACCTTCAAATGCTGAGCACATATACATTCAACGAAACTGTTCGGAAGATGGTCCGAGAAAACATAATATACTTTCACACAGAGAAACTCATACGCGGGTTTCTTATTGTTATTAATGATCAGAAATCGTACGAACATAGTCATAAAACGTAATAAGTAAATCTGATATGAACGCAACATTAATCCGGCAATGTTCGCGTGTATCGATTACAGCCTGCTCGCTACATCACCTCGCGGCATCCGAATTCCCAACATGTTTCCCATACTATAAGAAATAGAAACGAGCAAGTAATAGAGTGTGAAAATTCCACAGCCACCAGTAACTGTGATTAAAACACGGATCCATTTATTATCTTCAATCAAGCCAATACTTTAATTAATTGTTATTTCTTCGATCGAAATCCGCTCAGTGGAGGATGAGATATGGGTTTCATGGAAAGTTTTGATAGTGCGCTTTTATTTGTGATATTTATAGTTGTAATGCAATTTCTAGTATTTACTTACTGTTCATGTATTTACTGTACTTTACTTAATGTTCATCAATTTACTTATAAGTACGAACAATATTTTTACGATCATAAATAAACACAATTTTACGATCGGTAAAATAAAATAAACATTATTTTTGAAAAATAATTACGTTCTTCATATTCAGTCCTTTCTCCGTATATAAATAAAAAAAAAAGAAAATATTATGGGAAAATCATACACAAACCGACCTAGGCCCAAACTAAGCAAAGCTTGTACTATGGACTAGACGACGATATACATAATATATAGATAACATCCATGACCCAAGAACAAATATTCGAGTACATCACACAAATATTTGCCCCGGCCGGTGTTCGAACTCAAACCCAGGCAGGTGTCTGCAAACTGCGCCAACCGCGCCGTCATATAACATATTTCACGATCAACTGTGAATGAAATCAAAATAAAAATGTGGGATGACAAATTACGATTGTTACTTTCTCTAATAAATATATCTGTCAAAACAGGCAGACTCAGATGTCTGAATCTGAAAAAAAAAACAAGAGAACCCTCTTACTCGCTGTTAAAGTTCGCATTCACACGTAGCTCATGAACGACACGCCGGTCAAAAGTCAATTTCGTGATTATTTCTCGGGGATTAAGCCTTAATCGTTCCGAGTGCCCGCCGCCGAGCTGTCCGCGACCACGTGACGGGATGACAGATCTTAATGGATGAACATTACGGAATCAAATTATTGAGACGTGATTTTGCTTTTACTGCTATGCATAGCAAAATACCTACCGACACGTTTGTCGCGAAATTGAGCTAAGATTGGAGTAGTTTTGATACATTGGAAACTAGCGAAGATGAAGCAGTAGGTATACTCGACTGCAAATTATTGTCCATGACCTTCGATTTTCTCCGAGTTTGATAGCAGTTAAAAATACCTTCACAGGGCACAATGACATTTTCAAATTGTCTAAAGGTTCGCGGAGATTTTATATCTTGAAGCTTAACTTCTTCTTTAAATTTAGAGTGTCGTCCATTTTTAATGATTACGGAAGCTCATCAGTATGAAACGCAGCTTGCAGATGGGCTGCAGAGCGCCAGCTTAAGGACTCTCCTCACGTTGTTCCTGCGTAAACAGCGAGTAACGTGCGCATTCAATAATGTAGACGCGCCTTTACTAGAATATTCATAAGAGCACTCCTAACCTCACGAGTTGTAGTTATTTTGTACAAGTGTAAGGCCTAATTCGTTTTGCCATTGTGCGTCCGTCAAATGATGTGAAAGTAACCTTGAGGTCCGCGGGTTAGCTGCCAACATTTGAGGTTTTTACTTCCGTTTTTTTTTGTCAGTTGATGAATCGACGTTTTGTTCGAATTAGCGGTCTTGTAGAAAGTTTCGAAATACTTAGCCGTTCAGGTGCTACAAATTCTCAAACCGTAGTCAATGGTTAAGTAATTGCGGTTATTCTTGGCTATAAAACTGAATCATAACCGTAGAATCTAATACATAAAATGGAGTCTTAGTTTACCGTATTCAGGATAATAATTTCTTATGACACAAACAGGAGACGTTCGTAAATAATGGAAGTATTTAACTATTTACCCAACCACAACTTTCCGGTTTCGTCATATTCTGATGGACGTACCGTATAATAAAATTTTGATACGGTATATTTTGTGTAGACAAGTGCTCAAATTATTGCGTCGTGACGTTCATCGGACTTCAGTTTTTCCACCACTTTTGTAACAATGGCCATATGATAAATATGTTGAAAGCATATTGTTTACATATTTACATCTCGAAAATTGTTTGACTGTTTCATTTAAAGAAAATAGAAACATCCCTATTCCCGATAGTGAACGTTCTTTGGATACCAAATTCAAACGAACATGTGCCCATAATTATCTATTTCCGTAAATGGTATTTGTAAATGTGTTAGGATGCAGGAAAGACGGGGGTATGCCCGTTGCCCTCGCGCAGCGGTCGTCAACGTGTTCAGAAATAGACGTAGATGCGATGTTATAAGCTTCTAATTTTATAGTGACGACACGTCCGGCTGCAGCCACTGCATTACGTATCAACTGTTTACAACCTCTGGAACATGTCTGGCCGAGGATGGGTATTTAAAGCATGTTATGTTTATACCTACATCTAAGCGCGATGTTTGTGAGGTCCTCATTATCATAATATCCTTTTGTAGGAGGCTGGACAATTACCCATGGCATGTGCTCGGCGGTACAACTAAAATAAATATTAACTAAATAATTACAATATGTAACAAGAATTGAAAAAGATTGAAATAAATAGAATAATTAGGTACTAACAAGTAAAGCGAACATTATACAAATGGTATTATTGACGATGATAATTTTATAAACAATGATGTTGTTTGTCGAAAATATTCACTTGTATAAACCCTAATTAAATTTTTAACAATATCGTTTTATGACGTATCATGTTTACGAACGGTATATGTATACCTACGTAAAACGAATATACATTGCTGTAGCAAATTCTCGCCATATGGTAGAGAATGACGACTTAACTCTTAGACAGCCATATAAAGTTTCCTTATTGTTTTATTTCTACGAATAGAGCGAAGCCTTCGTGACAACATTTTCGGCGAGAATGTTTTTCGTGACTATGATTACGTCATTTGTCGAAATGGGGACGATGATACACGTCATGTGAGACACAAAATTGCAAAAAATATTTCTGAATAGAAAAGAATATTCTCCAATTAATCCCCATCTCACCAATTTGAAACCAAAGGATGTATTCAGAGATACTATCGCACAGGGTGTGCTGTGCGTCTCAAATCTTAATTATTGTTATTGATTTACGAGTTGATCTATCCGGGACTAAAAACAAATGATTTAATGCTGACAGAAATGAAAAAATACCTAAATTTTACTAACATTTACGGTCGTTTGCAAAACATAATTTGTTCTTAGGGTTTCGGATACAATATCTAATATTGTACCTAATATCTAGTATGTGTACTTAAGTTTTTTTTTTAAATATAAGCTCAAGTTTACCACTTTATTGAAGTTCTTCAAAATATTTTTGCTTTAGTGGTTCAAATATAATAAGCGTAATAAAGTCGTGCGCATTCGTTTTCATTATTCAAAGCAATGGGACGAATCCTGCTCATTTTTTGCAATCACTCACCGGTGAAAAAGCGAATTCGTTAGTTTTTACAATCACGCCACTTTCTATAATAATCATAATAAGTTACTTATGTAACGGCAAAAAGTGTTACATTGTCGCTTGAAACGAAAGCAAAAGTTTGAAAACTGTTGTTACAGTTTGAACGTGTTTTTATTTTTTGTGTCATTGTGGGAATATTTGACAACAATTGCTATTATGTAATAGATTTGAATTTTCTACTCTAGTTCTCGGATTGATAAAAAATCAATCCTTACCTTGAGTCTAGCAATTTGCTCATTTCGGATCAATTAGTAGGTAGACACCGTTCTGATAACGCTGGTTTTCTGTATAAAATGAAGATTATTCGCGAACATTTGCGTAATTTATTCATCCATTCCTGTACAACTGTCGATGCAATATATGGTACTCAAATATGTGACTATAAAATTTGATAGGCCCGAATATCGACTAAACTCCAGTCGCCAAGTGCTCCGTACCTGCCTCGGAAATCGCCAGCAAATTTCTCTAAAAATCACGAACCCTATCAATTTTTATGATAAACTAGCGTTTACCTGTAGCTGCACTCCTTTCGTCGGCTATTATGTATAGGTACTATGTTTTAATCCATAATCTAATCTGTGTGCCAATGTCATTTGATATTTACCACTCGCTTTTCGGTGAAGGAAAACATCGTGAGGAAACCACCTAAGCCCAATAAGGCCTAGTTTCCCCTCTGGGTTGGAAGGTCAGATGGCAGTCGCTTTCGTAAAAACTAGTGCCTACGCCACATCTTGGGATTTAGGTAGCCGACCCCGACTGAGAATTCATTCTCAAAAAAAAAAAAAAATGGGACAATGGCTAGGAGGATGGATGGATACTAAATATAGAGTGAACAAAACAATGTATTTACGCAAGTGCCGGTTTTCCCTTACCACATTGTTTCCAGAGCTTTAGGCACGCTTGTGATACTTGGAGCAGTGTGTTTTATATGTATGTACAGCGTTTAATTATTGCGTCGAGGTAAATTTTGCTTTCTTGTACAGTCAGTTGGACACGAAAATAATCCCCTACGATAAATCCGTGTTTTGCGGGACTAAGCTGATAAGTCGAGAAAAAACTTGAAACAATTTGAACGGGAAACAGATTGAAAAAAAAAGAAACAACAAATTCGTAGGTAATATACTTGGTTTTCTGAATGAATATACCATACTCGTAGGTATGATAGTGTATCTAGATAATTCTCTGTTTTACCAAATGTATTAGGCTCCTTCAGTCTTTCATGTAGTCGGCTAACGCTGGAAAAACCAGACTGCTGCCTTGCCTTGGTAACGATGTCCTCTATCTCTTATTGACATCTGTTTTAAGCATATGTTTCATAAAATTTCTTCACCGTTTCAAAGACTAATTAGAGCCGGTTAAATGTTTACTTAGTAATAAATCTATCATATGTAACGAATTTATGTATACGCCCTGAATTCCAATTACGGTTCTGTTATTTATTTAGAAAGCTTCCCTGCTACGTATACTTATTTCGATTACCATTAATAACCCTTCTAGTCTTCTGCTCATCATTTCAACGTCGTTGTTATACGAGTATCTATTTCATGTTTTCATATTTATTTTGAACATATTTTTTTATAGTTAAAGGTGAGTTTGCAATTGTATATTAAGTTAAGAGAAAGTAAACTATATAAAGGAAAAGACGGGTCAGAAGTAATTAAAAACTGATAGCTAACTCTTAAGTGATTAATCCGTCATGGTTAGTGGGACGGCGTTGAATCAGAAGTGTACAAAGTTCTAGACGGTGCGAAGTAGCACGGCGGAGTGGCCTACAAAGAACCTTGTCGTCGTAAGTTGGAGCGTAGACGTTTCAAGACGGACCCTATCCGTCATTTGGTTTACTTAGTCTTGGGAGTTATTGCAGTGCTCGAAGTTTTAGAAATGTATGTTACCGGTTACGTTTAATCATATTGTCGTTGAAAAAGTTGTACTTATGTTTATTATTTAATTAATCCATAACTTTATAAGTACTGAGATTGGTTTGTGGATCAAGTGCCCAATTCCATTACCTACTCTTCCTTCCTTCCATATTATGAATACCAAAGTGTATTATATGTTCTTTTCTCGCATAACAACAGCAATGCAGCAAGCCTCTCCTGCATATAGTAATCCAATGCCGATCTGAAGATACATGACAAATTATCTGTGACTGGCCGAGACGGATATGCGTGCGAGAGTGATTAACCCGTCGCGCGACAAACGTGACCGCCATAGCTCCGCTAAATCTACTAGCCTCCTGCCTTAACAAGTCGTGAAGTATTAGTCAAATAAATCCATTTAGTTTCAAACTAGAACGACAAACGCTTTAGCAACGTGTCGGGCGCATCTTCCTGTAGTAATTATATATTGGATGTTTCCCAGCACGCGTGACCGACCGGCCCACATACTCGACACGGACTCACGGTACCTTTGAAGTGCTCGTCCGTAATTTTGCGACGCACCGATTTTTTCTGTCCAATAATCTATTGGCACCGTCTCATGCCAAGTATGTTGCAGTCTATTTCAACAGGAACTAAGATCGTTGGTTACAAATACACTCCGTTCAGTCTCGGATAAGATCAATGTGCGTCCAAATTAAGTAACGTACAGGAAGCATAGCTTCTCTCGCTGTTTTTGTCACGGACTTCATCAATACCGGTGCAAAAACGTCACTCGAACTGTTGCTCAACATTTAATTTCACACTTTCCCATTAAAATAGGAGCGTTCGAATCGATGATTGTCTTGTTCGCTTCCGTTCGGTCGTTTTAGTCCCCGATTCGTTCCGCCGCACGCGCACTGCGATCTTGGTTTTTGCAAAGACTATCGAATTAAAGAGTTGAGCAATTCAATGTACCTCGTTACCAAACAATGGGAAGTGTATCATACAATCGACGATTGCATTTGCATTTTACATTGCGAGATAGTGGTTAGATTTGTAAAACGTGATTTGCAGTATCGGTGCGATATTCTTTATGCAAACTGCTTGAATATAAATGTTCAAATTCAAATCGACTTAAACATAACATTTTTTGTAGCCTATATGAGTGTCCCACAATACTGAGCAATGGTCTGTGACAATAGAGTAATAAAATTAGTTTAAACTTAACACTATTTGAAAATTTTAAATGTTGTCAATTTGCGACAACATTTAAAATGTAACAACAAAATCTTATTGTGTTATATTTCCACAGTCAGTTTCGTAGATATTCGTTTCTGATTGTGTTGATTATACACCTTTACATTTGTTTAAACTCTCTTCTTGCACAATTCAACAGTGTTTTTTGCCCAAAACGTGATTGATAAATATGAATTACCATGCTAGAAAAGACTAATTTGAATGTCAACACATTCGCACATAAGTCGCTGTCAACGTTAATCTATTCATCAAGCAGAAAGGATTAGCATACTCTTGGCGGTCTGCTCGATTCCATGAATCATCGCTGACATCGGTTGTTGACAGAGACTTTCAATTTTTATTGAAAGACAAGTGCCCGTCTATCTCAATGCATTTAGGTCCGTGGATTGAAGAGGATTTCTTGAATGTAGATTTAACGCCCTGACTTGCACTTATTAAAGTGAGTGTCTAAAAATTTAAGCACTCTTAGCATATAGTTAATTTAGCTATCTAATACTTTTATATAAGAATAAAGATATTAATTGCAAGCTTTTATATAGTTTCACCTGTCACGGTGTGTAATCAGATCTTGCAAGATTATTTTCACTTACATCCAATGGTCGCACACACTTTGAATTACGTATTTAGGTGAATGCTGACCAAGCAAGAATAAAAGTACCTACCTACCTTCAATAAAAACACTTGTATTAAGTATTATTCTTAACAACAACCTTTAGTTGAAAAAAAAGCATGTCATATGTTCATGTCCAACGGATCGCTATTCAGTTCTTAATATTTTTTTCCACCTCGCATCTAGCCGAAAAGCTAAAAGAACATAGTTTTATTTTATACTCGTTGGTTCCATACTGTCTCTATTACCGATCAATGTAATGGGACCCTTTAGGTTAGATTGGAGATTGAGAAAAAGTGGAACTATGTAGATGTAATTCTGATTATTTTAATGGCTCAATATTAGGTATACGTTCTTGAGCTTCATTTGGGATTAGATCAATTTGTGTGAGGTTGTTCGATATTTTTACGTCGACGGCCATTTAATACGTAATACCATTGAACTTCCTCTAAGCAATAGAAAACAGAACCCTCTGATTCCGATGCCTACTTGCACTTAACAGTTTTTTTTGCATGGTTCTTTGTCCATCGCGATTCAGAGCGAGACCGGTACGGTACCGTTTCTTGCCGCCGTTCTGCGCAGCCAATGCTCGCCTACTGATTACCCGAAGCCGAGTGACCGGAACACTCTTATGGGTTCATTATATATGCGACTTTGCTATTATCTTTTCTATTAACGTTTCCAATGCACTAATTGCTTTATAACTTGCTTTGGTAATGATTTGCGTTAGGCATCCGGCTGTTATCAGGAATCAAAAATCATTTCGTGTATCATTTAATCTGCTTGCCTTATATCAGTAATAAAAATCGACCAGTTAATAACATCTTTAGTACAATATTGGCGGTTATTTTTCTTATCAAAATGTTTATTCTTAACCAGTACTTCTTTTTTTCCAGGTACGTAACATTTCAAGACAACTTACAACTAGAGCGTTCGATTGATTGGTATGTAATTTATAGATATTGGTGACAACTTCACGATCGATGGCATTATTTCTAATGAAAGAAATGTAACGTGGGAGAATCTGTGCAATTTCAACGTGACTGGCTACAGAAATACTTTACCTAGGCGGTGGTGCATCATTGCGCAATCTTGTTTTTAAAACTTTGTTGGAATCGGTGTTAACTGGGTTTTTTACCGCTTCTAGTTTGGAAGAGTTTTGGCAACCTACTAGCAAACCTCAATTTATTCGGTAACGCTAATTTCCTTCCTCTTCGTTATTAAATTGAACTTGAGATTTATCACACATTGTAATACAAACATTAATCTACTTGACTCACTCGGCTCTCAATACTTGGTTTATCTAAATGTAGTCATCAGGCGAGCTCGAATGGATTTTCATTACATCCAACAATGGTATTATGGCTCAATAAGAGAATAATGATCCAATAACTCTACCGTTTTATATACCCATCACATGCGTGGGTGCTTACTTAGAGTATCTATCCAGAATCCAAGAAGTATTGCTCTAAATGAACCATTCTCACGTAGCCGGCGGCGATTACAATATAATAAATTAGCGTTTGGCGTTTAATTTGCTATTACACAACAGTAGGTCTCCATGGGAGTCGTAAAACAACGCCTATAGGTACATATTATATGTCCGTGCAACGTATTCGAACTTCCGATATCAACATTTGATTAATACACAATCACTATCTTCTTCTATCTAGTTTAGTTTAAAGATGGTGAAACTGAAATGTCAATGAAATCGATTCCAATTCGTACTTAACTCGAAAAAACGTAACTTTCCAAACGAAATGAAATAATAATCCACAACGAATTTAAAATATTTCATTTATTTTCTCCGGTTAAGTAGGTATGGTGAGAGTTTAGCAGCTTATTAAATAGTTATAACCTTATGAACGGTTATTACATTATGTTTTCTCGAATGCCTCCTAACGGTGCATAATACTGCTAATGTGTTTACCATACAGGTGAAGCCATAAAAGTGGAGAAGTAACTTCGTGTAATGTAATGTACCTGATGATTTACTCACCTATAAATTTGCGAAGATCATCAGTTCCTAACATCGTGTTTACAGGGTTATTGGTATTGGTGTGAACTTTTAGTTAATAATAGTAACATTCAACGATTTAACAATGTAGTAAAATCAAGCGATTTAACAGTAATTGCAAATTGTGTTTAATATTAATATATTAAACACAATTTGCAATTACTGTTAAATCGCTACATTATAGCATAATTGCTATAATGTACGATGGTGCTGTATTTTAATACTATACATATACATATGTGCTTTCTTAGTCCATATATTGTATTGAGAATGAGATATCAATTGTTTTATTTCGTTATGATATTTCATATTGTGGCCATGAAAAGGATTTCATCGGCACTGACCTTTTACTAGATTCCAATACATACATATTATGTTATAAAAGAGTATCTTAGTGATAGTTTTATTTAATGACTAGAGAAGGCTACTTATTTCCTGCGAAGCCTAACGTTCTAAATAATGTTAAACAGCCTTGTTCAGGTTCAACGAACAGATATAAATCAGGAATTTTCATGGAAATAATACCTACGAGTTCTTTTATGTCATGCGATAGCCTGCATGCGGAATTTGATGGGCAAAGTTTTACGTGCCGTTATTAATATGTTAGAGGCTACGAGCCCCTGCTGCGGCCGTCGCGCCCAGGTTGAATATAATATAATATTAAATATTCACAGGCTGAAAAAACTCATCCCTTCTGTGGCCAAAAGATAACAATTTGTGCGCATGTTAGTTACGTTTTTGTCACATAAATATGTATAATTATACAGTGTGTATATTTGATATAACCGCATACTTTATGGGGGCTTAGTATAGGCACTTATTAATATATTTATCCATAAATTATAAAAATATCGACACTCATTTTTTTCCATTTAAAATTAATCAGCAAGAAATGTACTTGTTTGTTGTTGTTTGTTAACACATAACATCGTGATGTCACAACTGTCACTAGTAATAACTACGCCATACATTGCTGCTCAGAAAATTTTCAATAATTAATTACGCTATGGTAGTTAACGCTAAGTTAATAATTGTTATAAATATCAGATTATAGCACTAAAATCTCCGTCTGGCTACAATAT
The DNA here is from genome assembly GCA_905147355.2 of Apotomis turbidana. NCBI lineage: Eukaryota > Metazoa > Arthropoda > Insecta > Lepidoptera > Tortricidae > Apotomis > Apotomis turbidana. The sequence continues at coordinate 30,616,083 of LR990281.1, read as the reverse complement.
GCGGTTGTATCAAATATACACGCTGTATATAAAATGGTTCGCCGCTAAGAAAACACAGTAAATTAGGTCAAGAATCTTTAACCAACAGATAGCACTGTATAGGGGTGGCGCCACGCCGTTAAAAGTTTCCTGAAATAATGACCCCTCTCCATGGAAAACTGATTTTCAATACAATTATAGAATGTACATAGTATAGACCCAAGTACAAGGCTCAGGTTCTTGTAGATCAGTGACCGAGAAGTGACTCAACCTGCCGATGTCGGAGCGCAAAAACCCACCCTTTATGTAAACACAGACAGAAAACCGCTTATAACTACATTTTGCGGATACATTAACACATTGTTACATATTACAGACATATTTCTAAAACGATGTAGTTTCATGTGGAGAAAAATTGCGTGTTTCAAAAAAGGTGAAATAACAAATGACGGCAGACTAAATGTGTAAAATTACCGCGAAGGTCGAAGCTCTGAGTAATACGACACGCCTTAGGGAAAATCAGGTAATTGTTTCCTCGCGGGTAATATTAAATGTGATACAGATTAGCTCGAAATAGCGTGCGGCCGGACTTAATTGTTTACCAATTCAGTATATTTTAATATGCGAACTTAGGTTTAGCGCTAATAGTCGGCGCACAAACAACCAAACAAATAGTTGTCAGGCGGCTTTTACGGAGATGAAAAGAGAGAACGTTCTGTAGCGTTTTATTTTGTGATTCGATAATAAAATGTAATATTATTGTAAGTATAGCAGACGGTTAACTTGACTTTCTCACTTATATTGGTTAGTGTTGATTCTAGCTAAAGATTAACATTTCACAGCGTCAGGATTATCCGGGTGCAATTAGTGCGTGGAAGCAATAAACGCAATTGGACATAAATTCATACTTTGAAATTAAATTACAGGTGGTGGTATGGCGCGATAAAGAGACTCTACAAGTCTCGCTTCCGCATTAGTCTTATCTAGACTAAAACTTACGATGATAGCATAACCCCGTCAAAAACTGCTTTCTTTTGGAATCTGATAATATGTTGAGTTATGTTCCGAAATTAAGATTCGAGTGCACAAACGTGAAACGACAATTAATTTTACCATATTTTTTTTTATATAAGTTGTCAGTTTTTATCATAATATTTTTAACTAAAACATTTTAGCGACAGATATGAGATAATATTAACTTCATTCCTGAAATTCCTGAATTGGCTCTCATTGACAAAAAAAAAATATTTTAGCTTAGTCGAGTAGAACAGTAGAGGACAGTAAGATACGAGATTGGCAAAGTACGATCAAATGCATACATTTCTCACGTCTCTGGGCATAATTTGCAAGGCAGTTAAATCGCAATTTGTTAGCAAATCATCGGGTGACGGATAATTCCCATGTCGGGGTAACCTCGGAACGTGTTAATCACGGGGGCCTCAGGCTGACCCAAGCAAAGAGTACGAGTAGTTTCAGAGTAGACAATTTCACAGAATAATCACATTACACAGAAAACAAATACAGTATATACGAAATCTGTCGTATCAATCATAGCCATGGGTAAGAGACAAACGCATGCTTCAAACTTTTTCACATGCGCCTCTGTTTCCGTCGGAGGGTGTAGTCTGAGTTCCAGTCAGACTTTGATTGGCGTAGGTAGCTCAGTCAGACTAAAGACTATCCAGCAGCGGCAGAATTACCACATATGGAACTGGACTTGTGCTTACTTATAATTATAAAATATTGGAAGTATCGTCATAGTTAGGCAATATGCTTGGTCATCGTAAACTTAAAACCAAACGAAGTACTTAATTGTATTGTTTTCCGGTACGAGTTATATCAACTACTCTATTACAACTAGTGCTATATATTCTCTGACCCCACTTTACTTAGCTTGCCAGTTGAGCCCAAGGACCTAAGGTGAGGTGAGTCAAAGGTGACTAGAATAGACGGGCGTGAACGGTATTCGCCATTCAGATATGGCACAAAGTAATACAATATATGTTCATTTACACAATTATTTCTAACATACCTATTTAATTAAATAAATAAAATAAATAAATATTAAGGGACAATCATACACAAATCGACCTAGTCCCAAACTAAGCAAAGCTTGTACTATGGGTACTAGACGACGATATACATAATATATAAATACATATATAGATAACATCCATGACCCAAGAACAAATATTTTGCACAAATATTTGCCCCGGCCGGGATTCGAACCCGGGACCGTCGACTCAGTAGGCAGGTGTCTACCAACCGAGCCAAACGCGTCGTCATTATTCGGTTTACATTGCGAAATTACTTTCAAATATCTAATTCATCGGACGCAGAAGTAAAAAACCGGCCAAGAGCATGTCGGGCCACGCTCAGTGTAGGGTTCCGTAGTTGCTCATCCTTCACAAGAGACAGTTTAAGTTACGAGAAAGATTTCAAGTTCTGTAAAAAGGTCGTAAACGCCAAAGTAACTGTAATTACTTATTACCTTCTGGAAGTCAACTTACGTCCTTTTATAAAGATAATTATGAAATTTTGCGATAACTCAAAAACGGATGGACCGATTTTGTTCAATATCTAGACACGCGGCAGCGTGTCCAGCCAAGTTCACCGCAGGAACTGGCGAGCAGCAGCCGTGTGTTATATTACACGAACCGTTTAGAGCCACTTTTGACCCCCCAATAACTCCAAATCTATTTAACATAAAAAAATGAAATTTGGCTTATGTATTAAGATCCTTTAGAACAAGTAGAACCCCAAATTTCATTAATATAGGTTAAATAGTTATTGAGATATTAAAGTCCAAAAAACGGTATTTTTATCACTGACTGACTGACTGACTGACTGACTGACTAGTAATCAAAAACCTAACCCACTTCCAGGTGACCTAGAAAGGTGAAATTTGGCATCCAGCTTAGTAATTGTGTGTGTATACATATAAAAATCTAAAACAGTGATTTTTTTATGTTTTTTTATTATTATTATTCCTGTATGTCGCACCCGCTCACGGGACAATAGTGTCCCGGACCTTTGGGAGGCGTGCACGGAGCCGAAGCCAACGCGTATAGGCCCTTTCGACAATTTAATGAAATGCAAGGTGTACATCGAGCGGATGCTGTCCCTATCCGTGTCATGGGACGCCCACAGAGACAGCGCCCGCTAGGTGCAAGAACTATTGATGGATATTTGGAATCTAAATAAATGGGCTATGGGGATGAAATTGAGGACTGGATAATTGGGCTATGGGTCGAGACTATCGGGCGTCTACCAGAAAAAAAAAGTCTCATGTGTAATTGTACTGGTAGACGATGACTCGCCTCCCGCTAGATGGGCCCCCATAAAATAGCGACACATAGAGTGGCCTAAGGGCAACACCGGTGCGGAAGGCTAAGGGCGGAGAGGTGTAATACTGGGCTTTAAACCGAAGCCAGCTAACCCCTTACGTTTCCACATCCGCCCCCGAGCTGCAACTCTCGCGACTCCACTCTGGCCGGCCGGTTAAGGCAAGACAGAGGCGGAGGCCCCGACCCATCTCCCCCGTCAGGATCCCCCAGGAGCACTCAGGTACGTGGGGTCGCTACCCCCCAACAGCTCGCCATAAGCTGCCCTGCGTGAATTATTATTATTATTATTATTGATGGTTGTTGCCTCAGAACTCTGTCATTTATAAACCGATTTGGAAAATTCTTTTTTTGTTTGAAAGATATACTAGAATAGCATATTCACTCACACGCACACACTTACACATACATGCACATAAAAAAACCAATACGTACTAACCGTTTTGGAAAATTCTTTGTTTGTTCAAAACTTTCAAAAGATGTACTAGAATAGCACACAGAACTAATTAACAAATAATAATGAAGTAATTTACACATCATAATAATTTCTGTTCAAAAAGTAATGATATCCCATCAAAAACATAAATGTAAAATGAGAGCCAAGTTCAATATCGCGTGCACTTCGCCGACAAAAGAATTGAGATCTGCAAGGGCGCCAAGTTCTTTGCCCTAAAATTTTTAGATACAAGGACATGCGACATACTCAATGCATTTATTTTACTTGGGGTGTAATTCAATATCAAGACGTGACTTGGCTAGTTTTAAAATATAAATTTATATTATAAATCAAAATCAATCAAATCATTAACCTATTTTCGTAAAGTACGCAAGTTAGTGTACGTCTTGTTACTTATACTGTTAGCTTGATAATCAACTATGACTACGACTATGTTACTTTTATAAAATTTAGTTAGTTTGTGAAAACTAGCCAAGTCAAATCTTGATCTTGAATTACTCCCCAAGTAAAATAAATGCATTGAGTATGTCGCATGTCCTTGTATCTAAAAATTTTAGGGCAAAGAACTTGGCGCCCTTGCAGATCTCAATTCTTTTGTCGGCGAAGTGCACGCGATATTGAACTTGGCTCTCATTTTACATTTATGTTTTTGTTGGGATAGTTTTCATTGAAAGTACTTATAAGGCTTCATTTTCATGATTTTTTCTATATTTTTTTGACCCGTGGTTGAAAAGTTAGACGGGCAGGACACTATTTTTTTAATTTTCGGAGCGAATATTTACAAAACTACTGACTTTATCAAAATTAATGTTCAGAGACCCCTATTATTTTTAACAGACCTATTTAACGACACCCCACACACTAGGGTTGAAACAAAAAAAAATTGTCAGCGTGATACATACACATCATACTCATATCAAATTTCAGCTTTCTAGTACAAATGATCACGGAGCTAAGCCGCGGACGGACAGACGGACAGACGGACAGACGGACATGGCGAAAAGCGTAAGGGTTAGTTAGGTAGTTGACTACGGAACCCTAAAAAGGGGGTTTCTTTGGGTGATCAAATTCTTCAAGTTATAGGTAGTGTGACATTAATCCTTCATTAAACTATGTTTAATTGCCGTGTTTCGTGGCTGAGTAGTAGTGGCACTAAACATTGCTATTTCTCGCCTATCACACACACACATAATTATTTAGCATCCGTTAAAAATAAAGCAGGAGTTATTTGCCAGGAAGTGAACTAGATGAATTAACATAAACACGGATTTGATCAGCGATCTAGCACAAAGAAGAGTCCGGTCCATCGTTACTTTCCAACGCGAGCTCATCGTGTAAATAATAAATCATGTACCGTTTGTTATCACGATCAAAATATTTCTACGACACCAAGGAGCCCGCAGATTGTGAGCGGAAGCCATTGATAAAATATCACCTAATTAAACTGGACATGAGCGGACTGCCTTTCTATTAAATTATTAGTTTTGACACTCGACAAGAGCCTGTCACTTTTTATGGCTCACGGACGTCCGAACATAAGCATTTAAATTAATTAAGACCGTTTAAATAAACAGCCCTATCAATTAAAGTCACAATCGAGGTCTAATCATATAAAATCGATGGTATATCATCTCGCGGACCGGACTCGGATCACATCCTATGCGATATTTTATCGCCAATTATAGTAATAAAATGTGTTCAGAAGTTGCTTGTTATAATAATTTTAATTAGCTATGAGTTATTCAATTACTTGCGACGAAACATGCTTTGAGCTTTGTTATTACTTAAGAAAACTTAACTATCTATCTGATTTAAGATGACATAGTTGGCAATCACAATACTCTTTTAAATAAGGCTATCTTTATACTTTGTTAAATGAAATAAATACGGATTTTATTCAGCTCAACCAAGCAGTTTGATTATATGACTATTGACTGCAGATTCGGAAGAGAACCATGGTTAACATAATTATCTATTTTGTGAATTTTGTTAGAAAAAAATAATTAATCATGGATGTGGATAACACTCTATTTACAAAAGAAGCATTTTGCATGCACTAGTTACCCCGTACCCATGTTGATGTATATATTCGAATATAGGACACGTACTGGCTAGTATTGGATGCACAACTGGTTATACTAGTTGGATGCAAAAGCGCATACATCAGGCTTGTAACTGGCTGTCAGCCAACAGTTCATGCGGCGGGTTATTGATTGATTACCTAATACATAGACATATGAACAAGGGAAACGTTATGTTCCACGATAAGTAGTAGGTACTTTTGATACATAGGTACACTACACTATGATTTTCCAGCGCGCTTTGTTCAACATGGCACATCGGGGTCATACATATATTTTTTACTATGATGTAGCGATGTGCGTTTTTTCTGTGGACACGCAAAGTTGAGGCATTAAATGCTTGAATCTCTAAAGACCTACAGTAAAAATATAAGTATCCAACCCATTAACAATAGCATACAGTTCTTTCCTACGTAGTAAAGAACTGTATGACAACCTTTTTCAACTGGCCGAACGAGATGAAATAAAGACCTGTAGAAATCTAAAGGAAAGGCGATGCCTATTACCAGTAGCAGTACACGGGTATAAACGAATGAAACCCGCGTAGATTGGTTGCTACATTATAGCCCGACAGGCGACAAGTGAACAAACACATTTTCTATTCTTCGCATTCTAAGACCAATTCGCATTCTGATTTTATTACATCCAGGGTTCGTAAAATGCGAGAAAAATTCATTTAAGTGCTATAGCCGTCACTGGTTGTCATAAGTCATATTTTACGATCCCTGATTATATCACATAACGATATCAGTGTACGATACACGATACCGGGTGCACTGAATGTTTGAGATTTTCTGAGGAATTGGATGATCGATGATAATTTTTAGGATTCCGTACCCAAAGGGTAAAAACGGGACCCTATTACTGAGACTTCGCTGTCCGTCCGTCCGTCTGTCACCAGGCTGTATCTCAAGAACGGTTATAGCTAGACAGTTGAAATTTTCACAGATGATGTATTTCTATTGCCGCTATAACAACAAATGCAAAAAATAAAATAAAATAAACATTTAAGGGGGGCTCCCATACAACAAACTTGTTATAGATTATGGTACGGATACGGAACCCTTCATGCGCGAGTCGGACTCGCACTTGCCCAATTTTTTTTTGTTTGTATTGCTGTTTTATATTTATGTTTTTCATTCGGTTGCTCTATGATAATATTGTACTAATAATGTAAGTTTCATGGCGCATTAGTTAAGAAACTGTAATGTCATGTAAACGTGTGTAAATAAATAAATAAAATCAGCTTACGTTTGAATGTTTGCCTTAAGTTACTTAGTGTTATTAGGGTCGGAGACCAGGAAAAGCGTCCATTCTGCAAAAACTATTAGATAACATCATTTGTCAAACGGCTAACTCACCACAGAACAGTAGCACTCAAAAAGGCTCCATTCGCCACTTTTAGGTATGTAAAAAAGCTAAATTTCCCCGCGATCACTTGAAATTGTATTTGACATTTACATTCCACCACGGTTGTCTAAAAACACTCTTCTTGACATCTTTGTTACTTTTGATTTCTTCGAACGTTAGCTGCCAACATCCGCCGCTGGGTCATAAGTCACAACCATTAATGCTATTATCCATTAACCTTTAACTTCTTTTTTAAGTGCTTGGGAATTAACCTACTAATAATTTAATTTATGACTAATACAATATCCTGAAACATCTACTTACATGTAATATCCAGTATACTTATTTTGTAGTGATTTTTTTCTAAATCCACACCCCATTTATTTATATCATATTCCTGTGCAAATTACTTACTAACTGTTGCTCACATTCGTCGCAATTAGCTTTAGAACAATAAATAACGTCAAAATATAAGAATGTTTAACTCAGTAGTACATTTCTCAACTTCAACTGAAAAAAGAAATATACATTTCATATAGTTAAGTCTATACCTTAACAGTTTTTTATTGTCATCCATGTTACTCATTGCCATGTCATTTAGAAATATATTTTTAAATAGGTAACATAATCTCTTATTAATAAGAATATATACTCTAATAAAATTAAAAATATAATAATAACATTTATCTACTGATAGTTTCTATTTAATCACACAAAAAGGTATTGGCGATCCGATAAAAAAAACAAAGCATGCTCTACATCCGAGATGGACATTGATTGATTTGGCTTGTCTATGATCATATTTTTGCGCGGATAAAAGGCTTATTGTATCTTTATATTAATCTTGTCAATAATTGGGTCGCTTCATCTTATTAAAAGATGTTTTCCATTGTCAATTGAGGATTTACAAAAGATTACGTTATTAAGAAATTCATGTATATATTAGCCAATTATTTAGTTACCACTCTATAAATATTTCGGATGACGGGATGACGCATGTGTATTTATGTGATAATGAGTATTATACAAAAGTATAATTATGGAATATCCATTCTACTTCTAAAATAGGTTGTTATTTTCAATTTAAATAGGTGCATAAACCCACATCCTGTATAGTGCTATTGCAAGTATGCGCTCTTTGCTAATTTTAATAGTACAAATTTTTGTTTCCTTAAAGGAGCTTTGATCATTTTAACGAACATCTCAGCTCCAGCAGGCCTATAGTACGAACTTAACTTAAGAAGTAAGTGGCGACACATGCAGCGGATAATCTATAACTCTGGGCAATATACTGCCTAGAGGCTTAGCCGCAAAGTGGCCCCACATCCTATCTAGATAAGTATACACAAATTAATTTCACAGTGGCTTAGTATGTTTACTGCATACTGCGTATTAACTAATTCATACTTATTATAATTATAACCCTAAACTCTAAAGGTCTGCATTAAACTTAATCGGTGTGGCCCAACAAACATTATACCGTCAGTTACAGGCTTCTTTAAAACTTTAATCTTTTGAACGGCGTTATAATAATCTCAGTTATAGCTTGGAACGTTATAGAGGAGTTAAGAAATAAATTCCACTCCAACAGTGGTTCTAGAGCTACAATGGATGATGTTATGCAGAATTGAGAGTAATAATAGTGTTAATTACAGCTACTGGAGTCAAGCTTTATAGCTTTAACCTGTTTGTAACACTTAAATCTTTACAACAGCGCCCGCTGACACTTACTGATGTTTATTGTTACTTAATGGTTACTGTGAAGTATCTTATATATCTTTAGGTGTTGTGATAACTTTAAGCTGCAGGCATGGGTTGCATAAAAGAGTTAGTCAAGTGTGTCGTAACACCAGATACTAAAAGCGTTGCATAACTCTCTTATGAAGTTTCAAGCTTTAACGTAAGTTTTGCTTATGCTAATTGTGTTAGCCGAGTACCTTTTTGAAGGCTTTCTACAGGCAATGGTGTAATGAACAGAGTTTGTCAAGAGTGTAGTAATACGAAAATTAAAGAAGATGCCAAAAGTTTGGATCATCTCATTTTTGCAGGTTTAAGCTGTAACGTTGATTTTACGAATGCACATTGTGTTAAGTAAGTGCATTTTAATGACATTCTAAAGGTAATGATGTGAGTTAACACAGTATAAGAACTCAAGGAATCCAAAGGGATACATGTCAATTTTAATATAAATTACGCGAAGTTATTAAAAGCATATTTTATAATATTATAACAAACCTAAAGAAAATATTTTACCGAGCTTTAATTAGTTACATTAAAATGAAAAGATTACACACTTGGACTAAGCAAAAGAAAACGGGTGGTGTGAAAAACAGGATAAAGCAAGAACGTCGTTCTTTTTTCAATTCCGTTTCTGGTACCAATAACACAAATGAATCTAGAAATTCTGATGAAATCCGACTAGATGCTATTGATGAAGTGCTAACAAATAACAAAAACCATTTGCTACAAATTCAAAATACAAATTGCCATAATACGAGTGATTTTGGTCAAGTTCGAGTAGAGGAACAGCGACAGGGTTCTGTACAACAAGATCAAGAGGAATTAAATTACATTGTTTTCGATTCTCTTCCACTGAGTGAGTCAGACGAAGAAAAGGAGGAAAATAAGCCAAGTGATTTTGAAAAAATTGCTTCTTTAACCGAAAAATTAAGAAGGTGGTCCATCGAAGGAAATATTACCCAAACTAATTTGAAACGGTTACTGTCGATTTTAAATGAAGGATATGTTAGTACAACATTACAGCTCCCGAAGGATCCACGAACACTTTTAAAAACTCCAAAGGACATTTGTATTAAAAATATTGAGGGAGGACTATATTGGCATCATGGATTTACTGAACCTCTAATTAATTTACTTAAAGATTTTTCGTTGGTTCCTGATATTATTCATGTGAGCTTCAATTTTGACGGTCTGCCATTATTTAATAGCGCCAAAAAAGAATTTTGGCCAATATTAGGCAATGTGGAGGGAAATATAATAACAATTGGGATATATTATGGAACAGGCAAACCAAAGAGATTAGAAGAGTATTTAGAAGATTTTGTAACTGAAATGAAATCGTTACTTCGTAACGGATTACTTATAAACGAAACATTTGTTTCTATAAAAATCAAATGTTTTGTTTGCGATTCTCCGGCAAGGGCATTCATCAAAGGTAAATTACATAAAAACTACTTGAATTTTTAATTTAATACTTATTTTTATTACGCACTTAAAACATTCTAAATATTCTATAATAATGCAGTGTGATTCCAATAATCTTTTCTTGGAGCGATGAGAGATGAAACTTTCCTTATGGCAACACAAGTTTACTTTATCACGTGTATACCCACTACGACTACACACTCTTGAGCATTTATCAATCTAAAACTGGTAGATGGATTAATAAATTAATGTGTTGTGATACGTACACTGGCGGCTGTCATTTTTGAGAGTTGATTATTAATTTTATTACTAATTATACGGGTCTAACAGACTTACCTCTTTTTCAGGTGTATGCAATTTTAACGGTAGACATGGCTGTTTAAAATGTACGACAGTAGGAGAATATTCTCATACATCACATACAGTTGTTTACTCTACAAAAGCGGATTCTCCAAGAACAGATGAACATTTCAGAGCCAAAATGTATGGAAATCACCATAAAAAAGATTCTCCGCTACTTCAATTGCCAATCGACATGGTACAGGATTTTCCAGTAGCGGATTCTTTACACCTCATAGATTTGGGTATAATGAAGAGGCTACTTGTTGGATGGCGAGATGGCAATTTCGGAACATATATGACAAAGCTTTGTGCGCGAGATATTGAAATTCTAGACGTGTTTTTGAAAAATTGTAAATTACCGTCTGAAATACATCGGGCTGTAAGAAGTATAGATTGTCTTGCTTATTGGAAAGCAAGTGAATTCAGAACATTTTTTCATTATTTGAGCATTGTCATATTACCGGACATCCTTCGTGTTGATGTTGTACAACACTTTTTGAGTATTTTTTGCGCTATTAAGATATGTTCAAATGAATGTTACACGAGTTTACTGCGACTTGCTAGAGAGATGCTAAAACATTTTGTGGATCAGTACAAATATTTCTATGGGTCTCATTATATCACCAGTAATGTACATAATTTGCTCCACGTAGTAGACGAAGTGCAAAGATTTGGCCCTCTTCACAATTTCGATGCATATCCATTTGAGAATCAATTATATTTAATCAAAAGAATGTTAAGACAGGGTGACAATCCATTGGCACAAGTTGCTAGGAGGATTTGTGAGATGAGTGCAATTGATCCTTTGAAGACTGCAGAAGTCACGCATAATCTACCATATTTGACAACTAACAAAAATAATCGTGTAATTCACTTTAAGACTTTCGTGCTCTCTTTAAAGCCGCAAGATAAATATTTTATGACTCACAATGATGATATATTTGAGTTAAAAGACTTGTCATCTGCTATTGAAAAAGGGATTGTATTAAATGGTAAAAATATATTGAACAAGAATGACATATTTGATACACCTATCAAGTCATCATTTTTAAGTATGTATAAAGTAAAAGCACCTTATCTTGTCTCCGATGATATTATAGAAATAAACCCAACAGAAATAAAATGCAAATTGGTTTGTGTGAGCCATAAAGATACAATATACTTTCTACCATTATTGCATACGCTAGAGGCTAAGTGACACTATGTTAAATGATAAGCAAAATAGTTTATAAATGTCTTTATTAAATAAAGTATCAAACAAAAAATGTGTGCATTTTAGAAATAATAAAAATCAACAACAATCAACAATAACAATAACAATCAACAGTTAGAAACTTAAGTAATAAATTCAACAAAGTTACCGAAATTCTGCTTGTAAGTATTTTCATGACAAAGACATTGGTGTCAGATAAATCAACCTTACGTATATTAGAAGATATTAAACCTACTTTAACTTTTAGGCACCGTAGTCATACCTAATAAATGTAACCCTATTAAGTAATATAACAGTTTCATGATTTTTAGTCTAGAAAGTACGTTTAGGAACTACTACAATCAGTCTCACAACTAGCTTAGGTGAGCCGGTGTACCTACTTAGTGTGGCGCTATCGTAATAGGAAAAACATCTCTGGCTAGATTACGCTAATCAACAACCAAAGTATGATTTGATGACGATTACTCTACCTAAGCCGCAAAGAATATCCGGGCGAAATAACTTTAAAGTTTTATAATGGTTCCAGACAGGGATGTCTTTTAATTAAGATGGCGCCCTTGTACAAGCGACCATCGTAAGAATAGTTCAAAGTATTATGAACGTTGCATAATTATTAGATAACAAATTATTAAAAAAATAGAATATAAATCAGAGAACTAGTAAAAAATTAAGATAAATGTATTAAAATTAAAGTTATTAAAGATAATCGTAGTCATTTTTGCTTCAGATTCAAATACTTGTCTCCTTACCGATTATAAGGTCAGAATAGGCAATGCGTTTTGAGGTGCTCTGCATTGCATCGTTTTCCTTATTTTCCACCATTTTTAGTTTGTCATTCTTCTTTATTTGTTTTTGTATGTTTTTTTTGTATTCCGCTGTGTTTTTTTCTGCCAAATCACTTATTTCTTTATTATTAACTGTGTTTTTTTGTACTATATCATTTTCTTTATCATTGTTTTCCATGTTTTCTTCTACTATATCACTTTTTTCTGTATGATCCTCCATATTCTCTTCCATTGTTTCATCATTTTCTTCATTTTCCTCAGCATTTTCTTCTTCGTTTATATCCTTATCGGAAGCATTTGTCGCATCATTTTCGGATACCTTAATACGTTTTGCAGTTCTTTTAGATGTCGATCGTCTTGATGTTGAGGCTCTTTCACATTTTGCCAACTTTCTTTTTTTAGCGTTTTTCAAAATCGTTTTGAAAAACATTTCATTGTCTTTAATAGTGTATTTTTCATCCCAGTGGTGCACCATACTCCAGAAAAAAGACAAAACATGTTTAAAACCCTTTAAAGGAACTTTCAATTCTTCACCTCTGCTACCCCCACTCCATGAGCACTCGCAAATAAATTTCCGTGTGAACAAAACATCAACAAGCATGTACGCACAATCTAAGCCTTTACCTCCAGAACAAAGCATGGCACATATATTTTTCAAACGGTCTCTGAATCCTGAGTCCGATAACTGCTTTTCCAGGTTGTCCAAATCCTGAGCGTTGTTAACTGGCTTCATATGCAATGGAATATTTTCATCTTGACCTTTGCTGTCACTCAACTTTAAAACATCTGCATTACATGATGAAACTATCTGGGAAACTGTATTTTCCATTTGCACAGACAAAGCAGACACTTTTTGAATTAATCCATTTTGTACGTTGATTAGAGCTTGAATCTGGGCTATGATTGCAGACATATTATCCAGTTGTTGCTGTTTATTATCGTCAACTTGTTTTGAAATGGTTGCTTGGTTCTCTAAAATTTGTTTTTGATTTTCAAATATTTTTTCAATATCAAAGCAAACAGTGCTTTGTATAGCAGATGTACCGGCAACATCCGGCACCGAATCGGCATGAATTTCAGCAACTACTATATCATTACTATTAGTCGAAACGATATTCCCGATCTGAAACAAATAAGATTAAATAAATATTAAAACTGCAGTAATGTCAACAAAAAAAAGTATAACACAGACCGTTTTCTGCGGCAGTTGATGCTCTGCCTAACCCACAAGGGATATAGGTTTTAGTCTGTATATCAGTATTAACTAGAGATAACGTTATTCTAACAAAAAAAGCCGTTCCGCTCTGCAAGACCGTGGAAATAATATGTGTAGTAACAGTTTGACTACAAACTATAGCCGATCAAAATTAAAAAAAAATGCTGTGAAAAAATTTCCACGATACAATAAGTAAATAACGAGATATAAATTATTTTGCAAAATAGGTATATCACTTCTTCGTGAGACGTACTGGGCAACCATAAAGGCGTTTAATGGCTTGCTAGATTGCCTGAATATTTTTGCTCTCATTCTTTTATTGTATAGGTAATGCTCTTATCTGTGCACCTATTGGCGGAGACTTATTTATTAATAAGTCTAGTGCTATTGCACTGTTGAAATTTATAAGTTCTAAGATATTGTTATAATTTCGCTGTTAGTCGCCCTAAAAAAAATAATAATAAAAATAAATCCTTTTTCAAACCCTTTCTACATATTTTCTATCAAGTTCAAAAAAACGCCCAGACAAAAAAACTACAAAACGCAACCAACAAGAAGAACAATCTGCAAATTCTTTCAAAGTTTCATGCCGTTTTGCAAACTCACTGACATTTTCCATTTAGGACGTATGCATTTGAATATATAGTATAAACTGTTATACTAATTGACGTTGTTCGACAGAAGAGCGAAAGGGTCATCAATAAGTCGCAGTGGCTAGCTAGGAAATATTGTATGCAGATAGATCAAATAGACAATAATTAAGAAATATCAGAAAAAAATATAAAAAAAGGTTTTTTTGAATTCCCTTCCATACTATTGAAAGATGGGCATGAAATTTTTTGTTACTGCTGTATATAGAGTGGAGTGTTGTTGAATATACCTGAAACCAAATAAAGGTGGAAGTGATCTGAAATTAATTTATATTTCTTACCATATTTTCTGCCATTGAGTTCAGATCCAATGTTACTTTTTTGTTTTGTGGACATCGCTTGTTCCTATAATTATCGGCATCGTCCTCGGTATCACTGTGCAGCAGCATTTCATCAAGAAGTTTTTCTCCGTCTTCGTAGCTTACTATATTTCTACGTTTAACTTTACATTTCATTACATGCCATTCGCGCAAAGGTATTGAGTTTGCATCGTTTATGTACCTTTTCGACTCTTTATTTGGATATCTGAGGATATTGTCAGTTTCCCAACCCGAAGGAACAACTAGTAATTTCTGTTTCTTTCCCTCCAACGTTTGAACTACCTTAAAAGTCATTCTGAAACAATAATTATAATAAGAACAATTGAATAATTTGAGTTAAAGAATTGAAAACAGTTGCTGCCGACAGTTATCCGTACATCGGTTACAATTCACTTCACTTATCACGAGATATCTGACGCCATTCAAGTCTGCGCAACACACAAAACATGCTCCCGACTCAACGGGTGCCAGCGGCGAAGTGAATAAGCAAACTAGGGTCGCTCACGCGCCGCTGCTCGCTCTTGTGATCCCCGCGCGTCCCGCGTCGTCACCTCCGCGCGCGCACACCCACACACACACACACACACGCACACCCGCTTTTCGATTCTTATTCATACCGCGGCTTGATACAACAAAGCTTTCGGTACAATTTAAGTGTCAACTTACTAAAGCCTAAGCGGAAGATAAAATAAATAATGAATAGGTTCTGACCTTGTAACTGTACCCGGGTATCAATACGAGCCGCTGACGCATCGATGTCCACCTCCGCGCGCTGACTATGAACAACTGAGTGTGAGTAAGGATCTGCGGAGAAATTAATAGAAATAAGTCCTGATTATTAATTCTAAAAATATCAATGAGTAGCAACAGGATTAGGTATATTTTTTGCACACTCTGCCCTAAGATTCTGCTGACACTGTGGAAGACAAACTAACCTTTCTAATCATATCAACTTGCATTTTTTGCAGCACTAAAAAGATACATAACATTCGAGCAGCTAGGTCTACTATTATTTCCAGGAAACCGGTTTAACCATATTTATTGGAACGAAGTTCCTTATCGCACGTTACAGAGTTGGCGGATGAGAAGTGAATCCGAAATTTGCGACACGAAAATTTGTAACCCAAAATAATACTGGCAAATTTGACACTTAATGTTATAAACTTAAAGTTGTTTTTTGTATTTGACAAAATAAATTTTAAGTTATTATTGACTTGAACAGGTTTCATTCAAACAAAAGTCACTACTGTCACTGTCAGTGGTCTGATAAAATTTTATGGCTAGGCTATGATATAGTTATTTACGATACAAGGGTTGTAAAACAAAGAGAGGCCGATATCGCAGATGTTTGGGGCCCGAGCCACAGGCGAGGGTCGCAAATATGCGAGAGAGGGCTTTCTGTTATACGACCCGTGTTTTGTACACAACTTTGACAAAGAGTGGGTTTTCCCGGACGCACAGCGTGCGGAAAACCGCGCTTTTTGGCAAGGTGTGATGTAAATATTATTTATCAATTATCGGCGCAAAAGTGTTTTAAATAAACGCAGTAAACATGAGAATAAGTTACCAAAGTGAAAAGTCTACTGTTTTTGTTTGTTATAACGAAAGGAACTACGTTCCAACCCGGTGTCCCACGACACCACTCGCCATTTTTATTTATGTTGCTTATCACGGGCTAACCTTTTAAAGCTACATTAATTGAAACAAGGTCACTGTCGTGTCGATATAGATTAAATAATTCATTTATTATTTTTACATTTATATACTGTATAGATTAAATAATTCATTTATTATAAAAATTCTACTTATAAAAAGTTACCAAATTAAAATGAAATTATCAATTTAAATTCATTGTTGCCTAACTGTTTGACACTTAATCGGTGGCACACAGTGAGTGGCATAGTTTGTTATTTTTCCAAAGTTTATAATATCACTAGTAACTAACGACGATACGGTGACTATATAGGTAGGCACCTACGACTATCAACAATCAGACAATAATAATAATGAACTTTGCTGAATATATAGGTATGTATTTTTTTAGTGAGTATTTTTTTACTATCAGGTTTTGATTACTTTGTCAAAGAACCCTAATTCTATCAGGTTTAAAAATGCTTAGCCGGTTGTATTGTCTTCTATATAGTTAAACGCTTTGTTTGAGTCTATTATTACACTCTTATGTATACTAAAGACTGCACAATACTCTCGACTAAAGGTGCTGTATTTCAAAAAGTGTAAATGATGCGTTAAGGGAGAGCTAAAGCTGTAATAGCAAGTTCGCCATTGTTTTAGTAAAGTAACCTAAAAATGTACTTGTTTGATCAATATTTATGTACAAAATACTCCATTAATAATTTTTATTTTATCATTCTATCGATGCCACGTAACTTTACTTGCCAATGGCCGACAAAAAGAACAAGTTGCTGATAAAACTTTAAGGCGTCTATTTTATTAAGCATAAGTTTTACTTTAAATCTTTAATTAATCCGGAGCGCGTTAAAATTAAGATGGAAAACATGGTATACACTTACCGTAAAATCGCAGGCGCAGCACTTTTTCACTTTTCACACGATAAAACTTCTTCTTCCTAATAAAAACTTGCGAGCAGATCGCCATTAAATGTTGCTGTGATAAGTTTTATTTTCTTTGTATCATTTATTTTATAAGTTTGATCGTTTTGGATTTCTTTGAAGCTAATACATAAAAACAGTACAAAAAGAGTTCTCAAAAAACGGTCACATATTTAATTGAGAAGGTTTTAGATATCTAGTACGCGTTAAATCGTTAACCCACTCTCTCTTATAGGTTTAAAAAGTTTAAAATTCTTAACTGAGGGTTGTCTCACACCTATTGTGTTAGCTAATGATTCTATGAGAACGTAGAACCGGCTAAAGTAATAGCTGAGGGTGAATTAACTCCCTTCTAAGTACTTCTAACCCTTAAGTAACACTGTTGTATAGGCTTCCTGACACCTTTACCTGTAAAAAGTGGGGCCTGATTCGTGGTTATAAGGGTGGTATAGAGTCCTCTACCAACCTACTACAGGTATTCTTAACACTCTTAATTCTCAAATGAGAGCATTATAACAGTGATATGTAGGCTATTTTGACGCTGTCATGTTAGTTGGGGGATGCTAACTATAACTAGGACTCATTTTCTCATAGAGGTCTAATATACCTATCGCCTAGTATCCTGATTACAAGATATCTCATATAATCATACCATAAAATATATCTGACTATTATAAATAAAACTTTAAACTCGTAAATATACGATTTATGTTTATGCTTTCAGCACTTTCTTAATCTTTAACAACTTCGCATTACTCCAATATTATATCCCGTATAATGCAGTATCTAAGGGCGTTAATGGTAATAAAGCAGTTCTGATAAACGCAATATACACTTTATTACATTCGAAATGATCAGTCTATTTACGTTTCGTATACATTACCAAGTATTTATGAGAATATAAAAGTATCAGCAAGTGATCACTTCAATTAGTCATTTCCCTAATTGACGTTTGTGCAATTGAGTGTTGATGCATGGGGTTATCTTTAGGATTCCATAGTTAAAATAGATATCTTTATTTAACTTAAATCCACTCTCGTGTCAGAATGAATTCCAAGTGACATCAAGTTTTAAATATGTATGTTTTAACTTGGAGACAGTTAAATAATTTACATTGTTTTATCTTATTATCTACAAATTATCATTTTCGATTGAACAATTATTGCCAGTGAAATTCAGTTGAGCTTGATTCCCGCGAGGAAAGAATAATGAGTAACAAACAATCATCTAAATCTACAAGGTAAACATATCGATTACCTGTATATTACTCAAATTATCTGTTCTATATAATATGGTGTATTTCCGTATGAGAAGCCAATCCATTACGCTAGTATTGCGAACGGTTTCTTACAGCGATCATGTCTGAGCATCGATGGATGTGCGGTATAAGCTTAGCAACAAATTTTTGTTGTTTTGTAATAAAGGTCGCTCGGTAGACTCGTAGCAGACGGTTGGTCACGGGGTGAACGGCCTCGTTTCGTGCCTAGAACAGATCTTTTAGAGATAACTTAGTAGCGTCGAAAGCTCGGTTAGATTTACTTTATTAAAAATAAGAAATTGTAAATAAATTTTAGGAACCGTAATTTATTATTTACAGAAATCACTTCTATCACTTTAGAGCTTAAATTCAGCCATTAGTCAGAGTTATCTGCAATCATTATGTTTAATCTTTACATTGCGCATATCTAAGTAATTTGGTGCGAATCAGTAAATAAAAATTAGGAGCAATTAGTATAAAAACTATATTTTTTTACTCTTTAAAAACTTAAAAACAGTATTGCCACATATAGGTATTATAAAAACATTAAACATACGAGTAAATTCTATAAAGGCATATTTTTTCTTGTAAAAAATTTCAAGGCAGTTTCTAGCGAGAAAATCATGTCACAACGCTCTTCGTTACGTATTTAAAATGGCTTACATTTTCTTCCCCGCATTTTGTGAATCTTCTAGTTTCTTTTCAAGAATTCTACCGCACTCGAGCGCTTAACGTTCCCGGACGCCAAAAGGTTCATTTTCTTTTGAAAGCAATGGTATGCCAGCGGGGAAGACTTAAAGAGCTTTATTTCATTAAGACTTAATGTAATTAGAAAAATGAAAAACTTTGTTAAAGAGCCACGTAACTCTTTAAGTTCTTCGCGCGTTTTTTTTAATGACACCATTTACGTAACTCTTTGTATAAAAAAAAAGTTTTATTTGCTAAAAGTGAAATGGCAGGTTAGTACATTGATCTAAAAACTTTTGTGATGGTAATGCGGCATTTTTCATACAAAATACACCGATATGATCGACCTGTCACCGCTCTTTATTTTATGATATATGTAGGTAAATAGAGTCCAACTTAAAATTCGAAGCAATTGAGTGGATAACTAACTAATTCACAGCGATATACGAAGGAGTGTTTTCAGCTCTGACTAGATTACAGTATAAGGTTTGTTGGTGAAATACTCAATACTAAGAACATTCTTGAAGCGAACAAAGAACTGTTCATGACTCGTTTTATTTAGCACCTGGCTTTAAACGGGGTGAAGCCAGTCTTTGTCTTCATCGGGAGGTAAATAAAATACATCTAAGTGAAGCCTTTTTACCTTTAAACTGCTAACGGTTGAAAGCAGGTGTTAAACGGGAACGTACTTTTTCATTTTATAGCACAGGCAGTAGCCTGTAACCAGTAGGTTACTTGCTAATAAAATACCTTCTTTGTATAGTCGAATGCTGTTTTCAAAAGTACCTATATAGGTAGATGTTATTAGTGTTAATGAATATTCGAACACTTACTTACTGATAAAAAAAATCAAACATCTTTATGTTATTAGATTGGAAGAATTAGAAGCTTGGCACACAATAGCTATTCTAACTTGACCTTTAAATGTCATCACATTTTCACATAGCTGCGAATCTAATTACGTACCTAGTTTTCATTCTGAATAGTCTCGAAGCTACGTGACGAGAGGAGAAAGTTTCAACTGCAGGATGTATATTACAAAAACTCTAATTTTCAAAATAAAACAAGACGAATTCACAACTTAATAATTCGATACTGTCACGATAAAATGACGTAATGACGAGACCGCTAGTTACAAAGCGTTGCAACCAAACCAACAACAGTTCCGATTGTATGTATTTTGAGCCTTGTGACCGGCTGTACTGTTAGCGGAGAACAACGAGGTTACTGTGGCGTTATTGTATGATTAGTTGAAATGGAAATGCCGGTGAAAGAACATAGGACGCCGCGTAATTCGAGCTCGCCAGAACAGAGAATGTGTAATTTCATCCAATTCGTTTTTTTCTTCACTATCCGAGCGTGCAGCTATTCGGATCTCGCTCACACTCGAAAGGTGAGACTGTGAAGAGATTGGTCAATTATAAAATTACATTATACTTACTCTCGTTCATGACTCGGGTTTCTACATTTCCGCGGACGCTCGAGAAATTTAACGTTTGAAAATAACACGTACCCGGTCGCCGGGTGACGTGAAATAATGCAGCTTTCACGTGCGACGACGGATTTACAAATATGTAAAAGTAAAATTATATTCAAGATCGTTAGCAGGTATCAGCGCTTGGGCAAGTAGGTTTGCAGCTCTCGCTTCGTTTCTTTTATTAAAAGAAGACTCCTATGCAAAGTTTCGACTTTCACAAATGCAACGAAACGTCGTAAAAGTGTACAAAGATTAAGAGCCACATTTAAATTTCAAGCGTTCCCGTCATTTGAAAATTTATTGCTGAATTCCACTGTGCAGCTGCAAGTAAGTAACCGTTGAGATGATTAAATTGAATACGCGCATACCGGTGTCATCTACCTGCATATTACGGCGCAATAAGGCGCTAATCACTCGAGGCTGGATTCACACTTGACTGGTTTTTGCATAAGTTGATAATGAAACGTTGCGTTTCCAGCACGAGAGTCGCGGGCGGCCATGCGAGCGACGCGACTTGTCGTGATGCGCTCTCGCGCGGAAAGCTAGTGTTTTCCATACCCCTTAGCAATATAATTCAATTAATACCAAGACTGGTATTAATTGAATTACATTAGCGTGTGAATTGCGTGAACGTGTAATACGTTTCTGATGATTAATGAAAAGGCTAGTCTGGCGCGTATCATACAAATGTGTTTTGTGAAGGGTCTATTATTTTATTCATTAAATTTCCTTAGCTTTCCTTCTTCTTGAAAAGTCGCACTAACAGTGGAGTTTGACCATGAGGTATACCTAATTGATCAAGCGAGCGAATCTTCTCGGTTTCAGCTTGGCCCAAAATTACTTTGTATGTCCGGACGTTCCAATGTTGGGTGTTTGTATTTTCAGATGCTTTCCGGCTTTTTTCGCCAAGAGGTCACATTTCTTAACCAATTCTCTTGAATTGTCGATTCAGTTTTGCAAATTGCGGTGATATGTTGGTTGAAAACGAAAAAAAAAATACATATTTCGAAACAAACTCGCGAGGCTTACATACAGCTCACAGAGCTACCTACTAGTATATTCTGTGGCAAATGGAACTACGTCCACATCATTACTTCATGATTACTCATACCTCAATCTCATTTAGTCAAGAAGTTCAGCTTCAAAAACGGTAATTTCATAAAAATGCCAGCAATAACAGAAAAATATACATGAACACTTGAACAGTGTATAACTTGCGAAATGTGTGTTGTCCATAGACTTGCCTTCTAATTTGTCCGCTGCCATGACAGAGGCACACACAAACCCACGCGCTGTTCGACAACTATAAGAAACGTTCGTCTTCTTATTGGTATCGTGTGATATCAAAACAAGAGGCAATCTGATAACGCAGATGGTGTAAATCTTGCGTTTGCGTGTTTGTACCAGTCCTTATCGTTACGACAATTTCAAACCCTCTAGATAGGTTATCTGTTAGCCTGTACCTAAGTGGGTAAATCAATACTGCGCCCCCCAGCTTAACTGAGCGTTATCTGACCGTGAGCCTTACAAGTTAACTATGCAAATTGAGTTATTCCTTATTAATGGCTACCGTGAAAAACTTCGAGCGATATCTTTCCATTTCGGGTTTTAAAAGTTACAATAAACTTTTTGTTTTTTTTTTGTTTCCTCACACAAATAAATGTGGAAAGGTAGGATAGAAATGATCTCCATTTCGAAAAACGTTGCAATGAAACTGACCAGGGAGCCCTTTACCTCCTAGAAACTTATTTCGGTGAATGTTTCATTACGCCGAAAAATCTTATTGCAGAATTTTTATTCTTCTGTAGTCAGTCATATTTTTTTCTTAATTTTCATAAATTACAAATAGGATTAGGTTAGGTTAGGTTTGATTTATAACAATCTCAAATAATTTACGGTTGCTGCTCAACGCTTTCTACGAAATGTTTTTTTTTCGAAATGAAACATTCGACGAATGATTATTCTAAGAGTCAATACAGACCCCACTAACCTACTCGTATTGATTATTGTTAAATTAAAGATGAGTAGGTAGCAGATTACGTGGACTCGACGCTATCTGGACCCATTTTAGGTACTTTCAAAGGTAAAATTTATGTCTTATACCCGCCCACATGAATAGAAACCTTCCAATTAATTAGCTGTATGGGCTGTAAACTTAATTAATCATTAAGCGTTTAGAAAGTAGATCAGATTTGATTCCAATAAATCGTAAAGTACCTATAGTTAAACATCGGTGACGTCACTAAGTTCAAACCACCGGGAAAGTGCACAAACGGTTGCCTTCAAATAGTAATGTATTGCCTTTCATTTGCAAACGAAGTTTTCTCCTGTCGCCTCGTATGATAGAGTTACGCGGGCTCTGATTGCCGAGAGTATCATTACCGCGGTCTCACTACTGCGAGCATTTTTAGAGCAAAACCGCAGTCTGCAGAGGCGTAAAACCATTAACCGACCGACCGCCTGCGATATCGAACACCGTCGGCGCACGCGCTAGACTAGCGACACTATCGCGACTCCCATCTCTCGTAACTCACATCCACCACGTCATTCCATCCGATCCTAATACAGTTAGTTATTTATTACCCCTACATCAAATTCCATGTCGAGTCCGAGCATGGTAGTTTAACTAATAAGCCCCAAACCCTCCCAACCATTGTTTGTTCATACTATTAAGTATGATGCATAAGGCTGGATCAAAGAGAATGTAAACGCTGACGCTTGATGGTAAAAACAAACTCATAATCACAGCGTTCCCTTTTAAAACGGAGGAATTTATTATTATCTTCCGGCCGGCCTTTCCCTGTCTTATGACAGCTGTTTATTTTCGTAGTTGAACCCCGTCTGCGTTGTTTCTTTTAGTCGCGTGTGGCGCATGTACCACATATACATAAGCAATTTGCTCTCACACGCTTTCTTCCCGTATCTAATTATAGGAGCGGAGACGGAGGTTTGTTTACAAGATTTATAATTAGAGTTCGTTTGAGCCGGTTTGTAATCATCGTCGAAAGATAGCTGCACTTTGTTGCAGTCCGGCGTATCAACAAACACTGTTTTCAATCAAATTCTGTTATCATTTCCGTGGTCGGGTGATTGGCACGGACGCTCGGGAATGCTTAGAGGGCCTTCGCACTAGTGGATAGCGGTTACATTCGATAATTTGAATGTGTAAATGACCAGCGTTGTTGTGTCTAATCAGTAGGAATTTTCGTTTTTTTAAGTATTCTAGTTTGTCCTTAACAAAAATAATTATTCGGTTACCGCCCTCAAATGTCTTGCGTGTATGCTACTTTTCTAGTAGATATTCTGTATTGTATGTACACTTTAAAACAAATCATTTCTCTTAGTAGAGCAGAATTGGAGGTCTGAGTACTTATTCTCTTTCACTTTAAATACTAAAGTAATGTCAAGAGTGATAGGTGCCTAGTAATCATATGAAGATTTATTTTGCACCATTCGGTCAGACTCTTCAGTCGAAAGCAGTGTACTTATATATGCCATTTCATTCTTGGCTTGTGCGACGCATGCGCCGGCTCCGGACTGCGCCCGCGGTCCTCATTAGGACTTCAATCTGGCGGATAACTCGCACAGCGAATGTGTCTTACGCGACGCTTATTTGCATCGCAATCAGGGAACTTGATAGCAGAGCACTGAATTGATGAGAAGGGCAACATTTGTCAAGTAACATAGAATCAACTATGTTTGTGAAACAGTGAAATCAGCCAGTGTAAATGCGATCTTATCTACGGCTTGCGCGACGCACGCGCCGGCCCCGGGCAGCGCCCGTGGTCCCTATTAAGGCTTCAATCTCGAAGATAACTCGCACGTCGAAGTGTGCTCTTACGCGACGCTTAGTTGCAATCAGGGAACTTGATAGCGGACCACAGGAATGATAAAATGGGCTGGTGTTTCTGGAGTGGCTTTCCATTTTCTATTAAAATTGTGTTTAGAGAAGCTGAACTTTTAATACATTTGTAGGAAAATCACTCAAAACGTGGATCTGTAAATTGTTCGAATTCTAGAAGCAGATTGAAATTATCTTAGAGAATTATTAAGCTGTCTTTAACTGCAAATTTATAATACGGGTAGTCACTCAATTTCAGTTTAGCAGATTGGCTTATTTAGTCAATAATAAATGGGAAAATCCGACAGAAAAACGCTACAATATTTATTTTGTGATGTAGTTCTGTCGAGTTCGAATAAAAATAGAGACTTCATCACGTTATTCCGCTTTGATCCTGAAATATTTATAAGCAGGCACTTACCTAGTTTATTATTCCCATTCTAAGGGTTCCATTTCCTAAAGCAAAATTATGGCGAACGACTGTGGTAAAGGGGCAAGCCGTATAACAGTAGGTAGTATATGCGGAATGTAGTACAGTCTGACCAAAAAGAGTAGAAATTAAAAAGTGGCAATACTGTATTAGTGTCGTCCCTTTCTAATCAATATAAGAAAAAGGGAACGACACTATAGCTTTTTGGTCAGAATGTGTATGTAAATACAAGGAAGATATTTTATCTTCTTCTCTTCTCTTGGAATCTAAAGGATATATTATTACCCGTCCCTGATAAAGTGATTATTCCGTGACTTGCGTTTTTAGTGACCAAATTATAAACGCATTTTAGCCTATGCGTGTGTCCTACTGCTGGGAAGAAGTCTCCTTCTATTTTTCCACTCGTGTCTATTGACATATTCTCTCTCCCTGCCTCAACAAAATTATAAAGTTTGTACTTGTACATGTCTTATGTAATGTGTAAATGTCTAAAGCATCTAGAAGCCCTAGAGACCTATAGGTAGGTAACCACTTTTTATTAACCCTTGTACCTTTACCCTACGCAACACAAGTGTAAGTTTGTGGCGAAGTTGCTAACAGCAGTCTCAGCCCTGGGGAACGTACTCGTAATGTGGGCCGTTTCTGCAGTCGAGCGATATTGATTCCCTCATCTGCGTTGCGGCGGACATCTCGAACAATGCCCATTTGTTAACTTAGTTTATGTATAGGTAGCTGGTTTTCTTATTTTCCGCAATCACGGCCAGTAATTAACTTTAAAGGTGTATCCTCGAAGAAACAGATAAATGAACCTGGTAATCTCACACGTTTTGTTTTTACAATATTTTTCCATGTGTCTGTCTATCCTCAAATCTTGCCAGTTAAATTAACCCATTTCCTAGATTCTGATCAATCGGAAATCTTTGCATATTTATTATTAATATGACAAGGAGAACTCTGTAATAAGGTACAACCTCATCCTTCATAGGTTCTCTTAATTATTTTTGACGAACAATTTACGTTAGGGCAAATATCACAGTCGGCAAAATACTTTACGTATCTAAAACATGTCCATGCCACCATTAAAAGTACAGTAATACCTTACAAATCTAGTAGTAATTGCACGAGTAAAACTAACAGAGTTGGCAAGCTAAGCGCCTACCATGAATGGCTTTAATCGCGGAGTGGTACAAGTGCTCCCACTTATAAAACCGCACATTTGCGCTTCGGAACGTTATCTAGCCATCTCGCTGCATTACCTACACAATAGAGAACTTGCATGAACTTAGAATTCATAAGTATAGAAGTAAGGTAAGTAAACTTCATAAACGCTTAATTTAACTCAAAAACCATGTGTTCACAACAACATCAATTTCAAAAACAAGATTATTAAAACATTGCTATTTTTTTAAATTTTTAGTAGGTAAAAAATCATGTAGGTATTCATAATCATAATCATACATTTATGACCGCAGTATTTTAAGTTTTATGTACGTTGCATTTTTGTTCCATATGCACTAGGCTAAGGTCTCCTATCCGACGCTATGCGCAGCGTACAGCGTCTTTCCATATTATTTATCTAATCATATTTATCATTAGTATGGAAAGACACTACGCTGCGCATAGCGTCGGATAGGAGACCACAGGCTAATAGCTTATGCGCGCAATGGTGAAGTCACCACGCTGCGAATTTTTGTATGGAACGTTTTTAACGTTCAGCAGACACGTCTCACTTTGGCTGCCGTTCTTAACGTCCTAAAGACATTGATCAGTATAGAACATATGATTCATATGACAATCTTATTTAATTGGTGCAAAGTATTTTGTTGCAAGTTCCCAATTTGCAGGGAAAGTTATAATCGCAGCGCAATCAAGGAATGGGTTGGCTTGCAGCAATAATTCCCCAGTCCGCAAATGTTTGTGGTGCGATAAAGGAGAGTATCTATAATTGGTGTCAAGATATTTAAGTATATTTTATTGTAAGTACCTACATACATTATTTGCTATAGTTGTGTTTGGGACAGATTATGGCTATTTTAATCACGGAATCTAGCGATAGTATAAAACACAATAAACCAGAAGAGAGTTAAAGAACCAACATTTAGTCGACCCGATTGGCGCAGTTTGTAGAGACCTGCCTACTGAGCCGGCGGCGGTCCCGGGTTCGAATCCCGGCCAGGGCAAATATTTGTGTGATGAACTTGAATATATATGCTTGAGTCATGGTTGTTCCATGTATATAAATATATATTTATCTATATAAGTATGTATATCGTCGTCTAGTACCCATAACACAAGCCTTCTTGGACTAGATCGATTTGTTTGAGGTTGTCAGATATACCTATATATTTTTTTATTTATTTATTTATACGACATATAAAATCGTCGATGCAATGAATAATCGTACTAAAAATTCTTCATTGCATCGACGAGTATAAAACGCCCCGTTTAACATTAATAACAGTTGATTCGACAACATAGTAAGTAGCTAGGTACTCCTCATAAACCAACCAAAGCAAACTTCAAACTGATGAACGTAACGTGAGCTGATTTTACTAGTTTCAAAGTAACCGGGAATTGGTTTCCCATTCCCGCTCCCACGAGTTTTCCGACGTACAAACTTTCCTTAATGCTTTTTATGGCTTTTTACAATACACCTATTGATTTGTGGTTTCGAGCAGACTAGGGGGCTTCTGGCTCACAAATTTAGTTGTGGTATGAATCATCAAGCTAAAGTAGACTTTTTGACAATGGGAATAGAAAATATCGGATATAGGTTTGTCGGTGTGTACCGGAAGTGCCCTTCCCATATCTGCATACCGTCATTATTTAATGATGTCCACGCGTGTCCAGTTGCAGGGATACATGCTAGGGAGGGTTCGGTATTAATGACAGGCCGATTTAATTTCAACGCCGGTAGGACAGGGGTCAGTCATCTATTTTGATTTTGAAATGTTTTTTTTTTTTTTATGTATGTTTCTGTAATGTGCTACTGATATTAATATTAGAGGACTGTTAGGTTATATTTATTCTGCTGATACCTATTGAATACCTTTGTAACGTTAACAGGGTGTATTGTCATAGTAGATATACTGAAGAATGAAATTAGCTCACATTAAAATTCCACATTGCATCCTCGAGTGAGCCTACGCAAAATTAAGCCAAAGCGCTCTATGAAGGTTTTGTTGTTGGAACCGATGCGTTATGTAATGTAATGACATTACATAACGAGTGAGTTTTATAACCCCTTAGCCGCTGCCTGATTTAAATACTCTGTCTTACCGGTCATTATCTTCTCTTGTTTCCAGAGTGCCAAATGCGCCAAAGAGCTGCATCGCTGAGATCTTCAGCTCAGACGCCACCGACAGCAGCCCGGTGAAGAATGGCAACGTGCGTCCGCGCGCCGTGCGCGACACCCCTACACGTCCGCGTGACACGCACTCCAGACTCTTCGGACAGGTATTGTTTACTTTTAGCTATCATCAATTCATCATCATAGGTAGTTTTATTTGATACGGAGGTTTTTATACGTAAAGTGCTGTGAAGACAATCCGAATGCGAATCCGATTCCGAAGCGGGCATAGTCGCCTCATTTGACTGTCAGTTTGTCGTTTGCGCATCTTACTACCAGCTCAAGTTTTTAATCTGGCTTTATCACTATATCATACCTTCCAAAACGTGTTTATGTAATAGGTACCTACCTAATTATGCTAGCATCAGTGTTCTAAACCTAAGAGAGGACTAAAGGACCTACCCTAATATCATTCACATTTGCCTTAAATTTTATTCATAAACCAGTACATGTCCTGCATCCGCTTCCGAACTAATCAATACACTTCATACATTTCAGACCGCTTCAGCTCACGTCACGCCCATGGTGACCGACACCATCCGCAGCAACATCAAGTTCGGCGAAGCGGCCGTCAACGGTGGCAGCCCTGCGCACTCGCCCAAGCCACTGGCCAATGGCAGCGTCACCTCGACGCCTAGCCGAGGTGAGATGGACGGCGGAGACCACTGTGAGTTCATTCAGATGTAGGCATGCCGCACGCCTGCGCTAGGGTTGCCGGGTTCGGAGTTATGTGGAATGGAATTTAATACTACACAACTAAAAATGAGAATATACACATATTTTTCAAGAATTTCGTTAATATTGTGTAATTTTTAAGTCTCTTCAGATAATTAGTTTATATTAACTGCCTATTTGTATTTAAATTTGTAAGTCATAATTGAACGAATCGATCTCGTAAATTCTTCGACAGAGTTCAGCGACACCGCTGAACTGAATTTAAGACAAGTTATTTATTTCTCTAGTTTAATTTAATAAGTAAGAAATAGTAAATATGCTACCTTAATGAAGTAATTAGAAGACAACAAATTTCTATGAATGCGCTGTAAACGATTGCGGTAAAATCAATAAAATCTCGCCTCATCGTAAAGTGCCGCTGTTCAATTCTCAGAACCGTTTGTCGGCGTTCGATAGTATCCATTCCACATTAAACCCATCTGCTGCTATACTAGAACGTAAACAAAAGATCCACTGGATCAGAGTTCTTGGTATCGCTACAGTTTGGGACTCCAAGAACAGTTTGGCACTTTCTAAGGCAACGCACGCTAGGTACTCAACACGCTTCTAACCAAACGCTCTTTCACTTGACATTAATTATATACTAACAACTTAAATGAACAATTGCCACACATTCGAAATGAAAGGGTTGGTTTTAAATAAACACAAACGTGCTGTTCAAACGAGAATGATGCTTTGCTTTGAATACCAGCATGGTTGCACACACAGGTGCATTATATCATAAATAATGCACATGAAAAATTAACAACACTAACTGACTAAATGCGAGTGCATGTAAATTACATAACAATCTCTCTCAACAAACTACGCACTAATATATATAACAGACAGGTGGGAAAGAAGATTTGGTGGCATTATCATTTAAATCTGAAATCATAGTAGGTTAGGGTAAATGTTAGGTTATTAGGTATCTTAGATAGATAGGAATGTAAAGATGAAGCAATAGTTAGGAACACAACGCACCACGCTGCTAGTTCGAATGAAAATCGTTTGTTCTGTGAATGGTCAGCATCGTACACGCCGCCGAAGAGGAATCCGGTGACCGGAGACGGCGTCCAGTTGCTGCCCCCGCGCCGCCGCCACCCGGCCGCCGCCCTGCGAGGTGCCGACCCCGACCTCGAACCCCAACCCACCCACCGCTACTACACCACCGATTGGCCCCCCAAACCTGCCCAATACTACGTCCACTCCACGACCAAACCCTCTCTCACCTACCGACAGACTCCTTATACTTTACTCGGACTGGAATCCGATGATCCTGAAATACAGCACCCAATATTGGACGAAGATTCCCTTTCACCGCAGCCCGTGTTGGATAGACATTGGCCGCCTTTCCCAGCTCAACATTATTTAGAGCCATCTGATAAAAAGACTCCGCACCATCCTCTGCCGCCCTATGCTTTCGTCGGAATGACGTCAGCTCTCGGCGAAAGACCGAAACCAGATTACTCGTACAAATATGACCCCGTGCCTACTCTAGATGGGCTTGTCGACCCTTACATTCACGCGCAAGTGAACCCCCCGCCGAGTCTTTTCAGATACGAACGCGATGGACCTATTCCTGATTTCGCTCTCTTCGAAACTCCCAAACCGCCCGGTCCTTACACCCTGACAGGTTTTCCTCCCATTTTTCCAAAACACGTCCCCGGGTACCTGTTCGATCTGAATCGGCATGCTGAGGACTTCAGACCTAAGACGTACTATGTAGACTATGTCCGCAGAAGAGAGATGGGTGGGTGTTTAATTCACCTTAGACTGAAGGAATGCCATAAATGCACCAATCACCTGATGAAAACCAGACACTCGATCAGGGTATTTTGATAAAGATTGCTTATGTGAATTGCAAATATTTACCTAAAATAAGTTTTAATCATTATTTGCTATTGAGTACTTTAAGTCCTTGAGAAATGTTCAGTCTGTTTGTATGTCTAGATTTGGTATTAGAAATGTTATATTCGATGATATCCTGAAGTAAAAGATATTGTAAAAATAACAAACAGGCAGGATTCCTTCAAGTCTCCGATTAAACACTCAAACCGTTTTATTATTTGCTTCTTCGTTGATTCTTCCGTAAGAACTAGTTTGCAGTTGGTCATGCAATTTATCTTAGTTAAGCGTACCTAATTGTTCGTTTTGTAACAGTAATTAGCAGGCGTGAAAATAAAGAAATAATTGCTTGTGTCTGTAACGTATTTAATTGTTTATATATAGATGTGCAATTCGATGTAAATAGTGTCATGTAATAGGTTTTTGTATTGCGTAATTTCTTCGCCTGTCTTTCGCACGCCTTTTACTCTTTCTTGTTGGTTTAGTTATAGTAATGCGGATGAAACGGAGAATGTTGGTATACTTATCCTTATTATGTATAATACGATCAATTACAACAACATGATACTAAAATTTACTTTTATTAAAAGTTTGAAGATTGTTGTTTTTAATCGTATCATTCAATTTTAAATTGTTACCTCAATACGTTTTATTATTTGACCTATTATGGTTTTGATTACATAAAATCTTCACTACTAGTAGAGTAACATGATATGTAGATTATTTGTTTGATGTGTTGATATTTTATTAAATCTCTATTATTTTTTGTATATCTTTTATACGAAGTTGAAATTCGTATCTTTCACGTACTGTAAGTAACCCTAGCAGCATTGACAAACGTTGACATTAGAGTTTCATATTAAAAAAGTATTAGTTTCCATAGATTCTTACATGATTATATGAATGTAGGTCTTTAATCTACGTACTTATTAGTTAGATTTTCAAATCTCTTAGTGTTAGCTGTTGACAACTAATGTAGGAGTCTATCTTAGTAGGACGTATATTCTTGATTGGTATCGATTATGCACATTGCATGCACGAATCACAATTTTAAACCTTTATAGTCGGCATTTTAAAGTCCAAAATCCAAAATTTTCTCGTCCAAATTAGATGTGGTTAATATTTCGCTATCTAAGGCTTCGAAATTTCATAATCGAATTGGCAGTCATTGCAATATCTTTAACCTTTCTAATGAAAATGACAATATTTTAAATAAATTTGTTGTATTTTCCAGAAGGCAACCCAATCACCGGTGACGGCTACAAGTCGCTGAACGGGCAGATCAACACAGTGACGTCACTATCCGGCAACAGCATCATCTCTCACAGCCGCGTGCCGCCCGGCGGCTACTCCTCCGGCCTATGGTAGGCTGCCCCCCAACCGACTTACTTTACCGTCTACCCCCTTTTCGTGAAAAAGACAATCGTTTTGTAAAAATCTACGATTATACTACACCCGACGGAAATCTCAAAATATGTTAATTCAATAATAACATCGTATCGATTTTCGATTGGGGTTCTCGTTGGGATATCAATATTGGTTACAGATGATACTGGAGTCTGCTCTAAGTGCATTTATTTTAATAATTTTAATCAACTAAATTATAGAGCATCGGAAAATCACAAGTACATAATTAGCACAGATTAAATCACGTCCATTAAAACTGAAAGGGTATTTGTTGTGAAATCCTTAGCCTATCCCAGTATCCATTAATTTTCGAATAATTAAGCATAGAGATGATTATAGATATTTTTATAATAGTAACAATATTTCGATAGATTTAATTGCTATAGATTCGTAGTGTGGGACCTTTGAATTGATAATAACCATCAAATAGTTATATCAATAAACGCTTGGTTCATTTATTTGCGTTTGAATTATTGATTAAAATATTTATTATAATTTCAAAGGTCATCGCAGACTTTTTATTGTAAGAACTAGAAATCATACTCTTCACATGTTTAATAATTATTTTAACGCATTGATATTGTGAACAAGGAGTGAGGATACGTATCAGCAATATACCAAAACGAATAGTGCCTTGATTGGTGAGGAGGTGAAATTCTATAAGAATCTGTGTGCGATTGAGTAGGCATTAACGTACAGACAGTGATTATATTATCTATATTTCACGGTATAGAAATAGTAATCATGCGGCACTCGGGCTAAATGATACAAATTAAATTATATCTTAACTTAAACTTTAATATTTGACACTAATTAAGAGTCCTTAATCTCGTTTGTTAAATTTTATTATCATATTACCTAATATAAATAGAGGGTTTATAGATTGCATTTATTTTGTCTTTACATGAGTTTATTTTTTTTAGTTTATTTTCTACTCGTTTCGAAATAAAATGTAAAAAAGTTTGAAATTTGGTCGATTATCTGTTAACAAAATTGGTGATTGTAAGGACCATAGTTTTGTAGTATTAAGGTGCGGTGACGTTTGTGTTAGCCGTAACCACTTAGCGTAGGTATATCAACTGTGTAAAAACGTTCTAATAATCTAACCTGGACGCATAATCGCAGGCCTAATTATAACAAAACTGTTAATAGATAATAACCATTATTTCAAAATAAAGTTTTTTATTGAAAATGCTGTTTTAATTGACTTCCTACCTGGCTTACTTCCTGAATTGCCACTATAACGAGAAACACTGTGAAAACGACATTTTAAGGTGATCCCGTCTCTGTTATAATTGAGCTCCTGATATTTCTGACACTGAGAATGCACGGATAACGGAATAAGTTATGCCATAGATATTTCGAATACAAATACTTAAAGTGATCAAAGGTCAAACACACTCGTAGACAAAAATCTGTTCATATAACGTGTGGTTGTTTTTGTAAAACACCCGTAAAGGTGCATAGCGAAACTCGTGTTATGGCTTTCAGAAAAACACCTGCGACGCTTTGTGGAAAACACGCAACCATATGAAATTAAATTAGACTGAAAAGTATTTAAAGTAGGGAGAAAATTTTAAAATTACTTTTTTATTTACTAATAGAGCTTAACGAATAAATTGAAGGGAACGCGGAAAGAACATGTTTATTCACCATACACGATGATTTTTTATCGGTGATCAGGTACCAACTTTTCTAACTCAGTAACTGATGGCGGTCACGTTGAACTCGTAATTACATGAAATCGGAAGCACTTTTGCATCGTCATTACATACATAGGTATTACATATATAATAGCAATAACATTAACCCACAATTACGAAGGAACACAACATTTCCAAACATTTGCAATATTTCCGCGGTAATGCTTCGTCAAAGTAAACCAAGTGATAAAATACATGAAAAATTATGATAATTCAAATTACATGATATGGAGTGAATTACTTTTCTGTTTTGAGACTAAAATTTATTAAAAAAAAATGACGACATGTTCTTTCCATGTAGCCTTCAACTTAATATCAGGGTGAGTCAACCCGTTTCATATGGATCTTAATATGTTTGGGACTCACGGCAGTTTTCTATGTAAAAAAAACGTATTGTTTATTGTCTACAATTAGTCGGCAACATAATTAAAGAATAATGTCTGCCCTTTAAAAGACCAGAAACAATTCATATTAACTTAACGTTCAAGACGGTAGATGGGCTGATGTACATCCCGGAGATGAACTGAGCGAGACGGAGAATAATGCAGCTCACGACGGCGACGCCCACTAAGCCCTCTGCTATAACATAATCATAACCAATACCCTATTACAGTCATGATATAATGACAGAACACGAAGCCGACAGCAAATATAGCAAATTTTCTATCTCAGTAAATATGATAACTCCCTAGCCGATTTTAGTCATGGATCGTAACTTTTGGTTATGGCGCTGTCAGTGTCAACGCGACGCGCTGTTTAGGGTCTACACGTTTAGGGTCTACTGGTAACTGACTGTACTACATACAAGTACAGGAAAAAATAACTTAGTCACATATTAATATAATAATTTACTTACCTATAAATATATAAAAATACATATTATACGATTATCACTGCTAACTTTGCATGTCTCCCTCACATTCCTTATTCACTTTTGCTCTCTGCGGGTTCCTAGAATTTTCCTTCGCCAGTTTTTTTTCATCTCTAACTGGAGATTCAATTTCCAATGTGACAGGTCCATCATTTTCAATGGAAACTTGCATGTATGCCCCGAAGACGCCATCTGTGATCAAAAATGTGACAGCTGTTACACGCTCATTCTGGTGTCAGTTCAGTCCATCATTCTGGACTGTCAGTTGTTCATGTAATTTTCACCAGTTTGGACTGTCAGTCCGAGAGGGTTACACTACACGATCATTCTCTCGTACTTAGGTATTTGATGACAGCTCAAATCAACAGTAGCTTTTATGAAATGTCCAAAACGATCTGTTAGTATGAATTTTCTATGAAGAACTGGCTTTTGACGTCATAAAACGACGACCTCGACGTCGATTTGGTCAAACACATCTTATTTTTTGTTTTTGTTCAATTAAAAATAGTATAATGGCCAAAAGTTCGTAGTACCACTAGTACCTAATTTATTTGGTTCCGCGAATTTTTGAATATGGTGTTTAGTGGTTTCTATTATATAATTTATTTTCACTACTCGTATAAGTAATAGTCTAATACCGTATTCTGGCCAAACTGAATTGATGTGGTAGAAAGTATTAATTTATTTTGGTCATATATTGTAAACCCAATATTAAATGTGACACAAATACCTGCTGTATTAATATTTTCATTACGCTAGTTGCATTGCACATATACTCTAGTGTGATTGTATCAGCAGCGTGGCGACCATAAAAGCCAGCCCCTACCAGCTACGAACGCCACTGTTCTGCCCTGTGAAATAGGCATAAGGCAGGGAACAGTCAAAACCGAACTTTAGGCTAATATTGTATGCTTTTTTAGGGTTCCGTACCCAAAGGGTAAAAAAAACCCTATTACTAAGTCAGCTAAGCCTCCTCTGTCTGTCCGTCCAACTGTCACCAGGCTGTATCTCATGAACCGTGATAGACAGTTGAAATGTTCATAGATGATTTATTTCTATAGCACCTATAATAAAATAATAATAATTAAGGGGGGTTTCCATACAAAAATAGGGGTTCCTCCATGATATTTCGTTCGACGGGCATTCTCTCATGGACCCGTAATAGTCACTGACTAGTTGACATTTTCACAGAATGTATATTTTTGTTACCACTATTACAACAAATATAAAAGTAAAAATAAGGAAAAATTAAAGGGGGTTCCATACAAAGAACGTGTTTGTTGCTCGATATTGGTACGGAACCCTTCTTGCGCGAGTCCGACTCGCACTTGGCCGGTTTATTTGCTATTCAGAAAGCATTGTAGTTATCTGTGTTTTTGAATTTAAATTGTAGTTTAGTCAAAAACGTACTATTTTTCTACACAATGACTAAGCTAAGACAGGGGCAGGGCTTTCAATTCCGAAATAGGCTGATATCTATTTATTGAAAATTTCGATATTTCTGATGCAATTTTGACCCAATCATATTTTTGACCTATGTAAATGCCTAAACTGTATTCAGTATGCAGTATTCTGCACACAGGCTTCCAAACAATAATTATGAAGACTTTGTTTAATTTTTACCTTTTACTTTGTCCGGTTTATAGCTTTTCTTCAACAATTCCAAAAACTGTTCATAAAACTTTTTAGATTCATCAGCAGCCATCGCATTGTGGAAGTCTGGCTTGTTGCCCTGTAAAAAAGGTTAGCTCCTATATTATGTGCTTCATAGTTTTATTTAACATACAGACCAGAAAAAAATATAGAGCCTAAATTTACTTATTGGAATCATAACTAGACACCATAATATTCAGAAATCCAGATTGATAGTTCGGAGAATGAGCAAAGGGTCTTTGCTGTTAGTATTGTTTATGCGACTCTGATGCGGAAAAATGTAAGAAAGAAAAATGGGGATTGGATGAAATTTTTAAACAAACTTGAGTTTTTAAGTTGGAATGACCTTCCTCATTCCTAGATAAAAGTTCGTTTTTTTCTGCAGCTTAAGCTTGCAAGGTGGGAAAAAATATTTTCTTCTTTTGATTTTTGTTTGGGCTACAAAAAATCTCCCTTTTTTTCCTTGGAACGGGTAATTCCTTCCTATAATCGAAAATTCAAGTTTTTTTTTTTAATTTGCACCCATTCCCCATTATTACCAACCTTCCAGGAATTGTATAAAGTGAATTGGCTGACACAAAGAAGTTCGAAATCCTTGTCTACTACAGTTTTGTTCCAACGCTTGCCACTTTCATCATCAAATAACCTTACACTAAGGATTTTCCGGACTCTGAAAATACAAATGATTTAAACTCACACAATTTCCACACATTATTATAACAAAACTGGACTTAACCCTTCGTAAGTCAAAGCACTGATTAGTGCAAACCATTTTGAAGCCTATTGCCAATTTTTTTACATAATGTACGAAGGGTTAATCACCATGACCATGGATGTAAAATCACATACATGTTGAGGTATTATATAAACACTTTTTTAAAGTTTGAGTACAAAGATAATGTTCAGATTACAGCAGCAGATGTTGCTACACACGCTAAGTGCTCAATATTACATAGGTACACATAGGCTACCAGGAAAATAAGGGTTGTAAAGATCATTATGAGAATGTTATAGCTTAGCTACTTCTGCTGCCGACTGTACTACAAATTGTGTCTATCTTAACATTCGAAACTAGGAAACAATAGCTGCTCTATATATTATTACAGAGTAGTCATAATCACAAAATAATTTATGTCGAAAATTTGCCTTGACTAATTAAGGCTCCTTATCCATTCAAAAATGCTGATTGTTTTAGACATTTTTCTCTATGATCAACCATGTTTCATAACATATTATAATATTTCTACTTAGAACAGGGCTATTGCGACTTATTGCTATATATTTGAAAACTACAGTTTGAATTTTTCTTTGATAATTTTTGTGGACTGTACTCAAATGGACAAAATTCAAGCAGAAAACTTATTTTCGACTGCACGCAATGAAAGCATTGTTACTTTCTAGAACTCAGGGAAAACTATTATTCACTTCAAAAAGTTGGTTGAAATTACCAATATATTTGTCATAATATAAAAATTATTAAAAAGGAATAAGGCCTCTTAATAGGAACTGGCATTTATCTATTACTTACATGTATTCCATATCCACCACGTTATCGTTCTTTGAAATACCGATTAGAACACATAATCCTTGCTCTATGTTGCTGACTACTTCACCATTCACTGAAAAAAAAACCTAGGTAAGTAGTTGTAATTCTTTTAAATTAAATTGTAATCGAGTATAGGTTTGAATGAGTACATGAAAAAGTTAATTTAACACACGAAAGTATTATAATTAGTTTCATAACAGCTGATACTCACCGGTAACTTTAGCATTCATAACACGCTGTATTAACGCTTTCATATTTTCTGGTTATCCCAGTAAATAAGCAGGCTGGTTACAGATGTGTATTAATATTTTGTAATAATTATTTTTATGTATATTTTCGTAAATTTAATATACTTAATTAGTAAAAACAAACCAGCAGGTGCATTATGCCGTTTAGGGTAATTTCAGCCATCAGTGTAGTGTCAAATTGTCAATGTCAACTGTCAAACTGACAGTTAGGATGCATTCAGTCTAACTACAATTACTAATCTAGTTATCAAAAAATAAACACTAAAATTATTAAGTTACCATAAGAATGGAGTTATTTATTCTTATAAAATTTATAGATCTTATTTTTATGGTAACCAACACATGAAAATATTTTGTAAAAGATATTTTTTGGGTGAAACTTCCCCCTAAATATAATTTGACGCTAGCAACATTTATGTTCTTAGTTTTGCTACTCCTTAACAGATGGCAGGAAATTAGTACTCAAGTCACA
This sequence comes from Apotomis turbidana, assembly GCA_905147355.2. Classification (NCBI taxonomy): domain Eukaryota; kingdom Metazoa; phylum Arthropoda; class Insecta; order Lepidoptera; family Tortricidae; genus Apotomis; species Apotomis turbidana. The sequence continues at coordinate 30,577,107 of LR990281.1, read as the reverse complement.
GTTTTGCTATTCATTGACAGATGGCAGCAATTAATAAAATTCGATAAATTCAAATTAATTTTTAACATGGTATACAGCAGTTACTAATATTAAAGAAAAAAAAAATTACTTATCACGGTCGTGTTAGCATTTTTTCTTGAAATATTTTAAATAAAACTTTTCATAGAGTATATATTTTTACCATCTAGGTATTTATTTACTAATTGGTTCTCTCAAAAAAATATTTTTCTCAAACATCCAATGAAATATTCTTTGCGTTCCTTATAATAGGCTCGGAAGTATCGGTTTTTGGGCGCAACAACTCGAGAGGACTGTAAAGGGATTTCATACTGCTTTTCAGGCCTAGGCCTGCAAGTAACTTTTTTTTGGTTTCAACAACAAGGTCATTCACACAGCTGGCTGGTTTGACAAAAAGCAGGTTTTGTTTTTAAAGGTTGGTTGTTAGACACTTGTGGAAAAAAAAATTCAATATGGCGACTTTTTTTTTCAAAATTTCAAATTGGTGCTAGGCGGGGCTCGGGGCTCAAAAATATGAATCTGAAATCTTGTCCGAAAATTCGGTCAAATTCGGAAAATATCGAAAAAAAAAAACGATTTGTATGGAGAAAATTTCAAATTGGTCCTAGGAGGCTGAAATTCGGTATCCGGGGGTTTTTGGGGCTCCTGAGTCAGAATCTAAAATCGGATTTTTAAAATTCGGTCAAATTCGGATTCGGGGCCTCTCGGGGCTCAAAAATATGAATCTGAAATCTTGTCCGAAAATTCGGTCAAATTCGGAAAATGTCGAAAAAAAACGATTTGTATGGAGAAAATTTCAAATTGGTCCTAGGAGGCTGAAATTCGGTATCCGGGGGTTTTTGGGGCTCCTGAGTCAGAATCTGAAATCGGATTTTTTAAATTCGGTCAAATTCGGTATCGGGGGGCTCTCGGGGCTCAAAAATATGAATCTGAAATCTTGTCCGAAAATTCGGTCAAATTCGGAAAATGTCGAAAAAAAACGATTTGTATGGAGAAAATTTCAAATTGGTCCTAGGAGGCTGAAATTCGGTATCCGGGGGTTTTTGGGGCTCCTGAGTCAGAATCTGAAATCGGATTTTTTTAATTCGGTCAAATTCGGTATCGGGGGGCTCTCGGGGCTCAAAAATATGAATCTGAAATCTTGTCCGAAAATTCGGTCAAATTCGGAAAATGTCGAAAAAAAAACGATTTGTATGGAGAAAATTTCAAATTGGTCCTAGGAGGCTGAAATTCGGTATCCGGGGGTTTTTGGGGCTCCTGAGTCAGAATCTGAAATCGGATTTTTTTAAATTCGGTCAAATTTGGAAAATATCGGACAAACAATATTAAGTGTTATTCTTTGAAGTATATTTTTTTATTTCATTGTATGTTTGAGAAAAGCACTATACATGCCTCGTCGTGAAAACGGATTCCCGGCCTCGTATCACTATCCGGCCTCGCTCGCCCGCTCGCTCGGCCGTATATACCTACTTGGCCGGAAATCCTCATTTTCCCGGCCTCTGATGTAATGTACTAATTTGATATGACAAGATATGTTATTTAAGTTTCCTTAATTATTTGCAGTTATGATCATAAAATTCAAACTCAAACTCTACCTTTCTATTTTCTACTTATCTATTATAAAAGTATATAATAATCAATCAAAAAGGAATGTTGGTATAAATAAACGTCCTTTGCCATAAATCAATAAATACCCCCGTCTCCCTGATTTCACACGCTTTGTTCTAATCATCGATAGAGCGATAGACTAAGATGCTCTGCTCCTGGAGACTAGCGAGCTGGTGGTTTATGATGGTCACGTACAGTGCGACCAACTTATCTGTGAAATGGCGAAATTAGGAACTACGACTATTATCCAGAAATCATACGACTGTTAGTATCTCTGCGTTCGAATGCTCTGTGTGTGAAGATTGTGGCGATATCCTTCAGTTCACAGAAAAGCTGGTTGCACTATATCGTGATAGATAGGTAAACGACAGAAACATCTGTCACTTTTCGAAACGCACCTAAATGAAGGTGCTATAATATAATCTAAGTAATTTTAGTAATGAAAGGCCGATATGGATGAACAACATTATAATCAACTCAAGGTATTATATTGTACAAGTAGTATACAAGTAGTTAATATATATCTATCTATTAATCAATTCATAGTCTACATTCTCGCTCGAAGTCCAGTACAAAAGTGATGGCTGTCGGGCGCGTTCCTCCCTCCATGCCTTCGCTGCAGGGTCCCCACTAGCGCACCAGCTCGGATGTGACGTCAGCCAGTGTTGCCGTTTCATGGCGACAACATCCGGCCGTCCTGCATACGCAGTCGTCCTCGACTGCGTTCATGTCTGATGCATATATGCTGCGAACAATAACACTTGTATAAGTATATATCCCACATTACATAATCCAAGAGGCACCTCCCCTATAAATAAGTTCATATGCCACTGTGTGTATTGGCTATTCCATCGACGGTAAGCCTTTACAGATAGACATATCCACTCATTTACACGCGAGGTGTCGGGTGTAGGTTGGTTTATATGTACAATAAAGTATTCTATCCCATCGACGGCCAGTCCACTTAAGTGTACATATAAATAATTCCTGTAAGCAATAAGCATCATGTACGACTATGGTGCATTCACATTCAATTTGGCTTGACTGTTCCATCGACGGTCAGTGTGTATCGCCATTCACATTCCAAATTGGCTTAACTGTTCCATCGACGGTCAGTGTGTATCGCCAACCCACGCATGTAATACACTCACATTCGTAGCATTATATGCATTAGACACTATTATCTCTATCATTTATAATCACGATTAAGATATCCCTTTATTTACACATCTAAACATTGTAAACACCAAGACAAATTAGGACGATACAGCTACCATTGTAAATACCTGACAACATCCGGATCAAACTGAATGTCTCGTCCTCTACCTGTATGTCCGTGATGCGAGTTTAATGCGGTTTCAATTTCTTTACACATGTGACTCCCACGTATCGCCTCGTGGACCGCTCAGCGCCTCATATGGCTCAGCGTCTGCCATCTTGTAGCGGTCGTGTCCCAGCGCTGCTGTAACTCGGAAATAAGGGATTAAACACTGGCAATAATTTGGTAGTCTGGCAGTCCTTGTTTTGACTTGATAATTTAAGAACAATTAATTCGATACTTTATATCGCATAGTATCCTCTCCTTATGACAGTAACCCTACGAGTTTAATCTTCATTCGCAAACTATTTGGGATCGGTTGCCAAAATACTACACAGCGATAGTAATTTATTTATGCTAGAATTAATAATACTTTATTGGATGTCAGTAATATGAATGTCCCATTGTTAATGTACATTTACTACCTCCGTACTTAACGCTTCAAAACAGTCGGAACGGAACACTTGCTTTTAATACAGAAATCGCGAAACAACATGGACATAAAATCACAGCACCAGCGTCAGGATTGCCAAAACTTACAAAGTTTGTTCAACTCATTTATTACGAACTATATTTACTGTAAGATGTATTCCTTTTTTTTATTATTATTATTATTGACGTCTTTGAAATAAATGCATTTTAAACAGTTGTTTTATACACTACTTTTTATTTATATGTAAGCAAACCCTTACTTATTGAATTTTTATTCATTTCAATTGTCTCATCAACCACAATACCATCATGATTGGCTCTTATCACTTGTCATTTTTATTGTTTTGGTTACTAGCCCGCTTTTACCACGTATTCAGTTTTAGGATATACCTTATTTTCTACCAATTCATACTTGTTAAATCTGTTTATGCAACTCGGCCTCCCCTGATGCTAAAATATCGGTCATTGAACAGATACTCGGGTCATGAAACTGCACAGATAAGAGTCAATCAGTTTCCGTAATTGAGATTAACATCACGTTATCGTTACTATCCATTATTACCACCTACTGGTCGCGGAGTATCCGACAGGATTTCTGATTAAAAACATCTGGGCTCCCGGCCTATGCACGATGTCAAAGTAAAATCCTTGCGTGCATAACACACCCTACCTACATATATGAACGTTTATTTCTTGTTTTGTGATAATGTGCCTTATTGCAATTAGTTACAATCATAAATTGTTATCCCAGCAAATAATGTCCAAATTTCTTTAAACCGACAACAATTGGTAAACCCGGGCTCAACCCAATGATATTGCTTTTCTTCAGCTATTAGAAAACAGTTTCACTATATAAGTACCTGACCCCTTTTTTAGAAGCTTCTAAGATATATTGAATTACAGGTAACTTTGTGTCAAATATTGTAAGTAATGCGTTTGTAAATAGTTAATTTTGAAATTTCCTTACTGCTTCATTTGTTATAAGCCGCATTCCCGTAAACACCTTGTTTTTTACCACTTTACAATTTTGTTAGCGGACCACGCAAAAACGCACAATTTCTCACAGATTTACGAATATAATTTACAGAACCGAGGCATTGTCTGACCAAATGCACATTCTCTCTGGTGTTGGGACATCTTCGATTCCAGACAGTTTTTTATATTTTTATTCCTTCCCTTCACTTCTAACTCCATATTCGAGCATATTAAATACCGAAAAAAAAAATAACTAAATTTATTATTAACCCGTTTTGTAAAGCTATCCGGACAGGCTCACTCAAGCGGTTTTAATTTTTTTTTTTTTTTTTTTAGGGTCGGGTTTCTATCTGTTGCTACTATTAAATTGTTCATGAAACGTATCGAATAGAAATTTACCCGCCATCATATCCATTAATCTCGGAAATACTGCAAGCCCGTTAGAAAATCCCGGAAAACGGAACCCGAACGCACTCTCAGTGACCCTTTGGCATAATAAAAGCAGTCCTAGGGATATAATCTTCCTCGATTTTTATCCGATGAGTCCCCAATAAAAATAAAAAAAAACACTTCCAAACGCTTAATCTATGTATCAGATCTTCTACAAATAGGCCTAGCCGAGTATCTTTCTTTTGTAGTTATTTTGTTAAACTGTCTATATACAACGTCTAAAAGTCTATACACACAACTGTCGACACATAATCGCTTTTATTCATTGAGTGTCAACTAATATTGGAACCGGACTCGCGTAAGGGTTATTACTCTCGCGTATTATGCTGTTTTTCAACAAATCTTTAACAGTTACCGATACATAACATACGATATAGTTGTTAGCATACAGAGGTTTAGTAGTGGTAACTTTGATATCAAGCTCGACAGATGATGTTTTGTCCAAACTTAATAAATCCTTGGCTACGCACTTCGGGTATTTAGAAAATAAATTTCCTAGAATTTCCACATTTTCCGCACTGTCTGTCCTCACAATCAAACATATATTTGGTCCTTAATTATTTTATAGGTTTATATTATAGGTTGGACATTCGAGAGTTACGTATGCCTATACATAATTTTTAATTTTTGGTAAAGCTTCTACGAATCAATGTCACACCTGAGAGTTCTCTAACTAATGGTCCTGTGAGCTGTAGATATACCTCGCGAGTTTGTTTCGAAATTACTGAAATTACTATTTTCTTTTTTTTTTTTACTGTTTCTACCCGCATCGAAAAAACTGAATCGACAAAAAAAAAAAAACACTGATGTACTTATCGAAGATACTCAAAAAGTCATGAGGTATTGGCTGAGAACAGCGTCCTGTAGGCGAGAAATCCGAAAATCTAGCGAAACTACAACAGAGCCGTTTCACTCGCTTCTCACGCTTAGACAATTGCATACATAGATCTACAAATGAAAATGAACCAATCAGATGCGTGTCGTTTGCGAGTGAGTGATCCAACTGAACTACCTATATCTTGTCACTCATATCTGTTACTCACACACCCACTGAAGGACAAACCAACTCCGAACTCGCTATATGTCAGTACATCTCTCGTTTATAACTCACCACTCAATATGCACTGTCGCGACACTACCGCGAATGTAAATGTTATACATAGCAACACTGATACTCTGGTGAGTTGAGTATGTCTATGGTTTCTTATGACACTTTCAAGTGTCTACTTATTTTGAATATGGCCGCGACGCTGTAAAGTTCTGTCCTCTAGTTTAAAGTTTACATATTCCTATCTCAGTTAGTATTGTGGTTGTTATTAAAGACAGTGACAAGTGCTGGACAATAGTCAACGAGCAGTTACATCCACGCCAATGATAATTAATGAGCTAAGTGCCTCAGGTTTATTTAAAGTGTAATAATATGTGTTTGCTAAGACCCGTAGACTGTACTTGGTTCAAGTACATACCAGTGGTGGTCGGTTCCTCTTATCATGGAATCGGACCAAGAGGCCGCAGGCCATATGAGCAGGTGATCATGTGTCAAACCTTCCCTCCGTACAGGAGTAGATAAACGTCCAAATTGGACTACTACCGGTAGTTAGGGCGACCTCAGGCGGTGCCTCTCACGGGGTGCCGCGGGGGCGGTATTGGCCTGCGGGTTGCAATATCGTGGACCATAGCAATAGTACTAAGTTTAAGCCCTGTGGCCTTAGTGAGTCCGGACACTATGGCCAGAAACAAGACAAACGATCACCAGAAATAAAGTAATGGGGTCAAGATTATAAGATAATAAAGATAGTAAAGTGATTAATATAACACATTGATAGTGTTTGATATTATGTATGAACTTTAGGCACTTACCGATTCATGCGGTTAGAATCATAGTTATATAAACTTTTACAGATGGCGAAGCAGTAGAAAGATAGAGAACTGAGAGCAGTGACAGCACTGCTTCTACAGTGGACACAACACGGAGGCGTAATATAAGGTGAGAGTAACATGTTGCAATAATGGATTCATGATAAAGTATATATAGAACTTGGGCAATTTGTTTTCACCGTCTGTAAGACTCGGTTAACAGTCTTAATCCCCAAACAGAGACGGCGACATGGTGGAGATGGTGCTGGGATACCATGACGAATCCAAAAATTTGCCAATTTAATGAATCCGAATGAAAAATTGAAAAGTAAATTATGATGCCAGACATGAAATGTTGCAACTTGTCACTCTCAACGCCATCTATTGTCCACAAACAGAACTAATGTTGTCAATTTATGGTCATTTCCAATTAAAAAATAGGTTTTGTCATTTAAAATTGAAAAAGTTGACGTAAAAATATTATGATGGGAATATTTGAATTTTACACGCAAATTCGAAAACATTTAAACAAATGAGTTTTTTCGATTGTTTTATTGGTTAGACTTTTCTATTTGCTATACGATATACATAGTTATTTTAAAAATTACTTTTGAGATTCGTAATGTTAAGACTCAAGTATTTGGGAGTCATATTTCAATCTGGCCGCTACGCCACTTCAAAGCACTTCAAGTTTCGGCCGCCATAACAAACCGAACGAATCGTGTTTAGTAAGCGCTCGAGCAAAAAATATTTTTTGTTGGTGAAAAGTGAATACAGCTGTGTAATATTATAAGAAATTGGTGCATTATTTCCAGGCACACTCTCGTGAACAACTGCACTAAAACAACGAGCGTGATATATTCGTTTTCGAGCAGACTGAGGAAATTATTGAAGACTGACGTCAATTATTTTCGTCTACTTATTGAGAATAAAAGGTATGTTACGGATATATTATTTCTATGAGAACTCCATGGTACTGGAAGTATAATTGTTTGTACTTATGTACCTATGTATGATAATACTTTATTGAAAGATTTAAATAAAGTGTTTTATGCCTACTACACTGTTTGCCAATGTCACTGTTAGATATAATGCAATGAGTTAATTAATATTTCAAAAATAAACATTTGACATAATATTACAAAGTCAAGTTCAATGGTATGGAGTAAAGTTAGCATAAATTATTGGTAAAAAAAAATATTCAATTCTTTTTTACATTTTGTTTATCATTGTATTGGTTATATTTGATATTGATAATTCATCTGTGGTTGTTGTTGTTGGTAAATGGTGGTAAGATAATCTACTGTGTACATTGTACATTTTCAGTTGCGACAACAATAATGGACTTGTTATTTTAACTCTCAGTATTATGAAAATAACAATTCTTTATTAATAAATCAAGTTAATGGTATCAACTACTATAATGAAGTGTGAAATATTCTTACCTAACAAAGTATTTGTGCCCTTGACATAAAGTTGAATTTTGTGTGGCTTATATCTAAGAAATATTTCTGCTTTTCAAAGTACTTTTGCCATGGACATAAGGTTACATTTCGTGTAGCTTGTGTCACTTATTATTTATTAAACCTATTTCAGGGTTATATACCTAATAGTGGGTTATTATAGTATTATACCTATGTTTGTTGTAGGTTGTTATACCTACTGTACAATTTGATTCCAGAATATTTTACCACAAAATGGAAGAAATTCTTTTAAGTCGATTGTCCAAATTTGCAACAGAAGTTAAATCTTTATCAGATCAAGCTCTCAATCTATGCAATATCTTGAATGAAAATGATGAAAACTTGGAAATGGCAAAAATAGTCACATCTAAATTAAAAACAATGTTGTCTCGCTTCACAACCGAACTGTATAATTATTTTAAAATATGTAATGATCCTAACCCGGATGAGATATCTGACTTCACAAATCATCAGCTTCATGGTGAAGAAAATCTCGCTGAGTTGGAAGCCAGATTGGCCATGAAGATTGCGACGGTACCTCATCAAAATGAAAATTCATCGTACAGTAAATTACCCGACCTGCGTTTACCAGAATTTAATGGTAACCTTCTTGAATGGCATCAATTCTGGGACCAATTCACCTCAAATATAAACAGAAGAAAATTGAATGACGTTGACAAACTTCTATACCTCAAGAGTTCTCTAAGAGGAGATGCAGCTCGGCTTGTTGATGGACTGAACACAACTAACCGAAATTACGAAATAGCCATCAGAACTCTAAAGGCAAGATATGGGAAAGAAAGTGAAATCATATACGCTCATCACAACGCTCTGAAGAGAGTCAAGCGAGCGGAGAAGATGGATGATTGTAAAGGAACTTTGGATGAAATAGAGAGACATCTCCGAGTACTTCAATCTTTGGGGGAAAATACAAATTCCAATCAGATGCGATTCCTTGTCATGGAAAAGTTTCCAACAGAAATTATCTATGAAATGAAAATAAGATTAGATTCCGACAAGACAGAGTCAGTCGAAGATATTTTGAAGCAACTCTCAAGAGTCATCTCGGTTAAAGAGGAAGCACGAATGATAACTCAAGAAAGTACCATGAATGAAGCTTCACAATATACTGTGGAAACTTTACATGTAAAAGAAACTACATTTCAAAACAAAGGACATTCTTCAAAGATGAATAATGCTAATGGACCAAAACATTATAAAGGCCATTTTAAGAATTTTAAACCTAGATTGAACAATTGGAATGCGAAAGAGAAAAATTTACCAACTAAAAGAAAGTTTGAACCAGAGAGAAATGGTTATGACAGATTTGTTAAAGATAAAAGAAGAAAATGGTCATATATTTTTTGTGGAGAAAACCACAACAATAAATATTGTAATAAAGTAAAAACGATTGATGAACGCAAAGCAAAATTAAAAGGTAGATGTTTTAACTGTCTTAGAACAGGCCACATACTGCCTAACTGCACATCGAAATGGAAATGTAATTTCTGCGGTAAACAAGGAGTTCATCACCAATCGTTATGTCCTAGCAAATTTCAACAAAAAAAGGAAGAGAAAGAATCCGCCAGCACCAGTGTCATGCACATAAGTAGAAAGGGATCTTGTGTATTGCAGACTGCTGTAGTTGAAGTCAGAGGACATGGCAACAATGCAAAGATATGTCGAATTCTACTGGATTGTGGTAGTCAGAGGAGCTATGTTACTGAAAGGATTGCCAAGGATTTGAATCTTCAACCTGAGTAACGAAATAATCTTTCAATATTTACGTTTGGAGCACACAAGCCCAAGGAACTAGAAAGTCCACTAGTTAAACTAGGATTAGTTACACGGAATAAGGCAATTAAGACTATACGTGCCAACGTTGTACCTACAATATCTCATGGAGTTCCCCAACCAGAAAAGGACCTACTTGATTGCAAGATCAAGGAAAATTACATCTTGGCTGACGATGGTACATTGTCAGACAGAGTAGACATTTTATTGGGAAATGACTACTATTACACGATTATGTCAACAGAGAAGATTCGTATTGGAGAAGATTTATACCTCGTCGAATCTGAATTTGGTTGGATACTTACGGGCCGAATGTTAGATGATAACAACACGAATGAACAACTGTCAGTTTTGACATACTTTCAGTCTTCGTGTGAAGTGAAGCTGAATCAACCAGATCCGCCATTAGACAATGGGGATTTGAAACGTTTATGGGACTTGGAGTCAATTGGAATCACCGATTCACCAAAATTAAATCGTGATGAAGAAGCCATTAAACACTTTAATGAAACTACAGAATACAGAAATAACAGATATTATGTTAGTTGGCCATGGAACGACGATCCAACAAATTTACCATCTAACTTTGGACTAGCGTTCGGACGTTTAGTAGGTTTAGTTAAGAGATTAGACTCTGACACTCTAGCATTGTATGATCAAACATTAAGAGAACAACTGGAAAAGGAAGTCATTGAAGAAGTTCCAAACACAGACGGAATTGATCATCCAGTACACTACATACCACATCATGGAGTCTCGACACCAGCAAAACCGCTGAGAATAGTATACGATGCTTCAGCAAAAACAAAAGACAGCAAAAGCTTAAATCAATGTCTTTATTGTGGACCAATGCTACTGGAAGATTTAACTGGATTACTAATTAAATTTAGATGTTATACTATTGGAATAACAGCTGATGTCGAAAAGGCATTTTTACAAATTGGACTTAAAGAACAGGACAGGGATGTCACAAGATTTCTGTGGTTAAAAGATGTCAAGAAACCAGTAACAGAAGATAATCTTCTTTACTTCAGATTCACACGTGTTCCATTTGGAGTTATTTCAAGCCCATTTATGTTAAATGCTACAGTCAAACATCACCTGATGAACACTGAAAATGAAAGAGTTAGACAATTAGCTAATGACGTATATGTAGACAACGTTGTGACTGGAGCCAACACTCCAAAGGAAGTTGAGGAGTTATATAAAAACTCAAAGGAGACGTTCCAACAAATCTCAATGAATTTGAGACAATGGAGTTCTAATTTAACGGACTTCATGCAAAAAATTCCCGATGCTTGTCCAGATGAAGTAGTAAAGGTATTGGGTCTGGACTGGCACATAAAGGAAGATACGCTTAAATTAAGGACAAACAACAGAAACAACGCTTATACCAAGAGAGGTATTCTTAAAACCGTTGCATCTTATTTTGATCCGTGTGGATATATAGTTCCGACTCTGCTGGCTGGAAAACTCTTGTTGCAAGATTTGTGGAAAATGAAAATAAAGTGGGACTCACCATTACCCGATAGCATCGTTCAAAATTGGAACAACATTCAAGAAGACTTGCAAGAAATCAAAGAAATAAGTTTGGCCAGATGCTATGTAAAAAATCCTAAATACAACGACTTTGAAATTCATTGTTTCACGGACTCTTCTACAAGAGCCTACGCAGCAGTAGTCTATATCGTTGGAAATAATCAGAAAAGTTTTGTAATTGGAAAATCGAGATTGGTACCAATAAAAGATCAAGAAGACCTAAAGATTCCTCGTCTAGAACTGCTAGGTGTATTAATTGGAAGTCGATTAATACAATATGTTCTCAAACTTATTAATTTTAATATAACTAAGCAAATATTGTGGACTGACAGTCAAATAGTTATTGATTGGGTTCACTCAACTAAATTACTAACACCATTTGTTACAAGAAGGATCAATGAGATCAAACAAAATAAAAACCTGATCGTCAGACACGTACCATCAGAGCTGAATCCTGCTGATGTTGCTACTAGACCAACAAGCACGAAGGAAGATAAAGAGAGATGGTTGAATGGACCAGACTTTCTGCTTCAGAAACCTGATAGTTGGCCAGCAGAATTCAGTGTCAATACCCTTTTGGTTGGGGAGGATCTGACGAAGACCAATGAAATACAAGACTGTCCACAAGCGGAATTAGAAGATCAGTCGAACACCAATGACGTTCAAGAACAGCTTTCAGATGTAATGGAGTTGGAGGATACTATAGGTGACAATATACAAGATAAAGTATCTAAGGAACAAGAGGTAGAGATTGAATTTCCGGATAACACATTAAAAGAAGTTAAGAAAATACAAGCAGAATACTTCAAAGAAGAAGTAAATGGGAAAGAAACAAGTCTCAGTCGTAACTTGGGATTGTTCAAAGATATCGACGGCATTTTACGATGTAAAGGTAGACTTCAATATGCCAATTGGTCTTTCGACAAGAGGTATCCGATAATTATACCTAGGGAATGTGATTTCACTAATAAGATTATCACTGAAACACATGAAAAGAACTACCATGTTGGTGTCAATCATACACTCAGCTTGATCCGTCAGACTTATTGGATACCACAAGGCAAACGTCAAGTTATAAAGGTCTTGAAAAAATGTCCACGTTGTGTGAAACATGGTGGTGGGCCATTTAAACTACCATCGACACCTTCATTGCCACATGAGAGAGTAAATTATAGTAAGCCATTTACATTTACTGGAATTGACTATCTTGGACCTGTGTTAGTCAAAACAGAACAAGGAACAAGCAAAAGATGGATATGCTTATTCACATGTTTAGCAGTCAGAGCTGTACATCTAGAAGTTGTCGAAGATTTGTCAGCTGAAGAAGGTTTACTCGCTTTGAGGCGAATGATTGCGACAAGAGGAGTACCAACGCTGATTACCTCTGACAACGCCTTACATTTCAAACTGATAGCTGACATAGTTTCCAAACCATACTGTGTTCAAAATAATATAAAATGGCGGTTCATACCTGAACTTGCACCTTGGTTTGGAGGATTCTATGAAAGACTTGTAGGACTGGTAAAACATTGCATGCGCAGAACACTTCAAAAACATCTTTTAAAGGATAGTCAACTCTCAACAATAGTTAAAGAAATAGAATCAGTAATAAACACTAGACCATTAACTTCCGTAGACACAGAACTAGAACATGTTCTGACACCTGCTGATTTTCTACAAATGGACAGATGTATCGGTTTGGAACCAACACAAGATAACATTCCATTACAAGGTACATCGACGAAGACCAACTTAGTCCAGGGCTGGAGAAGAGCTCGTGTACTACTAGAAGAATTCAAAGAAATGTTTCGGAATCGCTACTTGCCGAGTTTACGTGAGAGATATAGTCACTCGCTTAAACAACCACGTGTGACTTCAAAGCTATTTCCAAAAGAAGGCCAATTAGTTCAGATTAAAGGAGATAAAAATCGTGAAGGCTGGAAAGTAGGCAAAATTATTTCTTTAGTAAAGAGCTCTGATGGTTTAACGAGAGTGGCTCTAGTGAAAGTAGGAGACACTATATTTACTCGTTCCATTGCTCACTTATATCCTCTTGAAGCAGAAAACGATGTCCAATGGGAACCAATACCTCAAGCTACTAAAGAACATACTGATATTCAAAAATTACCTGATGAAACTTCAAAAGAGTTAGTAACTATACCAGATACTATTACAATAGAGAATACACAAAAGGAAACATTAACTAATGATATTGATATGAGACAAATTGAAAACATGGACGTGACTGAGAATACGGTAGACGTTACAAGTGATGAAGAGAGAAACATAGAGACTGAGAGCATAGATAAAGATAAAATTACAAATGATCTGAGAGATGATTCTAATGTAATGGACAAAGATTTGATGACAACAGACAATGAAACTGTTGAAGAACCATCTGAAGAAACTGGACACAAGCGAATTGCAGCAGTCCGAGCCCTTGAGAAGATAAGGGAATGGACGCGCAATTTGCTTACCTTACTGTAATCGTTCCCGGCGGGAGTGTCGCGACACTACCGCGAATGTAAATGTTATACATAGCAACACTGATACTCTGGTGAGTTGAGTATGTCTATGGTTTCTTATGACACTTTCAAGTGTCTACTTATTTTGAATATGGCCGCGACGCTGTAAAGTTCTGTCCTCTAGTTTAAAGTTTACATATTCCTATCTCAGTTAGTATTGTGGTTGTTATTAAAGACAGTGACAAGTGCTGGACAATAGTCAACGAGCAGTTACATCCACGCCAATGATAATTAATGAGCTAAGTGCCTCAGGTTTATTTAAAGTGTAATAATATGTGTTTGCTAAGACCCGTAGACTGTACTTGGTTCAAGTACATACCAGTGGTGGTCGGTTCCTCTTATCATGGAATCGGACCAAGAGGCCGCAGGCCATATGAGCAGGTGATCATGTGTCAAACCTTCCCTCCGTACAGGAGTAGATAAACGTCCAAATTGGACTACTACCGGTAGTTAGGGCGACCTCAGGCGGTGCCTCTCACGGGGTGCCGCGGGGGCGGTATTGGCCTGCGGGTTGCAATATCGTGGACCATAGCAATAGTACTAAGTTTAAGCCCTGTGGCCTTAGTGAGTCCGGACACTATGGCCAGAAACAAGACAAACGATCACCAGAAATAAAGTAATGGGGTCAAGATTATAAGATAATAAAGATAGTAAAGTGATTAATATAACACATTGATAGTGTTTGATATTATGTATGAACTTTAGGCACTTACCGATTCATGCGGTTAGAATCATAGTTATATAAACTTTTACAGATGGCGAAGCAGTAGAAAGATAGAGAACTGAGAGCAGTGACAGCACTGCTTCTACAGTGGACACAACACGGAGGCGTAATATAAGGTGAGAGTAACATGTTGCAATAATGGATTCATGATAAAGTATATATAGAACTTGGGCAATTTGTTTTCACCGTCTGTAAGACTCGGTTAACAGTCTTAATCCCCAAACAGAGACGGCGACATGCACAGAATTGAATGATACTATTTGTCATTATGAGGTTGTACTCTCACTTATAGAAGAAATTAACGAGCAATCGCTAAAATTTTGATATTTACACTAAATTTTACTTCAACCGACTTTTCGACTTAGCATTAGACTATGCTTTAAATCTACATGTGGCTCTATATATAATTTACTTATTTACTCTTTTCTAATAACAGACCCGCCATTCGGCCGAAAAGTTCGCTGTTTCGGTACAAGATTAGTCGCGTTCGTTTTATTATCAACTTCTATTTCAATGTCGAATGATTTTACTTTGTAAAAATTAAGGTAATTCATTACAAGCGAAAACTACCTGCACCAGTTTCTGCACAAATTATGTTTATTACCAAATACCCTACGATAACCGCTATATAATGTCTTTTCCTTTATATACTAACATACTTTTTTTTTTTAATTTTATTAATTGTGTCTTGCCGGCGTAACGATTGATATTTTACTATTTTATCCGATCATCCAAATGCTCGGGCATTAGCATTAACAACGTTTACCCAAGTGTATATGTCATCACTAACGTGTTGCGCGAGGAGGACGATAAAACATTTTGACTCACTGTCAACGAGCGGTTACCAACTCGTTTACGCTTCCACCGATGCCTTCCTCTGCGGCTGCTAGAACCACTGCCCGTACTGAATGATGACGACCTGCTTCTGGAAGACGCACTTGACTCCGAGCTCGAATTTTATTTACCTATGTCAACATTTATTCTGTTTCTCATCTATTTTGTTTCTACTTTTAAGAACGCTGTGTATTCTTTTGGCCATTGGGCGGTTCGGACACTTCTGATTTTAGTAATGAAAGGCCGATATGGATGAACAACATTATAATCAACTCAAGGTATTATATTGTACAAGTAGTATACAAGTAGTTAATATATATCTATCTATTAATCAATTCATAGTCTACATTCTCGCTCGAAGTCCAGTACAAAAGTGATGGCTGTCGGGCGCGTTCCTCCCTCCATGCCTTCGCTGCAGGGTCCCCACTAGCGCACCAGCTCGGATGTGACGTCAGCCAGTGTTGCCGTTTCATGGCGACAACAGTAACACGTGATAAACTACCATCATATGCCTCCAGAAGCGCTAACACAACTTAGACACGCCTCTTTGTTGTGCAACAAAATGTTGTCTTTCCCTTAAAAACTGACATGGGGCTTCTATCAATTGTTTTTCATCACTTAGCTACGCCACTGCGTTTAAGGCAATATAGCTCTTTCTCCTGATTTCATGCCATTAAGAATTAAAGGGTTTTAAATAAGGTAAAAAAAAAAACATTCGTTCAAAAAGACTAGTTTAATTCCATTGTAATTGTCAATTACACAGACACCTAGATTTGTATAGGTAGATTCAACAGATTTTGTACAATTTATTTCACCTAAGAGCCCTAATCAAAGTGCTTCTACTATCCAAACTAATTTATTTAAACATCGAGATAATGTTAATATTTATTAATGAATGTTAAATAAATAATCACTAAAATTAAGGCTCGAAACATAGGTGTTAGAAGTCAACACGTTACATTAGGAAAACAACAGATTTTTATTTTTCTTATGAGATCAAAATAACATCGGATTCGCATCAATAATCAATTATTTTGCTCACGAATCCTTCGTAATTTTTTTACACACCATCGTAAGTGAATTCAAAACTAGACTAAAACTAGCATAATGAAAGATTTTATGGAGGTTATACAAATGTACGTGTAAAATGAACACAGTTTTTGGTGCTAACGTCTCTGCTTTTGTGGAAATTACTAAAAGAAGTATTTTATTTTATCCTAAGCTTGCTTAATTAGTTTGCTGACACTGAAATAAAATTTGATAACCTATTCAAAACATTTGTTGTTTGGTAGGTAAATACCTACAAATGCTTTACAGGTTTCGTTTTGAAGTTTAGACTCTTATATCCATACTCAATTTAAGAATCGGTTGACTAATTATGGCTATGTAATCGATAAATCCAGCCTAATTTTTGCGTGTTATGAAAATATTTAAAGGAACGGGCATTCAAAAGTTAGATAGTCCTTAAATTTAATTTGTTTGTTAGCGACGTACGCAATAGGTATAATGAACTCATTTACAGCATCAGGTATCAATTAATACCTACGTAGTGAAAAATGTTACCAAAATATCTCATCTCAAAAATAAAATTTATCCATAATCTTATTCACTTCTCAGTGCTCACATATCAAAACTTGCGCTTTAATTTTTGGCAGGACAGGTACTTAGATATTTTTGATGACATTTACCACAAGTTATGAAAATACTACACGCCGTACCAATTAAGTCTCTACACATATTTTCAGGTTAATAAGTAGAAATGACTGATTGTATTTTTACGCTATCATTTGAACTGGGTTCATCTCATTCAAATAGTAAGCTTAGCCTGAAAATATGCACAACAACAAAACACCTACATTCTATGGAGTTAAACAGTCTGAATCAGGAATTTCTTAAGATAGCCTTAAATATAAACTAAAGTAAAATAAATATTCACGGCAATGTTGACGAAACGCTTTAAGCGAACGTATGCAATATTCATGCTATGCAGTCAAAAAGTTCCACTAGTTTGACATTGTGTGGTGTTTTATTAATTACTTGATTGTAACAGTTCATTTAAAAAGGTGTCACTGTAACTATCATTATATTTTTAAAGCCGTATTTAACACGTTTGCTGTCCGTAGATTATTTATATTGTAATACTAGTGAAATTCGAAAAAAAAAAACCAAGGACATAGTCAATATAATAAATATGCGGAAAGATTTTTGAAGTGCCAGTTCTTAGAATATTTTTCGAGTGTAAAAGATGATATTGATGCCTCAAGTGAACTCAGGACAGCGTCGCAATACTTCGAGATCGACCTGCGGGCCAGATCATTTAATCACTATGACATAAACATAATATACTTAAGAGTATTAACAATACCTTTAACATCTTCGTACTGTAATTTTAATAACATCATTCAAAGTAGGTAGATAATAATGACCCAGAACTTTAGGTTCTTCAAAGATATAATATTTTAAGATATTTTCCCAAGTTATTCCATGATTTCGTTACAAATTTTAGGCACGAAGACCCGCTCCATGCATTAAACTTAAACAGCCTCTTACCGTTATACGTATTTTTATTTAAAAAGATATAACAATACATTATAAATATAAAGATACTTACGAGCTAGAGAGAGATAAACCTAACTTAACCTATTCGGGCCTAACCTATATGTACATATATCCCCTATATCACTACCATCCGGCGCCCACGCTTTTAGGTCTCCACAGCAAACGCCGCTAATGCGTAGCTATTAACAAGAGCCGGGCACTTGCGGCGTTTGACTGTTTCTACCACAGCAGCTGCTCCACCTGCCATTAACGACGTGGTGCCCAAATGGGACGACGCCAGGGTATCCACGCATGTGGCGTTCCAGATTAATGGATGTCCCTGTTACCAAGATGCGACGGTCATTCCGTCAGGCCTCTTGCCATCGTCGCGTGCCAGGTCATTTGGTTTTAATGTGGCCGGCACTCTGACGCTGACCAGGGCTCAGCGGATGATGTCGTTGAGGCAGGATTCACGGTCGTGGTAACCCATCCGATTGACCGGAGTGCCACAATAGCAGTGATGCGGTTCAACGATGTTGGCCCCGAGGCGCAGGCCTACCACAGACCTGAAGCTGTTGGGGTCGAGATTCCCATAGTCGGCTGAGGGGTAGGCATGCGGCAACCCTGAGTCCCTCTCGAAATTGCCAGGATACGAGCTTTTTGCGAAGCGGATGTACATCCCAAAGTCTTTGGAGCTCTGGTTTGGGCGGTCACTCTTTGCCTGGGCAAGCCATCTTCCAGGCATCCCTGGCATCAGTCAAGCGCGCTATCTCACAATCACTACGTGATGGGTTAAGTATTTTTTCCGTGAGAGATAGCGGAATAGGTATCCTTATGTTAGATACAACCTCAAAAGAATCTTAATGCTAGACCTACATAGAAGAAGTATCCTCCATTAGCCACAACATTTTAGTTAAGACACTGCATTTAAATATTATTGCTGGAAGGTACCGATATGAACAATTGTTCAGTGATTACCCCCATTTAGAAGAATATCAAATTGGAGCATAACCCAACATAAAAAGGGATCTTCTCTACACCCATAACGTAAAACTTTTATTACGCGTTTAAATATCGAAAGTAATAACCGACATTACGTCATTACTTCTGGTGTTTAAAACACTTAATCTATGAAGTAGATGAATCACATTATAAGTGCTATACATTTTTGCAAGCAACTGCACAAATATGGGTGCTAAACGACTTTTATGACAATGTCTTTTGTTTATACGTGTTTAATCATCCACATTTAAGCTAAAATTGCAAAAAAATATTTTGAGTAGCGATGCTCCCCGAAACAATAATAACGCAAAAAATATAACATTCAATATTCCAATGTAACGATCTTAAAACGATGTGACGACATTTCTATAAAATAAATAAAAATAGACGGTTCATGAACATTACATCACTTACACACTTCATTCAATCCAACAATACAACACAAATAGACTTGTTCATTTGGTTGGTTCAACTTTTAGTGGCAGGTTGTTGTTGTCGACTTTGGGAGGCTGGGCCGGCTGCGAGAGGCCGTACAGTCGGAGGTGCTCCATGCACCGCTGCTTGTTTTCAGGGTTATTCATGATGGAGGCCACGAACTCTGAGGTTTCTTTCTGTAGGGCTACTATTTTCTGCTGGATTATCCTGTTTTTGTGCATTAGGGCGACCGTTTTCCAGGCCAGCTCGAGGAGCACTCGGCTCTGGGCGCTGTTGTCGGTGGGGGGCTGCGCGCAGGGCCGCGGCGCCTCGGCTGGCGGCGGCGGCGACAGGCGCTGCAGTCGCTGTATGCGCCTTGCTTCCCGCAGACGTATGAGGTTTGACCCTATAAACAACAGAAAAGAGACGTAGTAAATATTAAATGCAAATGATTAAGTGGGGTAATTACTATGGACTAAAACCTAATATTTGAGACATAATTTCAAGAGATCTTTGCCCCTACAATTTCCGGTTTCTGTCGATGTGAATGTGTGAAATAGAACAAATTTTCATAAATATTTCACATCACAAGCAGTATCCTATCTAAAATATCCAAAGGCTGCAGTTAAGTTGGGGTCCAGGTTTTTATGAGATAATATATTCCAATCTATTTTGGTCATGTGTGTTATACGTGATAAACATATTCTATTTTTATGTTAGCTTAACTCATCTTCATAAACGAAAAAAATGCATGATCTATAATTTCTCATCTGACAGGGGCGCCGGGCCAACCGGGCATCACGTTGCCCAAACGTGGTCCCGCGCATGTGCGCGGCAACGTGCGATGTTTGCATACAACTTACTCAGGCAACGTAATGTAAAACGGATCGTAATGTGCATCGTAAACTTAACTCCACTTGTGCTAATATTACTTGAAGGTTAAGCGCGAGTTGGTTATCTTTTGTTTTTGTTTGGAATTTTTTAGGTTGCTGGACTGTACACGTGGAGACGTATATATAAATATTTTTATTTGTTAAACTTCCGTGATCTGATGCCTAAATCCTCCTTGCTCCTACACGTTTAGGCTAAATATGGAAATGAATGTTTTTCGCACTCTTATCAAATTGCTCTTCGCGAATTCGAAAAACCGTCAGACTACCTCGACCAAGTACCTGTTTAAAGTCGAGAGTGGGATGTGTAGGTAGGTAATCATACTTAAAGGCAGACAGGTGTGAACAAGAGAAGTTACGGTTCCAAAACAAAGTACTTATTGCATTTCAAAGGTTGATGCTGAAAAATTAAATGAACAAGTCTGTGAATGAACTTTTTTTATCTCATGTAGGTAACGGCCGTAAAAAATAATGTAGCGTAGAAAGTACTAATACGCGATGCGATTGAATCGATTAGTGCCTGCATGTGATGCAATGCGAGTTGCCGTGGATTGATTTTTTAGGTGCATCGTGCTTGCTCGAACTGCCCGTGGCATCAATTCAGTTGAAAATAGCGAAAATCTTGGTCTGGGTTAGGTACTAGCTATCGGTAGCAACATTACAAGCCTTCTTTAAACTGACTAAAACATGTAGGTATGATATTATAGATGATTAACTTCCAAATTTGTCATTGGACAAGCCCACTCTATGACTTCCACGTCCTTTACAACTTAACAAATTCCTTTATTATGATAATGCTCGTGTGCTACGCATACATATGGTATACTATAAGTACATAGTCACGTTATAGTATAGGCGAGCGTGCGTTCAAAAGGTGGCCAACAAAAACAAACGACGTGAACGCATGGCCGTGCCACGCCACGTGACGCCGCAGGAATTTTACAGCTGCTAAACATATAGATACTGTACCTATCTAGGTATACAGTCAGCGATTGTATCTGAGGGTTTTTAAACTGCATATTCGCACTCTTCTACATGTCTGTGGCTTATACATAGTAATTTCTTATAGCTTGTCAATAAATGTTTGATATGAATCTGAAGAATTTATCTTTGTCAGTGCACATAGAAGGTTGTGGTTGTAGGTTACCGGTCCCTTCCACCAGGTTACGAATTATTTTTTTTGCTTTGAGCTTTGATCTTTGTATCAATGGTTTAATATAAAGATTGTAGGTTAGGTTTTTTGTTCTCGGTAGTAGTTAGGGTATCTAATAACCTACCTACTATTGAACATATATACGTATTTTATGCCACGGTGGAATGCAAAGCTGACGATAGTCATTAGCATCGTTATCGGATGCGACGATCCATATCCGGTCGGTATTGGGATGGTGTCGCACCCGATGGGATAAGTCACACCTTCAAGGGCTTCAAGTTATGGGTGTTGTCTGAGAGTCTCATACACCTACTCCTACCTATACTTATAACATTCACTCTTCTTAAAACCTGTATCTCATGTACATTTCCACAATGTGTCTGTTTTTGTTGTTGTTGTCCTACAAGCATTTGTTGCATAACGCATAAACAGGTAAATGTAATTTAATATTTATTGTAGGTACCTATGTTTCCTATCAAGGTACAGTTGCCGAGAAACTTCTTGACCCAAAATGGCGGATCTGCGCATGCATATTTGTACGTAAATCGGCTACTGCGCAGTCAAGGTTAGGCTCAAGAAGTTTCTCGGCAACTGTACGCCGTGATTGTTACGGCGACTTGCCGTACAAGGTCAATACTCTCCGTAACAAATTTTTAGTTTACTTTATAGACGGAACAATAAGTCGGTTATAAAAATAGGGTCGCTGTACTGCTGCAACTCACAGTCTATGCCACAAATTCACGTAACGAATACCTAGCTCCCAAGTACAGAACATTCGGAGACATGGCTCTATTGGAAACAGCCAATTCGTACACGGCATTGTCAAAACGATAATTTATACAAAGCCATAAATGCAACTAGTAAGGCCAGTAACTTCAGAAAAGCATTAACTCGCGTAAATTATCTGTTACTTACTACGCGCCTACGCTCCAGCGGCAGCGCGGACACAATCAGCTATGTGAGTCAAGGATGACGTCGCGAGTTGAACGAACTTTCACCGCACCGGCTAGCGCTGTACCGACACAAACAAACAATACAGACAGTCCACTCTGCATACTTAGCTCGCAATCCGGCCTACTCTTTCAATGATAAGCTGATATGGCTGTGTATGTATCGTGATAACCTTAATATAGGTCTGTTTAAATAGTTTTCAAGAAACAGGTTGTATGAAGTGCGCTTTCTGTAATGTGTATTTTGTGCACTCGAGCTCGCCGGACACGTGACTACGTCGCCGAGGCCAGACGAGACAGGATCCCTTTTGATTTGAATTAAGCAAATTTCAGCATTACACTTTTAAATTCTTGGTGTTAGATAACTTGGCTAGTTCGTTGTACCTGCTATAATTTATCAGGAATGTTATGTTGTGGTAGGTGTCCTACATGGTTAGCAACCTATACAGTCCTAACCTATATAGTCCTATTTTTAAGCTCCTGCATGGTTAGGAATATTTTTTTGAGGTCGTTCTAACAAACAATCGGACTCAATGTAGAGCATTAATTTATGTTCGGTTTAATACTAACAAAGGAGTGAAAGACCAAAACAGGCAAAAGAGAGAGGTGGACTAAGGGAGACGAGTAGGTAGACACTTAAGAAAAAATCACGTAACGAATACCTAGCTCCCAAGTACAGAACAGTCGGAGACAGGGCTGTATTGGAAACAGCCAATTCGTACACGGCATTGTCAAAACGATAATTTCTTAGGGTTGTCAATACTTTCGTGAAAGTAAAATAATTTATGAGTGGTGTCATATCTTGTAGACAGCACAGATAAATCACACTTGGTATCATAATATAGGCAATTGTTAGAAAGAGATGGAAAATAACCTTGCTGACCTCAATTAAAGAACGGGCTTTAACAATGGGCGATTCTTACGTTATGAGTAAGGTTGCGGTAAACTGACCTTTTAAAACGGTATAGCTAAGTAATAATATAAAAAAATATACGAGTGGGTGTTACGCTAAGACATGCAGCAAAACATGGTGAACATATCTGAAACATAATGCGAGATAAGAATGTTTTGTATCGCTGAATTAGGTCGAAAGTTGAATGCACCCATAATATGTTTTTATTGAATTAACTACATGATAACACACTATTATGTTACATGGTATTTGTATTTTTAGAGCCAGACAGTATGCACGCTATTCTAGGAAGCATCATACATATAGTTAGATACTAGGTCGTCTGGCTATACTACTTATTAGGCAGATACAGACAATAATTTCTGATTAGCGTCGATATACCAGGTTACGAGATAATTCTTAGTACCAAAAAGTTAAAAGTAAAAAGTTTCCAGATCTATTGTAATATGTATATGTCAATAGCATATATAGGGAAATAATACGGATGCCTACACGGTGTGGAAGAGGATTATGAGAAAAAATGAATAAAACAGCTCTACCTGACGTTTAATGATTTTGTTTACATCGCAACTTGACATCAAAATGATGTCAGTATTCATAATTTATACCCGTTTTCACGCTAGCTGGTATTAACAACAATATATTGTTTATTTATGCGCGGTAGGTCAGTTCCACAGTCAGCAAAACCAAGTTGAATCATGAAAATGACTAATCTACTAACCACAATGCCATAGACTAAATACATGAAAACAAACCAACCTCTCTTAATTTTCCGTGTTCTCTTTTCGCACATGTTGTCAAATTTATTTTCACTCACAAAACAAACACTGGCTGTTTATAAAGTTGTTTTGAAAATCGAATTCTTCACAAATGAGCGCGTGTAGTCCGTTCAGGTATCCGTCGCGGAGTGAATAAAAATCGGTAAGTTCGGCACGCTCGCTGACGAGGCAAGAGCGGGCGTAGCTACTCGTAGCAGCCGTATTGCTACGGTAAAAGGTCTTATCTTTATACGGATTTCATGTAAAATACAACTTTTTACCATGGCTCGACAGCGTTACCGTCCCGCCGTTCGAGTGCGAGCGAAATAGAGCATCAGGGTTGCCTACTTTTCAGTTTTTCCTGAAAATATAATGCAAATTGAAAAAAAAAAAAACTTAGTACAGGAAATATTGCGTGATTGATGCGAGCAATAAGTTTTTATTAGGCGTTTTTTAAGCAAACTTTTCAGGATGACAATTTAAAATAAAATAAAAAAGTTATTTTTTTTTAAATATCTTATATTTATCCGGAAGAGTTAGGAAATGTTTGGTTACTATCTGAGCCCGAGCAATCCTTTCACACTATCCACTATCTTTCCCAATGTTTTATATACTAACGAGGTTAATTGCGAAAAAAAAAACAAGTAGCGTATACCTTTAGGTTATCATAAATTAAAATTAATTATGCCTAGTGTTTCTATCTTCAGAACTTAATTACATACAAGTCGTTTCAATTTGAGAAAATTCTCCCCATTAATCGGTTAACGTCAGCTTTCCCCGCATGGCAACCCCGGCGCACGTTGCCGCCGCCGTGTGCGCACACGTGCCCGACACACGCCCCGTTATCTATTGTGCCTATTTAATTGTAGTAAACGGATCGTTTCCTACTACTGTGGTGGAGAGGCTAGATCGGAAGAGCTTTTCTTAAGGTGATGGCGCCAGACGACGCTTACTAAAAAAAATAATGTAAAAGAAAACATAACGATCATTTTATTTTTAGATGTTATGAAAAATTAATATACTGTTATCTCCTAAACAGTCAGTATTTTGCGAAATCTATAAATGATTCTGGGCGAATCAGAGATTAAAGACGTGATTGATTATAACTTTGTTTAGAAACAATCAAAAATTCCTCGACATCCAGCGAAGATGTTACTTATTAGTTTAGTGAAACGCTCAGTTAGTCGGACCTTCCAACGTTTTTTATTCTATTTGAAGTTTAGCTTCGCAATAATCTATTTTAGGACATTTGGATAAAAATAACCATCAAACAGGCTTCAATATTTTCCAATAAAGGGAAAGTTACGTTTGTAAACTCTACGTAGTATGTATTCAAAGTACTGTAAAAATATAACCCGGCCTATGATGATTGCGTTTATCGAAGTGATAAAGGATTCGTCACTCTCACACCTATAGTTACTTAGGTGTCAAAAAATTACATATGCTTTGTCCTTTATTTATCATGTGATTTAATGTGACCATCATGCTCAATTAAACGATTTTTTACATGACACTATTATTACTCTTCCGGAGGAAGCCACGAGCTAATTCTTATAACAAACATACAGCATTACAATAAGGGGCTGATCAAAATTAATGATCTTGCAACACGTGTAGTACGAGGACAAGTCACGTGGTTATGTGTAAGGCGTTAACATTTATTGCTGGAGGTGGAATCATTATTTGTTGAAGGTTGGTAAATTTTCCTCTTTGTTGTAAACTATGCTGGGACTAGATTATTAAACTGACTTTACAAATAAATGGATTAGGATTATTATGATTGATGATTATTATGATGAGCTACCTAACTTTTGTTTGGTTAATGATCTTAGTATTTTCTTGTTTATGTAAATAACGTAGCTTTTCCGCGGCTCCGCCCGTGATACGAAGGTCATAGATTAAGATCTATCTAAGTGTGTGTCAATTGATTGGCGCATTATTGAGTACCCCAACATAATATATTTACAAACATTTTTAATCATTGTAATTTTCAAACATCTTCTGTTATTTGTTCTATATTATAAAGATAAAAATTAAACGTTCGTTGGTGCACGTGTCGCGGAACATCGCGAGTCCTTAGCAATCGGTGAGTTGCACCAATTTAATTGAATGAATTATAAATGATGTCTTTTTACTAACTGGCAACACAATAACCTATATATTAGTCTATAGGTTAATAAAATAAAAAAGTGAGTAAAAATGGCGGCAAAGAGGAGCGAGTGACTTGACGTGGAATGGAAAAAAGTAGAACGTGGGTGCTGGTGAGTGCTTGCTATTTTCTACCTTTGATTCTCAATAATGGTCGGTTGCGGGACACAGCTTCGGCTTTATCAAAGTCCACAAACAATCATAGTACCTACGGTGTATGAGTCAGTCACAAGTCTACAACTGCCGGTTGTGAGACAATTCAATTATAACTCGTCCAAGAGTTACGTTCAATACAATACAAGTAAGAGACTCGTATACGGAACCCATGTGAGGCAAGGGTAAGACTATAGGGGGTTGGCAATGGAGGTCTTACGGGGAGCCTAGGACTCCCCCACAATGTCTCGAGCAGGAGATTGTATACAGGCAGTTTGCATGTAGTAGTTGCTACTCGTCTCTACAACCACACAGGTTGTGGCGATCTCCGTGATGTCATTTGCTCGTTACGACGAGGCAAGACCGTAGCCGTGCAGAAGCCACGGGTCACTCGAGACGATTAACAATAAACGGGTCCGTAGTTTCTCACACAAGACTTCTGTAAGAAAGATACTTTGAATACAAAGCTGAGTCCCGAAACCGAATCATAATTGTAGATACTTAAGCTATAATATTATTGTCGCTTATTACGTCCTTATTTATTAACGCCGCCGCGACAACACGCGAGGAAATTGAAACACGTGTTACTTACCTTTTTCACTCTTGTCACTATGACAATAAAGGACCAGTGTTACAGTTTCCTTTACTGTACTTTAGAACATTCAGTAAATTCAAGATACATATTTTACAATAAATAAGTGGGAATGGCACTAAATCGAAAATATTTTCTAAATTCGCGTCTTTTTCTAGACTACATTCCGGCCTAGGAATAATTTATTAAGTAATTGATTATTTTATAAATCAAGGACAGATCAGCAAACAGCCCTATATATGTTATGTATATATAATTCATTTATGTTATGATTATAGATGCGTACCTATAGCTTTTTAATCATTATAATAAATACATAGCTATTTCCTGTAAGTACTAGCACAGCTAATTTAATCGCTGTAGTCATTGATGTCATCATTTGCTAGTGTTCATCAACGTGATCAGTAGCCTCGTCCACGATGCATCGTTGGTGACGTATGCACAAATGACGCGGAGTTGAGTCACATCACTGCACGTTGCATACACGGCTGCCCAGACACAGACGGAATGCCATGGATGATAATAATAATTGCAAATGTCGTCGCTCGATCGGATAATTCTTCTTTTTCTTATTCTTAGTCATTTCACTCTTTACAGAGCGGTCGTGATCAACTGCTAGTACTATTAGTGGCAGATATTGTTCGCTGTATGATATTACGCCATTTATCGCGATTCACAGACATTCTGGTGCACTCATGCAAAGGTCCGCCCCAACCGATTTGATCTGGTCGGTCCATTGCATAGGTAATCTGGTTCCCTCCACTTTGCCCTGGACGACGAGACGCTCTATGGAGTTATTGTTTCGCCTTGAATACGTGATATCGTATAATACCTACGCCAAAAAATTCAATACTTAGATTATATCCCAAAAGCATTGGCCTGCAATTTTGTAAGCCAGTCGATGTAGTCACGCAACGCGGGCTTATATATATTGCGCTCATAGACACGCCAGGTAACTAACAAACCTAATCAGCAGGGCTAGCGTATCTTGTCGTGACTTCGTTTGTCGCGCGACTTAATGACACGGTTGAAAGGGAAGTGATAGGTAATATTTAGCGCGATAAAGAGGCGCGTGTCATTAGTTATACACATCTACTAGACGTGCAGGACGATTTAAAATGACGCCTACTTTTCTCACAGAGTCACTAGACAAATACCGACTTTCAAGACAGCGCTTGAAATCTCCGCTCCGCGACAGGAAAACAATGTAAGCGGACCTTTAAATAAATGAAACACGCCGCCCAGGTCTGCGTCACGTACCCTAACGGTCTGTACCTGCGTGATCATTAGCCACGTTGCATCGTCGGTGACGTTTCGAGCAAGTGACACGGAGCTGAGTCATATCCACCTCAGTCCTCACAACACGTTGTGCACACGGCTGCCAGACGAATGGAATGCCACACAGTGGGACGAAAATCGGCTTTCATAGACATAGAAATCAAAGTTGTGATATTCGAGTTTTTTTTATTGGAATCGCTTTTACCTGTTGTTTAATTACTAAAATATGATTTTGGGACAATTTGGTTGGAAAATTAATGAGA
The DNA here is from genome assembly GCA_905147355.2 of Apotomis turbidana. Taxonomy (NCBI): domain Eukaryota; kingdom Metazoa; phylum Arthropoda; class Insecta; order Lepidoptera; family Tortricidae; genus Apotomis; species Apotomis turbidana. Next base: position 30,548,518 of record LR990281.1, on the reverse strand, counting down.
TAATTTTTTTCCGAAAAACTTGTATGGAGCTGATACGAAAAATCTAAATATCTCGGGAACCGCAAGATTAACCGTTATATCCTCGCAGATGGTTATACAATGAATCATTACTGATTTTTTGGCATACTACATATATCGGTCACAGCAGCGGTTTTTAAAAAAAAATCGTTTTATGTATTTTTCGTTCGAGGCGTCTAAATTAGTAAATAAAAGTACTTATTATGAGTCTATCTGTCTAATTTACTGAAATTATGAAATAAGAGAACATTAAAAAAATATACATGCGATAAAAAAGGCATCGGCGAACAATATATACCTACGTACGTTAATACCACTTATTCAGCCAACAGAGCCAATATAAATAACATAAATCCGTATATTTCAAATCAGTTACAGTAAAAAAGTCAAACATTATGATATAAAACTACTTAACTATATACATAACTACTTAACTAACCATTAAGTTCTGTTACAGCCTCTTGTGGCGGTTCTTAATACTTAATCAAAGCCACCGTTTCGGTAAAAAATTCTTGTCTTTTCTTTTCATCCAAGCTAGGTCTTGTAGCCGTTATATGGGGATCGGAGGACAATAGAAGCATATGTAAAATGTCCTCATTGGTAGCTTGCCTACTTTTCTTCCTTGAATTATGTTCCCTGAACCTTCTAAATTCTTTGTTTCTGGCTTCAGATGCTTTTTCTGACAGATTTCTATAGGGACGATGGCATTGCTGGCGATGATGTCTGCTCCATGGATCAATAGCTAATATACAGTTGATGGCATATAGTACTAGTTGTATAAATCAACATACTTTTGAGCAGTCTTATAAGCATATTCTTTAAATTTAGGCACATCAATCTCTTCTTCAGATGTTATGGCTTGAAGTATTACAGCACGAAACTGAACTTCAATGGGCGACAATATGAAGGCGAACAAGGTTTCGGATTGGTCCATACAACGAAACCATCAGTCTACTCATTCCAGAACTACTCCAGGATTCTGCGTGTTCTCAGGCTTTGGAATCGTCAACTAGTGCTGACTTTACCTCTTCGGATTGTTCAACTTCAACATCTTCAATTTCAAATGCAACAATGACGAAGCAACCAAGGAAAAACTGAAAACCTGTCAACTAAGCAAAAGGAGAGAAGATCTGAATCATTTGCAGGAGAAGATGCAACTGAATTAGCTTTTGCTGCAGCAAATCTCTTTAAAGAAGATGGCCGTGATGATATAGCTTCCGTGATTGAATACATGCTCAAGAATCCAGAAGGTTGAGGGAACAAAATTCAAGGAAGAAAAGTAGGCAAGCTACAAGACCTAGCTTGGATGAAAAGAAAAGACAAGATTTTTTTACCGAAACGGTGGCTTTGTTTAAGTATTAAGAACCGCCACAAGAGGCTGTAACAGAGTTTAATGGTTAGTTATGTAGTTAGTTAAGTAGTTTTATATCATAATGTTTGACTTTTTTACTGTAACTGATTTGAAATATACGGATTTATGTTATTTATATTGGCTCTGTTGGCTGAATAAGTGGTATTAACGTACGTAGGTATATATTGTTCGCCGATACCCTTTTTATCGCATGTATTTTTTTTTAATGTTCTCTTATTTCATAATTTCAGTAAATTAGACAGATAGACTCATAATAAGTACTTTTATTTGCTAATTTAGACGCCTCGAACGAAAAATACATAAAACGATTTAAAAAAAAAAAACCGCAGCTGTGAACGATATATGTAGTATGCCAAAAAATCAGTAATAATTCATTGTATAACCATCTGCGAGGATATAACGGTTAATCTTGCGGTTCCCGAGATATTTAGATATTTCGTATTCAGCTCCAAACAAGTTTTTCGGAAAAAAATTATAACTCATTAATTTTCCAACCAAATTGTCCCAAAATCATATTTGAGTAATTAAACAACAGGTAAAAGCGATTCCAATAAAAAAAACTCGAATATCACAACTTTGATTTCTATGTCTATGAAAGCCGATTTTCGTCCCACTGGCCAGCATATTTTGAACGATTTCCCGTGTAATATACCATTTGTCGGTCCCATGCCAAGTAAGTAATAGTCTCACTTATCCCGCTTAAAACGCTTCCTCGAGAGTGGATCTTCCTTTCCCATATAATAATAATAAGCCTTTATTATTTATATTTATTTTACTCTATTATTTATTTTCTCGTTGCAATCAGTATTATTGTGGATTATTAATTATTATATTGGTATATAGAAGATTTTTTTGTGTCGTCAATATTATGTTGAAATAATTAGAATTCAGGATTAAGTGAATTAAACATTGCAATTTAAATAATTAATCGAAAATAAAAAAAATACTATTATTAGATATTAAACAGCGTGAGTAACCCATTTCTGGGCATAGGCCTCCTCCAACCCTTTCCAGTGTTCCCTGTCCATGGCTTGTCGAGTCCAGGTGGCGCCGGCGCGGGCGCCCCCGCGGTCGCTTGGCGCCGCGCGGGTACCAATGCAGAACCCTTTCGCTCCAGCGGTTATCAGTCGTCCGGGCGACGTGTCCAGCCCATCTCCACTTCAGCCTGCATGCGAACTCGACTGCGTCTGTCACGTTCGTTTTGTTCCTTATATCCACTTTTCTATTCCTATCACTCCGGTGGATATTTAACATACTTCTTTCTGCTGCTCTTTGGAATACGTTTAGTTTTTGGATGATAGCTTTTGTTAGAGTCTAGCTTTGACATAGAGAAGAGTAGGAAGCACGATTGTGTCCATCGCTTTCCGTTTCAGATGTATGGGGAGTTTGGATTTAAAAATGTCTTTCAGTGACCAATATTTATTCCAAGCTTTACTGATTCTTTGTTCAACTTGGAATAATGTTTGGTCGGTAAATGATATGCTTTTTCCCAAGTATACATAATTATCTACGTACTCTATTTTATGAAAATCTGTGTTAGTGGGAGCTTTTTCTCCGTTTGTCATCGCGTAAGTTTTCTTTGTGTTAATTTGTAGTCCACATTTTCTGCTCTCTATATCTAAGATATTCAGCATATAACATAGATCTTCGTGTGTTTCGGATATTAGAACGATATTGTCCGCGAACCGTAAGTTATTTAGGTGTTCACCGTTTATATTTATTCCCATTTCATCCCAGTTCAATTTCCTAAAAATAGACTCCAGTAAAGCCGTAAATAGGTTTGGTGAGATAGGATCACTTTGTTTCACCCCTCGTTCTATGAGAAATGGATCACCTTTCTTTTCCAGCATTACTAACGCTCTGCTATTCTTATACGCGTCCTTCAGTATATTTATGTAAGCTGGATCTACTCCTTGTTCTTTTAATTGGTTCCTTTCCCATGATCCTAATTGTTAAATATTGTTGTTGAGTATTGTTAGTTTTCGTATGTACATTTCATTGGGATGGACATTTATAAATTCCAAATCATTTTATACAATATTAGCACTTTTTGTGGTCAAGAAGGCTCTTGTCTTTACAAATTGCGTGCGCCACAAAATGCGTGTAGCTTTTGGCGTTCGTATAAAAAACAGTCTTGTAAAGGTATACCTATGTAAGTATAATTTTTGGTTAAAATTTCCTTTAGTGACGTACACAATCTACAAAAACAAAAGTATTAATCATAATATTCATGAATCACCGGAATCAGAAATTAGCCGACGATCTTAGGTACAAAAAATATAATAATATTGATATTTCCGAAGCCTCATGTATAGTCTATCCGGAATTCTAAGATGATATTATGTCAACCAGGCACAAATAAAAACCGACCTTAAAATTACAAATACATATACGATCGTTTGTACCTTGTGCCAAAGCAAAGTGACACGATTTGATCTAAGAGCTCGAACAGATTATGCATTCGGACTAGAAAATCTTTATCTCCATTGTTCACTTTCTACGCGACATCCCAACATATTATACCTAATATTTAAATTAGAGACGACCGCTGCTTAGTCGATGTCTCCTCTCTCATTGTCACACAATGATACACGTCTGTTACTACAGCTCACATTGTAAAGATCATGAACTGTTTTCGTTCATTATGCATAAAGCTGAATTACATTATGCAAAGAGTGAGTGTAACAGAAACGTATGGTAAAAGTATGGTAAACAAAACGTGTTCCGTTTCGTTTTCCATACTTTTGTCACGTGTCACTTAGCTTATCCAGCGTTTATTCTACTGGGTTAGCTGCTTATGATAATAATATTATCATTGCTATACTTATTTGCTTGACGACGCGGTTGGCGCAGTTTGTAGTGCACCTGCCTACTGAGCCGTCGGTCCTGGGTTCGAATCCTGGCATGGACAAATATTTGTGTGATGAGCTGGAATATTTGTTCCTGGATCATGGATGTTATCTATATACGTATTTGTATATTACCCATAGGTACAAGCATTGCTTAGTTTGGGACTAGGTCGATTTGTGTAAAATTGTCCCTTAATATTTATTTATTTGTTTTACAAACATTTACTTTCACCTGCCCCGTGTCTGTAATCAAATCATTCTAGTCGAATTTAAACCACTTCCCGGTGTCCGATTGAGCTGAAAGGCGTACCTATGTACCTTACTTCGATGGCAACAAAATAATATGACAATATGGTCTGATGATAGAGCCTTAAGAACGCTATAATAAAACGACGCAATCTTACCAAGTTAGCGCTCTTCAGAATCCTACTAGGTGAGTAGTTGGCGGACGTTCAAAGAAAAATACAGTCAGCAATAGCAATTGTCACAATTTTTTTTTTGGCAAAAACTTATTTATATCACAGGTGAATGCTCGCTGTGGGGTCGTTCCTTGATATATATATAGACTACACTCATCCGGTATATAGGCTTTATGCTTGGTCGTTACAAAATATACATAATATACTACAAGATCCTACTCGCATACATTAGAATTAATAAGTGTTACGTCAATTTGAAACACGTGAACACGTGATATTGTACAAACTACAATCGGTTATTTTGATACTTTCTTATCGACTATGCAAGTTAGTGTGTGTCTGTCATACAGATGTATTTGTCTCGCGACCTAAACAGATAAGAGCATACAATATACGGATGGCATGTAAACATTTATTGTTGGCATCATAACATAATAAAAGTTTACAAAAGAACCCTAATGACATTTCGCTCGTCGCGCGTATCACTGCACACATCTTGCCTGCACGGTATTGGTAGGAAAGAGATATAGGAGGCAATATTTATAACGCAACGAAGAATTATGCGCCGCAAACAGCGTTAGTAGCCTATAGGTACGCACATGCGCTCCAGGATGTTCTGTTCAGCCCATCCCTTTTTTTCGGGAAAATTCGGCACGCATTCATAGCCTGCCGTAACAGCACGAACTCGAGCGTGCATGCGTTGCGTTGTACACAAACAACCAATATAATACAGTTCTCAGGCTGTTTTTGCAAAGATCATAAAAAAGTGGTGTATTCCGTACCCACGTGTAAAGATGCGAGCAAATTCTTGTACTATGCATCTTTTATTCGTCGGTATATGTTGTGGTCATAAGGCGGCACACGTGCACAGCAACTGGCGTGTGTGGCGTAAACCTGTTTACTCCCGTCAATAAGTCCGGCTTCCAAACACACCCCTAATCGGCTTATCCCGCCGAGCGCTTATATGCACTGTACGACTCCCGATCCCGAGTAATGCAATTCATTCACCCGCCATCGAGTTGTGTTCACCAATTTAATTTATGTTACTTTATTTAATCGTAATTCGTATGGCATAAATACTGATGCAGAAAATGACAAACTTCACTTTAAAGAATTAATCCACTTAACAGACTTAGCTTATTACATGCACGGAACAGTGGGGTACCCCACTGTTCCCCACAACTTCATCCGCGAAGTTCGAAGAATTCTTAACTTTCCTTTTATTTTGTTATCGAGTATTTATAAAGTGGTTGAAATCTGTCCAACTGTTTAGAGTTATGTGGTTGCATTTACAAAAAACTAGGATTAGGAAACATGCTAGATGCCCATTTAACAGGTCCGCTATACGAGGCAAGGATTTTCGCGGCCAGTACGTTTCAGTTCAATCACAAACTTAGTACATCAATAACAAACATTACACGATCCTTGCCACAATGAATTTAATTCCTTATCATCTTCTTAATTTTAAATAAACGTGTTATTATATTAATTAATTTTATGTAAATATTTATAAAGACCGCGCCAACGCGGCGTTTACTATTTTAGTAAAGAAATACCCTAGGTATTTAGCTGGAAACCAGAGGGAGGCTATTTAATAAGAAATTACTGTACAAAAGCTTAAACAATATTCTTACGAAATAGAATAAAAAATACTGTGAAAATGTCAAGGTTAAAACTGCATTAATATTATTATAATAAACTGTGTGCATAATTTTTATGTCAAAGTCACGTTCCGTTCGAATTAGTAAAACTAATAGTATTAACTCGCGCTAAATTAGACGTATTTAATTAATTACACCTGTTCGATATCCACTGTATATCTACTTAAGCGTTGTGTCTATTTAGCGTACGGGTTGGAATAGGTACCTAGTAGGTACCCAGTGTTTATTACAACGACAGTGACAAACAATCATGCAGCCCGACTGCTGATGGGAGCCGTCCGGGAAAACCTCGACACCACATTCCATATGCGCAGCGTTTGTGTTTGTGATCTCAACAATTTTAGCCCTCAAAACACAAAGCATCAGTTGGTACAAACGAAGACACTGTTAACTATACAACCATAGACCTGAACAGGTTTACTAAAGGTTTATATTAGTTCACAAATGTACAGTTATCAGTGTTTCGTTTGTACAGTGCATGCAGTGACCCGTTTTCCATTCAGCAGCGAAACCCTTGTGCAACAATGGGCCGTTTCCCGACGAGGCGACGACGGTTTGAATTTCCGCTCCTTGTTGTGCGACACGAGGTTGGGGCAGGTCGTGCGGTCACGTTGGTCGGAGCATGCGCACGGCCAGCACGGCGCATTGGCTGCCACGCTACACACCAAAGGGTAAGGGGTTGACTGCAATTAATGTCTATTAAACGTCTGTATGGTTTCATTGAGTCTGTGGTTGAGAACATGCTGGCTTGGATATTGTTTCTGGAGGAGTAAATATTGGAATGATATATTTGTATGTATTATATATAATAATAGTTTTTTTATATATTTATATTTTACATGTAGTATATACAATTATATTATGTTAAAATATAATTATAATATATATAGTCCTCCTCATCGATTTCGACGACGGCGACCCAATGCAAGAACTACATACACGTATAATTCCACTGGCCAACTCTACTGCCACACGTGCAAAAGAGAGTTTAATTATAATATAATTATATTAAGATACACAATTATTAGATATATGTGAGGGCTGAGCGGTCAAACCCGATAAGTCGAGATAATTATCTACAAATTCGAGCGTGAGTATTTAATTATAACAAATTGCTGCGCTAATAAAGTAAAAATTCGTGGCTGACGCACGACGCACGTCCGTGTCTCGGTTACTGAGGCTGCTGAGTTTGCGTGGAGTAAAGCGCGACCGGTCGGTATGACAAAAACTTATACCTTTTGCGTTGTAATTGTCGAATCTTCAGATATTTTGTCAAAAAGAGTCACTCACACACACATGCTGAGCCAGCACATTATTATTTCTAATAATCAACAATAGCAAAGATATATTTGAAGATTCAAGCCACGATCTAACGCAATGAAAGAATTGGCTATAAACATGAGTTATGTGGCTTAGCCATAAGATGCCCTGTAAAGTGCACTTACATAGGTACTGGATACTTATACATAATGCAAAGGTATTGTAAATGGAAAATGTGATCATCATATGTGTTATTTTACATATGCCTAGAACCCAGACGATACATATAACGTATGCCATATATCGGCAATACATGAGGCGTTGTTTTGCTAATATGACCTAGAACAAAGTAAACACGTGGAGTCTCATGCATTATGTACGAGGCTACCGTTACATAACACAGTTTCCTTGCAGTCTTGTTTACTGTCTCAGTGTAATAACTTTCTTAAATATAAAAAACCTACTTCAGTGACAAGACATCGTGTTTCCGAGAACGATTGAATGAGTAAGGTAATATGTGATGGTATCTATAAAAAATACCGAAATCGCTATACACGATGATTTTTTATCGGTGATCAGGTACCAACTTTTCTATGTCGGTAATTGATAGCGGTCACGTTGCAGTCGTTTATTTTACTATGATATTTTTTGTTTTGAAACTGAAAATTTTGTCTTAAATTCCTTGTCACCCTACCAATCTGTATTTATGAGCTTACAACCTCTTTAATCATTTAATGGAAATGACATTTTATGAGTAATAACTTGTCATTGTCATTACATAAACAAAGTCGTAGAAAATTTCGTAAAATTTCCCGCCAAAGCGATGGCACTTGACGTAGGTATCGTACTTCAATAATTTATGTAGGATGACCATGTATCTAGTGGTTATTCATTTAATAATGTTTTAACTTTTAATTAATTAAACAGTGAGGTAATTGCGTGAGACCTCGCCTATCAAGTTTAATTTTAGCTCGATATGAATATTTTTCTACTCCTGATCACTGATTAAGAATCATCGTGTGGACGAATTATACTATAATATTTGATGAGTTGCTTCGATTCGCCACGGATCTCGTCTGCATCGTTTGGAATGGCCAGTTGTTCTAGAACCGACCGGCCTCGCTAATGACGACGCTAAGACACCTGACGGCATGACGCTCGTGCCATGGAAGATCCCAAGTAGCCCGGAAGCTGTCTAAGCGCTTATACATCTTAAATTAGCTGTATAAAGGCTGTATAAGCGCACTTGGGATGCGACTGACCCTATAGTTTATGTTAAAAAAAAATCTACAATGATATTTTACAATATATTTCAGAACACCAAAACTGCATGAATTTACAAACATCTTTTAGGGTTCTCTAAGAAAAGGGGACGATAACCTATTTAGTAGAGTTGCTAAGCCGCGAAATTGTGCGCATCGGGTTACAAGCATGAAATTTCTACCACACCTATAATATATTATAGAGCGTGCCGCGGTGATTATTTTCAGATGTGGAGGGAAGTCAGATTCGTCCCCTGCGTGGCGGGAAAGAGGGGTGAATAGGAGCAATTACTGCTCCTTTTCTTTTTTTTATTACTGATCAGTTAAGGTTAGGGCTTGTGTGGCATCGTTTTCGTGTAAAACAGATATCAGCAATTCATTTTTTATGTTATTCAAGAATAGTTTGATGGGTGAATTTCAACAAGCTCGAAATTTACCTAATTTTGGTGGTTTTTTTTTATTTTTGATGTTAGAGTCAAAATTATATATCAATAATACGAATAAAGTCATAACCAATATTGTGTAGTTATGGCCCTTTGTTATACATAATAGTTTTAGAGATATTATGATTTTAGTCATTTGCCTACCACCAAAATTGCTTGTGTCCACAAAAATTAGATATCTTGGCCACCAAAATTGTACATCTACACCAAAATTAGTTACTTGTGCTAAAAATTAATAATTTTCAATGAAAATAAGGGAAAATGAAAAGAAAGTAAATGTTTTATTAATAATTTTAATAATACCAAAATATCTATGAAAATACAATCACTAACTCGTTTGTAACAACAATATATTTTTTTCTTTTCGAGGACTTCTTCTCTTGATTGATTTTTCTTGCGATTAACCATCCTAAAAAAAAACAATTATGAATAGCAAAAGTAATGATTTAGATTAATTGTATGCATGTAATGTATCTAAACACTCTATTGTACACAATACCAAGATATACATTTCAAAAAAATAAGCATGTACAAAAGCGAACTTATCCCTTTAAGGGATTTCTTCTAATTTACCTTCGAGTAAATTAGTGTTAAACACACATATGGTAGACAAACCAAGCAACATGTACAATACGATAACTTTACAATATTAAAAAATTAAAATGCAAAAACCAAATGAGAGAGAGATAGGCCAACAGTAAATGTACTTAATACATATTACGTAATATCTATATAAATACATATAACATAAATATAATCATAATTATAACAAAAACAGCAACCTAATCAAATAATCGTTCGTTCGACAGCCACAATTTCTTTAACTTTCCCTTGAGCGATGCTACGGACTGCGTCTGCATAAGGGCGGGAGAAAATTTATTCCATAATTTCACGGCGCGCACAGCAAAAGACAAGTCGTAAACGTGAGATCTATGCAGTGGGAAAGATAGAGCCAGATTCGCACTTGACCGCAGATGATCGCCACTACCATCCACCATGTAAAAAAACTTCTCTGCAAGGTACGGAGGAGAAGAAGGAATGAAAAGGACATTATACAAAATACAAAGAACATGTAAGTCTCTGCGCTGATGGATCGGAAGCTATTTAACTTGAGCGCGGTATTGAGACACAAGATCAAACTTGCGGAGACCAAAGCAAAAGAGAGTGGGGAAGCATGATCTTCGTATAAAGAGGAAGGAAATTCTGCAGACACCTCAATGAATGAAGGGACGCGAAAAGTTTCCTACTGATCTCAGAAATATGAGGTGTCCATGACAAAGATTGATCCATGGTAATGCCAATTTTTTTTACAGTAGAAGAGAAAGGTACAGGCGTACATCAAAGAAAATAACTGGCTTAACTTGATCTGAAAGCTTGGAAATAAAATGTGGGCTTCCAACGACAATAGCCTGCGACTTCTTGGCATTCTTCATCAAACCATCAAAGAATCAAGCCCAAGCACGGATTGATTCCAGGTCTGAATTGATTTACGAAACCAAGGAGCCAAAATCATTAATGCTGGCCGCCGCATAAAGCTGCAAATCGTCTGCATAGAGATGGAACGAGGAGGAGAGTGACTTGGTGATTCCGTTAATGAAGACAGAAAAGATTAATAGAGAGAGCATGCCCCCTTGAGGGACACCAGCAGACAGATCACACCAGCTAGAAAATAGGTCATCAACTCGAACCCGCTGTTGCCCCCCAAAGAGGTAATCATAAGACGATTGTCGTCGGTGATCTTAACCAAAGCGGTGGTTGTGCTAAAGAATTGAACTAGTCTATCTAGATGTGATGAGAGACGTGGATTTACAAAGGATTCAATGATTTTGGATAAGATGGGAAGAATGGACATAGGACGATACTGCGACAAGTACGACGGATTAGGGGTTTAAGAGAGAGAAATCACATGGGCGCATTTCCAAATTGTAGGAAACGTGCCAGATGGGAAAGAAAAAATAGTAATATAAGAAAGGATAGGAGCTATAGAATCCGCCACCAGCATAAGCATAATCTAATCTAGTATTACCCTCACCGACAGCTTGTAATATTAGATGTATTGTGTTTATACTTGACTTCAAATAACTACACTGAGTTACAAATTACCACCAAAACCACCAAAATTGATCCATCAAAATTAGAAACAGAGATTAAAAAAATATTTAAAAAATATCTGTATTATTTACTTCCAATTTAACTTTATATTTAAAAAAGGAAACCTTTAACACGTCTTACACACAATTCACACACAGTCAATTATTGCTAAGTCACTAGAAACATATACCACAAAAATTGTGTCAAAAAGTATTTTGAACACACCAAAATTAGATACTTACGTGCTGAGTGGACAAATCCAGCAAGTTACGACATGTATGTCATCGCTCGAACAGGTTAACACACGGATGTTGGTCTTGTTGCGTTTCGTTTAACAAACACATTTTCAATATTTACCACCAAAATTGACAATTTCACCCGGACAACTTTTAGTGCTCAATTTTGAGTATCTATTTATGTATTAATCTTTATTTATATATCCTTATACGATACTTAAACTAATACAGATTATAAATAAATGCAATTTTAGTTTAAAACATTGTTGTTATGGCTCTATCAAAGACATTTATGAGGAACAACGAATACTGGACGCCGCACCAAAATTATCATTTTACCGCAAAAAAAATAATTATTAATCATAATTGACTTTTACAAAACTTTGCGATTTGGCTTAAGATAATAATTAGTGTTTTCTTTTCAGAAAAAAATTAAAACTTTTAAAACAATTGTTCCACACTATAGTTATCAATTCCGCCGCAATTTTTTTTCGCTGAGATAATCACTCTGATATACAATTTTGGGTATATTGCCAAAAAGTTAAAAATCACTACAACTTTTTTTTATTCAGAACGATAAATTAGTAATATATCCTGAATATTTACAATTTAAAAAAATATCACTAAATAGCAAATTTAATCTCGTTTAAAAATGTATACATACATATTGGGCACATCTCATACAAAAAGTACCTTGAAAAAAATGTTGATGTTAAGCTCAGCCTTCGTGCTCTAGTACATTTTACTAAGTCGCGAAATTGTGTGCATCGGGATACAACCCCGAAATTTATACCACAGATAGAGAGAGTATTCTGCGGTGATTACTTTCAGATGTAGAGGGAAGTCAGATTCTTCCCCTGTGCGGCGGGAAAGTGGGATGAATAGGACAAAGGAGCTGCTAGGGCTTGTGTGGTATCATTTTCGTGTAAAACCGATATCAGTAATTCATGTTTTATGTTATTTATTCATAGTACCGTATAAAAATATGGGTGTATTTCCGAAATGGTAAAAATCACAAGTTTTTTTTATTCAGGGAGATAAATTAGTTATATTTCCTGAATATTTACAACTAACAAAAATATTGCAGAACAGCAAATTTAATCTAGTTTCTAAAACTATATACATGTTGGGCACTCTTCATACAAACAGTAACTTAAATAAATTGTTGAAATTGAGATTAGCCCGTGTGCTCGTGATACATTAGCAAAAAAATATTTTGTTTTAATCATATCAATTTGTTTTTCTAGGACGTATAGGGTAAATATTATATGTAAAATCATCTTAATAATCATTATTTAATGTATTTAATGAAGCGAAATAGGATGCGTTCGGAAATTTACGTTGGTTACGCCGACTTAAACATATATTTTAAACTACTGTTTGTATGAGAAGTGCCCTACATGCATATATTTATAGAAACTAGATTAAATAAGCTTTTTTAAAATAATAATAGGAATTTGAAAATGTTACCGAGTAATTTACCTCACTAAATAAAAAAACCTGTTGTGATTTTTACCTTTTCAGCCATACACCCATATTTGTATATGGAACTATACAAAAATAACATAACAAATGAATTTCCGATATCCGTTTTACACGGAAACGATACCAGACAAGTCCTAGGGGCCTATGATGGTTGCGTTTATCGCGTGATAATAAGTGACAAAGCATCTGTCACTCACACTCGCGTCTTGCCAAAACGTGACGGATGCTTTATCACTTATTTATCGCGTGATAAAAGCTACCATCATAGGCCCCCTAGTAGACTTAACTGACAAGCAATAAAGAAAGAAAAGAGGAATACTTCGTCCTATTCACTCCGCTCTCCCGCCTCACAGAGGACGAATCTGACTTCCCTCCACATCTGAAAATAATCACCGTGGAACACTCTATCTGTGGTAGAAATTTCATGCTTGTAACCCGATGCGCACAATTATGTTAGAAAACAGCGGACTAACAACTCTACTAATTGTAGTATTTTGAGTCGCAAGTGTGTATTACGTACTAGAGTGCTCATAGAAATTATTGAAATAAAAATATTTCATTTATGTAGCCAAAGAGGAAGCAACGGCCCGACATGTTTCGAATTTGTATACATAGAGTCCTTCTTCAGGGACCACATTACACTTATGTGGACCACATTGAGGTCCCAGTTCGAAACAGGTCGCTGCCGCTGGTCGAGCCGTGAGTTAAACCGTAATTTTCAATAGTATAGAGATATGTATATTACAATAGCTTTAATCCATTATTGCATTAACAACAAATAAATTTTACGGTATAGTCGACATAAAAATAACATGTTTAACTCTTAAAGTTTTGCTTGATTTTGATTGTGTTCTATCGGAACCCTTAGTGCGCGAGCCTTCAACTGGTTTTATAACGTTCTGATATCAGCTATAAATAAAGGAAGGCTTTCCTTCACTTTATTCATCATTCGATTCCTAATATAGACCAGATTGGTTGAGTGAACGGGATATTTTTCTCGTCTAAGGCCCGATTTCACATTCGTTTGATAAAAGTATACAATAAAATTAGGGAGTTAGGCTTATTTTCTATTGATATGATAAAGATAGAACTAAAATTTAACTTAGTTAAAAAGAATAACTTACGTATTACAACATAAGACATAAGCTAACAATCACGTTAGTATGTCTACAGAAGTAGAATAAATCGTTCCAGCATATCAAAATCATAAAAAATATAGCCTATTTTACGTAAAACAGTTTTCCAACGGTAATGTTAAGTTTATCTTTTAGTTTTCATAGTTCGTACGGAGCCCTAGGTGCGCGAGACCGACTCGCACTTGATCGGCTTTTATTTTAAACGAAAGAAAAAGTTGCGTTTGGCTTATCACGGATGAGTATATAAATAATACAGACTTTGCAGATAAACGCTCTAAATGTATTAGACCGTCAGGCGGATTGTCAATTTTCTAACTTTATAAAATATAAGTCACATATTAAGAAAGCCCGATACCCACCTATCCAAGAAGGCACTAACCTGGAAACTGTCAGGCAAAAGGAAGAGAGGCGTGGGAGGAGGTAGAACAGACTGCCCAAGACCGCTGCAAATGGAGGAATTTGATTCGAGCCCTACACCCCAGCAGAGGGTAATAGGAAAGAAAGAAGAAGAAGATAAAATATAGGTAAAGGCGAGATGATTACGAATATTTGTAGATTATAGAGGTGACAACCTGCTACCACGGGCTTGACCATGTTTAAGACAGCGTTTTATCAATTTCACAAGTGTTGTGAATACAGTTTGTTATCTCAGTTGTAATACTTCATCTTCTGCTATTATTATGGAGCAGTGACGAGGCGTTTATAGAACTCATTTCCCACCGGCTCGCCTTTTTCTAAAGAATGTGTCCTAGTCTACTGTTCTAGGAGAAAAAGTATGACAAACCCACTCCGGTCTTACACGCCACTGCCGCGCAGCACAAATTCATGTGCTACTTTATAAAATCTGCCCTAAACTAAATGAATGTGGTCTGCGGTCTCACGGCACAGCCGTCTCACGGTACGGACGGCACGTTGCCCGCCGCCGCGCCAACCAACGTGACAAACCACGTGTTGTGTAGTTCGGGCACATTCAACTTTTTAGCACTTTGTTATATATTTAATTTATTGATGACGATATGATTGGCATATATTGCATGATAACCCAGTTGCTTGATAATTTGAAGCTTTAACTATGTTAATGTAGTCTTAAACTGTGATAAGGAACCTATTATCTACAAGATCTCAAACATGATACCTTGACATAGTAAAAAAAAAAAATACAATGTTCGAATGGTCATAAAGAGCTTGTCTTGTAAACGTGACGATGACGCCTGCTGTTAAATTCTACAGCATACTGTAGTTAAATGCATAAAATTAGCTCAATAATAATATAAATAAGTTCAGGTTCAAGCCCTGCTTAGATTGTAGTGGATCGCATTCAATTTTTCTTTCATAATTTACCTTTGTGTCATTATTTATAAAAATAAAAATGTAGCATTTCCACATAAAAAATAGAATCGATAAAAAAGATTCTATAAAAAATATCAATTATAATATTTTTAGACGTTATTTAAAGATATTTAAAATTGTTTTCAGAATCCTCATAATTTAACAAAACAGTACCTAATTGTATGACAACCATGAACGTAAACGCGCTTTTCCACGGTAAAATCCCCATAAAAAATTTAATCGAATGACATCCTCAAAAATAAATATTTCGTCATGCCTAATATTGTCTTACTCCTGTAGAGAAGTTCACTTTAGGACAAATGGAAGCAAATTTCAAAAAAACACAAAACTTTTCTACTCGACGAAAACAATGTCATTGGGAGGACATGTTTACAAGTCAGGCTCTTTATGACCTCTTTACGAATACGAATTGAAGATCCTTTAATTAAGGTTAAAAAAACTTTGCATCAGCAATGCAGATACAGATGCATGCCCTAATATTCACAGTGTGTAAGTATGTAATTTTAACTGAGCGCCACATATTAATAGTTGGTAAATCATGTTTATTTTTAATTTGTATATATATGTTTCATTCTTTTCAAATAAAAGCTTTGCTTTGACCGTGACAATAGTTTTGAATTTGCAATACCACACTCTAAAAAAAATTTGGTTGGCCCTATCAATATCTTGATAGTCGTAATCAAGCATCATGATTCCATACGAGCCTAACAAGGACTTAGACACATCAAATAAGGTAATACTGATTGTTCTAACTATTGCTATGTAACTGAACCAATTAAGATCTTGTTCAATATTTGCATGAAAAATAATTATTCTAACTAATTGATCCTAGCAAGATCAACTAAGCGTTTGATCATGATTATCACGATACGTAACTGTACCAACTAATACGAACAAGTTAGTTCAACTAAGATGTAGATTAATATTAACATGAAAAATTACTGTATTAACTATTTGACCCAAATAAGTTCTACTAAGAACATGATTACATCGACTTATGCACCATATTAAGCTGAACTAAGCTATTGGTCAATTTGACTTATTTTTTTTTTTAATTTGATTTGTCAATTTAACTGTTTAATCATTTCAACTAAGATGTAGATCAATATTAACATGAAAAATTACTGTATTAACAATTTGACCCAAATAAGTTAAACTAAGAACATGATTACATCGACTTATGCACCATATTAGGTTGAACTAAGATATTGGTCAGTTTTAATTTAATTGTTTAATCATTTCAACTAAGAAGCTTATTCAGAACAATACCATTCTTGTTCAGGAGTACTATGTCTTACTTTGTCCCAATTACCAAGACATTTCTTTCAGATCTAGTTTTTGGCGATCCACCTAGACTGGTTTTTAGCTTCACAAACTCGGAACGGGCGTGTTTATGAAGTCAAACCAGTTTAGGTCATCCTCAAAAGGATCTGAAATAAATGTAAGAGAACCAGCATTATGAATTATGGCGCGTAAAAAACTAGGACAAAGGAAATTTATCAAAGTTAAACGAATAAGTAGTTAATAAAATATAACAACAATAGTTGTTGCTTAAAGTTTTAGTAAATAAAACAAAAACACTAATAATATAATGTTATTTATTCTTTTAAACATTTAGACAGTCAACATATTGCAATAAAAATTAAACTTCTGTTACATACCAAGTTATATTATAATCAACATCTAAAAAGCGACGACTGGCTGAGATGACTTTTTCTTTTCAGAAGTTCTTGAAGCTTTATTTTCATTAATAGAACATTAATGAACAAATTGTCCTTGTTAATTCCACGCGCAGCATTGAAGTCTGTGTGTAGCTGGAATGATAAAGCATATACAATAATTAACAAAAAGTAAAGAAAGCTGAGAGAAATTCTGAACATTCAGTACAGCATATATTGCACTTGCCAACTGATGCATTGGGATGTAGCAAAAGATAAAATATTATTAATATTTACAGAAACACTAAAGTGTTTACATAAGTGCATGTACATCTGCTAGAAAATAGTGGAATTGCGTGTCAAGGGCCATGACCAATGTACAATTTGGTTATCCTATAATAATCAATATTATGGAAACAAACGAAAATTATAATTATAAAATAGCTTACGCTGCACGAAGAACTGGACCCTGCAGTATAAGAATGTGCAATCGCAGGTGGCATATATTTTCCTTTGCTGAAGGCAACTTTTCATTTCCCATATCAGCAGCCTGTATGATTTAAGTCCGTACTTATGGAGTACTCTCAAACAAGGGCAAGTCCATCGGAATCTACAAATTAATGATGCAATTAATATCACAGAGTTAAATTCAAACATATTAAAATACAAAATTATATATACAGGGAGATTAATCCGAATAGGTCAGCAGGGAAAACACAGAAAACAAAAACTATAAGATATATGGATTTAGGAACCATGGAGTGGATTTTAGATTTAATAGAAACTGCAATTTTTTTATTAATCTCATAAATAACCGGGTATTGAATTTGATTAAAATTCTATTAGTAATACGATAAGATGAATAGAATAGATGCTAAGTAAATATATATATTTGATGAATAATTCATATTTCGGTCAGTGTCATGATAGATATAATACCTACCCTAACAAGACACTATGACCTAACAAACAAAAACCAATAATGAGCTATGATGTACTTACTGGTGAATCCAGTTCTCCAACTCCCAAGTCTTCTGTAGTTCTATCACTTTCTCCATGGCATGGCACATGTACCTACATGTAGGTACTTAAATAAGTTTAGATTTTTCACACGCCACGCCACTAACTTTACAGATGTGAAAAACTTTAAGAAGATGATACTTAAGTTTAAAACGCGTTCGATGCAATAAAATTAACTTAGGTTAATAGATTTCTTTTCAAAAAGGCCCGTCTTGCTGAACGACACAACTGACTGACGCAAGCGTCCTCACATTCACAAGTCGAAAGCGCTGCGAGGGGCGCGGGCGGGGAACAGGCGCTTCCACTACTTTTCTCTTGATTGTTCGGATTAACCGATTATTTAATTTAACTAATATGACAATCGATTTAACATTGAATTCTTAGTAGAATGGAATATTAGTTTCGTGATTAAATACAACAACTCGATCATAATGGGATTGAATGTTTTATCTTCGTTGTTTTAAATATTATATGTTTAGTTGATTAAAATACCAAATCTTATGTAAATCAACAAAGACAAAATAATCAAATAAACTACGAAAATGTTCATGACTATTAAGATACTTATCTGTTTTAATGAACTTGTTAAGGATTAAATCAACCTACGTTACGTAATTATGCCAACACGTTAATGGTAGATGCAACGTATACAATTGTTAGGATGAATAATATACCTTCTTTATTAGTTTAATCACAGATACACTTATTGTTTTAAGTGATCAGCTTTCTTTGATTTATATAAGATCGTAATCGTTGTAATTAACTTAGCGTCAACTAAGAGAAAACTCCTCTTAGTTGGCCTTCATTTTTTAGAGTGCAATACGGTTCGTAGTTTAAATAGATTGTTTTATTTTCTTGAGGCATGTGTAGCTAAACGCACTAGTGTACAAAAAGTTCAAGTTGTGTGTAACGCATTAAGGCAAAAACATCTAATATTTATAATATAGCTTGTCATTTTTTTATACAATGTCCAAAAACCAAACCCCTAAAAAAAATTAATCTTGATTTCGCGTCAATTTGACTGGTCTAGTGCCCCGCTAGACGAGCTCTAAACGCCGGAGATTACTATTTATACTGGCAAAATGCTGTTTCGCTGCCTCCTTTCACCGTGTCGCCGAGCGTGAGCGAACACGTGCTGCTGTCTTACTAAATGAGAAGAGCACACGAACTAACATTTACTAAACTACAGTACGATGTTAATAATCGAATGTTTGAGCCAGATAGTCGGTGAGCTCTCTGTACACTAAAATGTCGTATATAATATTATTTAGGGTAACCCTTTTATTCGCATTTCTTGTGAAGTATTAGCTTAACTGTTGACAACTTGAACGCGTGATTCATGAAGACATTTCAGACGTATGACACATTTCAAGTCTTGAGTGCTAGAAGCTACCGCAATAAAAGATAGATGTTCAGTTCAGACACACTTTCCGCAGTCACTTGTTTCCTTTAATTACTCTCGAGTTGTAATCGCTTGACCACGTCTAGGTATAGATAAGCTCTAAGTACTTCTAGAGGCCTATTTTATCGCTTATAATCCTTTCGTCATTTGAACACAGTCATTACCAATCTTTATAAATATACTGATAATTTAAAAATATAAAGTCACCACTTTAAAATGGGCGCATAAGAAAATACGCCCAAGGTTAAGTGATTATTTGAAAAGAATTTTATCGGATGTAATGCAAACTAAGTATAAAAATTTTACCGTTCATTTATCTTGCACCTGCATAATTTCTAGTACCCCTCTATGACGTCTATAAGTATCTAAATATAGAATTGTAAAAACAAAATATCATTACATAATTTTTTATTTACAAATAATTTATAATATTTACATGATCATAATATTAGACTGTAAAGCCCAATTTTTACTTATTTATTTTTAAATCTTACTCTATGTAAATCCTGATTCTCCTATCTTTTTGCCATATCCTAAAACAAAAATCAAAGGCTATTATTGGCAATATACCTTTTGTAAGATCAGCAAGAAGTGAAAGCCACAAGGAAAAAAAAAAGTGAACTGGGCTACAAATAATATCTTACTCAGTAACAAAATGTGGCTTTACGACTTCATCACGCCAATTTATATAGTGCACGGGTAGCTGTATATCCAAAGATAAGAATTGTTTTGACTCGACTTATCCATAAATAAAAAGAGCAGAGAACGAAGTTGCGGACACCCACTAGTCGCATAGAAATGAGGCGCTAAGTTGCTTACTCAGCTTAACCGTGACAGTGTCTACATCGTGCGCTGAGCAACGTGGTTCCCCACGTGACTTCACACGTTGTGTGGTTGTACCACGCGGAATTTTGTGACTGATAGATTATGCTATCTCCCGTTTTTGCTACCGCGGCCGGCATCGGCGCCCATCTAATATGACGTAACATAGAAATATGTTAAGGGCTCTAATTCCATATATAACTCTATGATACCCCGGAGAGATCTTCGAAGTGGTAAAATATACCTTGAATATCGCGACTTCGCCAACCCGGTCGCGTTAAGTTTGCGTCTCATTTATATGCGACGCCATAGATAACAGGCGCAAAACGTAACTTACGTAAAATGTAACTTTATGCAGCTCGAGGCGCAACATCGTGTTTTAATGTCATTTAAAGACGGTATATCGCCACCAAACAAGCGATGTCTCAGGGATATTACTTGAGACATCGCTTGTTTGGCGATATCACAAAGTACACTCGAATTAGCGCCAAGGTGCTAACTCAGCTTATCCGTGACAGGCAATGTGTACAACGCGCGAGGCAGCGTGGTACCCCACGTGACAGTTCACACGTTGCAGTCGTACGCGGAATTCCGTCACTGATAGGTATAGGTACGCTCGCGACGAAGATTACGCTATCTGCTATCTGCCTTTTATGGATTCCATACTAGGGGGTGAGCTCTGGGGAAGTTTTTTGATACGTACTTATTTAACGTTTTATACTTTTCTACCTATTTCTACAAATATATAGACATCTGCTTAGTCCTCTCGTTCTGAAATTTAATGCCCTGTCCTTTCACATCACAACAGAGATGGTCATATAGAATGACCATAATTGTAAATTTTAAGTACATTCTGTAAATCATTTTAAGACTAATTTATATCCCTTAGGAGGCATAAAATCCCCGTTTTTATCATTTTACAGTGAAACATATTACAGCTTGACATTTTTTTTTTATAACGGCACAACATAGTATATACATACATATACATACTTCGCCTGATGGTAAGCAAAAAGGGGAGCCCAAGTCGCAATGGCAACTGACGAGAAACCAACGGTGCCAAGTCAGTTGACACTGCCATGCTGGCCCGAGAGATGCTTCTTCACGCTTCGTTTGAAGGGTCCCAAGTTATAAGAAGGAGGAAACACATGAGCCGGCAAGGAGTTCCATACTTTAATAGTTCGGCAGATGAAGGAATTGCCAAACTTCTTGGTACGTGTGGGAATATTCTCCACGGTGAGGCGATGACATCGCAAGCTGGCACGTGTGGTTCTATGACGGAAAGGGGAGGGTGGGATAAGAGAAAATAACTCTTCAGAACACTCGCCATGGTATAGGCGATAGAAAACGCTCAGCGACCCAAAGTCCCTACGTAATTGAAGGGATTCGAGGAATCTGGTACTTTTCTCGTCACCTATGATGCGGACCGCCCGACGCTGCAATCTGTCAAGCGCATCGAGTAGATATTGGGCGGAGCCATCCCAAAGATGCGAGCAGTACTCAACGCACGACCGAACTTGAGTCTTATAAAGAAGGCAAAGCTGGTCCGGCGTGAAGAACCGTCGCACCCTGTTCAGGATCCCCAGTTTTTTGGAAGCTGTGGTAATCAGTGACTCGATGTATTCGTTTTGGTTCAGATTGCAGCGGATATCCATGCCTAGCATATTCAGGCTATCACGTGAACCAAGAGGAGTGCTCTGGAGACTAGGAGTAGGGAGAAACGAAGACGTCTTGGTAGTGAACGCACGCACCTGGGTTTTCTTGGCGTTGAACTCAACCAGGTTAACAGATCCCCATTTGCTAATGAGGTCCAGAACCTGGTCCAGTTCAACGACAAGATTCTCACGTTTCGCGCCGATTTCCGCCCTACAAGCTCCTGGCCGGCCAAAATATTGACCATGGACCGTACTATCATCCGCATAGCAATGTATGTTCCCTAATGGTAGCATATCATTGATATGCAGAAGAAAGAGGGTGGGTGATAAAACAGAGCCCTGTGGGACGCCAGCATTCACTGTCATGAACCGCGAAGCGCACCCTTCGACGAGGACGCGGATTCTACGCTCATGCAGGAAGTCAGCAATCCATTTACACAGTTGCATGGGCAGACCGTAGGCAGGAAGCTTGGAAAGAAGTGCTTTATGCCAGACCCGATCGAAAGCTTTGGCAATGTCAAGGCTGATAGCCAAAGCCTCGCCGTGTTTATCAATAGCCTCCCCCCAGAGGTGTGTCACATACGCTAGAAGATCGCCCGTTGATGGTTTCGGTCTGAAGCCATACTGACGATCATTAATTAGGGAGTGATCTTCAAGGTATCGGATCAGTTGGTCGTTGATGATCCGCTCCATGACTTTGCACAACACTGAGGTTACGGCAATGGGACGGTAATTAGATGGTTCAGAACGGTCTCCTTTTTTGGGGATAGATATGTATGATTCCGATTAGCAACTCATAATGTCACGTGCTATACTGCTCTCTGCTGTACCAGTTGCACGTTGCTGGTCATATGTTATGAAAAATAAAATGTATCCTTTTATTTTTCCCTCTAGAGCAAATATAACATTATCGGCTCGTAGTAATTGCATCACAAAGTCTAACTTAAGCACTATTCACAGTTCTTAAATAAGTAGGATGAAATTGGGTTCGAGGTTTCTAAATACAGGTGTAGTCGGATCCCCTTGTTAGCCATATTTATTGAAACTCATAGTTATAGATATTATAGTCAGAAAATTAGTTAGTCAGTATCCTAAAAAGGATTATATCTAGATAGGATTTTAGAAAAACTCAGAAGCTCCATTATGGTCCTAAAAAAATAATATTATATTTCTGAAATAATATGGGTTACAAAACTCTGAAAATGACTAGATTTCCATTTTATGGCAGTCAATGAAAACTTAGAGTCTTTGACTTAGAGGTAGGTACCTTCATGTCGGAGACTGTTAAGTCAAGACAAAGATAAAGAATCGGTTAAATAGGGGTACGTATTACAATGCCGAAGTTCAAAATACCGAATTTCATAAGAACTATGGATGGAAGGCCGAAAATTAAAATGTCGAATGTTTATTTGACCGAAGGTTTAAAATCCCCAAAGAACGTTTGACCGAAAGGATGAAATCCCGAAGACTGTTATCCCGAAGACTGTAATCCCGAAGACTGTAATCCCGAAGACTGTAATCCCGAAGACTGTAATCCCGAAGACTGTAAGCCCGACGGCTAGAATTCCTACAGTTCAAATGCCAAACGATTAAAATAGTTTGTTTAACGCGAAATTGCGCGTGCACGAAATATGAGGGTAGATGCCCTAATGTGCCTAAGTATTCTAACAAATGGTAAATGATACGTAATTTTTGATGCCGCAACGGCTCCGGCGCTGCGGGCAGTGCAGCCCCCCGCCCTCGCGAAACAAAGCGCTTGCACCCACGCTCGCCCACACATACATACGTATCACAAGTACAACAAAAGGAGCGTTTTCTAGGGATATAAAAAAAAAAATAACCTAACCTAACCCGGCCGAGTCGGATCTGCTCTGAAAGGTGATTGATTCACCTCAACCTATTCTCAAACTTTAAATGATTCACCTTTCAGGTTAGGTTAGTTTTTTTTTTTATATACCTATAAACGCTCCTTTTGTTATAGTTATGATCATATTCTTAAAAGAAAAAATCATTTTTTTTCATTGGCATTTAACTGACAATGGTTGACTTTCGGGATTATAAAATTTCGACATTTTAAACTTTCGGTATTATAAAATTTCGAGATTTTGAACTTTCGATCTTTTCAAAATTAGTCTTTTGAGCATCGGTATATCGAATATCGGGTTTTTGTACTTTCGGTATTTTGATTTTCGGTATTTTGACAATCGGTATTTCAACTGTAGGTATTATGAACTTTCGGGATTGTAATACGTACCCTTAAATAGAGCCTTCGTGACTGCTATAACGTCAACGGTTTAATCATTTGCGCTAGATCTCCGCGCCATAAACCGGTTTCATAACTACCTAGTTCTCTATTGGTCATTGGTCACCACGTCATTCATAGTCACATGTTTCACCTATTGTTGCTGCATTCCCATCCCGTGGTAAGTACAATGCACTGCATAATTAGAGAAAGAACTTTTTTGTGCAGCTCATAGTACTTATACGCACCTCAACGCGGCACGCCTTTCTGTTTCCTTAGTTTTTTTTTCATGATATCCTCCTAGTCTGCACATGGACAGGACATCGAAGGGTGTTAAGAACTCCGACGACGTTTCAAACTTAGAATTAGGTTCTTACCTAATAGATAACAGAACAGCGCCTTTGCTGTGGTCTTACTGCTACATACAGCGAGGTAATGCTGCCAGCATTTTTGGTACAATGCCACAGGGCCCATTTTTAGACAATATTCGTATTTTGATTGAATTGGTATGTAGGTACATAATCACAAGTGGTTAATAATCTCGTCATAAATGCAGAACCTACTAAGGGTTTATTTGAACGTTTTATAATCCCCTTGGCGCAATATCCGCAACATGTAGTTGCAGTTTAAGAACGATCTACGTGGGTTATATTATCCTTATAATACATATAAACCTACGTAAATATCAAATTCGTCCCCATTGGTTAACTATAATTTTAATATGCTGTTATATTTATTTAATAAGCATCCTAATCCATGACGGCGGGGTTAATACAGTGATATAGTGCAGCTGCCTTGCCCGCGGTCCTGGGTTCGAACCCCGGCAAGGAGAAATATTTGTGTTATGAACTCGAATATATTTGGTTCTGAGCCATGGATGTTTTATATATAATTATGTAAGTAAATAAATTCTGTATTGAGTACGTAATATGAGAATTATCTGAATGAATGAAATTAATTATTAAATTCATAAATAGGCCATGCAATTCTGCAGCCCATTGTACAAGCCTACTAATTTGGGACTAGGGCGATTTGTGTGAGGTTGACCGGTATTTAATTCATCTCGAGTGTTGCTCTATAAGCAGGTATGTCTCGAATAATGTTGACTCTCTGCTCATTGTATAGTGTCACATGGTCTTTTTATGGATAGGTACTTTACTTAACTACCTAACTGATCTTGTAATCGTGTGCAATAAAATCATACGAAAACGTGTGGCATCGTGTCACGTTGGATGGTACGTTGACTGGGAACGTACAATGAACGCTATTCTTGAAATCTGCACTATTTAAGTTTCGTAGGATTTGACAACAATTATAAAAAATAAATTCCTTTTAACACGTTTTTATTAGCTTCATTTTTAACTAAGTTTGTTTGTAAGTAAACAATGATGTAGTATATGGACATTTATAGATAATAAATGTACCCTCGATCCGCCAGCTATCGGTCATTACATTGACAGACGTCACCGGTGGCGGACGCACTGCAGGTTTACTGAAAGCCCGATTAATGTGTTTATTGAAGTATTCCAATAGGAAACCCTAGTGAACACTACAATGGCGACGAGTATAAAGCAACGGAATAAAAGCGTGAGTTAAAATTGACTAAAAAATCATCGACGTAATTACCAACGTCCTTGACAGTATTTTGTTGGAAAATAAAAAGGGACGACAAGGGCATTGGAAAAGTAGATGTGGTTACTCTGGGGGTGATAAGACTATTAAAACACAAGTTTTCGGTTGCTAAATGTATAATAATTTAATTTTGGGTAGTGTATATTAGTCACGGGGCTCGTGCTGAGGCCTACCCACGACATGAGGCTGAGGCCTACCCACAATGCACCACTGGGTGGAAAGTTGCTTAAATAAATAGGAAAACAGGCAAAAAGTATTATTTTGAATATTAATTAGTAGTTGTGCACTCGAGGAATATGAATATTTAGCAGTTTAGCGTAATTCTCAAATTGGTCGTGTTACTAATCTTCGACTGCGCACTCTGCGCAGTGGCGCAGTGGATGACAAATCATAATATAATAATTATGAACAAATTAGGAAAACGATTGGACTGCTAGGCGTCTATTTAATTTACACGACTGTTCATTTGTGAGTGCGTAATTGAATATGCTACTTAATACTTTCCTATGGAGTGGGCTTGATTGTTCTGAATTCCAAAATATATTGACGGGTTAAATATTATAGTGCTTATTTAAAATTAAGCTTATCAAAGCTTAATTTGTCTTATGTTGAAAATGTATTTTGGAATAATTATCCAGAGTATCTTGTGTAGTTGATAAACCGTATGAACATCCAGCTCAAGGGTCGTGCATTAGTACATATGACACATATAGGTGCATATGATATGTCACATGTAAATGTAATCAATTTGGTATAACAAAATCATTAATGAAATACCAGCAGATACGTCTTGTAAGGTATAGAGAACAACGAAATATAAAGAAGCAAGAGCGCCATACACCTGTGTCAATTTCGTTGTAATTATAATCTATTTGAGAGTTGTTGAGTGGTCATTATCATTATATACCAAGACGGATTAAAAGTGATATGGAAGACTTTTATTTGGAAAATCATTTTAAATTTAATTATAACACAGTTCAGTAACACAGTAATCCAGTAAACAAACAGTTTAGTATCTCTTAAGTATTTGATACTTGTGCTTAGAGGCAGCACTTTTCTACGTGGTAAAATTATTTGTATTATGGAAGAGTTTATTACTTTTTAATTAAAATGTTACTGAATAGTATACAGTGGAAGTCATATTTGCCAGTATAATAGGCTATGACTGGATTGTTATAGAAAATAGGTGTTTTTATAAGGAAGGTCAATATGATAGACCAAGTTGAATTTAAAAGTGATATGGAAGACTTAAGTTGAAGGTCATTAGTCAATATGATAGGCTATGACTGTATGGTTACAGAAAACGAATGGTTTTATATGAGAGGTCAATTTGATAGGCCAAACTAGATTTAAAAGTGATATGGAAGACTTTTAAGTTGAAGGTAATTAGTCAATATGATAGGCTAAGGCTTTATGAGAGGTCAATTTGATAGATCATGCTGGATTGCCAATATGATAGGCTAAGACTTATGAGAGGTCAATTTGATAGGCCAAACTAGATTTAAAAGTGATATGGAAGACTTTTAAGTTGAAGGTCGTTAGTCAATATGATAGGCTAAGGCTTTATGAGAGGTCAATTTGATAGATCATGCTGGATTGCCAATATGATAGGCTAAGATTTATAAGAGGTCAATTAGATAGACCACGCTGGATTGCCAATACGATAGGCTAAGAGGATTGTTAAAGTAAGCGAAAGGCATTATGAAACGTCTATTTAATAGACCACGGGAACCAAAGTATTCGTAAGAAAGGTAAAGGCTTAAAGGCTAAGCAAATATAATTGCATGGAAGGCCAATTTGATAGACCATGGACATATTATAAGCGGTGTGTAAAGTGCCGCGTTCGTGCTGGAAGGTCAATTTGAAATACCATATTATTAAATTTGATTACTATAATTATGTATTAAAGCTTCCTTTTAATTGGGAAATATTAAAAGTAGTTACTTTAAATTCGAATTTGTAATGAACCTGAATCTAAGGTCTCAAAGCGTTCATAAACTGGGGAGTATGTGCTTTTGAGACTTCTATTAAAATTTGAATATCGGTGGCTTCGACGCGTCGATTAAATTGAAATATGATGGGCTTTAAATCTTTCATTCAATTGAAAACGGCTGTTTTTTTAAGACTTTCATTAAATTGGAATATCTGAGGTTTCAGAGGGTCCGTAACATTTATTTTATTTATTTATTTATTTATTAAAATTAATTACACAGCATAACAGATAACCAAGGCACTGTGAAATTATAAATAATAATAATATAACAATGATATACAAACATTTGAAAAACATACATTAACGAAATCAATTATACATTACAAATTCAAACTGAAGACAGACGGACATCCATCCTCTCACAGAACTTCAAATATTCATCACACAATAATGCCCATCTGCTCACAAATACGTCACACTCCGGGGCTGATGCGAGAAGATTGTTCAAGAGGCGTAAAGCGCGGACTAGCGGAGATTCTCTTCGAGACACCGTGCGCGACGTCGGCACCGCCAGCAAGGGGCGGTCACGAGGTCTGAAACTAAATTTGGTCAACGACGGGACGTGTAGTCGCACTAACTAACATGGGAATATGACTTGGTTTTGACTCCCATTCAATTGGGATACTAGAGATCTGAAAGCCTTCAGTGAATTGGAATTAATTGACAACCTTTATTGAATTGAAAATAGTTTGGTACTTCAAATGAATGCCTGGATAAAACTGTAATTGTTCGACAACATTTTTTAAATTGACAAAAGTTTGGCATTTAAAATGAATGCCTATATTAGGTTGGGATTGTTTAACAACCTACATTATATTGACAAAAGTTAGTATTTTTAATAAGAGCTTACATTAAGTTCGAATCGTTTGAAAACATTAATTAAATTGACATTAGTCCGGTATTTCAAACGAATGCCTAACCTATTAGGTTGGAATTGTTTAACAGCCTCCATTATAATGACAATAGTTTAGTATTTAGAATAAGAGCTTCCATTGAGTTCAAATCGTTGGAAACATTAATTAAATTGACAATAGTCCGGTATTTCAAACGAATGCCTCCATGAAATGGAAATTGTTTATCAACCTTCAATTGAGAATGGTCTGGTATTACAGATGGAAGCCGGAATTAAATTGGAATTAGTATATCACTGTAATTTAAAACCTTGATCCAATTAGAAATGTTGCGGTTTCAAGATCTCAATTCAATTGGATCTTATAGTTGCAATTTAGTTTAGGAATTCAAATAATGTGCCTTCATTAAATAGGAATCGTTTGAAAACATTAATTAAATTGTCAATAATCCTGTATTTCAAATGAACCTTTAAACTGGAATTGGTTATCAACCTTACATTGAGAATGGTCTGGTATTCTAAATGAATGCCGCAATAAAATTGGATTTTGTTTATCTGTGATTTAAAATCTAGATCCTATACGAAAAGACGCGATTTCAACATCTCAATTCAATTGGACTTTAGTTGCAACTTCGAAAATTTGGATTCTCATATTCTTTTGAACGGTATATCGGAATTTTAGATGACAAATTATAATGATGGCCTTAGTGAGAATATTGAACGAGAGTACATGATGACGTATTAAGCAAGTTAGCTACTTTCAGTTTCAGTTTCATTTTAAATAATTGAAGATAAATAATAATGAAGATAATAATTGATGGTAAAAGGGGAAAAGAGCAAGCACTAGTTCTTAAGCGCTTGACAATTTATCCAGATAAGGCTACATGTCGCAACTCTTAAAAATTCTGGTATCAAGTGTATAAACCTTTGTTTTAATAATTCATTTATTTTTCAAATAAGTTACACGATATTACAGTAATTAACCCTACATGCTTTGGAACTACAAAACTGCATGCAGACCAAACTTAAAACTAGTTAGATTTAATTTAATAAGCGCCTTAATGGCTTAAGCGACATAACAGCGTGGCTCCGTTGCGTTGTTTGACCCGTAGCTCTGGCATAACTGTCACATGCGACTATTTCTCGAGCGAGATATTTGCCTGTCTCTTGCTGTGCAGTAATGTGAAGGAGTGACGGCTAACGCTAAGTCGCGAGGCATAGTTGTGCTGGACAGGCTGGCAGGATTAGGCAGGTAGTAGCAGCCTGTAGCTGCTGGGACACGCGTAGCTCTAACGAGCTGAATTGCACGTAGTGACAGGTCTGAAGTGGTACACCTTCATGTCCTCTCGTTGGACACGGTGTCTGTGCCACTTAGTGTTGTGGGGCACGATGCGCGTCTTGCTCTTCCTTTCCACCAGTGTAACTCCCTCCCTATCCACATTGGTGTGGGAGAACTTTTCCTTATCGCGAACGCGTACGGGGACTGGTTAGCCGCGACCGCGACAGACTGATCGGCGACTAGCATATTGCACGCTGTCGCGACTTCGAAACGGTATCCTTTGTGTATCCTCGATGTATCCTCTAAAGCGTTGTGTCAAACAAGGTTCAGGGCAAGTTTATATTGCAGAACTAGTTCTAATGGGTTGTGTGAAACGAATTAAATTTTAAATTTGCTTTGATTTCAGAATATTGTTTTCAAGTATCAGGAATGTTGTTTCAAGTCACTAATGTCGATAACTATCACTGGCTTAGAAGTGAATATACTTACGGCATTTTACGATAAGGAAAGTAAGCTCGGAAAAAATCTTCATTAAAATCTATGAACTAATTTATATGTTTTGCTGACAGGCTTGATAGAATTATATTAAAAATGCAATCTGTGAGTTTTATTGCGGCGCTTCTTTATCACGCAAGCCTTGTTTAGAAGCGCCGGTAGATATTATAAACTTTCAAATATAAATAAATAGCTTTCTAGCTAGCACATGAGTAAATACTTAATAAATATCTTAGAAACATTTAGTAGGTATGAGATGGTAAAAAAATATAAATTTACTAAATAGTTAATAAAAGTAATAACAAATTGGAAATAAATAATAAAATAGAAACGAACTGAAATAAAGATAAAAATTAAAGCAAAAAAAAAAGTTGTCAACGGGATATGGAGGGCGGCATAGAAGTTTCCATGGGATAAAGGAAAAAAGTGGGTATGATTAAAATAAATAAGTAGAAGACCAAATTGTTCATGTTGACTACTAATTGTATTAACTTGAAGAAAACTAAGTACAAAGAGGATTATAAAATCATAATACAAAACAGCTCGGGTTCTTAACGAGACGTCGTAATCGACATAGTGTAAAGAGCGTTGTGTTGTTGGTCTTCGAGATCTTTGAGCGAGCATTTCGTGTGTTGGTGTTTGTCATAGCTGTCTGGTGTAGGGCGCCTGGAAGTGGACCCTAAACAGAATTAGTTGACACTTGGGCGGGACAGTGAGTAAGTCTACTAAAGGCTTGTAATACTTGTATAACTACCTAATTCCAAGCAATTTCTAATTGGTAAAAAGGGAGAGATGTAGTATATAGACATTTATAGATAATAAATGTACCCTCGATCCGCCAGCTATCGGTCATTACATTGACAGACGTCACCGGTGGCGGACGCGCTGCAGGTTTACTGAAAGCCCGATTAATGTGTTTATTGAAGTATTCCAATAGGAAACCCTAGTGAACACTACAAATGTAATCAAATCTTTGTCAATTTAACCTACTTCTAATTTTAATTATGTCCTGTTGAAATTAAATGTTGCATGTATGAGGAGCAAGAATGAGGTATCTTAGAGCTGATCTGATGATGGAGACGGAATGTGGCAAAAAGGAACACCTAAACGCCATCGTGTTTGGCCTCATTTGACTGGTTTTGATGAGCAATTAATTCCTAATTTATTTTTTTCATATTATGACATTAAGGACCAATATATTGATAATTTCAACCAACTTTTTGAAGTGAATAATACTCTTCCCCGAGTTCTAGGTAGTAACAAAGTTTTCATGCTTTCATTGCGTGCAGTCGAAAATTAGTTAAAAAAACAAATTTTCCGCGTGAATTTTGTCAATTTCGAGTAGTTTTTGAAACAAAAATTATCAATGAAAAATTCAAACGCCAGCTTTCAAATATATACCAATAAATCTCAATAGCCCTGTTCTAAAAATTAACATCAATAAAATGTTAAAAAACATGCTTGATCATAGAGAAAAATGTCTAAAATAATGATCATTTTAAAAGGAATAAGGCCTCTTAACGTTTGTGTAAAAAAGTACAGTCGGCAGTAAAAACGTGTTTAAAAATCACTATATTATTATTATCTGGTTTATTGGCAGTGATTCTTAGTTAACATTTGACCAAGATCAGACTATGATATCAATCAAAAACAAAATATCGTGGGCTTCTATTATAGTTGTTACGCTATATGTATAGACTTATGTTTTGATGTCAATATTTATCATATGACTCCTAAATACAGTTCATACCTACCTAAATAACACCTGTACCATGATCTGAACATGTGTACGAAAATTTTAACCTACCACTTCATTAAATTGAATAACAACATCACGTTATGCTGCATTTGCTACCTTGCTAGGGATGTGTTGATATAAATAAATATAATATATTTATTTATATATAAATAAATATATATACACAACAATTACAAAGATCAAAGCTTAAAGAAAAAGGAGCTACCTGGTGGAAGGGACCGGGAATCGAACCCGGTACCTCTGGATTACCGGTCCAGCGCGTTAGCCACTTCGCTACCCTCGCTCCACGTAGACCTGACGAATGTTTCCTTATGCACATTCAGATTATACGTTAATATTCTTTGTATTCATAGTTTAAATAAAAATTGTGGTGTACCCACATTAAACAAAATGAGACATTACATGTTTCATAAATTTATAAAACTAACAGCCCCCGCTCTCGCTTGCTCGTTCACCGCTGTAAAGTGGTGCGGTAAGATGTGAATATTAACGTATTCACATAGAGGTCGCTAAGGTGTAAAAACCTTTCAAATAAACAATGCAAAGATCGACACACAAACCATAAGGAAAAATTCGTCAGGTCTACGTGGAGCGAGGGTAGCGAAGTGGCTAACGCGCTGGACCGGTAATCCAGAGGTACCGGGTTCGATTCCCGGTCCCTTCCACCAGGTAGCTCCTTTTAATTTTTTCTTTAAGCTTTGATCTTCGTATTCATAGTTTAAATAAAAATTATGGTGTACCCACATTAAACAAAATGAGACATTACATGTTTCATAAATTTATAAATATATATTAACTTATAAGTTATACATATAACTGAGTCTTTTAAGTGGAAGTTGTATCGTAAAAAAAAAAAGATATAACTGCTGTTATCAGTACTCATTAAACTTAAATTTAAAACGAAATTCGTGGACTATTTGGCAGTCCAACTCAATACAAAACATGTATTGGTTTGGTGTTAAGGTTTCCTGGCGATATTGTTATGTGACATTTTTATAAAATATAAAAATAAAAATACACTATTTTATCATATCCTGGTAAAATTACAACTATATAAACTGTTTAGATGCTGGAATATTTGGATATTTGTTATTATATTATTTATATATTCAAATGCTGGCAAGTCTGACAGTATAAATACAAGCCAATTTTTAATCAATGAATGGTAAAAAAAGGAATCCACGATAGTACTGTGAATAGCTGCTTAACGTTTGATCGCCTGAAATCAGGCCATGGAGGATTGTCAAGACCCACTAGACGCTCGTATACCTTACATTAATAAACCCTACTAGGTACAAGTATAATGGAAACAAACTCCATCCAGTTTCGAAGCTAATTGGGTGTTCATTCTAAAGTAGGAGGCATAGTTGCCGAATTTCCATCAGATAAACATATGATACCTGTAACATGACATAATTTTTCGTATCTGTGGGTTACGCCTGTAGCGTAAAGAAGATCCCATCAAAAACATTACATGTAAAAAAATTGCAAGTCTCGCAACCTTCTACCGAAAAAAGTTGTGAGATACAATATAATACCAAGTCGGTTAATTTATTCAGTACCTATCAAAGTGACCCTTCGCCTATATGACAACTTTGACATACATTTTCACCGGATTACATAACTAAAAACATATTACCATGACCGTGTTAGTACCCGCATTAATATTAAACATATTTATCTTTATCATAAATGTAATGACTTGGCCATCGCACGACAACATAAGTATATAATAATACGAATAAATCTCATTTTATTAAAGTGATTATTATATTTTTGCTTTATTTATCCATACCAATAGATCGGTATGGAGCGGTGCGTATCCAGTTCTTTTCAGCTGTTTTTACTATCTCGTCTGCCTATATTTTCTTCTGCCGTCCTCTTTTACCGGTCGGGCCAGATCCATCTTTTATTTAAGGACGGCCAAGATGAAACAATGAGTAGGAATTTATGTTTGTATTGCGTGACATTCAAAGCGTTAATAAAATTTGGTAGATTTTATTATCATTATAATGTAGAAGGTATTATCGTGTGCGATGGCCAAGTCATTACATTTATGATAAAGATAAATATGTTTAATATTAATGCGGGTACTAACACGGTCATGGTAATATGTTTTTAGTTATGTAATCCGGTGAAAATGTATGTCAAAGTTGTCATATAGGCGAAGGGTTACTTTGATAGGTACTGAATAAATTAACCGAATTGGTATTATATTGTATCTCACAACTTTTTTCGGTAGAAGGTTGCGAGACTTGCAATTTTTTTACATGTAATGTTTTTGATGGGATCTCATTTCTTTTTGTAAGTGGTCCTCCTTATTTTTCCTTTAAGGACTACTAGCTGTGTATCCGCAACTGTCTTTCTTAAAGCCCACTCTCTGTCTCTGTGGGCTTTTCTCGAAAGTTTTTATGAAGCGATTTTTGACAAGCCAGGACGGTAATTACTTCTTAGTCTATTATACTCCGAAATTGCGGAGTTTTGCACTTTAACACTACCGAAGTTGACATTAACTAAATGTAAACCACACAGACTTGTCACTCCCTCTCATGATCCATAATGACCCCTCTCATTATAGATAATGATCCTTCTCATGATTCCTCTCATGACGATGGTGATGATGAGGGTGGTGATGATGGCGGCGATGATGGTGGTAGTGGTAATGGTAGTGGTTATTGTGTTGGGGATGTGGTTGTGGTAATGGTCGTGTTGGTAATGTGGTGAGGATGTTGATTTTATAACCATCGTCATCACCATCACCACAAGCATTACCATCACAATCGTCATCATCCATCACCACTATGACCATCACCATCTGAATCAACACCCCCATCATCATACCTAATCACCTTCATCGGCATCATCATCATCATTATCATCATTAATTATCTACAACAAAACCATCATCATCATCACCAATCACCACCATCATCATCATCATCATCATCATTACCAACACCTCCCTCACCACCACCAGTCACCACCATCTTCATTACTATCAATACCCCCATCATCACCACCGGTCACCTCCACTCCACCATCATCACCAACAGTCACCACCATCGTCGTCATCATAATTATCATCATCACCAATCACCACCATCATCATCATCATCATCATTACCAACACCTCCCTCACCACCACCAGTCACCACCATCTTCATTACCATCAATACCCCCATCATCACCACCGGTCACCTCCACTCCACCATCATCATCATCACCATCAGTCACCACCATCGTCGTCATCATAATCATCATCATTACCAATACCACCTTCATCAGAATCAGTCACCACCACCACCATCATAATTATCATCACCAACACGCCCATCGCCACCACCAGTCACCATCATCATCTGAACAATCCAACACCCTCATTACCAACACCAGTCCCCAGCTTCATCATCATCATCATCATCACCAGCACCCCCATCACCGCCACCAGTTACCACCATCATCATCATCATCATCATCGCTACCATCACGATTCCAACTCACTGCCCCTGCGGGGTGAGGTAACTCAATTCGGTACGGCGATGAGCTTGTCCATTCTGTATGTATTAGGTAATAAGCTAATAAGTATTCTGTGCCTGAGGTATCTAAACCGAAGGTTATATGAACCGCAAAGTTAAATTTGTAATCGTGTATTTTTTATAGGGTTCATAAGGAAATACAAATTTATCTATGCAGCTCGCATAACTGGAAAACTACACGGAAATTTTGTAATGTTTAGGTTTTTTAATGATTTGTACACCAAACCGTAATAGAGCACGAAATTTCAAGCTTGTGTGTCTTCTAGAAGTAACTTAGAATTCGTATGATCATGAGTTAGTCAGTGAATCAGTGAGTGAATCAGTGAGTGACAAAATTAAGGAACTTTGACTGGCAATAATTTCTAAACTACTGGTTCAAATTGAATGAAATTTGGAATATGCCTAGGTTATATCATGTTCTCCTGGTCATTAAAAATTCAGGCTTCTAGCTTTGTCCGTAATGAAATACTGGGAGTTTGAAAATGGTCTGAATGGCTTCGAGAAAAGGATGTTACGGCGTGCCGGGAAGCGCGTTTGCTCGACTTGGCGGGGGCACTGCCGTGCCCCCAGATATCGGTAAGGGAGCGTATATATTAAGTATCTAAATCTTACAAGGATTCTCTGTTTTTCTTTTTAAGTTAAAGTTAATTAGTAATTGTGTGTCGTCCATCGCTCTTTATTCTTTTAACTTATTGAGGAATGGGAAGTAAAGTCCAACTACGCCTACTCTTCCAAGCAAATGAACTGTCAAATCATAAACACTGACTCACTTTGTATCTTTTGACAGTTCATTTGCTTGGAAGAGCGTGGTTTGACTCTAGTGATACTTTTTTAATGGATCATCGATTTTGTTTTCATGTGGTTCTAATGTTTTTACTGAACCTTGAACCAACAATTTTTGTTTGGCCGTCATTCGATGTCTGAATTATTTAGCATTAATGTAATTTATGAATACGAGAAAGTCTCGAAATATTTTAAATGCGCAGTAGGTATCCCGTTGTCATCGCCATCATAAAATAAAATTATGTGCTTAAGTCCTACTAACATTTTATGTTTTTTGCTGAAAAATCAGGCATTCAATTGATATAAAATAATTATTTTGCACTTGTTGCTTGCTTCATCTTTTGCTTAATGCTACCTACATCTTTCACGAAAACCTGAGACATTATATGAATGAACGTCGTGATGAATAATTTTGTAATCGATATTACAAGTAGTAAATAATCAATCAATAGGTGCTTAACAAAATATTAAGCTATTGTGTCAGCTACATCTATTATATGTAAATGAAGTATAATATAAAGGTAGGTATTACTAAAATAGTGATGTAGCAAGTATACATTGTTATATAACTAACTGACATAGGTACTTAATATATTGGAGATATATCATAGCATAAGACTAATCACATTTTTATATGTAATCAATTATCTAATGAATAGGTGCGTTACGCATTAAATATACATTACTTATTATACTTTTCAATTAGGTAATTGATATTGAATTGATAGCTAGCTCTTTATAATTGTAAACGGCTGCCATTTATTTCCCAGTTAATAAAAACGTTTCTTTTACCAATATTTAGCTTGGAGTGAAACTTTTGTGCAAAAGTCGAAAAACTACAAAAAATCTCTCGCCTCGTGAATGAATCACATGACAAGTTTTACATTTCCCCTCATTTTCATTATGGGTCAGGGACCGATCTTCCTGTCTCAAAAGGTTTGTCGAGAAACAGGATTCATTTTTGCACCGGCTGTCGACTTGAATTCGTCAAATAAAATCTGATAAAAAAACCATGTGTATATAGGTATTCTTAATGTTGGGGTGTACCGCATCAGCAAATTATGCGTGACATTTGGCTGACATATTTAGTTGTAGTGTATTACGATAGCAATACTTAATTGTACCGATGTATACGAGTAATAGAATAAGACCAATTATAACAGTATCACTCTTCAAAATACGCACCCTGTCCATAATTCACAAATATGCAATCGACTCTTCGGCTTCTGTTTCTTAGGTGCATTATTTAATTTCGTGACGACAACCTACATCTGCAATTTTAATTCTCTTGCTTCATCCCCCCTACAGCAAGCCCTATCACTTCTGAATGTTATCCTGGATAGTGACAGCCAGTTCGGCATTTAGTTACCCCAGAGTCAAGAATTTTAACAGCATCACGTCGTTTTCAACAAGAGTATCTCAATTTAGGTATAGCATAGTTTTAAAGTAGGTGTTTTGTATAGCGTAAGCAGACATGTTCATAATTAAAGTATATTTTGTTACTTAATTTGCTATTGGGACATATTAAATAGTAAGTTGACATAAATAGTATTATTGTACCTACGAATAATTCGTTTTATACCATGTTGGCATAAATAGTGTAACTAATGTGTAAAAATTAGCATGTAAGGGTTAAGTGCTAATTTGTAATGAATATATAAATATATTGGACCAACTTCTACTTGACTATAGTCTTAATTCGAACCTCTGCTTCCAATATCATTCAGTATAAAAAGCCGTCTGTGGGCCCACCCTTATTCTTATCGTGTCATTATGAATGTATAAACTTTATCTTCGAATTATTAATATCGTCGTAACTGCTAAATGGATGAACAGAATACGATTTCAACTTGAAGTAATAAACCCAAGGAAATACGGGTAAATCCAGAAGCAGCTCACATGCATAAAAACGTGCATGACATTCCTGTTCACCGCACCAACCGTGCAACCTTGATAGTCTTGGTGCAATGCCAACTCGCAGTACAATAACCGAGTTTCGTATTTATATATATATATATATACATATTTTTAATACCGTCTGAAATTCTGTCAGCCCTAAAGCGGTCACGTTGTGGTTGCGCTGTGGTTCTCGATACTGCACATGCCAGACCACGCGCACTTCCCACGTATGGCTACGGTGTAGTCGATGATTGTATTATTATGACACAAGCGACACAATTTATGGATTATTCCACGTTGGGGCACACGGGTTCAGGATATCGATTGATTTGACGCCGGCCTTTTTTTTCAACGTTATCAAAACAAAAGTAGAATAACAGGGCCTGGACGGAAGGTGTCGCAGTGATAAACAAATAAAGTTGAACGTAATTCCTCTGTCTTAATATCTGGTTTATGAAGGTATTAATAAACGTAAATACTTACTAGAAAGTTCAACTTCTTCTGTGGTGGAAGTAAAAGTCATAACCCTCTTTTTAGCTTAGTCGAACAAAAGGCCTATACAACGTCTGCGAATGTATACCTAGTCATTTTGGAGTGGTGAAGCCATAAAGACAGATACAAAGAACAAATAGTACCTAGATTATTTGACAAGGGGCAAAAATAAACTACGGTATCTGCATCTATAAATTTTTGCCGCTCTGATCACGTTGGTTTAGTTTTAATCATGCGTATCTAGTATGTAGCTGGCCGCCAAGAAGATATATTTTTAATTTTTATAAGCCCTAGGGGCTATATGTACCTACCTCTTTAGCCGTCACAAAGCTAAAATAAAGTACTTATTGAGCACGAGAAGTAAAAAAAAAGTGTTCAGTGTTTATTTAAGTTCACTACGTTTCCTAAAAAATTTAGAATGTGCCATTTCATTTTTAAAATGTTATAATTGTATAGTAGGGTCGTTCTTCTTTTTATCGAAGGTTTTCCGTTTTTTGGGCTTTTGAACTATCGATAATTGAGGTTTCAGAGTAGAATTAAAAAAAAAATGCATTTTTTTTATTATTAGGACTATTACCTAATTAAAACTTATTTTACAGCCCATTCAGTTTTTTTTTTGTGTTTTTTTTTTATAGCGTGACAGAGTGGTCCTTTTAAGGGGAGACCGCGTTTTAGCTTACCACTCTGTCACGCCATTTTACGAAATAATAAACAAACGTTTGAAAAAAAAATGCTGGTTAGAGAAACTGACAGATTACATAATATTGATAGATAGAAAAATAT
This sequence comes from Apotomis turbidana, assembly GCA_905147355.2. Taxonomy (NCBI): domain Eukaryota; kingdom Metazoa; phylum Arthropoda; class Insecta; order Lepidoptera; family Tortricidae; genus Apotomis; species Apotomis turbidana. The sequence continues at coordinate 30,508,636 of LR990281.1, read as the reverse complement.
GGATGATTTTTCGAACATTATAAAACCGAATATGATTACTCTGAGATGCCATAATAAGACGAAGGACGGACTATTGTAGGTAAAAAAGAAGAACGACCCAGTAACCAATTTACAACAGATTCAATACTATAAAGTTAAACGTTATAAACTACAGTAAGAAGGTAAGGCAGGTAAGTATACGTAATTTATTTATAAAGCGAGCGGCGAGGCGTCTCCGATTCATCTTGGCCAAAAATTCTTTCGTATGTCCGAATTCCGGATGTCCAGATTTCCCGCCGTTCTCGCTTACATTTTTCCAACGATTCTCGTAAAATTTTGTAAGCAAGTCCAAAGAGCCAATTATGTTTTTCGAAATGGCGGTTGAAATCGGGTACATATAGGTACTCGCACTCACGAATGATTTGACACAAGGCCGACAGACATAGAGACAGACATCATATCCTTGATGCCTTATGGCAAAATATGATAAGGAAGTATAATTAATTAATCGAAATATAACTAACTACAATGCCCTTTTCACGGTTTGTTAAAAAAATGGCAATCTAAGTATTAGATAACAATACTACGAGAGAGAGTATTAAGGTCGTCTGAAGAGCACGATAACTGAACTTGTCAGAAAATTGCGATCATGTACTTAACAACACAACACACAACCCAAAGTGTAACTCACATTATAATTTATAAGTCAATATAAATAACTTTTTTTCAAGTAAGTACCAAAGTTTATACGACCAAGTTAAATAGTATATTTGAAGTCTTATGAACACGGCCAAACGAACAAAAGTACTATTGTTTCGATTACGTGTTATTGCGTAAAGGTCGGAAGGGCTGAACCAACCTCTGTTGCAAGTATTTGGTAAAAATCCTGTAATTGTTTAGTTATAAATAGGTGTTAGGTGTTTTAATACTGCAAAGATTAGCTTATGAAGGAATTATTAGCACGTATCAATTCTTCAAAATAAATAACTTGTGTAAAGTTATTAGTGTTGTGCCTACAAACAATCAATTACATAGGACATTAGGGTCGCTGAGCGTTTTCTATCTCAGAAGAGCTATATTCTCTTATCCCACCCTCTCCTTTCCGTCATAGAACCACACGTACCGGTTTTCGACGTCATCGCTTCACCGTGAAAAATATTCCCACACCAACCAAGAAGTTTGCCAATTCCTTCATCTGCCCAACTATTAAAAAATGGAACTCTTTGCCGACTCATGGATTTCCTCCTTCTTATAACCCTTTAAACACAGCGTGAAGAAGCATCTCTCGGGCCACCATGGCAGTGTCAACTGACTTGACTGTGTTGGTTTCTTGTCAGTTGCCATTGCGACTAGGGTTTCCCTTTTTGCTTAGCATCAGGCGAAGGCCACTATGTTTTGCAGATCGCTCCTCGGTTACCGCAGCAATAGTCCAAACCGAAGAGTTCCGATGGTGATAGCTTCACCTTGGTGGAGAAAAAGAAGAAGCCGGCTCGTCGCAACGCAACCAGTGTGGAACTGCAGCGACTGGATGCGGCCCCGACTACACTAAACTATTTTCGTATTCAGTACCCTTACGAGTACCATGAGTTTACAGTGACACTCGCTAGCGACTGCGTAAAGGATTTGTATGGTGAATTGTAGTTCTACAAAGTAACCGGTAGGGCCGCAGTACTATTCTCCATACAAATTATTTACGCTGTCGCTAGCGGGTACGGTCACGTTCTCATGGTAAGGGTACAGTAGTGGAGATGTCCTAAGATGATTGCGTTTAGCACGTTATAAATAAGCGACAAAGCACCTGTCACTCACAATCGCATTTTGTAAAAACGAGACGAATGCTTTGTCACTTATTTATCGCGTGATAAAAGCAACCATCATAGGACCGCTAATCTCGCCTGCAGGACAACTTCTCAAACGATTATCGTAAATTTCCACGGGTCTCAGCAGTCAGTAGGTAGCCGTATCACGTTGTAATTGAGAACAATACTGTAGGTGTACCGGGAGTGTAAACACACGACAGATGCACAAAACGTCACGTGTTTCGAAAGCCAAGACGTAAAAACACGTCCGTGTAGTACCTATACGTCAGTCATTAATAGTAATGACTTGTTTTTGTCCGAGTTTTTTTTGCTATGTTCAATCATTAGTTTTTGGCGTTTTGTAAGTGACGAAACTAACAGACGAGTTTAAAAACGATTATTCATCAAATAAATCTAGATTATTTAGTAAGGTATCTCGATTATTTACTGTCTCCAATAGTTATTTGTGTAACGATTACGAGCGTATTTCATCTCGCTGTGGAGGTGAAAAGTAATTGAAGACGGTAATACCTCTTAAAAATTTTGGTGGTCAACGTTTGACATTTATTATACTAAAGCAAAATCATTTTTTTTATGCTTTATAGTATAATAGGCATTATCCCAGTCACCTACTTATTCCATTGCATGTCTATCATCCATTTAAGATAAAATGCCTTTTCCATAATGCATTTATTCACAAGGAAGTGGCTGTCAAGACCAAGGATATTCTGTAAATGTTATTGTAGTTTTTGCAAGCACATATCTTTATAAACATATTTGTGGATATAATATACCTAGCTATCCTATCACATGTTAGTAAGTAATTCTCAACATGTTTAGTTACGTTGACTGATAACGCCGCCCTCACGACAACGCATCGAAATCGAGGGACTGATTGTCAAATTACGTTTAATTGACGACGCGTTTGGCGCGGTTTGTACTAAGTACAAAGCCGGCGGTCCCAGGTTCGAATCCCGGCCAAGGCAAATAGTTGTGTGATGAACTCGAATATTTGTGCTTGGGTCATGGTTGTTCTATGTAAGTACGTACATCGTCATCTAGTACCCATAACACAAGCCTTTTTGAGCTTAATTTAGGACTAGATGGATATTTATTTATTTATTATTATTATTGGCCGAGCGAGCGAAACGTCTCCGTTTCAGCTTGGCCAAAATATCTTTCGTATCCCCGGATGTTTGGTTAGTTCCAAAGTACAGGACTTAGTGTGCAGTGCAGAATTTAGGTGTATATTATACTTAACAGTTTTCCACGAATGGTCCAAGTATGTGGACATTCGATATCACTATATTCGTGAAGTGTCTAACACAAGTGTCAAACTTAAAAGGAGGATCCGACAGATTTTTGTAATTGACGTGTAGTTGCAAATAAATAATGTTGAATTTTTTGAATTTTTTTGAAGCCGCGCGTTGTAGACGCCACCAACAATATTGTAGAGCTTAAGTAAGTACAATGCCTACTGATCAAATGACTGCTGATGTTTTGACGATGACATTGCCGAATTGTAAGCATAAGTAATTTTTCTAGGATTTGGAAGTCTTCCAAGATTAAGAAGGCGAGTTAGAGGTTTTACTCTTATGTAATCCTGGCCAACTCCAAATGACTCATGTCAGATATGATTTGTACTTGTTTTATACAACATCATAGACTACGGTGATGTGTGTTATCCTGACTTAACCGAAGAGCTTATAAATAAGTTGGAGAGACTTCTTAACAACTGCATTCGGTTCATCTTCTGTCTTCGTAAGTATGACCATGTGTCTTCTTACCGCTCTCAGCTGGGCTGGTTTCCTATCCGCGAACGACGTGAAATTCGAATGCTATGCACTCTGTTTTCTGTTCTCAAAAACCCAATATCTCCCGAATATCTCAAAAACTTCTTTCACTATTATGGTGTAACCCGTGACCGTCAACTTCGCTCTTCTGGCAATCTATCTCTCTCCATCCCTCGTCACCGTACTGGTTTTATGTCTAAATCGTTCACCGTCCAAGTTTCCCGTCTCTGGAACCGCCTTCCCCTCAAGATCAAACAAGCTCCGAACAAATGCGCTTTCAAAAAATGTTTGCGTGACCTCCTACGCTAGCAGAGTTGTGAATTCTTAGGTTATCTGATTAGTATGTTTCATCTGTATTTATTTATATGTGTATATATTATATGAATATGTCTATTTTAATATTAAATCATTTATTCAACAGTAAATAATGCATAAGACAAAGTGTAAAAGTCAAATCCGCAACGCAGGCATCGTCAGAGAGAATACAAAAATCTAATCAGCGACAGGCTTCGTCAAACAACACACCAATAACGTGACATCTGCAACAGGCTTCGTCAACGTTGTGGATCGATAGCAAATATCTTGGAAGGTGAAGAAGGACTTAAAAAGGCTCGCCCCGAGTCGCACCTGGCCCAAACGTTCCCATTACACTGGCAGCGTTCCCACGTTGTATGGCCAGTGAAATCTGTTGAACCAGATACGACCCTGAGCGAGGATCACCCCCTCTGTCTCTGAGCCTGCGACCCACCTCCCTTATAAAGTCCCTGGCCTCAGTACCCCACGGTCCCGCAGTCTCCACTGCCACAGGCACAAAATCATACATTGGTTCCAGGGCAAAGTACTTGGTGTGCTTGAGTTTTGCCGCACATTCTGCGGCGGCCCCGGCAGATCTAGTAGTGTGGCTCAAGTGTGACGGTGCAAACGTGCTAACACACGTAGCGTCCCATAAGAGACACCGTCCCTTCTGCCATGGAACCAATGTTAGGCCATCCGGCCTTTTACCATCGGTACGGCATAACCCTGGGGGCTCCAACACGCAGGGAAGGTTGGCTGAAACCAAAGCCCGCCGAATGACAACGTTGATGGCATAATGCCTTGAGAACCGCCCGGCGCACCTCTGACAACTCAGGCCATGGTGTCCGTTTTCTTCGACCATGACCCCACAGATGCACCGATGCGGCTCACAGACCTTGGACCCTAGCCGCAAAGCCACCGCGATTCTCAAAGAATCATTATCCAGCAGTGTGCCCAACTGAGGTGAGGGCAATGCCTGAAGCCACGCTCCTGCTTCCACCTTGGCTGCTGCCCTAATGCGTGCTTGATTGGAACCTTGTGCAGCGCCCAATAAAGATGCATATATATCTTTGCACAATAGGTCATCCCAACCTCTCTGAGCGGTAAGGTTGTCCGGTCGCTCGTCGCTTTGACACAAGGCAGCCCATTTGGCCTGCGCCTCTGTAAGATATGGTACTTCGGTACTCCCACCATTATTAGACCAAATGCGAGTGACGAGTCCCGAAGTACCATAAGCAGAGGCAAGGAACGCTACCACACTGTGAGCTCTCGACAGCGACGTATTCCTAGCCCGCCGTGACGAACCGGAAGAGCAGCCTGACACCACTGTGACTCATTCAGGTGCACATTAAGTATAGATTCTAGCGCCAACTTAAGCGTGTCGTCTAGTTTCGCCACATCACTTTCAAATAACCATGTCGGAGACGTTCTTAAAATATATGTCATCCGCGGCATCGCAAAACAACTTCGAAGCAAAGTCAGTGAGACGTGTGCTGATAAATAACCCAGGTGTTCTTGGGCACTGACCAATGCCAACCTTTTCTCCTCAAGTGCCGAACTAACTCCATCTGGGAAAATAGGAGCGCCCAATAAACCTAACGATGGTTTATAAAGGCGACGTACCCCAGGCAACAGCAATTCAAAATCTGGCAATAAACTCAAGTCCCCATCGCTACAATAAAATAACTCGCATTTACTAGGGTTTATTTCTAAACCGACCGCCTTGAAACCTGGCACGAGCCTCTTGAGGTCCTCCAGCACTAATCGTGGATCCCCGCCAATAGTGCCATCATCCAGATACCACACATTAAGGGGAGATTCCAAAGACGAAACTACTTTTTGTATGGCCAAACAAAAGATCAACGGACCTAAAGGATCACCCTGCTGAGCGCCCACTTGTGAGGGAACAGAAACGTCGCCGAAGAATAGCTTACTAGCCTTAGAATAGCATTGATGAAGGAACGGGTAAGCTGACGGTACTTGGTCTAAGACCTCGCCCAGAATAGTGTCACTTTCAACACTATTGAAAGCATTCTTCACGTCTATCTTGAGAATAATACTGTCTGTTCCCTCACTCGCGAGCGCAAAAGCCCGGGTAGCATGTATGGCTGCCTCACACCCCTGGGTAGTGCCAAAACCAATTTGAACAGGCTGCAAATAATCTGCCATTGGCTCCCTAACCATCCGGCAACATAACTTGGCCACCAGACGACGTACTGTATTCCCTATTGCTATAGGTCTGATACCACCATCCTTCTTCAAGAGAGCACAAAGAGAAGCCCCGTACAAGTAAAGGCATACATCAGGATTCAGTAACCCCCGCAACAGGAAGTTGCATAGCTTTGTGATGGATTCCAACAATTTAGGTCCATTACTACCAGCTGAAGGAGACGTTAACTCCTTGAGGTGCTGGGGGCGCAATCCGTCCAGACCAGATGCGGACCCATTGTAAAAGGATCCTATAGCCTCCCTCACTTCGATGGGCGAAACCGTTAAGTAAGGACATGAACTGTCAGGCTCTGGCGGAAAAACGAGCGTCCTGGACGGAGAAGGATGTTTCTCCTGCAATGAACGAATAGTCTCATCGTTTTTAGGAGCTAAGGATGAGTTCGAGAGCAGAAGATGGACCGCACCTCTCAAATCACCTTCATGTACCTTGCCTTCTATGGTCTTATATAGAGGTCCAGACTTATTATATGAATATATGTATTTATCTAAATATTTATTTATTAAAACTTGTTTAAGTTAGTTGCACCGCCCACAATTTCTCTGCTTTGCCCGAAGGTTGACTGGTAGAGAAGGCCTCATGGCATTAAGTCCGCCTTTTGTACGATAAGTTTTCTTTTGTGCAATAAAGATTAAATAAATAAATTAACATCTGAAAACTCCCTTGTCACTGTGTTAACTTTTGCTAATATTTATTATATATTATTTATTTCTATAAAATGCAGTTTGTTTGAACCTGATTTCAATTACTAGATGTAACCCAAACAAACAAAGGGTAGTAATAAAAACTCCGAAAAATAAATACAAAATGTGCTCGTTCAAAATATAATTTTTACTGCTTCTGTTACTAAACTTCCGAAAACTTATGTACGAATAAAAATATAGAAACGAACTGGTAGCAGTTCGCTGTTGTGGTCGCAGTTCTAACCTAACCTAACCCATTAAACTAAATTTGTGGTAGCAATTCGGTTTTGGCGCTAGTATTTATTTCGGAAGTTAAGTATTTTTTTCGGAAGTTTAGTTTTTTTTTGTTTTCAAACAAACAGGGCAAGCTAAATAAAACCGTTTAAAAAACAGCAGATGAGGACGCAACCGGGAATAACGCTCAGATGAGAGAGAGCAATTTATATATGTATATAGGTAACTAGGTACTTACAATAGGTACCCTTATATATATTGTATGAAACTGAAATAGATCTATGATGACCGCACATATTTAGTATCAAGATTAATGTGAGAACCACAATTCTTTAGTTTTCCCTCGCTTGAACGGGGCTACAGGCTGGCACAGCCTGAAAGACGGTGGTGAAGCATTATGTCATGCGCGGTCTATTTTCACTTGATCAGAAATGGCACGGTGACACGTGAGTGAAAATGCACAAACACAGAACGAATGCAATGTGTTTCAGGCGCAGTCTATTTTTATGTCGTTTAGATGTGAAAAGACATAACCCTACATGCGCGATTTATATTAATATCAGAAATGTCGGATATCAGAAACGTCGGATATTTCCGTCCAAGGCATACTAATTAGAAGTTGGTGTGAAGTCACACTTGGTGTGAAACAGATCGTAAACAGAACACGAGTGAACCGCGATTCAGGCGCGGTCTATTTTCAAGGCATAACGATCACATGATCACAGTATACCACTCCTCGTTTTTCGTCGGGGGTTGATAATGGCATGTTTCAGCTCGTGGTGCGAAACAGAGTATAAACAGAACACGAGACCACCGCGTATCAGACGCGGTCTATTTTCAAGTATACCACCCCTCGTTTTTCGTCGGGGGTTGATTATGGCATGTTTCAGCACGTGGTGCGAAACAGAGTATAAACAGAACACGAGAGCACCGCGCTTCAGGCACGGTCTATTTTCAAGTTACATACGACTCGTTTTTCGCCGGGGGTTGATTATGGCATGTTTCAGCACGTGGTGCGAAACAGAACACGAATGCACCGCGTTTCACGGCGGTCTATTTTCCCTGTGAGCGAACTGTGTCGCACGTGGATGGCAGTCACGTGTCGGCCCTGACACCATTTCTGGGCCGTTGACTGCTGTCGCTACGCAAGTGCATCTGATAGTGTATCAACTATCAACTTATACTTAGGGTGGGTAATTTCAATTTTAAGCCGACTGCATGTTACGCTGCCACTGCCTATTACATTTTGATTAGTGAACTTGCACTTATCACTAATCAAAATGTAAAAAGACCATTATAGTAAGTTGCGTACGTAAAAGCCTGTGGTTTAGGAAATTTGAAGTTTCTCTATGAGTTTGCCAACCGGTCCTTATAGTATTAACTAGGTAATAAAATACATTCTACATTTTCTATACAAAAAACAAATTTACATATCTTAATTACCAGATAACTTAATAAACAAAAACAAGGGTAAATATTAGGCTTTCATTAGGATTCCAACAACATGGAGATCTAGTAGAAGTTAGTAATCTCCAAATCAATCTTGTTCCTGTTTGAATTCAGTCGCAAACGTTGTAGAGCGTAGTTTTGAGTTTAGACAACATATCAAAAATTCAAAACTACCGGACCGTTTGTAAGATCAATCTCCTTTATTCACTGGATTAACTCGACGTGGCCCCGCACTGCGATATGTATTATTTGCTACTAGCTTTGCGAATCTACTGGTGGAGTTTTTTTTGTTCTTAAGTTTTAACTATTAACTTTTAAGGATATATATAATGCTTGTTGTTTAATTTTAAGTTAAGATCTGTGACGCCTTGGCAATTAGCTGTAAGTTGCAGATGTGTAATTATTGTAAAAACAAAAAAACCGAGAGTACCCTATAAATTTTGATTTCCTTGAGAGTGTCGAAATATACGTTTTTCTACTCCAGTACTTTTTCCTATTATTTATATAGTTACTAACTCTAATATAAAGACATAAATTATGAAAGTCTGTACAATGCTATACTCTCTACTGCCCATAAAATAAACAGCAACATTCACAAAAAACTTATGTTAACTAAGGCATTGCTGCCACCTTACAAAAAGTTTTATCTTCTGTGCATGGATGTATATGTAAAGTAGAGTCAACGTATACCTTTAGGTATAAGTTCATATTTTTTTGACAGATGACGGACGTCAATGAATAAAAAGTTTATCAGAGACTATTTTTGACTGGTAGAGAATGCCTCATGGCATTAAGTCCGCCTTTTGTACGATAAGTTTTCTTTTGTGCAATAAAATTTAAATAAATAAATAAATATTTTTTTTTAATGTTGTTTGTTCCGAGCTGGAACATATGTAACTATTTTCATTGTTGTTTATTTGCATTTTATTTATTAAATATCGAGTCGTAGAAAAAGTATTGTATGCAATGTTTTATAAGTAGGTCAAAAAACGCTCGTGGCATCTTTCTTACGATGTTCGCTACGCTCACATCGTAACCCATGCCACTCGCGTTTTTTGCCCCCTCTTATACAACTGTTGCATAAAATACTGGGTACACTACATAAATACGAAAAACTTAATTCCGATATTTATAATCACGAATTTCAAAATACCGATTTTTACACTTCCGAATGGATCAACATTCCGAATATGATTATTCCGATATTTCATAAATCCGATTTTTACATTCCCGAAATTACGAAAATCCTAATGATTATAATAACGAATTTCAAAATTCCGAATCTTTGTACACCGAAGTGTAAAAAGTCCGAACTATTAATATTCCGATTTATCAAAAGTACGAATTCCGATTGCTAAAAAACCGATTTTCAAAATTCCGAATTTTAATACACCGAAAAATGAAAAGTGATATATCGTGATTCCTCACGTGACTTGTGCACAAGCCCTTACCAATCATTTACCGATAAACCTGCAAAGCTAATTCTTAAAATAGGTAATGTTAGGATTTTTCGACCACTCGATATAGATCTCCGCGGCTCGCTCGCTTCGCTCACTCGTTAGGAACGTAGTTCAACCTAACACTCCTCCTCGCTTCGCTCGTCGTCGTACCTAACCTAAGCCAATTGTACTTACAATTTGTCATTTTTTTTATTTTGGTTGTTATACAAACGTAACCTAACCTATAGTTTTCGGGGTTCAGCCAATAACCTAACCTATAGTTTTCGGGGTTCAGCAAGTCTGACGCTCCGCTATACGTGGTCACAATACAAACCTAACCTACAGTTTTCGGGGTCCAGCCAATAACCTAACCTATAGTTTTCGGGGTTCAGCAAGTCTGACGCTCCGCTCGCTTCGCTCGCTCCGCTATACGTGGTCACAATACAAACCTAACCTAACCTACAGTTTTCGGGGTCCAGCCAATAACCTAACCTATAGTTTTCGGGGTTCAGCAAGTCTGACGCTCCGCTCGCTTCGCTCGCTCCGCTATACGTGGTCACAATACAAACCTAACCTAACCTACAGTTTTCGGGGTCCAACCAATAACCTAACCTATAGTTTTCGGGGTTCAGCAAGTCTGACGCTCCGCTATACGTGGTCACAATACAAACCTAACCTAACCTACAGTTTTCGGGGTCCAGCCAATAACCTAACCTATAGTTTTCGGGGTTCAGCAAGTCTGACGCTCCGCTATACGTGGTCACAATACAAACCTAACCTAACCTACAGTTTTCGGGGTTCATCCAATAACCTAACCTATAGTTTTCGGGGTTCAGCCAATAACCTAACCTATAGTTTTCGGGGTTCAGCAAGTCTGACGCTCCGCTATACGTGGTCACAATACAAACCTAACCTAACCTACAGTTTTCGGGGTCCAGCCAATAACCTAACCTATAGTTTTCGGGGTTCAGCTAGTCTGACGCTCCGCTCGCTTCGCTCGCTCCGCTATACGTGGTCACAATACAAACCTAACCTAACCTACAGTTTTCGGGGTTCAGCCAATTCGATATTTGTCCAAATCCGGTTTTCTATTTTTGTTTTAACTTAAAAAATCGGTTAAATAAATAATCTTTACCCAAATACTCCGAAATATTTTATTCCGAATTTACTAATTCCGATTTTTAAAACTCCGAATTTCATAATTCCTAAGAAAGAAATTTCCGATTATTGAATACACGAATGTCATTATCCCGAACATCAAATTTCCGAATAAGTAATGAAGTTTCGGAAAATTAATAATCGGAATTTTGTTTTTCAGGCCAATGACACTTCGGGCTTTCCATTATTCGGAGTTATAAAAATCGGAATAATATACAATCGGAATTTTGAAATTCGGTTAAATAAATTTCATGTTTTTTAGTAATCGGAATTTTATTTCCTAGGAATTATGAAATTCGGAGTTTTGTGAATCGGAATAAGCAAAATCGGAATAAAATATTTCGGAGTATTTGGGTGTTCCCAACATAAAGCGCCTACTAAAAATGCATGCGTCGGTTCTAGTATATCTAGTACTCAGTAAGGTCGCAGATCTTCCCATACCCATCCCATTTTCCCACACATAGTCATAATACAAACCTAACCTAACCTACAGTTTTCGGTTTTTGACCCATATCATAATACAAACCTAACCTAACCTACAGGTTTCGGTTGTTGACCCAAATAAGTTTATAGTTCTTCTCTATGTTCCATTCCCTTATGTGCCATGGGTTGGAATTGTGGGGATCGGCCGCCGAATGGCATCGCGTCTTTGTTTTGCAAAAACGCGCTGTCAGGATAATTACAATGACTCCAGTTGGGGCACCAGCGAAACAATTGTTTATTGATTTGAACATTCTCACATTACCTTCACAGTACATTCTTAATATTGCGAAACATGTAGGTACACAGCAAAAAACACACATTTAACACGAGTAAACTCACTCGCACCCGTCTAGGTAGCAAGGAACGCCTGCTGCCAGTCAGCCACAGGCTGACCAAATCCTCCAAGACTATGCATGTCGTGGGTCCCAAAATATACAATGCATTGCCAGACACAATTAAAACGTTCGAAGGCACTAATTTATTTTATATCAAACTGAAGGAATAGTCGGCCGAGCTTTTTATAATACGGACGAATTTTATAACATGCATGACAGTTAAAACTATCATAAATTTAATAAATACCTATTGTAATAAATAATAATAATGTAATTGTTAAATGTATTAAAATTATTATTTAATAGCTATAAGATTTTGACTTGTAAAATATTGAAATTTTTATCAATAAATGAGTATGAGTATGAGTAATAGTACTATGATTGACACCGAGTATATCATATAATATAATATTATGTCACTTGATCTTTCGTTAAAAATTAGTTCTAAATTTTAATCATTATACGGAATGTATGTTATAACAAGTAAAATTATTCCTAATGATCGTTATAAAGAATGTTTTTATGATTATACAGTATTCTGTTATTTGATTATTACAACATTATGCATTTTGTTTTAATACATCATGTTTATTATGAATTTTAATAGTAGTTAAATGAAATTATGCTAAAAGTTTGTATAAAAATTGAACGGCACCCGTACATTATAGACGCATCTTGGTACGAATGTAAATAATAATACAATAATAGTAATAGAAATCTAGGTACAATTTCGTAACAAAACCGTTAAGCACTAGCCTATGGGTCATAAATTCATAGTGCACTAAATGTTTATTAAATAAGTATGATGCGTAGCGAATGAACCTACACGTGACTCGTCTCGTATATGTATAGCTACCATCATGGTGGCGTTAGAACCGTTAGAGACTGAAAAGGTGGGTTACGTTCCATCGTATTGAGTCAGCCGCTCTGGGTTGTCTGTGGCCTACATCCGCTCGCTCTCACGTGCTATGAGTGTCTGGGCCAAACGAATGCACCACGTGACGCCTCTCGAGACAAATGTGGCTACGATTAACATAGCGCGTAAGAAGCTCAGTAAAGTCCCCCTTTTGGTTGGATTGAGCCAGCCTTTAAGTATTGTTTGTGGCTCCGCAACGCATCCGACGGGTGCTCACGTGCGGTGCATGTTAGGGCCAAACGCACGCACCACGTGCCACTTCTCGTGGCGAATGTGGCTACTTTAGGGTGGAAGAGTCACTATTAAAGCAACTGTTAGGGTTTGAGTAATGTGTGACATATGCGCCTACCACGTTACGCCTCTCGTGACGAATGTATATACGGTGGGTAGAAGAGGCGTTAATGTAATGGTTAGACTAGGTCACAAAGCATGCAATGTAGCCTAAGAGTGATGCGTGAGAAATGCGCCTGCCACGTGACGCCTTACGTGACGAATGTGGTTATGGTGAGTGGAAGAGGCTCCAAGCAGGAGCAGAGGCTTAAATCAATAGTTCTGGCCTCTAGGTTACGATGCGTCCACTAGCCTACGCTGCGCCGATAACTACAAGTGATGTACATATAAGTAGATCGAATGCGTCCACCACGGGCGCGTCTGTGAAGTGGCGTTACCTCAAGAGTTACGAGAGGCACCAGCTGGCAATGGCGGCAACTTTTAGTAACTGGATTGTGATAGATGGCGAATGTATCTACCCCGTGACAATACAATAATAATACTAGAAATCTAGGTACAATTTCGTAACAAATCCGTTAAACACTAGCCTATGGGTCATAAATTCATAGTGCACTAAATGTTTATTAAATAAGTATGATGCGTAGCGAATGAACCTACACGTGACTCGTCTGGTATATGTATAGCTACAATCATGGTGGCGTTAGAACCGTTAGAGACTGAAAAGGAGGGTTACGTTGCATCCGACGTAGCTCTTATCTCATATGATGCGTGAGTCTACCATTTGACACGTAATGTGACGACTGTGGCTATGATATAGCGAGGTAGCTTCACAAGTTCAAGCTCAATGAAGTACACGTGTGAGTGTGATGCGTGGCGTCTCTGTTCTGTTGACAAATTTGGCTACAATTATTTTGACGTTACTTCGAAAATGGTACTATAGAAGCTAGTGTTAGGCTCCGGTATGTGGGGAATGCATCCGCTGTAGAATGCAAATGCGGTCTTAGCGCACCGAGGGTGACATCAATCATAATGATGTTACTCCGGGAAGGGCACTGAAATGTTTTAAGGTCTCTCGGTCACGACATAACCAATACCATAAATGTAGATAAACGTTACCTCAGATGCACTGCTAAGGAAACTGTAAGACCCTGTCACTGGCCTATGTGTACTGGATGAGGGCACAAATGCATAATACATTTACTCTAGCCCTCGTATGAATTGTGGCAAACACGCTCACCACGTGACGAATAATCGCTACATTACAAATGGTAATTGGTAACACAGTTCACAAAGTTCAAGAAGGTAACATTATTCTTTATCATTTAAAATGAGTTGTCGTCCTCGAGACGTACAATGCCCTTTGCGAGTCTCATGCCTCGTCGGAGGCACGACAATAATCTGTACTGTTTTATAGTATTTAGGACGGCGTGATGTATTTTGTTACGCCCTTAGAATTACGTAAGGAATTTATAAAGGCCACCAAGCCAGCTACGACTAGTAGTTATTGAGAAAAGATATTTTTTTGCTTTTAATCTAACAAGAGTGCATTAGATAGGTAGAATATATTTGAAGCCCATTCTCCAGTGCCATATTTTGATGTATTTTAACATCTATCATTGTCCAGTTGCTAACTGAACTTTATTAGAAACATGAGATAATTTTATTGAAACTTTGAATAATGTTTAAATGATTGTACTCTGGTCGTTTCTGACACATCCATGAGTGAAACGCTATTTTGAATAAGTACCTATTATCACACCCCGAGATTGTCGGTGCAGGAATAATTTGACATTAAATAGACAGTACTGTAAAGAACTTATTGGTAGATGACAGCAAAGCTGGCAGATAAGATTTTATATTTATCTTTTATTAGAGAAAAAACAACATAAAATTAAAAGTATATAACTACTTAAACCTTAACAAACTTAAATTATGATTTAATTAAACCTAACTTAAACTATTGGGACCTAAATTATATGTACATATATCCCCTATGTCTATAAAATGGATTTTAATAGATTTTATATTAAAAATATATTTGAATATTCCAATTATGGCCGTCTCTGTCACTCACCAAGAGAGCCGGGCATTCGGGATTGAACTATGAAACTGTATTGAAGTTTAATATAAAAACGAGTCCTAGTCTACCACCACTGAGTAGCACCCCCGCTACAGTACGTACTTGGGCATTAAAACGTCCCCTTACAGTAAGTATATTTAGAGTTTAGGGCACATACCTTACTAGCACGCGTATGCTGATTACGATGCGTGTGCTGTGCTTACGCGTTCTTCCTTATCATGTACACGTGAGCCGGGCGCGTGAGTGATGTCATCGTGAGGCGTCATAAACGCAGTGTACCTACGAGTATACCCTTACCATGAGTTAACGTGACCTTACGTAATTTGTATGGAGAATAGTACAGCGCCCCTACCGGTTACTTTGTAGAACTACGATTCTCCATACAAACCGTTTACGCTGTCGCTAGCGTGTGCACGTTACACACATATTCTTCTTAAATATTAAAACCATATATCAATATTTGTTTACTTCAATCCGTAATACATAGTACCTATATCAGAAAAAAAATGATTGCAAGTTTCTTTTTACTATTAAAAGTTTTGATCGAGCATCTCAGTGGCAATACAATAGTGAATTCGACATGATTTTAATATATGTATCTATCCATTCAATATATAATACTATGTAGGTCTATTGGGCGAATACCTACGACTAGGCACTGGGAGCGCGTCGTCGCATCGAGTCGGTCTACGGCTCATGGCAAGACCTCTCAGTTCCATTATTCATCAAAATGCGCAATTTGCGTTATTGCTAGTGAAATTTCCCTAGCGTTTCCCTACGTAAAACTTCGCGCTCGCTACCCTCGCGTTTGCTACTGCTTGTATAATAGAGCTAACCTGTCTCCATCAAAAGGTTTGCGCTCGCTATGCTCGCGTTTTCATGTACCTACGTATTTGTGTTTTGGAATTTGGATTCCACGGCGTCCACTGCCAAAAATTTCACGCTCGCTACGCCCACGTTTGCCATGTCCCAATCCTTACAGATTCTATATCTATAGAGCATGCTTGGGGCTTGGTCCAGCCGCATTAATGTACGGGACGGTTTTGATTTACTTCAGGAGCTAGATTTCAGCGAAGCCATCGAGTTTTCGTCTAAAAAAGCTCGAAAAATTCCAATTTAAGTACAGTGTTTTAGGGATTTATGATTTTTGTATAACTTTAACTGATTAACACTTTTTTTGTTAACATAATTTTATTTGTTAGTAATAACTATTGGAAGGGCTTGATGGAAAAAATGTAGCTATAATTCAGAATATAATTAGGGGCGTCCACTCCTCCGTTGCCCCAGGGCCTCCACACCTGTAAATCCGGCCCTGGGTACCGGTTCGTGTAGATGAAAACGAGTTTTTCTTTTTACCTACCGATCCGACATTTGACGGGTCAAATGTAAAACATTTTGTGACAAGCCTTCTCTCAAGGCTCGGAATAGTCGGAATTTCCGGTGCTATTTGTAGCTTCTAGACGAATTTGAATTGTTTTTTACCGATATGTGACCCGCTTTATTATTGTTATGTATTCAAATCAAGTTAAATATTTAGCGGTTAAAGCGTCATAGCTTCGATTTACACATATATTTTGCGGAATAGGCGTGACGACAAAGGTAGCGTTTCTTTAATACGAGGAGGTGTCCGAAGCTTTGTCCGCGGAAGAAAAAGCCATACGTAATTTTCTTGCCTATTCTATATCAGTATACTGAATGTTTAGTTACATGGAGTGCAAAAGTGCAATGTTCCTAATGCACGCCCTGAGCCAATCTTGTTGGATGGGCAGGAAGTCCAAAAATGTGATGGCTATAAATATCTAGGGAGCATCATACACGACTCAGGTTTACCGGAGACTAACATTCAACATAGAATAGCCGCAGCTTGGTTAAAGTGGAGGGAAGTGACTGATGTGAGTCATGTGACCTGTGACAGTAAAATGCCCATAAAAAGAAAAGGCCTCCTGTACAAGACCATGATGAGACCAGTGAAACGTGGACGGTGACCCAACGACATGTCCAAGCCATCCAAATTGCAGAAATGAAGGTGCTGAGGTGGATGTCTGGAGTCTCCAGGGTTGACAGGATCAGAAATGAGTACATCCGTCGCAGTCTTGGTATTAGGGTTATCGCCGACAAGCTCCAAGAAAATTGACTACGATGGTTTGGGCATGTCAAGAGAAGGACGTATGAATACGTCGGTAACAGGGTATTTGACCTGACCTTGCCAGGTAGTAGGTGGATGGGAAGGCCAAGGCTTCGATGGCTCAATATTGTAAGGAAGGACCTGACCAGCTGCGGGTTAGACGAAGACGATGTCTAGGATAGAGCGAAGTGGAAGCAAAAATGCAGGAAAGCGGAGCCCGTCTCCGGACGGGAAGAACGCTAGGAGGATGATGATTGACACTGTCATGTATCAAAATTGTTGACAGTTATCACCCTTTTGAAGTTGAGAGACTTGATTTTTTATTTTATTTAATAGAACAAAATACTTAATATTTTTTACAATTGTGTTGCATTCGAAATTATTCTAAACTAAAATAAATGTCCATACAAATATTGTCACAGCTACATTTTAAGTGCCTATACATAAGCACATTTGTTGCATGTGTGATGACGGTGCTGTATTTCTTTTTAATTGATTATCTTGATAATTATTAGGGATAAAATGTTGCCTCTGTGAAACGTTTGAACTAAAAACTAGTTATAAATATAGACACAAAGGTAAATTATGGAAGAAACATGTACTTAGTAAGTAATCCACTGCAATGTAAGCAGGACTCGAACCTGCAACCCTACATTTCCATCGTAGTTCTCTCCCAACAGAGCTATCACTACATCATTACGGCAACCACAAAACCAAACAAAATCGATAAGAAGATTCAATTAAGTCTAAAATCTACTTAGTAGTCCGCGGGAACTATATAGGCCTTTGTCCTTCAGTACACCTGCATGTAATACCTACCTACCATCTTTTACAAGCAAATGTGATGAAAACATAATTATTTATGCGAAAGCTTACATTTTATCGGCTTCATCTCATTCCCAGAACGTGTATTGAACTTTTCACGTATAGGTGCTCCCTTACAGCCTGCGGGGTAAATGCACTTGCTTCATCTTAATGTATGGGTCACTTACGCCCTTATGATAGTGTAGATCTTGGCGTCACGTTGAGAAGGGTCATGTGAGTTCAGATTGCAGTGTTAGTTGTTCTGATAGGAATAGCATAAATGTAGGACCTACTCCATATTTGTTAAAATTTTAAATATCTTTAAAGTTCTAGTCTCTCTGTAAGTTTAATAAAATTCTCAACACGTGATATTATTTTTCTTTTTAAACCCTGTTATCAAATGTGTTGTTATAAAAATAAGCCCTACAGCCTATAACAACACAATCTTTTCCAAGTAAACCATTTGCGAGCGAAAACAAAATGCGTTATCAATTACAATCTCTATTTGTGTTTATATTGTACGAGCTGAAAATAAAATTACCTAGGTAGATATCAAGCCCTAATGTTGTAACTTGAAGAGTGATTTGTTCTAATTCTAGGCCTAAATTCGATATGTTAAAATTAAAATTGGCCTGTATTTTAGCGAGAGTTTTATATTTCAGGTGAGTATGTGTGTTTTGGGACGAGTCATCGATTTAACCTATCGAAGCACACGATTGTAGATCACGTTGCCAGGTATGCGTGCTCGCACGAGTTTCTTCAATTAGTTCCTCAAAAACTTTGTCACAGAGGCAGAGAAAAAGAGGAGACAAGCGTTATATTTCAATCGCCATAACCTTTAGTATCATTTAAAAAAATGTGACCTTGTGTGTTTTGGGACGAGTCATCGATTTAACCTATCGAAACACACGATTGTAGATCACGTTGCCAGGCATGCGTGCTCGCACGAGTTGCTTCAATTAGTTCCTCAAAAACATTGTCACAGACAGAGAAAAAGATGAGAAAAGCGTTATATTTCAATCGCCATAACCTTTAGTATCATTTTAAAAAAATGTGACCTTGCGACTCGAAATCGTTGCTTCGTGACAATGATAGCGACCACACTTTAGGCACTTAGGATAGTCGATTAGGTACTTGCTGAGTTTTGTTTCCATCGTGACGTTATTTATCACACTTATCACATTAATCATATTATCACCCACCTCACTGATATGACATAAAGGAGCGTCGAGTGAGATTGGACACGTTGCATGTTTTCAAATAAATATAATTAAAGGTGTTCTGCTGAAACCAAAATAATTCTTATAAATAATTGTAGGTACTCATTGGGATATAATTAAAAAATTAGAAATTCCATCTTTAGGGTTCCGTAATAGCCAACTAGGAACCCTTATAGTTCGCCATGTCCGTCTGTCCATCTGTCCGTCCGCGGCTTAGCTCCGTGATCATTAGTGCTAGAAAGCTGAAATTTGGTATGAGTATGTGTATGTATCACGCCGACAAAACGGTAAAATAAAAACTTTCTTTTTCGGGTACCTCTCGAACACCTAAAGTGGGGGTGATTTGTTTTTAGGGTTCCGTACCCAAAGGGTAAAAACGGGACCCTATTACTGAGACTTCGCTGTCCGTCCGTCCGTCCGTCCGTCCGTCCGTCCGTCCGTCTGTCACCAGGCTGTATGTTAACAACGGTGATAGCTAGACCGTTTAAATTTTCACAGATGATGTATTTCTATTGCCGCTATAACAACAAATACTAAAAATAAAATATAATAAATATTTAAGGGGGGCTCCCATACAACCCTTCATGCGCGAGTCGGGCTCGCACTTGCCCAATTTTTTCGTTTCAACACTAATAGGGGTCTCGGAACATTATTTTTTGATAAAGTCAGCAGTTTTGTAAATAATCGCTCCGAAAAAAAATAGTGCCCCCCCTCTAACTTTTCAACCAAGGGTCAAAAAATTATGTACAAATTCGTACTTTCAATGAAAACTATATTGAACAAAATCGGACGAGCCGTTTTTGAGTTATCGCAGAATTTCATAACTTTCTTAAAAGGACGTAAGTTGACTTCCAGAAGGTAATAAGTAATTACAATTACTTTGGCGTTTACGACCTTTTTATAGAGCTTGAAATCTTTCTCGTAATTTAAGTCTATTGTAAAGGATGAGCAACTACGGAACCCTACACTGAGCGTGGACGGACATGCTCGTGGCCCGTTTTTTTACTTAAATCGTAAAATATAGGCCAATTTAAGTAATAATTTCATCCGGTTGCCACTTCTATGTTTAATTAGCCCTACATCCCAATTTCAGTTTCTGTAAATACATTTGTGCCGAAATGTCTGTGGAGAAACTGTATGTACGTATAAAAAAAAAGCAAATTCACACAACAAAATACTGTGACACAAGTACTTATTCATATCATTTATCAATTAGTAAGACGATACGGAACCTTAGAAACAGACAACAGCGCACTCCTTCACGTTCCACAAACAACCGAGCGCGAGCAGACTGAGCGAGGCTCACGTGTAGCGCATTCCTGAAAATGTGTGGAGTCACATTACGCGACATGGACTAAGGGCCTCGGGCGCTTGACGCGTCCAGTTGATTACGATTTAGTATTTATTATTGCAGATTTAGTCATAAAATATTTGTTTTTCCTTTCTTATTACTAAATTATACTAGGTATGGGGATCCCCAGGGTGGTACTCTGTTGGTCCTACCTTATTTTTCAGATTTAGTCATAAACTATATTTCTCGTTTTTAGGGTTCCGTACCCAAAGGGTAAAAAATGGGACCCTAATACTCCGCTGTCCGTCCGTCTGTCACCAGAAATTTTCACAGATGTATTTTTGTTGCCGCTATAACAACAAATACTAAGAAACAGAATAAAATTAATATTTAAGGGGGCTCCCATAAAACAAACGTGATCGGTTGCGTTAACTTTGCACTTCATTTGTATCCGGCGCCATACATACCAGGTACAAACTTAACTTAACCCGGTCAGTTAAGATGGGATAAGTGTTTATACGGAACCCACGGTGCGCGAGTCCGACTAGCACTTGGCCGGTTTCTTATTACTAAATCAAACTAAGTACGTATTGGGATGGGATCCCCAGGGTAGAAATCCTACCTTATTTTTAATTTACATATCACAAAACAACTAAGCATTCAGACTCACGTGAGGCGCCTTCCTGAAAATGTGTTGATCCACATCACATTACGAGACATGGACTTCACGGGCCTCGAGGGCGCATGTCATTTCCAGTTGGTTGATTGGGGTGCCCTTCGCTTGGTCTAAAATTTTATGTTCTAAAATTGTTTGGGCGAAAATGTTTGGTATAATATTTAATGGTACTTATACTTATTTTTTAGCATAAAGATTTTTTTGTATACATATTTTTTGTCCTAAAATGCGGCGACGCGGTTGGCGCAGTGGTTAAGCAACTGCCTACTGAGCCGACGGTCCCGGGTTCGAATCCCGGCAAGGGCAAATATTTGTGTGATGAACACGAATATTTGTGCCTGGGTCATGGATGTTCTATGTATTTAAGTATTTATTTATCTATATAAGTATGTATATCCTCGCCTAGTACCCATAACACAAGCCTTCTTGAGCTTAATTTGGGACTAGGTTGATTTGTTTGAGGTTGTCTGATATGTATTTATTGATCTAAAATTGTTCAGTATATTTTTTGTATGAGTAAAAGGCTAAAAGTATAATATTGTTAGCTATAATTATTCTGTAGCCTCCTAAAACCCATATGCTGAAGCGAGGTTAAGTTAGGTTAGAACTGCGTCCCCAACAAAAATAAGGCGCTCCCAGAACAGTATGTTAGGTTAGGTTAGAACTGCGTCCCTAACAAAAATAAGGCGCTCCCAAAACAGTAGGTTAGGTTAGGTTAGAACTGCATCCCTAACAAAAATAAGGCACTCCCAGAACAGTCGCTTAGGTTAGAACTGCGTCCCCAACAAAAATAAGGCGCTTCCATAACAGTGGGTTAGGTTATGTTAGAACTGCGTCCCTAACAAAAATAAGGCGCTCCCATAACAGTAGGTTAGGTTAGAACTGCGTCCCTAATAAAAATAAGGCGCTCCCAGAACAGTAGGTTAGGTTAGAACTGCGTTCCCAACAAAAATAAGGCTCTTCCATAACAGTAGGTTAGGTTAGGTGAGAACTGCGTCCCCAACAAAAATAAGGCGCTCCCAGAACATTAGGTTAGGTTAGAACTGCGTCCCCAACAAAAATAAGGCGCTCACAAAACAGTAGGTTAGGTTAGAACTGCATCCCTAACAAAAATAAGGCACTCCCAGAACAGTCGGTTAGGTTAGAACTGCGTCCCCAACAAAAATAAGGCGCTTCCATAACAGTGGGTTAGGTTATGTTAGAACTGCGTCCCTAACAAAAATAAGGCGCTCCCATAACAGTAGGTTAGATTAGAACTGCGTCCCTAACAAAAATAAGGCGCTCCCAGAACAGTAGGTTAGGTTAGGTTAGAACTGCGTTCCCAACAAAAATAAGGCTCTTCCAGAACAGTAGGTTAGGTTAGATTAGAACTGCGCGCCCCCCTCCGATGGTGTCCACCTTGTCGTGGTGGTGGGGGGGGGGGGGGGGGGGCTCAGTACCTGCGTTGTGCGCGCGGGGAAGCCAAGAGACACCAGCGAGGGGGCCTACGGGCCAAGACGGGCGGGGGAGACAGGTGCTGGTCGGTGTCTTCGGCCTGCGTGGGTCCTGGGGGCTCTGCCCTTGTGGTTGTTGGAGGACGTCGGAAGGACTCTCGATGTGTCGTAGCTGTGGGTGACTGCCTGGCTAGTGAGCCTCCTGCTCCTCTGATACTGCCTACCTGCCAGGAAGGATTTCTGAGAAATCGAAAACGCAAATCCATTCCCCAGGTGGGTCGGCTGTATTAGCGAGGCGGGAGGATCACATATCAGGTGTCATGCATGTCTGTGACACATCTGAGGGGTTTTCCGCTTCTGACGGCATCTGCGGGGGCCGAGTTTCTGGGATTCGCTTGGGACGGGACATCAGTCGGCACCTGGGGAGGGAACCCACGGGGTAGGGGCTTTTGTCCTCCCGTGGTTGGGTGAGGGGTAGGGGCGTTTGTCCTCCCGTGGCGGGCCGAGGGGTAGGGGTTTTTGTCCTCCCTTGGAGTGGAGAGGGTGTCATGGGGTAGGGGCGTTTGTCCTCCTGTAGCAGGCCGAGAGGTAGGGGCGCTTGGGGAAGTAGGTGAGGGTAAGGCACACTGCTATGCTACAGTGTGTCTTTCGTTGAGGGTTCGCCTTAGGGCGAAAGTGCCGGTGGTGCCGTGGTGACATGTTCGCGATGGTTTACCCTTGTTGGGTCTAATAATTTTTTGCCTAATTTTGATTTGCCTAATTTCATTTTGTCTAAAATTACTTTGCATATTTATTCAGTTTGCCTAATATTCGTTTAGTCTAAAATCATTTCGCTTAATGAATATTTTGCATAATCTTGTTTCGCCGAATTTTCATATTGCCTAATTTTTGTATATATAATTTGATTTTATCTATTATTCAACTAATATAATTACATTTCCTATAAACGCTATTTTGCCTACTACAATTTTTGTATAATTTCAGTTTGCCTAATTTGCCCAGTATATTATTTTACGTTTTTTTTATTACATCTTCAAGTTCGGTTTTAACCTAACCTACTTTACTGGCAGCAGTTTGGTTCTGTTGTGGTCGCAGTTCTAACCTAACCTAACCCATTAAGTTCGGTTCTAACCTAACCTACTTTACTGGCAGCAGTTTGGTTCTGTTGTGGTCGCAGTTCTAACCTAACCTAACCCATTAAGTTCCGTTCTAACCTAACCTACTTTACTGGCAGCAGTTCGGTTCTGTTGTGGTCGCAGTTCTAACCTAACCCATTAAGTTCGGTTCTAACCTAACCTACTTTACTGGCAGCAGTTCAGTTCTGTTGTGGTCACAGTTCTAACCTAACCTAACCCATTAAGTTCGGTTTTAACCTAACCTACTTTACTGGCAGCAGTTTGGTTCTGTTGTGGTCGCAGTTCCAACCTAACCTAACCCATTAAGTTCGGTTCTAACCTAACCTACTTTACTGGCACCATTTCGGTTCTGTTGTGGTCGCAGTTCTAACCTAACCTAACCCATTAAGTTCGGTTCTAACCTAACCTACTTTACTGGCAGCAGTTCAGTTCTGTTGTGGTCACAGTTCTAACCTTTTTTTTTTTTTTTTTTTTTTTTTTTTTTTTTTTTTTTTTTTTTTTTTTTTTTTTACCCAGAGAAATGCATTGAATTGCATACCACTACGTAATATGAGACCCTCGGGGGTAGAGTCAGACATTACGCATTGGTTATGTGGGGCTCTCTAGTCCGCGAGGGACTAGCCTACCCACTAAAACTCTGGGATGCTGCCAACCCGTGCCGTAGCGGTGATGCCATGGGATCGCGAACATGTCACCACGACACCACCGGCACTTTCGCCCTAAGGCGAACCCTCACCGAAAGACACACTGTAGCATAGCAGTGTGCCTCACCCTCACCTACTTCCCCAAGCCCCCAGGAAGCGGGGACCGCCACCGACACACGGTGCTTCGGTCCCACCCTCCTTGCTGAGGGAGGACAAAAGCCCCTACCCCTCAGCCGGCCATGGGAGGACAAACGCCCCTACCCCACGACCACCTCTCCACGTCCCATATACAGCCGTGAACTCTGCTGCTGCAGAGACACGCTGAGGGACCCTCTGGAAGCTAGGACCGCCACCGACACACGGCGCTTCGGTCCCAGCCTCCCGGCTGAGGGAGGACAAACGCCCCTACCCCCCAGCCGGCCGTGGGAGGACAAACGCCCCTACCCCACGACTCCCTCTCCACGCCAAGGGAGGACAAACGCCCCTACCCCTCGGCCTGCCACGGGAGGACAAACGCCCCTACCCCATGACACCCTCTCCACGCCAAGGGAGGACAAACGCCCCTACCCCTCGGCCCGCCACGGGAGGACAAACGCCCCTACCCCTCACCCAACCACGGGAGGACAAAAGCCCCTACCCCGTGGGTTCCCTCCCCAGGTGCCGACTGATGTCCCGTCCCACGTGAATCCCAGAAGCTCGGCCCCCGCAGATGCCGTCAGAAGCCGGAAACCCCCCAGACGTGTCACAGGCATGCATGACACCTGATATGTGATCCTCCCGCCTCGCTAATACAGCCGACCCGCCTGGGGAATGGATTTGCGTTTTCGATTTCTCAGAAATCGAAATGCACAATCCTTCCTGGCAGGTAGGCAGTATCAGAGGAGCAGGAGGCTCACTAGCCAGGCAGTCACCCACAGCTACGACACATCGAGAGTCCTTCCGACGTCCTCCAACAACCGCAAGGTCAGAGCCCCCAGGATCCACGCAGGCCGAAGCCACAAACCAGCACCTGTCTCCCCCGCCCGTCTTGGCCCGTAGGCCCCCTCCCTGGTGTCTCTTGGCTTCCCCGCGCGCACAACGCAGGTACTGAGCCCCCCCACCACGACAAGGTGGACACCCTCGCAGTTCTAACCTAACCTAACCCATTAAGTTCGGTTCTAACCTAACCTACTTTACTGGCAGCAGTTCAGTTCTGTTGTGGTCACAGTTCTAACCTAACCTAACCCATTAAGTTCGGTTTTAACCTAACCTACTTTACTGGCAGCAGTTTGGTTCTGTTGTGGTCGCAGTTCTAACCTAACCTAACCCATTAAGTTCCGTTCTAACCTAACCTACTTTACTGGCAGCAGTTCGGTTCTGTCGTGGTCGCAGTTCTAACCTTTTTTTTTTTTTTTTTTTTTTTTTTTTTTTTTTTTTTTTTTTTTTTTTTTTGTACCCAGAGAAATGCATTGAATTGCATACCACTACGTAATATGAGACCCTCGGGGGGAGAGTCAGACATTACGCATTGGTTATGTGGGGCTCTCTAGTCCGCGAAGGACTAGCCTACCCACTAAAACTCTGGGATGCTGCCAACCTGTGCCGTAGTGGTGGTGCCATGGGATCGCGAACATGTCACCACGACACCACCGGCACTTTCGCCCTAAGGCGAACCCTCACCGAAAGACACACTGTAGCATGGCAGTGTGCCTAACCCTCACCTGCTTCCCCAAGCCCCCAGGAAGCGGGGACCGCCACCGACACACGGTGCTGCGGTCCCACCCTCCTTGCTGAGGAAAGACAAAAGCCCCTACCCCTCAGCCAGCCATGGGAGGACAAAAGCCCCTACCCCACGACCCCCTCTCCACGTCCCATATCAGTCGTGGACTCTGCTGCTGCAGAGCCACGCTGAGGGACCCTCTGGAAGCTAGGACCGCCACCGACACACGGTGCTTCGGTCCCAGCCTCCTGGCTGAGGGAGGACAAACGCCCCTACCCCCCAGCCGGCCACGGGAGGACAAACGCCCCTACCCCACGACCCCCTCTCTACGCCAAGGGAGGACAAACGCCCCTACCCCATGACACCCTCTCCACGCCAAGGGAGGACAAAAGCCCCTACCCCTCGGCTCGCCACGGGAGGACAAACGCCCCTACCCCTCACCCAACCACGGGAGGACAAAAGCCCCTACCCCGTGGGTTCCCTCCCCAGGTGCCGACTGATGTCCCGTCCCACGTGAATCCCAGAAGCTCGGCCCCCGCAGATGCCGTCAGAAGCCGGAAACCCCCCAGACGTGTCACAGGCATGCATGACACCTGATATGTGATCCTCCCGCCTCGCTAATACAGCCGACCCGCCTGGGGAATGGATTTGCGTTTTCGATTTCTCAGAAATCGAAATGCACAATCCTTCCTGGCAGGTAGGCAGTATCAGAGGAGCAGGAGGCTCACTAGCCAGGCAGTCACCCACAGCTACGACACATCGAGAGTCCTTCCGACGTCCTCCAACAACCGCAAGGTCAGAGCCCCCAGGATCCACGCAGGCCGAAGCCACAAACCAGCACCTGTCTCCCCCGCCCGTCTTGGCCCGTAGGCCCCCTCCCTGGTGTCTCTTGGCTTCCCCGCGCGCACAACGCAGGTACTGAGCCCCCCCACCACGACAAGGTGGACACCCTCGCAGTTCTAACCTAACCTAACCCATTAAGTTCGGTTCTAACCTAACCTACTTTACTGGCAGCAGTTCAGTTCTGTTGTGGTCACAGTTCTAACCTAACCTAACCCATTAAGTTCGGTTTTAACCTAACCTACTTTACTGGCAGCAGTTTGGTTCTGTTGTGGTCGCAGTTCCAACCTAACCTAACCCATTAAGTTCGGTTCTAACCTAACCTACTTTACTGGCACCATTTCGGTTCTGTTGTGGTCGCAGTTCTAACCTAACCTAACCCATTAAGTTCGGTTTTAACCTAACCTACTTTTCTGGCAGCATTTCGGTCCTGTTGTGGTCGCAGTTCTAACCTAATCTAACCTGGTCGTTAGTTAGAATAACATTCGGCAAAATAATCATTAGTTAAAATTACATTCGGCAATATAATCATTAGTTAAAATAACATTCGGCAATATAAGAATTAGTTAAACTAATATTAAACGAAACAAACTTTATTTGAAGTGATGATTAGACTAAACGAGTTTCGACAAAGTGATCATTTATTGAAACAATAATTATGAAAACTGAAATTAGGCATACCGTTGGTTATACTAAAAGTTGTTAGGCAAACTGAAATTAGGCAAATAATTTTTGGACAAAACAAGGGAATACCGTTCGCGATCCCATGGCATCACCGCTACGGCACGGGTTGGCAGCATCCCAGAGTTTTAGTGGGTGGGCTAGTCCTTCTGACTAGAGAGCCCCACATAACCAATGCGTAATGTCTGACTCTACCCCCGAGGGTCTCATATTACGTAGTGGTATGCAATTCAATGCATTTCTCTGGGTCAAAAAAAAAAGGTTAGAACTGCGTTCCTGACAAACATAGGGATTATTAGTGACACCAATATTCGGAATACCAATTTTATGCCTAAAATACATTCGACCAATGTTAGACTAAACAATTTTCGGCCAAAAAAAATATGCATAGCAATTTCGACCAAAAAATTTTTGACATAAACAAAAAGCCAAAGATTATTAGGCCAAAAAATATGTGCCGAAAAAAATATCGATTGCGCCAGCGAGTTAGGCGCTCTATGTGTCGCGCTTGCATCACTCCGTGGCTGACGACGTGGCGGTCTGTCGGAAGACTGGCTTCTGGCTGCATCAGCTGCAGTCCCGCCACTACGTGCACTTCAGCTCGTTTGTGGTGCGCCTGCCGCAGCCACTGCAGGACACCATCGGACTTCTGGCCGAAGGGTGTCCTGTTTCGGCAGTTCCGGGGCAATCTGCCGTATTCTATCAACAGATCATGCAGACGACGCAACTAAGTCACCTCATTGTGTCGCCTAAGTAACTAGTTTTAGTCGTTTGTTTATATGTATTTTTGAATTCACAGTGCCTTGGTTTTAACTGTAATGCTGTGTAACTTATTTTAAAAATAAATAAATAAAGAATTTTAGGGCAAGCTCAAACAGAGACTCTTCGCTCGCTCGGTCAATAGAATATTTGTTTACCGTTTTTATCTACAAATCTATACTAAATATACTGATCCCCCAGTGTAGTACTGTTGGTCCTATTTTATTTTTAATTTATGTTTCACACAACTCACGTGTCACGCTTCCATGAAAATGCGTTGAGTCACATTACGAGACACGGACTACGAGCCTCGGGCGCTTAACGTGGCCAGTTTGATCAGGATTTATTGCGAGAAATCAGGGTGAGATCACAGGCAATTTGCAGATTTAGTTTCGAAGTAGTTAGAGGTTTAGTTGGACTGGATTTTTTTCTGAAGTTTTGATTTTAAATTCTACCAGGCTCCGTAAAATGAAAGCTACTGTATGGAGTGGTGGCTGAAGAGTATTTTTTTTCTATACATTCAATCTATGATTATGTAGTTGTTAGTTAGCCAAATCTTGTATCAGCGGCCGCATGCCAGTAATATTTATTTTCAATAATCTTTGGTATATATAGAGACAGGTAAGTGGAGAGAGATTTTGATAAGAAAAGAGTGCCGTACTTATAAACAGGCTAACCTAGATTTGTTATAAATACATTCGAATAATATAACATTTTAAGTTATATCGCATAAGTTGTATTCGTGGTGATGTTTATACTAATTGTTTACTCCCCTTCTCGTGCAAGTAATATTAATATTAAAATACGACGGAGTACGGACTGCCTCACTGAGTAATAATGCGGTTGTGTACGGCTCACAATGCTATTGACCCTGTGACGGCCGCTCCGACACCGATAAAACGGCGTATGTCTGGTATTCATTCTAATAAACGGCGTATACTCTACGATAAGCAATTGAGTCTGGTTTTATATCAGCTAGGTAAACAACTGATTTATCAAATAGCATTAAAAGTGTGTCATTCAGGACTTGAGCGAAACTATATTGTAAACAAGTTGGTATGAACAAATAAAACAATGTATTACGTATCTAGATTTATGAGAATTGTATTAAATATTTACGTACCTACTTGTTATTCGTACGCCGAGGCTCCTCTGAACATAGTTACATATTGTATCAAGATTCACGTCCCATGTAGTAACTTAACTAGATATACCTACTGTACAGTGCGTGAGCTGACAGAATACGATTGTAGTTTTACACCTGTGTTGCTCGCTCTTACACGATCCAGATAAGAACCTCTCAGTTTTCACCCGAACCCGAACTGCAATCCAAGAGCTCACGGACTTTACATACCTATATGCATTTCAAAATAATAAAAAAAAATTTGGGTTCGTAAAATTTTTGGAACCCCGTTAATTTATTTTTTCGATAGTAAATTGCTATTTATAAGGAATAAGGATCTACAAACTGCAGTTCTTTAATTTTTCTTTGCCATGTTTTTTCCAAAATATTTTTTTCATGGACAAGTTGACAAGTCGCAATATTCTTGGCTGTATGGATCTTTACCTTCGAAACCCAATTTAAAAAAGTCGGGCCGACACCGATAATTTGAAAATGAAACAATTAAATTATTTCTAAAGTCCCGTAAGGTATTTGAATCAATGTCCGTATCACATTATCCATATGCTAATTCCCCGGCCCTTCTACCTAAACAGAAGGCGGAAGAACCTCGACCACTTCCTGGAGGCTCACGCAGCCACATGGCGAGCCACGTGAGGCTTGCACACTTGATATATATGGATAACATTATTTTATGTATGTATGATGTATGTTTACACTTCATTCCACATGAAAACAATATATACATAAACTCAAAAACAATACATGTGTACAAAGGCGAACTTAGCATTTACGGTTAAATGGGTGCCTATTTAAGGTTTTAAAATTAATAATATTTTCACGACACTGCTCGAAAATGTGGTTATAGATTACCTACCTGAATCCAGTACACAAAACTGCTCATTTGTAAATAAATAATGGCTTAATTTTAATTTTATTTGTAAACTGTATATCTATTTTAGCTCCTAACGCGACAACAATGTAGCCCGTTACGGTAACAGTTCGTATCTACATTTGAATTTCATAGTAAGATACGACTTTTTAGAAAATATTTCAGAGTAATTTACTCGGCACTGGCGAGAACGTTACAGCTGCCGGCAAACTTTTTGAGCATAACCTTGACTGCGCAGTAGCCGATTTACGTACAAATGTACATGCGCAGATCCGCCATTTTTGCTCTAAAAGTTTGCCGGCAACTATACACGACAATTTAACCAATCAAAGCTTAATCGTCTGCTGCATGTCAAATTAAATTGACCAATGAGAATGCATCATTTATGAGGTGTATTTTTTCTTAAACTTATAAATACCCGCGAACGAGTTTATTTTATTAAGTAAGATAATACGCCTCAGGTTTACTTTTTAATAAGTTTTCGCTAGAAAGGTTTTAACCTGAAAATCTTGAACATTATATCTTAAAGTTCGTATGGGGCGTAAAACAATGAACACTCGTATTATCGAATTTACTTGTTCATCTATTGCTTACTTTACAGCATCTACAACAATGTACGGCTACTACACCAAAAAGCGTTTGCAGTTTTAATTACAGAAAATTGATAATATTTATTAATAAATACAGTCTTACTTTTAATACACAATTTATTTAGATAAATAACTTACAAAATTATAATTTTAAACAGAACTACATTTTTTTAAATAAAACAATTTAAACGGATTATATCGCGTATATTTGAGTCATAAAATAAGGCAATGTGGGAGTTTTCTTTGGCGGTTATTTCTCCTCAGTAAGCCTTATAGTGAACCGCTGGTAGATATTTTAAATAGAATAATAAATGCCCTTCTGGCACATGTGTAACTGTCTTTACACATTAGGCCCATTTCTGGCATGTATGAACACCTTTATTTTAAATTAATATTTATAAAATGGGTAGTTTGCACAAATGTAACTTTGACAGAGAAAATTTGTTTTTTTCTCAGTCAACCTTTGACAACGGTATCTGTAAAGGTACTGAAACGTCAGGGAGGCTCAAATAATTAATATAAGTAGGTACGCGATATAATCCGTTTAAATTGTTTTATTTAAATGTGTGACAGTCGCGGAAACCGAAGAAAATATTTCATTTTTTTTTTGTTTATCTGATATGATCAGATTGGACATTGGTATATCTATCTGGAAGCCTTTTAAAAAATACATTCGCATCTTCAAACAGAATATATACTATATTTTCTTTTTACATGTGATGGTCGGTGGTTAAATTGTAAATTCGTGATGCGATTGAATTTCATTGCATATTTGCTAAAAGTACATGTCTCGGCGTGAAAAAGGATTGTCAGCCTCGTATCTCTATTCCTAATCGGCAGGTAATCCCCGTTTCCCGCCCTCTGTAGTAATACAATTATTAAAAATATAAATTGACCTATTATATCTCTTTTAAATGTCAACTTGTCAATGACATGTAATACAACTCGAATAGCAAAAATCTATGGTATGTAGCTGAAATATCCAAGAACCAAAGCGTCAATGTGCGTGGATACATTGAACAATGGACCATGTCGTCGAACTGTCCAACTTAACAAAAGTCCATCAAATAACGGTCAACCGAGACGAGCTCTCCAAAAACGAGCATCGCACATTATCCACTTGGGCATAAACTGTTTTGACAAACCGTGCCAATTGTATGCACGTGAATGTAAATGGGCGATCCTTTGATTCGGGAGCACGTGGGCGCTGCACGTGATGCGTATTGCGTACGCGTCGCGTTCGACCTTATACGGTGTAGCGTTCATTTGTCTTGAGAATTAGTACATTACATACCTAAGGCGGAGAATTCGTGAATCCCCCAGATCGCAGGTGTTTGTGTCGCATAAGTATGCGATCTGGGGCTTTACGAATTACCGCTCGTGCTTGATCTAAAGTTTTACGTCTTTCCTTGGCCAGGAAGCGACATATTCTCCCCGCGTAGCGTACAGAAAATCCCACTATTCCTACTTACGGCCTAGGGTGACGTAAAGGGTTATTAGAGGGTTATTGGCATGTTAAAATGGGTAGGAATCTTGAAGTTGACTTAACCATATCAACCATTACGATATGATGCTTTTCAAAATAAAACCGTTTAATGAAGAACGTTCTATGAATCATTTTTTTACACCGTAAGATAATAATTATCTTTCTCAAATTATTGGATTTTCTCCCGCTGCAAACTCCTCATTCGAATGTACTGTTTTTTTTTTGCAATTGCCCTCATTATGCTAAATCTTCTAAAAGTCTGGGCGCGGCAAAACGGACCATAATATACAAGTTGACTGTATTTCCAACCTTCCACTAGCAATGAAATGGCTGTTTGTTTTGTTTTGTCTAGAACGTCATTATCATTAGTTTTAAATGGGCGTGTGTTTGTTATGTTATGTTAATAAATGTATACATGAGCATGTGGAGCATGACCGCTATTTAAGTAAGTATAGGTGCGGTTTACACTCACGTGAAATTGTCAGGAATGGCCCGTCATGTTTCGAACTCGTATGGAGCTCTTCATCAGGGAGGGCTGCCCGAACAGCCTCGCGCTAACTTTAGCACTGTAATAAGATTAGCTAGGTACTTTATTTTCTACAAGCGTTTTTTTTGTATCGATCCGTATTCAGTATTCTTCGATTTGTACCTATGTTTATAAGTATAAAGCGTTTAGTGATATATATTTGTGCGTGTTTATAGCACTGCTGTCAGGGAATTAGACATACAATTGCGGAAAATTAACCAAGTGGAACCTACCGAAGTACGTAAATAAGTCATCCCTGCAGCTTCGCTCTCATGGCAAATGTTTTTGCCATCCTTTTGGAAAAGTCCATCTAGCACTAGAGGAGGAGGACCTCTTGCACAACTTTCAATACTGTACGAGAGTGACGGTCGAAACTATGTCGAGAGCCGCGTAGCATAGTTGTGCTAGAGGTGCACAACCTTAGAATAAGTACGGCTAGAGCGAGAGTTTTGCCGCTTTTGGTTTTATGTGTGCGTGTCTACGAACCAATCGTAGAGACTTTCTGCTTCTGTCATTGACGTTAGTGACAGATGCGCACACCTACGACAAACAGCCCGTGGCTAACCAAAACTGGCTTCACTTTCAACCCCTAACTAGGTTTCTTGGCGTATATATTCTCAGTGCAGAACATACGTAATCCGAGATGAAAACTTGCATGTATCCCTCGGGCCCAAATTCTATTCTAATGTCATATCGATCAAGTATTTGTAGACGACCACCGCGTCCGTCGGCAATCGGCTACATAGACACTCCGAAACTCAGGGATGAGTAATGGAGCTGTAACGGACTGTAGGCTAAGGTAAACGAAAACGGACTAGACTACGGATGGTACTACGCTAAACTGAAGATGGTTATAATGACTGCGAGTAAAACTGACTACTGCTCTGAATGTACTGAAAAATGGCCGTCCTTTTATTAAAATCGACTAGAGGTCAGGGGGACGCCCGCCCTGTCTTTCTACATTAAATTACATAAATTGTGCGTAACTTGGCATTAATTTAACTTATATTACAGATCGACATCGATGTATATCACAAGATACAATACATGTTTACGTCGAGGGAGCTCCCGTCAGACTGTTAGATGCGAAAATACCTAATGATTATTTGTCCCCGGAAAGAGGCCGTCTCGCTCGCACCGTCCGAGATATAGGTATACACCTGCCTTATCTCTCTTTTAAGGCGCTGCGCGTCCGCTTGTTTTCGGCGTTGTGGTGCTCTCGGACGGTTGCGGCCGGTATAATATTAAATGAATTTACTTGTTTTATTATAATTAATGATCCTACAAAGTTTTAAATTAATCTAAAAAAAAACCCTAAATTTTGCATCTAATGTAAACAAAGATGACTCATCTGTTTTCGACTACGAGTGGAAAGTTTTAGATGAGTCATCTTTGTTTTGATTTTAAGTCTTCACTAAGACATGACGGGAGCTCTATACAATAAGTGATTTTACACATATTTTAGTAAGGTTGCCGCTTTTACGGGCGAAAATCTTATATCTAATTTATAAGTAATATTTATTTATTTATTTACTTAAAATTATACGTTTGGAAGAGCTGTCCGTAACAGTATTATGCATATTATTGCAATGAACTATAAGAACATGATACACACACATGTTAAAAAAATATATCCTATACACCAACAATAATATTTTTGTACTTAAGATGGTACGGTCAGTATCAAAAGTATCTGACAATTTTACTAGTGGCTTATGCCAAATTGGATACTAAAATTTGACAGCTACTTTTGATACTGACTGAGCTGTGTAGGACAATTAGGACAAGCATTACGCCTGCAACGTCGACTAGAGCAAATATTCTTAAAGGGTGATACGAGTATGCTGATGAAGTGATGACGAACATTGTATAGAGGGGTAAATATGGGTTGTCAAGACAGACATCGTTTCGCCATCGCCTTTTGCATCACCTACCTACTCAATCTGTTTATTTTTGACAAACTTCACAACCCAAAGGTTGTCTGGAAGAGATTGCTCTTCAGCAATAAGTTATACCACCGTTGTCTACCATTATTAGAATTACTTACTGTATTTGTGTTCTTTTGTAAACTCATTCTAATGTCAATAAAGCATTTTTGTGTTGTTTCACCAGACTTAGCAGTTGTCACATACATGATATCCACTATGCTAATAGACATGTTGACTATTTTTTTTTGAGGATGTCTATCGATTCTATTGTTTATTGTGATCAAATGTCTATATGGGACTGACTACACTTAAACTGTTCTAAAAGTCAGAAATGACCGTCAAATTTCAACATTCTTACGTAGCGCTAAAAACGCTCCATACAAAAGGCGTCCAGGCTATAGTGACGTCACAGGCCGGTATAGGTACCAATAATTGTATGGAGAAATTAAGAAATTTGCCATTTTCACCATGAAAAAGTGCGTAACTTCATGGTTGCCATACAATTATTGTTTTGTAAAATTATGAATCTGAAAACTTTTCATAATTTCATTTGGATAAAAAATATCATTAAATTTGCGTACCTTTGAAGTCACATATGGCCAAAAAAGATTTATTTTTCTGGATCTCTTTCCTTGTTTCGTGATATATTTAGCTAATTTTATTCATATAACTAAAATAGGTACGCTGTAGAATTCAACATCAGTCAATATGTCTATTATGCGCATTACATTGCTATGGTCACGTTTAACCATCTGAATTCAATTTAAAAACATTGGCAAAACATTTACAATATTAGACAAACTTAAGTGTGCTAAAATAGACTTCATAAAAATCTCTTAAACCCAAATCGATGAGGGTACATATGAGTAAGTAGGTATATAATTATGTATGTAAGCACACAAATCCACGTGTATGGAAATGAGCCTAAAGTAGTTTTAACACGAAATAAAATTTGCATTGTATTAATACTCTATCTGCAAGTAGGTATACTTACTTACCACAAAATATTTTCTCCTTTATCACTACATTGTATAAAACAAAGTCGCTTCCGTTTTTTTTTTTTTTTTTTTGATTTGATCCTTTGCAGGTGGGCCTGCGTCTGTGCGGCCCGTAACTGCACGTCGAATATGTGTCCCAACCTCTGAGAGAAAGGGACAAAGGGTTTGCAAGAGGAGATGCCAGACATCTGAGGGATGAACTGGACTTTGGTTCCTCTCAATGTAATCTAAAAACTAGTTGTCATGAGATGAGGTCGCTTCCGTCTGGCTGCCGCTATGTATGCTTAGATCTTTAAAACTACGCAACGGATTTTGTTTCAGTTTTTTTTAATAGATATAATGAATCAAGAGGAAGATTTATATATATAATACATGCATAATTTATCAGCATTGCACCCGTGCGAAGCCGGGCTGGTCGCTAGTTACAGATAAGTACAAGCATGGGCAGAAGAATGTAACACACAAAAAATTCGAGGTTTGAGTAGTGTTTTCGTAGTTTTTGGAATTGATTTAAGTAAAATATAAATTTAAGTGGTAAGCTGTTTAAAACGTCCATTCATTCTAATGATATATTATTTTATATCCTGAATTAAATATGCAGGTAATATAATAAAATATATGAATCCTACGAAAATATAGCAAGTGGCTACTTTTTATTTACTGATGTAAAGTAAAGCCTGACCAGAATTATATGAGGATTGTCAAGAGGGCGCTATTTATAAGAGTTATATGGCAACAATTTCGCAACCAATCGCAACCCACTTTAATGACATTACATTACTTTAAATAATTGTCAGTTCCACTATGTTAACCTCGTAATGCAATTTTATGGAATGCACTCTTTTTCTCACTGTTTTTCGTGTAATAAACACGTGTAGGTACACATTATTTATAATATTATTTTCACGACTGTGAATGGTTTTCGGCATTTTCTTTGGATAATCTTAAATATTTGTCTTTTAAAGAAAGCACCACAAATGACATTCACATTGTTGACAAACCATCATAAAATCATTGCCAGTGTAATAAATTAGTTCCAGTGAAATTCCGCAACATGGCGCATCCTCATATATTTCTGGTCAGGCTTTACCTATGGCTAACCATGGACCAATAATTAAATTGCCTCATCCACATCACACATATATACCTACTTATTATACATAGGCAGTTCTATCATGGTTCTATCTAGAGCAGCCTATGTATAGTACGTAAATAAGCGTTCACCTCAACTTTCTCTCTGACCGGATAGAGTTGAAAGACGAAACAAAACGTCACAAAATTGGGACACAAACAAATTGTTGTAGGTATCCTTAGTTTAAAGTAATTTATGCAGTCTCGCCTCTGACCGCCAATGGGGCGTGCTTCTGCATTTTCGACTTATAATAAACTAGCTGCTCCCGGGGCGTTACTCGCTCATCCCACAGGAACACTATTATTATGATAAAAAGGATAAAAAGTAGCCCATGTGTGAGAATGAGATTTCCTAACCAAAATCACACTAAAAGAGGAGGTTTTCAGTTCAGTTTCTCATTGAAGTCGATTTTTCACTTTAAAAAAAAAAAAATCTAACGACTCATTTCTTTCATTGGTCGGTCAACAGTGAATGCAATCGGATTATTGATCGGTTATATTCGAGAAATAACCGAAAAGAGGTAAATTTAAACCGGGTTTGCTGCAATTTCCCAGAAATTATTGAAATAAGTCTATAAATGGCTGTTACCCGTAAGAGAAGATGCCACGAGCATTTTTTGACTTTCTTATACAACGTTTCATTAGTTGCATACAATACATACTATTATAGGAAGGATTAAGATAAGTATATCTTACCTAATCCTAAAGTTCCGCCATAATTCACG
This sequence comes from Apotomis turbidana, assembly GCA_905147355.2. NCBI lineage: Eukaryota > Metazoa > Arthropoda > Insecta > Lepidoptera > Tortricidae > Apotomis > Apotomis turbidana. Next base: position 30,470,832 of record LR990281.1, on the reverse strand, counting down.
CTAAAACGCGGTCTCCTAATTGCTGGCTGGTCATACATTCAAATAGGTAACGTGTTTAAGGTACGTACACAGACTTCAGTAAATATTATACATTTATAACATTTATGAAAAATTTTATGTCTCATTATTTTTAATCTCTTAATACAAACAAAGCGCAAAGAAAAAAATCAATGTGTAATCTGGCGGAAGAGACTGGGAATCGAACCCGGTATCTCTGGATTACCGGTCCAACGTGTTAACCTCTCTTATTTGTCACGTATTGAAAAAAAAACCTATTTTTTTTTTACTAATTGCTTTCATTGCCTATTTTCGATATCTTTAAATCACATACATTATTGCCATCTGTTGTTGAGTAGCAGTATTAACTTACACATAGTTACATATTTATAACAGGAATGCGCCAATAGATGGCGTTAAAATCAATGAATTTAAAGTACCTTATTTTAGTTTGACTTTTTTACAACTTTTGTTATAAAATGTTTAAGGGTGACGATTGCTTAGGATGGGGAAGGGGGGTTTAAGTTAATATCCAAGGAGCTTCCTAGCTACCCCTTCCTACACCCTTAGCGACGCCCACGTATAACTTCAACTTTTCTTTATGTACAATAGCGATAACTACAGGTATATAACATAACTATATTTATATTATAGTCTTACTGTCTTTAGACCTTGGCTGACCAAATTATTTCCATTACTGTTTTAAAACCGCGAGCCGCGAGCTGAGGGCCTCGACGCGACGGCAGTACTGTGGAGCCCGAAGCCAATAACTACTACGGACGGCGGACACGCAGTTATTTGGTACCTCGAATATTTAATAAGATTATTCTATGAATGTAGCAGTCAAAATGTTTTTAAAGTTAAGCTAAAAAAGTTTCTACTAGATCATATAATAATAAATACCCCATAACTATATAGTTATTTTAAAATTTGTATAAAGTTTGACCTTAGTAGTATAAGTAAGGTCAAACTATATATGAGAGAATACTCTAATTATTATATACGCAGTTAGGTAAATTTTGAGATAAACTTAGTTATTAAAGTGAGCGCAGCATTCGCCAATAAACGTACCTATGTTTGGCGATAGTAAGATAAATGTAACAAATGTAAGCATTACATGAGATAAATAAATTAACATTTATTAAAATTTATTAAATTAATTAATTAATTAAAAAATCACAAAATATTTTAATGCACATTAAATTATTACAAACATCATTTAATAGGTATGCATGGTAATCACCATACCGGCAATCGCCGGAAAATTGTGGCTTGGTAGCAGGTAAACATAGCTTTAACATTATATTCATTTAATTTTATTACGTGAACGTTAGAACGTTTTAACACAAATTCAATAAATAACAATAACTTTATTTGCATCACTATTAGCTCATTAACTAACATTATCTTCATTACGTTTAGTCTACCTACGTCTGACGCCAGATAAGTGAATGAATGGCCCAAAAATACGTAACCCGATAACCAAAACCTGACCTTGCACAACGTTTTGCATCAAAAATAAGTGGAAGTGTTATAATTGTCATCGTTTTTTAATTGTTTTAATTAATATTACATCTTCGGATCGTAAATGGGACGGGGCTCCAGTGTCCGGCCAGACCTCGCGCGATCGCGACCACCGCCACGAGCGGTCCGGGAAATATTGCTACACCAAAATAAAACCATAAATAAAAAATAAAAAAGGTAAACTATGTCCTTATTTGATCATAAAAAAAAATCGGTACATCTATAAAGTTTCGAAAATTCTGATCAAGTAAAAAATATGGTCAAAAATGTACTTCTGGATATATTGTGAAATAAAGAGATCAGTAAACTGTATACTGTGCTCGGGTCTCGTCTGATAATTCTTGGATAAACAATACAAATACAATGGTGATTCTGGTCAAACTTAATCTAGTGAAGAATGAGGCGATTGCTTGGTGGTTGTTACTGTGTTTGAATTAAGTACACGAAAGGCGTAGTGTTATTTAAATGATAATAGTATTTTCAGTATGAGTAGACAGGTCAATATATATTTTTAAATCAAATTTTGTAAATAAAAAATAGTATATTATTTAGGCACCTGTTTGTTTTAAGACTCCGTTGATTCAACTCATCATATCTGTCAATGAATACTTATTTACGAAGTTATTATACGATAGTGAAACAATATATCAATGTAACAATGTAGTAGCCTCAGTGGATAAACAGAAAAAAACAATCCTTTTCATTCAGTCTTTAGCAAAGGCATAAGTTAGAAGACTAAGCGTCTACAGGTCTTGGGTCAGTTTTTTTCCTATCAATGTAGACGTAATGATTAGCCTAGTTGTTATGCGTGGGAAAATTTATGTTATAGAACTCTCTCAACTCAGTTTTATGCTTGATAGATTAGTGGGTAAATTTACTTACTTATAACTGAAATGAAGATAACAGAGAGAGAGAGATATGTGGGTACATATTTATCTCTCTGTTATCATGACATCTGCTCCATTTTTTTCGTATTTACAGTTCCGCATTTATTGTTTACACCGTCTGATTTCCACAAATACAAAGGATTAAGATATTTATTATAGAGTATAATGGCATAATCCACAGAAAAACGATTAGGAAACATTAACCATACCTAAACGCCGCTTCTAAGCGAAAAGTGATTTTCCAAGAGTTAGTTAATTTGTAATAGCAACGTAGCACAACAATCAATTGTTTTTTTTTCTTATAACATAAACCTGCTACAAAACTAAACTAAAGCATTCTAACTAAAAACTTCGTAACTTCGTCCGTGTATTTTTTTTTCTTTACTGTTTTCGGGTAAGAAGCGCCCAATAAACATCTTTGGATGTCCATATCTATACCAAAATTGGTTAAGATCCGTCGAGCCGTTTCGGCGTTATGAGCGGATAAAGAAATTACCAACAGAGGGCTTTGTACGGCCGGCGCCGTGTGCCCACACAAATCCTGCAACGCGCTATTAAGTATTTTCCTGAAATAATGGCCTTTGTCCATAAAATACAGTTTTAAAATTTTATAATAGTCTAGATAAGAGCGTAGGGCTTTATTAATTATAGGTGCCTACCCGCATGTTCAAGTCACGATTGCATATTTAATTGAAAAGGAATAAAGTTGCAAAATTCGTAACTGTAAGATTCAATATTTAGACACAAATGTCTACCGTGACGGGAGTAACTTCAACAATGTAACAATAAGGCTTCTCTCATTGTTCCTATATTATCTAAAATCCGATAGGTTATCAAACGATAGCGAAACGTCATCAAACGTACAATCGTGTAGGTATTACTTAATTAGAAATGATCTACTATAAAAAGTCTGGTCTGGTCTGGTCTGACTATAAAAAGTTTCTTATGGGTCGTAGAAATAAATAGAAACATATTATAATTTATTTCGGTACTCAGCCGTAACGATATAAGTCACTCAAACTTCGTGAAGTGACATTGACTTTAATATTTATATTATATCACAATATAACCCAAAATTTAAGACACCGGACACCGTGTCTCTTAGCCCCGGAAATATAGAGTTTTATAAGACTACGTAAGATCAATTTAACTATGACTATTTCATTTTATGACTTCTCAAACTTGATTTTGTAATAAACTGTGCTTACGGTCAATTTTAGCTAGCTAGATTTTAAAATATTTATCTTATTTATTTAAACTTTTTTGCACAAAATACAAAAGTAAGAGTACAAATGGCGGACTTAATGCCATAAGGCATTCTCTACCAGTCAACCATAGGGCCAAACAGAAACTAGCAGTTGGTGCAGGATCATAAAAAGCCGTGGCTAAAAACCTAAAACGAGACAAAATTCAATATGAATATAATAGACTATAACAGTTGCTGTTTTGGTAATCGTACAGTACCCTATTGTGTTAAAAATAGCAACTTTATGAATGAACAAAAGTAATTTCCATTCAAGTCGTGTTTATATACATTTGTTCTTATCAATCCCAATGAATTATTAGGTAACCTTAGGAAAAATACCTCAATTTCCGACACTGGACAAAATCAAACAGTTTTTCAACAAAATGAAAACCTCTTTGTAATACATACAATAAAGATACATTTCGTTGCTTTACTATATACTTTAAATAACTTGTTTAAACGTTTAAGTTTAAGTACGTAAAGGAATTTTGTTGAAGATGGCAACTAATTACCTTGTTAAACTTCTCAACAACAAAATAATCATGCACATTAAAATAACATTATTACATTTAGTATCTAAAACAGATGTACTTAGTGACGTAAGTAGAGTTAGATAGTTATTCAAATTACGAATATACATATGCATATGTACATATGACACGGAATGTTACAGGTCCAATATGAAGGTAAGTATAATTATTAAAAACTATACGTACTTATTAGTCGCAAGTTTACATCAACTCGATTCAACAAAAACTATTCGAATTCTTTAAAGTGGTGCCATGCAGAAATTTGCTTAGTGTTCCCATTGTCATTATTACTATTGCTAGTAGTACCATTTCGATCGATACATTTCTTCATTTGGAAGGTCTCGCTACTAAATTCTACGTTTTTAATAATGTTATATGTTCTATACTTAATATTCTACTTGATATAATGATACTGGAATATACCCGTGATGGTCGATCACTGGAATGGGTACACCAATGTCACTCGAACTAAGCCCCTAAGCTTTATAGGCGAAAAATCACTCTCGCTAGCACCCTGGAGGTCTTCTAAATAATAGACGTAATTTTAGGACTTATTAATATAGGTACAGTCTGTGAGGTCATAGATTGGGATTCGGGTTTGAGTGAGATCGGAGAGGTTTTAATTTCGATCGCATAAGAGCGAACGAGACAGGTATAAAACCCGAATCACATTATGCTCACGTAGTCTAAAGCATTTATGGCAGTAGTGGAAAAGTTTGTGACTAATCTTCCAGTCTTAATGAGTGGTGTAGTAAGATTTAGAAACTTTAGAAGCGATTCCTTTTAGAAGAGTCCTTTTATGTAGCAGTGTCCTATTTTCGTACTTCGTCCTTATCTGTCTTTTAGGGTTTCGTACCTTAAGAGAAAAAACGGAACCCTTAGAGGATCTCTTTGTTGTCCGTCCGTCCATCCTTCTGTCTATCTGTCTATCGAGATCCCTTAAATCAGGAACGCGTGGAGGTATCGAGTTGAAATGAAAACCATATTATACTCAGGTCCCCTAAAGCTGTGAAAAAATCAAACTTCTTAAGTTAACGTAAAAAAGGTACGGCCGTGTATGCCGTTCAAACGTATGTTCCGACACTCTCAAGAGAATCAAAAATTTTAATGAAATCATAAAAATATATTATTTATTTAAAGTACATAAAACAGTTTTCCATCGGTAAAGTGAACTTTGTCGCTCAGTACAGTTTATCTTTTCTTTAGAGCAATGTGCAGTGCTTTAATAGATCAGGTACGCAACCCTCGGTGCGCGAGTCCGACTCGCACTTTACCGTTTTTTTTTTCATATCATGTGTAGGTATACTCCGTGCTTTCAACTGACTGTATCTCATTAGAGTGTAATCGCTTGTGGTCTAGACATTTTTTACTTAATGGCCGTGGTTATAAAATCAATTAAACTCATATTTTAAACAAGCTCTCTTTATAAACAATTAAATGAAAAGCAGCTCTTGATAAGGAATAAATCGACTAATACGTTGGTCACTTTGTAAACTTGTTTTATAATGAAAAGACCACAAAACTATCTACCTAATTGATCGTAAATAAGTTAGTGTTTGCTAATATGATTGTGGTCATATTTTTTATATCTAATGTAAGGCAATAAACCAATGAATATGAATAATTTCTCGCCGGAAGTCTATAAACAGATGATAAATAGATCATCGGTTATCAAAAAATCGTAGCTTCTTGTAACATTTTATTTTATTTTACAAGGTAACTCTGTTCAAATACTTATTTAATTAAACTTCCTAATACCTACCGATAAACTTAGTATAAGTAAATGGTATAAGCGTAGCTTACATCTTACATCAGAGTTGACGTATGCACGTATCATTTACGTTTTATTAACATATAGGTGAACATAATATGTACTCATTTTTTAAATAACTACATGGCATTGTATAAAATACCAAAGATTCAGAATAAAATATATGTCTAGGTATGTTCAAAAAGTATTGGCAGTCACTCTTAGCTCTTAGTAATTATTTACTTGGTTTGATAACCCTAATACAATAGGTAGATACGTTTAGAATAACAATGCCTTCGTAAAATGTTGACTTTGCTTTACATTTATAATCCTGTACTGTATTTCTTACAGTTAAGGGGTCTTCCTGAAACAATACCTAATGTTATTAAAACTTATTTAATTACTCTAGTAGTGGTTTACACTCACGCGAAATTGTCAGGAACGGCCCGGCATGTTTCGAACTCGTATAGAGCTCTTCGTCAGGGAATCTTCATTAGTGACGAAGTTACCGCGCCGCTGTACGGGTAGCAGTCCCTGATGAAGAGCTCTATAGGAGTTCGAAACATGTCGCAAATTATTCATGTTAACAATTAAGTTACTAAAGTAAATAATATTTTCTTTGGTTTCCGCGACTGTCACACATTTAAATAAAATAAACGGATTATATCGCGTATATTAATTATTTGAGCCTCCCTCTTCTCCTAAGGGAGGCTAGGCTAGGAATAAAGTAAATAATTAAGCAATAGATATGTTTCACAAACAGATCTATTTATATTGTAACGCAACATTTAAAATAATAAAATAAATTTTATTTCCATGACAGAAGAATTTTTGTTTTGCTGTCTGCAGTTTTTAAGGTTCTTGAATAAAATACTGCGGGTAGGTACAACTTTTATGTAAAATGTCGACCATTATTATTACTGCTTGCCTTGTTCTCAACTTGGAGTAGATAGTATCTTGACATTACACGAGTATGAGCCAGAAGATACTTAGTAATACTACGCCTTCTTTCTCAGCTTCCTATAATACATACACACAGAACACCCAAAAATACCTAAAATTAATTTATTCGAAACTATTTTTATTTCCAATTTTCATAATACCGACAGCGCTATCAAACGCCAAACCATCATATTTGGTGTGGATGGTATAATGTTACAGAATATTATTAGGTTAGGTTTTGGTTAACTATATGATATCCCGAAAAATTAATATTTCATCAGAGCATGATTTTCGGAATTATAACAATTCGGAATAGTGATATTCGGCCCGAAGATTTATTTGCCCGAATAATTCGAATGCAACTTCGGGGTTCTGTAGTGTGACCGAGTGTGACCAAGTAAAGTAAAGTTTTAAATGCCAAGAAATAGCTTTTTAGAGAAGGTGAGCCATTCGTTTGGAACTCCAATAAAACAAAGTACCAAATGCACTGACCGGTTTCGTGAACACTTTAAGTCTTGATTTCTATTTCATCCACTAGATACGGAACAGTTGACAAGTATAATTTATTAACACCGAATGTCTTAAAGCATTTTAACTGGTTTGACCGCGAATCACCACGACATTTGATTTAAAATTCCTTATTATTGAGTGTGAGTTAAAATTAATGACAACTATTTTAATATATGTCAGAAGTGCCCGCCTTAATATTGCTATTGCAAATATAGCCTAGATTACCGTAATTGTTCGGCAAACTTGTCGAGTGTGCAATAAACAAGACATCGTTTAAAGTGTGTGCGGAATAGAATAAGTTGAAGCAATCAGCCTTTCTGAAAAGTGCGTGAGCATTGGTACGACGTGGAGATATTGTTGGAAAATGACACAAACGCATAAAAGTGAAGAAAAAAAACCAGTCAGCAGGTCAAGGGTTATCATCTCACAGGTATGTACACGAGGTACTATTTAATTCAACTTCGGTCACAGCGCACAAAATCATGCAGTCCGACTATTACTAAGGCGGATTTAGTATGGAAACTGTACCACTGTTCTTTTTGTGTGTTGTCACTGTCAAATTTTCCAAAAGGTGACGTCATGCAGAGGGCCGATTCGTAGACGACGCTGCTTTCACATTTTTAGGGTTCCATAGTCAACTAGGAACCCTTATAGTTTCGCCATGTCCGTCTGTCCGTCTGTAAGTCTGTCCGTCCGTCCGCGGCTTAGCTCCGTGACCATTAGTACTAGAAAGCTGAAATTTGGTATGAGTATGTGTAGAGGTACTATGTATCACGCTGAAAAAAAACTTTTTTTTTTCGGGTACCGCTGTGATTTTTTTTTGTTCCAACATTAGTGTTTTGGGTTGTCGTTGGATAGGTCTTTTAATAATAGGGGTCTCCAAACATTTTTTTTTTATTAAGTCAGCAGTTTTGTAAATATTCGCTCCGGAAATCCATAAAAATAGCGTCCCCCCCGCCCCTCTAACTTTTCAACCACGGGTTTAAAAATTATGGAAAGATTCTTGAAAATGAGGTCTAATAAGTACTTTCAATGAAAACTATATTGAATAAAATGGGTCGTATTTTATAATTTTCTTTAAAATTACGTAAGTGCCGCGCGGTGTCCTTATACTTCGAACGTCACACATATTAGTTAATTGCCATACTGCATTAAAACACTCCGCTCAATCTGGCGCGTATAATCGATAACTTTCAGAAGATAATAAGTAATTACAGTTACTTTGACGTTTACGACCTTTTTATAGAGCCTGAAATCTTGCTCTTAATTTAAAACCTCGGTTATAAGCCTGTCTATTGTGGAGGATGAGCAACTACGGAACCCTACACTGAGCGTGGCTCGACATGCTCTTGGCCGGTTTTTTAATATTTTTAAAATGGCATGTATTTAAATCGATATCTGTATATATTCCCTTTTTTCGATCAAAATATTTGAAAGTTTCACCAAAAATACTGACTTGCACACTAATTATGCACACTAAATAATGCGAATTCAATATACTATTAAAGGTATTTGCAAAACTGTTTTACTGGATATAAAAAAAATAAACTAACCTAACCTAACCCGGCCGAGTCGGATCTTAGTGTGCAGTGCGAGGATAATTAGTGTGCAAGTCAGTATTTTTGGTGAAACTTTCAAATATATATCCGATGTACGAACCATATTTTTGGTGTGAATTCGGTTAAAAAGGTCATCTCGTTTTGTATGATGCTTAAGTTTTTTTTGTAGGACATGTTCAGTTAATCAATTGTTTGTTTTTTGCACATCATTCCTTTTTCTGGTATGCATTCAGTTAATTAGTGGAGTTACCTAGTGTGCTGAAAAAATATACAGATGTGCAATTAAATATATCCCTTTTAAAATTAGTCGGTATAATCAAATAAAAATAATAGTTTTGGGTTCTATGATAAATTGATAATAAATAAATGAAATTAGTTTACACTGAACACTAATTGAAAATTTGAAATGTTGTCAATTGCGTGCGGTTTAAAATAAGTTTGACGATTAAGCAACATTAAAGTTAATTCAGCAAAAAATCGGTTAATTTAATTGTTTTAACTATCACCATATCTGTGCCAAATGAATGATCATTATAAATTGTAGTGTATTTTTTTTAATAGGTACCTGAATGTGATAAAATTAGGTTTTTAAACTCACGTATTGTAATGTGTCAATTACCTATAATTTCACATTAACGCACTTTTTAAACCTGTACCTACCTAAGTTCTACAGGTTGATCAATCCAAAAGGATCAGTAGGGAGAAAACGAAAACTATAAGAGATAGGGAAATCTGCTCTTAGAAACCATGGCGTCAATTGTAAATTTAAAAGAAACTTCATTATTTTTTATAAATCACACACTTAACTGGGAATTAAACCTGGTTAAAACTCTGTAAGTAACATTCTTTATTCTTTACAGCGGTATTGACCGGGTTATGTATGAAATGATGTATTTATTTATTTATTTAATCTTTATTGCACAAAAGAAAACTTATCGTACAAACGGCGGACTTAATTCCATGAGGCATTCTCTATGTATGAGATTTATAAAAAAAAAACAGTTTTTATTAAATCTAAAATCGACGCCATGGTTCCTAAGAACAGATTTCCCTATCTCTTTTCGTTTGTGACTTCTTCCTACTGCATCATTTGGATTGATCGCGCAGTATTCTCTAGGTATGGTACCTGCTACCCACTGAACTATAATATTTCATAAAAAAACAACACTTTACCCAACTGAAATGAAATTAAAAAATTAAACATCAGTATATTTGATAAAAACCACGCCACTGATCCCTGATTAAATTAAATATGTAGCAACCGCATACTAGTGAGAAACTTCATTCGGTACTCGATTGGAGTTATTTATGATGTTGATTTTAACTTTTTAAACTTTTAGACTGTATACATCTCTGAGAAATTTTGTAAATATTTTTATTGCATCTTGTGACGCCTAGAGTCCATATAAATCTCTAAGAAATTTACATTTCATAATTAGGGACTTTCTATTGTACCTTATTCACGTTGACGCCTAGAGAACTTATATGTGGAATTAAATTAATTTAGTAATTGCATCTTATAGAGACTTTATACATCTCGGAACCTAACATTGATGTGGAGAATCTATACATCTCCTTTACGTGTACCAATATAAATTAGTTATAACATAAATGTAATTCATTGTTTGTAGTATTATTTACGAAAAAATTACTTACTGTTGAGTTTCTTTCGGCTTTCTTCTCAACAGCGGTCTCCTCTTGTTTAGGTCTTGTAGTTAGGTCTTAAAAGCTCGTACCTTACTTAGGCCAGTCGGCAAGCCTCGTGCGGTCTAAACGCGGTACGCGGTGCTCGCAACGATTGTAAGTATAAAATATTAACAATACGATTGAAAGACAAAAAAAAATGGTGCAGTTGTAGGTATTAATTACGATATCTAAGTTGTTGACTAACTCTTTTTAAGTAACGGCACAGTAAGTATCTATTGTACTGGGTTTGTATCAATAAGAGCAAGTAATTGTGCGATAAACACGACTATTTCATGTATTATTGTGCTTTCCGTCCTATTGTCTATTAATTTTATAAAATAGATAACAGAGGCGCTTCATCAGAAATATTCTTGGGCAAGTCGGAGCACATTTGTTATAATATTATAATTTGTTATATTTTTATAATAGAAACACAAAGATGCTCAGAAGCCTTGTAATAGGCAAATCGGTGAGAATCGAGTTCCATTGACATGACGCCACTGCACTGATAGATACAAATATAACTGACATTGACATTGGAAACTTATTTTTAGACAATTATATTTTTATTAAAACAAAATTCCTCTATTTTATAACCCTATACTCTTTTATGACTTTATTTATGTTTTAATTATTTTGAGGGTAATCTATTCGATTGAATAATTAAGCCTCACCGTCAAAATTTTCCTAACAAAAAAATAAACACGTGTGGGCTAAACTTGTTTTGTTCCGCATCCAACACATGTTATGTACTCAATCGTAGTAAAATTCCATACAAGTACCATGCTTCTGCTATGTATTTTCCTTTCATACCTACGTTAAAATTCTTACATCTAGAGATGTAGGTAATTCATATATTTCATATTCAAACAAAATATTTTATAATCAAACTAAGTTAACATCTGTTATAAAATGGAATGGAAACTCAAGTGAAAGGGATCCTCTACAATCTGCATGGTAGAATTTCTTATACAAGTAGAACAAATTGCATGAATCGTGTGAACTGTTCTATGTAATCTTAAACTATAAAGCTCATACACAGCTTTTGCAGCCGACGATACACACTAACCACCGAGAACATTTGTATAACTAGATGTAAATAACAAAACATCCTTGACCTATCTACCTGTTGATGATGACCATCATAGTAAAAGAATCTACTCCGTCAGGTATGCTACTCCGACACCGTAGGCGACACTGGCTGTTACCTGTATAAATCACATAAAATCATGAGGATTTTAAATCAACTATTACAAAAAACTAAGACTTAGTCAAAGAAAGTGAAAATTGTAATACATAAATAATATTTTTTGTATGAGCGACGGAAGAAATTATTTAAATTAAAGCGGCAACTAGCCAGTGACGTAAGCAAGTGTCTGTATAGCTGCCGGCAACCTTTTAGAATAAAAACCGGCCAAGAGCATGTCGGGCCACGCTCAGTGTAGGGTTCCGTAGTTACCCATCCTTCACAATAGACGGGCTTCGAGGTTTAAATTACGAGAAATATTTCAAGCTCTATAAAAAAAGTCCTAAACGCCGAAGTAACTGTAATTACTTATTACCTTCTGGAACTAATCGATTATACGCGCCAGATTGAGCGAAATGTTTTAATACAGTATGGCACTTAACTAATACCTATGTGTAACGTTCGAAGTAAAAGGTCCCCGCGCGCCACTACGTCATTTTAAAGAAAATTATGAATTTTTGCTATAACTCAGCCGTTTGTCTTGACCGATTTTATTCAATATAGTATTCATTGGAGGTACTTATAAGGCCTCATTTTTATGAATTTTTCCATAATTTTTTGATCAGTGGTTGAAAAGCTAGAGGAGGGGGGGGGGGGACTATTTTTTTTTTTTCGGAGCGAATATTTACAAAACATAATTTTTTGATCAAGTTAGCAACTTGATCAAAAAATTATGTTTGAAGACTCCTATTATTTTTAAAAGACGACACCACACACACTAGTGTTGAAACGAAATAAAAACTCACCCGCACTTTAGGTGTACGAGAGGTAACCGATTTTTTTTTATTTTTTATTTTTTTTTTTACCGTTTTGTCGGCGTGATACATTTACATACTCATACCAAATTTCAGCTTTCTAGTACTAATGATCACGGAGCTAAGTCGCGGACGGACGGACAGACGGACACGGCGAAACTATAAGGGTTCCTAGTAGACTACGGAAGCCTAAAAATGGCGGATCTGCGCATGCACATTTGTACGTAAATCGGCTACTGCGCAGTCAAGGTTATGCTTAAGAAGTTTGCCGGCTACTGTAACCGCAGTTGTTTTTTGGATGGTGATGACCACGGGCATCGGTCACGAGGGGCAAACAACTAGACAGACACATGCGTTATCATCAACAAAAGCGTTATCATCAGTCGTTTACCACCTACACTACACCGTTTCCTCCACTTACCTTCACGTATCTAATGGGTACAAATGGAGTACAATCTACAAGTGCCATTCATATACCGGCTTTCATTGCTTGTCCCTGCATAGATATGAAATGGGAGAAGGTCCAGAGGTCAATGCTCCATCAATTCCGTCCAATTTAGCATTGTATTGACAGATGATTTCTAACACTCTTGCCTAATAGAAAAATTAGCGCAGCTTCGAAGTCAATAGAATAGCAAGTAGACAACGCCTTACTGTCTATTTCCATTTAACATTCATAGACGTACACGGGCCTTTATCCAGTTGTGGTCTCTATTACTTAAGTATAGATTTTAATAATTGGCTTAGAGATAGGATCGAATATCACGGGGAGGAAATATTTTTGTACGGAAAATGATATGCTATAAAATGAATAAAGATGTGGCTACTACTTATGTTACGTTCGGTTTGTTGTAGGTGATTGAATCCATTTTTAATCGACTTTAAAGTACATCAAGTTTTAAGTGCGGGGTTTTTATTTTTTATTTAAACGCCTATGGGAGCCGATAACAAAACAAATTTATAAATCGTGTAGGTGTGTTGGAGACATCAATTTCAAAAGTACTCATCAACGTTCGGACATAGTCCAACAGCCATGGACCGCGGACTTTATGGTCACGTGAGCGCAGTCACGTAGGCCGTAGGCCCGCACTTTTAATGGGAGAAAGATACATGTATACTTAACGTTGTATTTTCTAAAACCAACTGCACATGCTCGTTTTCCGAATTCCAACGCCTGAAGACAGGTTATTTCAAAAAGTTTTAAAATATGTTTGTCTGAAATAAAACTCCCATCAAAAACATAAAAATGAAAATGAGTGCCCAGTTCCGGAGATAGTCCTGAATTTTATAAAACAACATTAAAAATACAATATAGGTACTTAAATTAATTTAAAACGGGAAGATGCATTAGGATACTTCCGAAACTAAGATAAATATACAAAACGCAATTATTATGGGGGCGACTGTAGCAGCGAGTAAAATCAACAAGGCGTTCAAGACACTTATGGCAATGGTATGTATGTTTTAAGTTTTAGAATTAACCCAATGCACCTCTTCACACTTTGGTTAAGCTTTGTTCTTTCGTGAATCAATTCCGAATTATAAACGAACATGTGAAGGCGGCCTAACTATACGACCACCATTTGATTTTATTGCTCTTGCGTTATATTAAACTGGTGTTATGAAAAGCAGCATAAAATATTATACCAACTAACAATTAAAAAATATCGTTAACAACAGTTAACAATAACAAATACATTCAATCAATCATTTATGTACTTTATTTGTTTATTTTTAATACTGATTCGTTATATAGTAATGATTTATTCTTGAGTAATTAATTGCCCAGAGCTTGTCACAGTCACTTCCGTAAACTTAAAGCAAATAAATAATAAATTAATAGTTCCCTTTACCTATTAAATGCTGGTTTATGTATTTGTAACTTGAGATTAATGCCCCTAATTAGGTCGGAGAAGCCCTTGATCTTAAAACCGGGGCCGGACCGGTCGCGGTACCTTGGTTCTATCGAAACGACCTCTAACATTATTAGGCCGTTGATGGCTTTCCGTTGATGCATACGACTGATGATTGATGTGGGTATTTAGTCAATATTCACTGTTAAGGTAGAACAGCGCACTAGGCGTAACTACGCGGCAGCGGAGCGACCGACGCGACGCGGCGCGGTGAAATATTGTTCGTAAGAAATTGTATGAGATAGAACGCAGAAATTGTATGAGATAGAACGCACTACGCGGCGTGACATCCAATTCTATACCAAAATATTTGTTTGCGTCGCGTAGTTATGCATAGTGCGTACGCACCTTTAATCTGATGAGAGTTTACTGCTAACTGCTTTCCAGGCGATTCAACGTCACCTATTAGTGTGTTGCTCTGTGGTAATGGCCATTGTGAACAAATAATGTGATAAAGACAGATATAGTATAAGATGTTATGCTCGGTCGGTGATGGGGACAAAACATTACACTCCTTTCTATTTCCTCTTATTGAAATCGCAATTTAAGGCTAAATATTTCTCTATCAAAACGTGTCCGGCCGTTGGATAAAGATGTGGAGGCATTATGACAGACTGCTTTTTTATTTGTGACAGTGATTAAGATCCCATTGTTCAGGTTGCCATAAGGACGCATTGACAAGTTTATTTATTTATTTATTTATTTAAACTTTATTGCACTATACAAAAAAAAAGTAAGTACAAATGGCGGACTTAATGCCTTTAGGCATTCTCTACCAGTCAACCACTGGGTTAAACAGAAATATGTAGTCGGTGCAGGATCAGAGTTACAGAGAAACAAAATAATTAAAACACAAATCAATAATATCAGATATATATAGGAATGTATATATAATTGCCATAAACGTACACGAATACTTTATATGATATACTTACATACATATATTATGTACCCAAAGTAAAATATTTCGAAGAAAGTTAGGAAGAGAGATTGTCCGAAAGATGCTTGCGCAACATGCGCTTGAAGGAGAGTTTGCTCTGAGCTTGTCTAATGTTGAGTGGGAGAGCGTTCCAGAGGCGTATTGCCTGAACCGTGAAGGAATTGGACATGAAACCGGAGCGGTGGAGAGGGACAACGAGTTTAAGTTTACGAGAAGTACGGAGAGTGCAACCAGGGCGAGCAGTCACAAATTGAAACTTAGATTTGAGATAATCTGGAGTCGTAGGATCGAATAAGATTGAAAAGAGAGTGCAAAGAATTCTTTGAGACCTACGTTCACGTACAGGAAGCCAGTTTAATTGTCGGCGAAAGTCAGAAATGAAAAAAGAAAGACAAGTTATTGGTATAGTATGGAGGGTAAAAAGGAGGAGCGATATCTTACATAGGAGAATATTTGAAAAAGTGTCGATCAGTGAGCAGTAAATAATAGTCCTAATGGCGTCCGCAAAAGCGCTAGAGTAACAAGATAGTATGAAAACATTCCAAATATAAGACGGAATAATCTGTGTCAAATTGAAAACTTTAGTATTTTTGACGACCAGAGTAATCATATTTAGTTTCTTTGAGTACTATATACAGGAAAAACGCATAATTTAGTTCAAGAATAAAAATGTATTTAACACACCGTTGCTAAGTAGCGTTACATTTAAACATCTTTCAGCGGACACTTTTGGAAACCTATATGAAGATATCGCTCCTCCTTTTTATGCTTCATAGTATAAAGATTCCAATCGTCACTATAAAAACAAAGTAGTTTGCCGTAATTATGCCTTTACATCTTTACAACATGCAAGATCAAACAAGGTCTTTTCACGACAAAAACAAGTTGCCTAGTGACTTTTGGTAAAGCAAAAAAGTAATGCATATAATGCATAAAAACATAGGAACTAACTAAATACGTTACATAATAATTTAACTGATTATAAGTTTGCCTAATACGTATGATTTGACCTTGGTACTCGTACAACACTACTCGGGACAAAAAGTTTTGACAAATTACCCCAGACACCTAAGACCCGAGTTTTGTGAATATTTATTAATATTTTAATCACCTGAAACTCGCAGACCTAGCTCCAAGCTGTCACAATGTAATTCGTCTTTTATACCTGTCTCGCTAGCTCTTAAGCGATCCAGATAAGAACCTCTCAGTTTTCGCCAAAACCTGAATCGAAATCTGGGAGCTCACGGGCTGTACTATACATATAAAATAATAAAATATTCGGAAAGACTCATTATTGACTCAAATGATCAAGTCTAATGCAGATGTTAAAGAAGCGCTAGCATAACTTTGGATATTGTTTGGGAATACAACTCTTATAACTAGTTAGCTTAGGTATGATTATTTTAATAAGGGCGCAGTCAATTGGTTATATACCTATGAAATGAAGTGAAATAAAAAGAAATGAAATAATTTATTCAGTATAGCCTATATAGCTAATAACAAGTGTCGGTCCTACCCAAGGATAGTGGCGCTACAAACAGCTTTCATATGGGAATAATGTGCAAATGTCATATATTTACATTGTAAATTTAAAACGTCAATAGCGATTTGTCGTCAACCAAATTCAAAACATTGTTTACCGGAATGATGCTCAATCCTTCGTTCTTCTTCCGAAATAAATCGTGAATGTTATTGAAAAAACTGACTTTCATCACTGGATAGTTTTGGCTTTATTATGCAAAAAAAAAATACTATAAATATGCAGAATATTTAGTCCTGTTTCCTCTTTGTATACATCAGTGACATTCACTGAATTTCAATATTACCAAAAATTTGTGGTTGCCAGTAAAATAAATGAGTACCACTAAAAATCTGCAATACCTATGCCGTGGGCCAAAAACACCCTGTTGGACTAAAGGCCACAAGGGCACTTTTAGAGCCTTATCACACTTGCGATTTGCGAGCGTATTTTGTATGAAGGCGATCGCGCAGCGTCTTCGCCGCGTCGCTTATTTGTATAGACAAGTTACAAGTCAGTTTGTGAACCTACCTGCATTTCCCAAGAGAAGACCGCTGTTGAGACCGCTAATAAGCAGTGTCAATGATCTCCCAGACTACCACCACCATAGTTTCACTCGACATTATGTGTTTTCCAGGTGTTAGCATGCTTGGCCTTGGACCTGCTACTGGTAGGACTTGGCATGTCCATCAGCTTCGTGACGATGGTGCTACCAGAAGTGCTGGACGCCAAGGAAGGACTCTCCATCAACGAGAAGCAGGCTTCATGGTTTGGTAAGATTGATAATTTCGCATTTGTTAACTTTTATATAAAGTCATAAAGACACTACATCAGCTATAGGATCAAATAATTTTACTAAGGCGAATGTAGTAAATAATGGAAAAAAAAATAGGCTGACTTGAAATAGTGAACTTTATTCTGCAAGTAGGCCACAAGGGCACTTTTACATGTCTGAGTCTACCGGCATTTCACAAGAGGAGACCACTGTTGAGAAGAAACGCCGAAAGAAACTTAACAGTCAGTAATTTTTTCATAAAGGATAAGTACCTACTTAACTATTCAAACATACTATTATATCGTCACCTTTTTGCATTTAAACATTTGGAACGTTACGTACTAGGAACGTAGGAACTGTACGATGATTTGTCTCATAAATCACTAATTGATTGCAATTCTAGTAAATCATGTTATAAAACAGGATGTACAATCTCCGCAAAAAACACATTTAGATTCTAGTTTCATTCGAAGTAGTTTCTTTTGAATATAATTGGTACAGTAAAGTAAAACGAAAAAAGAGAAAAGTCTGTAGGTATGGTATAAAACAGAACAGGAACCTATTACCTTCATAATATTTCATAACGTTTCAGAATAACGAGTAGATAAGTCGTGTCAACAAAGTACCTATAAAACGGATAAATTTACTATTTCGTAAAAATAGTTATGAAATTAATGACATAAACCGCTTACTTACAAGAACATTTTCAAATAAGAATTTAATTTCCAATTAATTCTACTTATTCATTAGAATTGCAAATTGAATGCTTATTTAAAACTACTTCTTTCTTATCTTTTAGCATCCTACACGTGCGAATATCGAGAGGCCACTGTCATTATCGTCGTAGGGATCTACAGTAAATTTATAAAAGATAGCGTATTTGCTGAATATCTTCAGTTTTTAAACTCAATTTATAATAAAAATTATCTATATATAATTACTTACTTCATTTTATAAATTCATTGGGACGCTGATTTTGTATACTTTCAATAATTTATTTTATCTCCTTAAACCTTATTTAGGCGTTGGTGTTTATACCTTATTAAATGATTGTGACTTATACGGAAGCAGTACCTAACCTAGACTAATTTAAATGATGTTATAGTTGTTAATAATTGGGTAATTAAATCTAAAAGTTAAAACAAATATAAATATTTATAAAACCTTACTCTAAATAACCTAACAATAATAATAAAAAGGGGGTCATAAAAGGAATACCCCATCCAAAAGGTCCGCCTGCGGCATGGTCCCCAGTATGCTGGCGGCGTTACCTCTTTGTATGGCCAGAGAGATTCTCTGGCAGAGGTAGGCGCCAGCTCTGGGGTCTCCCGAAGCGTCGATCAGCCGTTTCGACAAAGCCTTCATGAATTTTGTCATGTCAGCTGACCATGGGCCCAATGTGTCGACTGCAAGCGCCGCAAATTCGTAGTTGTTGAGTAACGACGAGTATTTGCGGTGCTTGATAATTTGGGCACGGTCAGCTGCAGCGCCGGCCTTTGAGCGGGTCGCCTGGATGTGAGACTGCGTGAAAGTGTCGACACACGTAGCGTCCCACACCAGTGCCCTACCCAGCTTCCACGGCACCAACGTTGCTCCGTCGTGGCGCTTGCCATCGTCTCTTGCCATACCCAAGGGTTCAAGGACCGCAGGCACAGGCAGTGGCAAGCGAACGGCGAACCAAATCATTAATGGTACCGTGGCGGTATAAGCCGCCGGCGCTCCTTGTACAAGACAGACCATGTCGACCCAGCCGATCGACGCTCTTACCGCAGGCGCACGTATGAGGGACACAAATTTCAGACCCAAGTCGCAAGCATATCGCTATTCTTAAGCAACTAGGGTCTAAAATCGTGCCTACCTGTTTAGATGGCAGTGCATGCGCGTAACCAATGACCCGACTCGGGCGCTGATACAGCCAGGAGGCGGGCACGGTCTGAATAGTCCGAACTATTTTGAAATAGATTTAAATGTGTTGCCATAAGGCATGGAGAGTCCCATGCTTTTTGCAGATGTTTTGCGGTTGAGGTATGCTCACCAGGGCACATGTGACACCAGTCTTCTCTGGCCTGCTTTAGGCCCACTATCTCGTCGTCCAGAAACCTAGTTTGGTTTAGTTATGTTTTATCGCCAGAGGAAAGTCGCCAATAAATAAATATTAAAACAAAGTATTTACACATCACATGTAATACGAAAAAAAAACACACTTACTTCTCGGTACTGCTATACTACGCTGTTTTACGTCATAAGCATAAGCTCCAGCGCCTCTACAACTGTGCGATATTTCTCGCTCGAGATATTTAACACTTTGCACGCCAATCACGAGTACCAACCACCATGACTATCGCGATCACGTTTTTTTTTAATAGTTCAGTTTTAGTTGATTGAAAAAGGTTACATCAAAAATAAAAAATCATAGTGGGGAATGACGATAGTAGCGGTGGTAGCCTAGTGGTTAGGACATGCCACTTTCAATCCGGAGGTCGCGGGTTCGAACCCGGCCCGTACCAATGAGTCTTTCGAAACTTATGTACGGAATTTCATTTGATATTTACCACTCGCTTTTCGGTGAAGGAAAACATCGTGAGGAAACCACCTAAGCCCAATAAGGCCTAGTTTCCCCTCTGGGTTGGAAGGTCTGATGGCAGTCGCTTGCGGAAAAACTAGTGCCTACGCCACATCTTGGGATTTAGGTAGCCGACCCCGATTGAGAATTCACTCTCTACAAAGATATGGGACAAAGGCTAGCAGGATGATGAGTGGGGAATGACGATTAAAGTAAAAAATGTTTTCTGTGTTTTGCGCGTATAAAAAGTATTTATGCAATAAAAGTTACACAATTAGGTCTTAAAATCTCTTACTTCAGGCCACTCGGCAAGCCTCGTGACCGAAACGTGGTACTCAACTTTAAGAACCTCCATTGTGCAACGATTGCATAAAATACTATTATGCAAGGTAGTGTATGTAGTAGGGCTTCCAATCCCGGGACTTTTTAGTTTGGACCATCTTGGGCTCACACTTAGAATAATAACGCCTAGAAGGATAGTTTCTTACGGCCGAGGCGCCGCACGTGAGGCATAAAATGGATTCATGTAGTTGTGAACAACTCGTATTTACACGCGGCGATACGCACACAAACACAGCAATAATGTTGCTAGCGCAATCACATTCCCCTGAAATTTGGGGTATACTCTTGCCAGTGGTGATTGGTGACATTCTAAATTTTAATTGAATAATAGACCCGTTGTTGACTTGAAACACTGTAATGCATTGTCTCTTGATTTAAACAGGTGCACAAAATTTTAACTCGATTCAAATTTGATTTACAATATTTTATCCAGACATACTCAAACATACACGGCAAGTCAAATAAAAACTTGATAAAAAAAAATATTTATCTTCTTAATTTTTCATATTTGTATTTTTAATTATAGACTCCCAAAAAATAAGTCATCAGGACAGAATTATGGGTAAAAAAAACCCTTACACTGGAAACACTACGTTGTCATGCCGCTTATAGAAAATATGAAGTTTTGATTACTGTTTTACGTAAAAATACGAATTAAAGAATAATATTTACGAGTGAAATGTTGTCTTAGCATGTTTATCCTTATTATCAGATGCATTGTGACACCCTATCCTTGCACAAACCGCCATAATAATTGAAAATGTGGGAGCTCTTTACACTTGTTACGCGTCCTTGCAACTGACAAGCCGATCGGCGCTTTTAGCCATTTCTGGCTTAGTTTTAGTGGCCTCACCGTTGCGCGTGAACTGGGTTTCTAGGCGTTATTATTCTAAGGGCTCACAGGATTCCCCATACAAAAAAACCTTACTCTACCACACTCTACAGAGACCGCGAGTTTATTTAACTCCTGCACGGCTATCACCGGCGGGTAATACCTGTCTCTATCTGTACAGTACTATGAGATAGTGACGGATGATGCTATCTCGCGCGACATGGGTCGCGTGTCAAAGTTGTGCTAGACGTGCTGCTCTTATATTAGTGCTCACCATTTGTTACCTTACCTTACCTTATAGGTACAAAAGGGAACCCCAGAGTAAAATCTCATGTCTGTCATCAAAAATCAACACTGCGCCGCGTGTGTTGTTAGTTAATAAGTGTTCAGATTTTCTTGAGTAGATAAAAATTGCAGGTAACTAACTTTCAAAAATGGCGGAACCCACACTTAAAATCCTAGAAACTTTATGTTGTTGCTCTTTTTGCTTCTCCTTCAAATGCTAAACCGGTTTTTGGTATAAAAACCTGTCCTAAGAGATCTATATTAGGATGTTTTTGTTCTTATTTTCGGTGTAAATAATACTATAAATCTAACTCATAAAATTCTTAGCAGTGACTGGCAGATAACGCATATCTTGAACTGATGAGACTACTTAGAAGCATAAAATTTGCATGGGGTTTCCTTACATGACCGGTATGTGCAGTTATGATTAATTTACGAGAATCAGATACATCCATTAAGCATCTTCAATTCGTAACTCTAATCATAATAATAATTCGTAATTCAATAACGCGACAAACGTTAACAAGAAACAGCAAAATGCTAATTAAACGCACGAAAAGAGTATCTATTGATTAGGTAACTCGAGGCTTTTACGTTTGAGCTAGGAGGTGTCGGTTTACTTCCGGTAAGCGAAGCCATGTCAGTGTCACCGACGCCCGGCCTGATTCGGGTCAGACCTCGAATAACTTTGAAGCCAAACACCTCACTGCTCCTTAGCTTATTAAATACCAGTTATACCTATAGACTGTCTGCTATGGTCGCAGACCTTGAATAGTGCCTCTAGTTCAAATACCTACTTAGACGATTGGATACATATTTTTTGCACAATGTGGGCCTAAAACCGGTTATTTGAGCCCCGTCATGCATGTGTTTACTGAGTATAAATTTTATAATTTTTCGATTATATCTTAAACTAGCGACCCGCAGCGGCTTCGCACGGGTGCAATGCTAATAAATTATACACGTATTATACATATAAACCTTCCTCTTGAATCTCTCTACCTATTAAAAAAATCCGTTATGTAGTTTTAAAGCTCTTAGCATACATAGGGACAGACAGACAGGAAGCGACTTTGTTTTATACTATGTAGTGATAAAAAACCCATAAGATTTATGTCCTTATTGTATCATTAAATTCGTCTCTCCTTCTATGGTTTATATTTATTATGTATTCGTTTTAGGAAGTGCTTCATACCTATAAACACGATATATCTTCAGGGATACTTTTACAAGTTTACCTTGAGATATAATTTAAAGGCAACAACCAAGATAACAACGTTAAAGGTTCATAATTTTTTTTATATGAACCTTTAGTAGTATATAGCATATAGTTTGTTTGCGTTGGTTTTACATATCGCTGGCCCAATATTACAGGGTTCAATGTTGTATTTTCAGGGTGAACTCGTCAAAGGTCAAACATAGAACCCTGTAATATTACAATTTTTTTATACTTTAACCATAAAATTGCTGTTAACATTTTTAAAATGTGCCAGTAGGAAGATAAAGCCATTGCTTGGAGCACTAACCGTTCATGACCTGTAGGTCAATACCACCGTCGATAATTGCGAGAAATGAAATGCGCTTAAAGACAAAACTCGGTTTTTTTGATAGATAGAAAATAAATATGATGAATAAAACTTAGGTTGCACAAAGATTTACGGCTTACTCGTAAATGTTGTGAGCTTTATTTCCAATCATTGAGTCAACGATGTGTCAAATGGGGCAGATTAGGACTCATACTAAAAAATATTGAAATTAATTAAATTAAACTATGGAAAAAAAAGTTTTAAGTTACCTCGAATTTTGTCAAGGATGCCATGATAAAAAATTACGTTTTTGGAAGTAAAGCTATGCATAGTATGCATTATTGTTCATTCTCACATTTTTTAACACTTGAACCGTATTTTTACAGGCGGAATGGCTTTCCTCTGCCAGCCATTCGGGAGCATATTTTCCGGCCCACTTCTGGACTATTTTGGGCGAAAGAAGGCCCTATTCCTGGTGAACATCCCTCACCTGATCGCGTGGCTGCTCATGTATTATGCCTGGGATGTGCCGTCGTTGTTTATCGCAAACGCACTCCTGGGCATCGGGACGGGCATCATGGAGGCACCCTCCATCACCTACGTTGGTGAAGTAAGGTAAACAATTTTGATTTATTTTCGATAAATGGCTCAGGACCACGAAGCGTGGCGAGAGATGATGTTAGAGCCAAGATACACTTTGGATAGTTGAGCTCAAATAGTTAGATATTTGGATCGATTGTATTATGTGGACTTAGACGAGATTTTTACTATTATCGCTAGAAGTTTTTGTTTTAGAATTGCTAACGCCTGTAAAATTAAAGCGACTTGTCCGTGAATTTAATCGGCGGGCCAATTGGAATTTGTGCCTGAAATGAGACCGCCACTTTTAAAAATCGTACTGAATATTATCGTACAAGCTCGCAGGACCATTAGAATAAGAAGATACGATTATTTTGCAAAACATTTACATTCAACATTATTACAAACAAATTACACACAAGAGAAAACGCCTTCACTATGATATGTTCACCAATATTTAAACTTCCTTATGATCGTCTACCTTCCGCAATCATCGTTATAAATGATATTTTTCATTCCTCAAAAATGTTGAAATGTTGAATTTTTTTAAACGAAAATATAATTCCGCTTTATTTAATGATTTCTCCAGTTTCTTTCTACACGGCCTCGCTTCTTTTATTCATCTCATCTAAAGGTATATCTGTTTATTTCCAGTGATTCATCAGTAAGGGGAGTGCTGACGACACTCACCAACAGCTTCACGTCAGCGGGCATGTTCCTGGCCTACTTGCTGGGGACGGTGCTCCCTTGGCGGCAGGCGGCGCTCGTGTCGCTCGCCGTGCCGCTGGCGACCATGCTGGTGGTGCTATTTGTAAGTAATTTATATGTCACACCCTCAGGGAATTGTCCTACAACACACTCTCGACACTCGCACTTTGGGAGACGTATGCGGAGTCATAGCCTTTTCAACAGCTTAATGATTATGTAAGGTAAGGGGTATACCGTTTGGTTGCTGTCCCCGAATAATTAGACGCGCACAAATATAGCACCATCTAGACGCAAGAACTATTGTGGATTGATGGAATTAATGGAAAATAGAGAGGGGCCATGGGGATGAAAATGTAATACGGCCCAACTATTATTTGAGACGATCGAACGTCTAACAGGAATAACAAATATTACTCCCATAAGTACCGTTACGGTAGTAAGTATACGTTTTACGCCTTTTTTCCGACTAGTCAACAATCAGGTTAAAAACTCGAAGATCGCGCATGATAATGGCTATCTAATTAGGTACGGGTATCACGACACGAATCCTTTAACCTCGTCAGATTACCTTGATTGTAATCGGGTATATTGTGATTGTGACAACTTCAATACTGTAGGAACGAAAGGCGATATCATGAATCCGGGTAGAAGGGTTTAGAACAACAAAACGTTCTGTAATATAGTACAAAAACTGTATTTTTTTACCTTTTATGTAAAAAATGTCTAAACAACGTCGACTCACGTTTAGTTTACCTCCCGGCCGGCGGTAAAGTTCTTTCTTATAGTAAAACTATACTAGTTCTTAAATGCATCATACCAAGCCAGAGGGCCTTATGATGATAACAATTTCTTTTTCCTTTACGCCTACTAGTACCACACTGCAATCAAGATCCCACACGACACGGGTCGCTTGATGGACATGAATAACCCCTATTGTAATTCTAACCGAAACGAATCGAATTGCTGTAATCTTCTTTCTTTATATACTTACCTATTTCTTATTTATTCCATTTCCGAAAGTGCAATAAAGTGTTGTAAGAATGACTGAAAATATTGACATAAAATTTTCAGGTACCGGAGACCCCAATATGGCTGTTATCGAAGGGGCGACAGAAAGAGGCAATGCGTTCTCTCTGCCGCTTACGCGGATGGTGCAAGCCAGAAGACGTGAAGGATGAATTCGACCAGCTTCTCAAATATAACGAAGCGATCCACAAATGCATCATATGCCTTAAAGAAGACAACACTTCTTTACCTTGTGAGCACCAGAAAGCTTCCACGATCAGGCGGATCATAATGAAATACAAACATGTGTTTCTTGTAAAGGAGACAATGAGACCGTTCACGCTGGTGATGGCGTATTTCTTCTTCTACCAGTTCAGTGGTCTTATGCCAATTCGGCCGAATATGGTGAACTTCTGCAAGGCTCTGGGGATGAAGTACGAGACAAAAACTTTAGTGGTGAGTTTCATGCGTGCAACTGCACTTGAATTCACTTATTTGAAATAAAAGTAAGTAAGAATTTGGCTTTGGTTTTCAAAATAAATTTTTGAAGACGCGTTATGTATGATAAAATGGAGGATTTTCGTTAGTTGAAACCTCATCATAATTCACATAAGTACCTACCGCTCAAATGAAGACAACTCGTTGACTTCAATGTGTCATCAACGTAACCTTTTTATTTCCAGGTTCTAGTCGGCGCAGTGTTCATTGTGATGAACTTGCTATCAGCAGTCATTGTTAAACTGATCGGGAAACGTAAGCTGGTCCTCGGTTCCCTGGCAGCTACAGCTCTGTGCAGTCTCCTCATCAGTATATATGCGGGGACAAATTTACCAAGACACGTATTCTCCTATGAACCTCACACGTTCCCTCAAGGAACAGACACCGTGCCAATAGTACTGTTTATGATGCTAGTCTGTTTCACAAGCTTGGGGATACCTTGGGTGGTTTTGTCAGAGGTATTTCCTTTCAGGTACGTATCTTTTGTATTTATTCCATAGAAATATCTTACTTGAATTGTTGTATCTGTCTTGAATTGAGCATTGTCCAAGTATTTTAACTTTTTGAATTTAGGTTATATCTAAATGAAATTAGAATTAACTTTTTTCTGTTCTTTTAGGAGTCGAGGTATGGCGACAGGTCTCGCCGCGGCGTTCAGCTATATCATGTTGTTTGTTGCAACAAAGACCAACTACAACATCGAGGCTGCTTTCCATCTCAGCGGGGCATTCACGATTTATGCCATATTCGGAGTCCTGGGTACTATGTACCTGTACTTCTACTTGCCGGAAACAGAAAGCAAGACTTTAATAGAAATAGAAGCTTATTATAAGGGAAATCGGAAGATCTTCGCTGATGATTTCTTGATTAACGCGTTCAGAAAGAAGTCGAGCAATGATGCCGATGCTCCTATGCTAGTCAATTAAATGTAGGTACATAATATTAGAATAGTTGTTTAAGTTTTAGGAGGCTTACCCTGCAGAACAACTCTTTAAAACGAATAAAATAACTGTCAGGGAATCATTGTGATACAATTATTACGACTCATTAATAAATACAGTCGATTCGCAGGTTTATGGTGGTCAAATTTATAGCACACTTTTCACCACTAATACGAGTGCAAGAGTACTGTTTGTATGTTTTCTCATTTATATAAATGATAAAACACTGAAGGATAGTACTATGTGGTAGATAAACGCGACCATCTGCATCTGGGATGGTCATGTTTATCCCTGTGGTAAAATCGATTAGTAGTCCCGTACGTACCTCAATTTATAACATTTTGTTATTTTTGAGATTTGCCTCACACAGTCGAGAGAAGATCGCAGACACATAGTCGAGTCAATCAATAAATTAATGTTTATATATCAATGTAATTAATGTATTTGTGTATCAACAGTTGCAGTGTGTGATGTGTGTATACACGTTTTGCTATAAACTAATCCCGCACCAAAAATGTTTCTCTTTGGCTTTATGGTTGACTGCTAGATAATGCCATTAAGTCCGCCATTTCTACTACGTTTGTAATGAGCAATAAAGTGTAAATAAATCAATTAATAAAACAAAAATTAATTTTTATTAGAGACAATTATGTATCGACTATTCCAGACTGATTATGTTAACCAATTCGAACTAACGTTCAAATACAATATAAATACATTTATCTACGGGGTGACTATGTAAAATATTCGCGTGGTAGTATTTGGTAGGTACCCATTAATTTCCATTTGATTTATTTAACAAACTTTCCAACAGAAAAATCAAACTATTTGTCCAAATAATTTTCACACAAAAACTCTACAATAAGTTTTAAAAAATTACTGCTAATAATGATTTAGTTATAAAGAGTTTTTTTTATAAAACAAGTGAAAATGAATGGACTTTAAATACCTACAAACAGTGAGTGATGTGTGAATTCAAATAGTTCGTTCATTATGCCTGTTTATTTAGTAAGTAAACACCTTTATAATGAATAATGATTATTAAATTGTTGACCCAAGACATGTTGTTTTAATGGAATATACCTAAATCTCACATTGACGATCATAAATAGAAGAAAGGGGTAGTAGTATGTAATTTAGTGTGCCTATACTTTTGTAATATTATTTAAATTAGATTTCTTACTCATCCAGAACTTTAGTCTACAATAGTCAAAATTTGAATTGCGTTTCCCTAAGCCGTAAGTGGGATCATATGGCGAGAAAGTCTCACTTCCTAACCAAGGTCAGACGTTAAACTTTAGACTAACCACGGACGGTAATTCGTAAAGACCCACATCGCGTATATATTTATGACACAAACACCTGCGATGTGGGACAATTCATTAATTCACCCCCATAGGTATGTAATGTACTATTACAGTACAGTTTCGCAGTTGCGTGCAATCTATACAATTTCAATCGTATTATTGGCAGGTTGACTGTTAAATTTAAACAGCGTAGGTACATATTTTTATTACAAACACTTGTAAGTACACGCCGATAAAATGTTTTCATAACTTTCAACTCATGTGAAAACTGTTGTATATCTCTGGTCCCAGTCAAAATGTTGCTTATTGACTAAATTATTGTGTATTACATAAGATAACTATAATGGAATTTTGTAAACTTTTTTACTAACCCTTAAAATAAAACTAAATTCTTAAAAAATAAGAGCGAAAGCGCGGTATTATGTAATAAATGTCACCATAATAATGATAAGAAGATTATTAATTTGTAAGTATGTTATCTATAATGTAATTTATAATGTATTATTATTCTAAATCTGTATTTTACTGTTATCACAGTCATGTTCTGCAGCTGTAGCAAGGTGAGGATTTCAATTAGACGTACCTACAATCTTAATTCGAAGTAGACTTTCTGGACAAATGAACATCTTACAATTTTTTAATTAGATATTTCTACATTTTAAGTCATGACTTAACGAATAATGCAAGAGAAACTGGTAATAGTTGTATACCGACTCTATACAAAGTTGTTCTACCTTTATTTACAGAGCTTAATGAATGAAAAAGTCCAATGTGTTTTTAATTTTTTCAGGTTTGACGTGTTATCACTGGGCATTATCACACTTGGCTGTAATTATAATATCTTATTATCATTAAGTACAACACACAACTATGAAATGTTTAGCTGCTCAATGTATGTTCAAAACAATTAGATACATTTAAGTAGGTACTACTAAATTCTCATATACCAGGTGGGCCCTGTAACAGGAGCAAAAAATTAAAACAGATTTTACTCGTCAAAGTGACCAACATCAATTCAGAAACTTTAAAAAAATATATTGTTTTTATTATGTTCATTATTTCAAACAAAGTAAATAGCATTTTCAATGTACGCCGTCCAACATTGACATCGCCTTAGCATTGACATAGCTGTCACTTTACTAAATATCAAATGCTTTGCAATACATCGCTTCTTTGAATAAACTTTATTTTACAGGTTTACATTATAAATGAGTTATTTTTAAAAGTTGTTTAATAAATGTTATTCAGTTTGAGGGGTAGAATCTATGTTCCAATTTAGTGCTCCTGTTACAGGGCCCACCTGGTCTATATTCCCCCTAAATCACGAATTATGCTTGTTTATGACTATAAAATTGTCTTATAGAATGGAAGAATGTCTTATTACTGTTTATCTTTAGGTAGGTATATATTAGTTTTATAGAAATACCACATTTTTATTTTTAAAAATAATGACATAAAGGTAAATTTAGAAAGGAAAATTGAATGCGATCCACTACAATCTAAGCAGGACTCGAACCTGCGAGACCTCTGCGTTTCTGGCGCAGATTGCTACTACTAAATATTTTTAGAGAATCTTTTCTATTGATTATATTTTTTTATGTGGAAATTCTATAAAAATATTTAGAACAGCGCCATCTCTCTCGCAGTCTTCACACTTGCTGTAAAGCAATGGGGACAGGGGATCGTGCGTGTAAAGCGAACACATATGACGCAGAGGGCGCTCCAGTAGCGTAAGAATTATGGAATGAAAGATTTGGTGTGATTGACGTAGCGATATAATAGCTCAGTTGGGAGAGCAATGCGCCGGAAACGCAGAGATCGCAGGTTCGAGTCCTGCTTAGATTGTAGTGGATCGCATTCAATTTTTCTTTCTTAATTTACCTTTGTGTCATTATTTAGAAAAATAAAAATGTGGTATTTCCACATAAAAAAAATAGAATCAATAAAAAAGATTCTATAAAAATATTTAGAACAGCGCCATCTCTCTCGCAGTCTTCACACTTGCTGTAAAGCAATGGGGACAGGGGATCGTGCGTGTAAAGCGCACATCCTACGGTATGGTTAATGCGCATAAGCATTTCAAACACATATGACGCAGAGGGCGCTCCAGTAGCGTAAGAATTATGGAATGAAAGATTTGGTGTGATTGACGTAGCGACCTAATAGCTCAGTTGGGAGAGCAATGCGCCGGAAACACAGAGGTCGCAGTTTCGACTCCTGCTTAGATTGTAGTGGATCGCATTCAATTTTTCTTTCTTAATTTACCTTTGTGTCATTATTTATACATATTAGTTATTAAGCTTTAATTTTATTTCTGAAAAGGCTTTATTAAGTCCATATCTACAAACGATTAAAGTACAATATGTGAGAGAAATGATTTTTATCGGTTGTATACCTGGTGGGCCCTGTAACAAGAGCAATAAATTAAAACATAGATTCTACCCTCACCCTCAAACTGCACAAAATTTATTAAACAACTTTTAAAAATATCTCATTTATAATGTAAACCTGTAACATAAAGTTTATTCAAAGAAGCAATGTATTGCAAAACATTTGATATTTGGGCAAATTTTTATTTTGTTGTTGATTTCTTTTTTTTCTCAGATTTCAATATAATTTGGTGAATTGGTCAAGTTGCTTCTTCTGACCATGGTAAGCCCAATTTCACGATGTGTCCTACAAAATTTTCTCCATTGAGTTCCACAAAATGTATTACAGAAATTGGCCCATGGGCCAATTTTTATTTTGTAGTCGAATTATTTATTTTTCGTTTCGAGCTCCTCATTTTGTACAAAATTTGAGCACAAAATAAGGAATTTAGTTAAAAATATTCCATACATTTTTGTTCAGAATATGAAACTTTACCAACTCACCAAATTTGATTGAAATCTGAGAAAAATACAAAATCGATAGCAAAATAAAAATATGTCCATTTATTATAGTGACAGCTATGTCAATTCTAAGGCGATGTCAATGTTGGACGGCGTACATTGAAAATGCTATTTACTTTGTTTGAAATAATGAACATATGAAAACAATATTTAAAAAAAAGTTTCTAAACAGATGTTGTTCAGTTTGACGAGTAAAATCTATGTTTAAATTTATTGCTCCTGTTACAGGACCCACCTGGTATGACTAAGTCCTAATTCTATACTTGTCGTGTATAGCGAACGTATTTGTTGTTATATCACCATATATCAAATATATATCACACATATATCACATCAAAATGGCACATCTGGTTACATGGCGAAGCACTCGGAGGACTACTGTACACTGGCAACGGCGTGTGTACACGACGGTGTCGAGGTCTATGGCATTCGTCGCGACAACCGCACCGCTCGCATTTTCTACGACCTGTGCGACCTGTACGAGTACAACTGCGACCATAACAAGGGTAAGCACGGTCTTACTCTCTCCTTCCGCCAGTTCCGCCCTAAGTCAGACTGACTCGGCTCAGTTTAATCACGACGCTGTCCGTACTGCTGCCTGTGGCTAGGAGACATTCCCGTTAGTGCGCTTGTACTGCCACACAATGTGCGACTCTCCAGTATTCAGTAAGATCTAACAAAATCTGATATAGTTGACGTCATACCTAAAAATCTTAACGTAACTTGACATCCATGAGTACTAGTCTAGGATAGTACTCATGAGTGTTATAGAATACTTGAAACTCGACCACCAAAGCATAACTGCGACCATCAAAAAAATCCATACTACGCCACAGACCATATCACGTCAAGAATCAACCTACAAAGGTGAAAAGGTGTCCATGAAAGGTTATAGTATACCCATACTTTTTCGAGCACCAGTTTAGCTAAGCCAGGAGCGAAGTCCCCTAAATAGGTATGGTAAGAGGGGTGGAAATCCTGGATCCACTACAGCCGACCACAGTAACGAGGGTTATGCTGTTGTCTGCCACGTGGATCAAGCTACGAGGCGTTTCAAGTACGTCATAAAAACTCTGTAATATTCAATTACTTGTTTCTCCTTTATTATAAAACAATGGCTAGAGACTCCCAAAGTAATTACCAGGAATGTTCATGTCTATAATCCAAACGTTTTAAGGATATTTGTTGGCCTTAATCAATAAAATCCCATATCATCATTGTATATGTTTTTTTTATCCAGATTACCATGCATGCTTATCACCTGCAAGTAATCATACTACTGGTAACCAAATTTAGTTATAATACTAACAAGACTAGTGATGATAAACCGTCTGTAACTACGTAAAGTACTGCAGCTGAAACCAGTCTACCTTCTACACGTAACGACTCAGGTGATAGTGGTGATCCTAACCATGCCTATAATTCTCTGCTAGGGGGAAAGGTCAAATATTCACCTAGCATTCCTAAAATTGGTGAAATTAACCAGATTAAGAATGAGGACAGTGCTAAGAACAAATTGGCGAAAAAGCGACAGTAAAACTAAATTGATGCTTTAAAAACTGTTAAGGCCGAAAGATAAGAGTATTGTTAAAATTGAAATGCGCAGGAGAATTATGAAGATGGTAACTACTTATACACCAAAACTAGTAATAAACGGTAAATACTACTGATGAAACTTATAAAACGAACTTCAAACAAAGAGATAAGCAAAATCATGAAAGAGAATGGAAACATTTACCAGCAGAAAATAATGACATCGTTTTCATCCTATTTACATATTGCTGAAATAAAGTCCTGAGAACTAAAAGTCTGGTATAAAAATTTAATAGGTAGCAAAGATTTTATCGGAACAATTTATGTTTATGATTATTATACTATTAAAATGTTCATCAATCTCAAAAGTTGTTTTATTAACCATAATAATTAAAATCTAATGACAAATTCTAATTTAGCCTATAATATTTATATTCTATAAATATTATTTATTAGTAAACAATCTAAAACAGTATAATAAGAGCCATTTTATGAGGAAGTTTGTCTGTTGAAAAATTATTTTGATATTAGGTACTTACACAAGAAAAATAATTGTAATGAATCAAATAAATATAAAATACTAGAATAAAATAGAGCTTTTCATGAAAATCAGCAATACCTCCAGCATGCAGTAAAAATGTATCGAAAACCCCTAGGTTTTTTATCATCCTATTATCCTAATAGGGGATTTATTTTATAGACTAAAGAATATTTTGATGCTATCTGTTTCTGCCAAGAAACCATATTCACTCACTTCTCAGAAGACGCTTAGTGCCCTACGCGTCCAGTACAACAACGGTTTCAGGATGCTGTTGGGGCTGTCGCTGTCAGTCGCCGGTTCTGTACCTAATGCATCGGGAATGTTCTCAGATACACATATGGATGGCTTCGCCGCTATACGAGTATTGCGCAAGCGGGTAGCATCCCCCACGAGGATGATCAGGGGCAGCCCAAACAGCCTCCTAAATACGTTTATGGACAGATTCCAAAGCCATCCTCAGAAATACTGGCACGATATACTACATTGTACTCTGGGCTAAATAAATGCACGTATCTTTTAAATTAACATTTTTATATTAAAGAATTTATTGGCTCTACCCTGATTATCCTGTTTGACTCTATTAGCCCACCCAACAAGTGGGAATAGCCTAGAAACAAAATGTAAGGCAGAAAAAAAATTTGGAAGAAGGTAAGGTGAAAGTAAAGTATAAGGAACATTTTCGTACTTTCCTGGCAAACGTGTTAAAAATGTTGTACGAAACTTATCATCGCCACTTTCAGTTTTATGCTTGTCAGAATTTTGTAGGGATGGGGTATGATGCTGAAGTAAACGAAATAGGATATCAAAGTGACGTAGGAAACCTATACCTCTCTATATGTCACCGTGTGGATTCTTGCATCAATCATTGCGTGAGATGAGTATGAATAAGAATTCCGGGGTGGGTAATAACTAATATTAATACATATCGACAACACTTTGAAAGATACTCATTAAATTTTACTCAAGTAAAAGCTTTTGAAGTTTCCGTATCTATCTCAAAAGGCAAAAACGGAACCCTTATGTATAAGATCACTTCGTTGTCCGTCCGTCCGTATGTCTGTCAAGATCCTGTATCTCGGGTACGTGTGGAGGTAACGAGTTGTAATCAAAACCATATTACTCAGGTCTACAGTCCCTTGAAGCTATGAAAATAATCAAACTTCAAAGTTAACGTGAAAAAAAGATACGGCCGTTTTTGCCGTAAAACGTAGGTATATTTCGACACTCTCATGGAAAAATTTATTGGCTATTTTTCGTTGACCTAGAACTATGAAATTGGCCAATAATACCGCCTTATACTACAAGTATAGGGAAAACTATACATTTGTAATTAAATCTAAAAAATATAGTCCTTATTTAAAGTACGTTTTAGTTTTCCTACGATAAAGTTTAGTTTGTCGCTCAATAGGCACAGTTTATTGTTTCGTTAGAGCAATATGCATTGCTTTCGTATTCGTATGTTATCGTTATTTTCCTTCTTGAAGTCTGTAAACATGTTCTACGAATTCGCCTTGGCTAGAAATTGGTAGATTGAATTGCACGTCATAGTTTTTATGCGTCTCTTTATTGTTCACTCAAGGCAGGTACCGAACATATGATGTAAGTAGCTAACGTTTCTGCGCGACAACGTATTTGAAAAATTTACATACACATGTAATTTCCAGTAACGGTTGAATAGTATAGGTTACAAGTGAAAACCCTAAATACCAATCAATGATTTCTGTTTACATATTTTTTCGAGACCTTAAAGCACTAGAAAATCCTTCTCGAAACATAATTCCTTTATTTTTAAAAGGACATAAAGAGGACAAAATGGATTTAATAATGATGCTAATCATTGTACGTAAGTATTAAATTCCAAATAAAGAAAAGTGTTCCTAATTCTTAATGATATAGAAGGAAAACAAGCAGACGGATCGCCAGATGGTCAGCAATTACCGTCACCCATGGACACCTGCAACACCATAGGTTACAAGTGCGGTGCCAACCTTTTGGATGGGAGTAGGTATGCTTTTTTCTAAAAGGTTTAAAGGTGCCATGATACAAGCGAAACTTTTCAAAAGATAAAATATCGCATAAACAGAGATAAAGTAAAACGTTATAATCTTATTATTATTATGTACTTATTACGCTATACGTTAAGTACCTCACAATCATAAATGTATATCTCCTTATATTGAGATGCTGTTGTTTTTCAAACTTTGATTCCCTAAAGTAATATCTACTCTCCTCTACTTTTTCTCGAGCCGTAAACTTTACCGCACCTGCATTGAATTGTTTAATAATATGTAGGTAAATAGTGAAGAGTTAAATTAAAGGTTCAATATTATGTGTTTTACAAAACAACATATTTTATTGATGTGTGTTATCTACTAAAATACATTTATTCGTCGAAAATATAACGGTATTGGGTATTGTGCGGTTTTGATCTGTCTTTTTCTGAACATTATAGGTGTGTTCGCGAGTGGCAAATCTGGTGAGCACAAAATCGATCGATCGAGCCCCCATTCACCAGAACTGATTTTCTTGGCAATATTAATACAACACAACCATGGTTTCCTGTCAATATTATATAATTAATTGCAATGGAGTACCTATTTTATCTAGCAGTTTATTTGTTTCAGTCTTATTCAACTGTGGCTGGACATTCGCGCATATAACTAATGTAAATAATAATTAATATTTTCTTTGGTTTCCGCGACTGTCAAACGTTTAAATAAAACGATTGAAACGGATTATTTCGCGTCTATAAATTATTTACGCCTCCCTGACGTTTAGGTAACTTTTCAGTTACCGTTGTCAAAGGTTTGACTGAAAAAAAACTCAATTTTTCTCTGTCAAAGTTACATTTGTGCAAACTACCCTTTTTATAAATAATAAAGTTTCAAATCTGTTTTATAAGACTCTCGTTCTAGGAATTGTTATTCTTAGGTTTGCAATAACTAGCTGTTGTGTTTTGTTCCTGTATGGCGCAGGATGACGACCACTGTTTGCTGGCACGCACGTGCACGCACGACGGCGTCGAAATTCGCGGGCTCGCCACCGACGGCCGCACCGTCCGCGTCTTCTACGACACCTGCGACTTGTACGAGTACAACTGCGACCATTGCACGGGTAAAATACGATCAGTGTCTTTCCCACTCTGGACACGTGCCCAGCCCGTCTAGCACAACTACACTTCGCGAATGTTGTCGCGCTACATAGCATCGCCCGTCACTCTCTCACAGTACAGCGAAGAAAGAGATAGGTAATATTTCTCGCGCGAGAAAGAGTCGCGTATCACAGTCGTGCTAGAGGTGCAGTGCAGGGCTCCCAATCCACGAGAACCCACAATGGGGTACCCCGACAACGCTTAAAAACATAGATGAGGTTTTCTTTCACTGTCCAATGGGGCCTCTTTTTATGGAGTGCCCAGTGCTCCAGCATGTATAATCTCGACAAAACCTAAAGAGGTTAAATCATATATCTCGTTGCACGTGACATTTGCAGTAATTGATCTAATCTATGTATAAAATAAAAGAACTTTATTCACACATTATTATAATAAAACGGGTCTGTCTCGCGTTCAAAAAGTGATTATTTAATTACCTTGACGTTTTGAACGTGACCTGATATTCATGGTCTCGAAGGAACCGTTTTTGAACGCGATTAAGACCTGGAGCCTTACCACGATCTCTAAATGCGACTCACTTTAGGCCCTAAACTGAACTGTATCGCTATTTCATACCATGACATTGTATTTACGACTCGGTTCAGATGCAGTTCAGTAAGAGCGTCTCAACTATTCCATTCACTCATTTCAAGTACTTTTCGTACCACGATGTGTCACTAGAGACGAAACTGAATCGCACGAGTGTCAAATTTTGCGACTCATAAAAAGTTCCTCATTGAGTGTATTGTTCTGGATAGTTTTGTGTTGAATATTTATTAATTCCTAGCTTTTGCCCGCGGCTTCTCTCGCACAGGTCTGGAAACGTGTCTGTGTAACTTCCTACCGTTTTATTGTTTCTTAAAACCTATACTCATACCTTTACCTTGTTCCCATCAAAATGTTCTTAATTTTTCTGTCGTCGTCGTATTACCTAAATAAAACTTTTAATCGTCCTACTTTATTGACAATGGCGACTAGTTATGTAATGGCGACTAATTTATCGAGACTAATCTAGGTGCGTTGTGATCGCAAGATACCTAACACTTGTTCGTAATAGTTCGTCGTCGTACCACATGGAAAGTTAAAAAACTTATATCACGAGTTTTTTTTTTATTTTTAAAGACGTTGAAATTTGCGTTATTACTCAAGTCTTACTAAAAAAATAATACATTTCTCATACAAACCTTGGCTTTCCGTTTAATCCTCTTAAGGATAGGAATTCCGGATACCGTTTAAATCAGTATTCTCAGTTAATTACAATTATATTACTAACTGAGACAATAATGCTCTAATGTAGAGGATCTAACGTTTTTCATACAAAGTTTTACCATCTAATTGCCTTAAATTTAATCCTTTTAGAAGATTAAATTCCAAAAATAAATGCAGAGCAGAGTTCATACACGAAAATATTTCCTCACATATACTTTCACATTGATGGAGAATCTGTAAACAAAGTTCTAACTCAAACATCTCTTACCTACTCAAAAATCACACGATTTCCATAAAAACTTTCAACCCCAATTGGGCCCTGGTGTTTGACAGGTTTTTCAGATGTCTGACGAGTTAATTTCTTTCGAGTTATTAGAATACGATCTCTTGGAAAATGCAACGGGAAAAAAAAAGCACAATGCGCATAAATAAGAGTGCATTACTGGTAATAAGTAGATAGCTAACTTCGTGTTTTTCGGTTCGAAATATGACTACTGCAATACTACGGTAAAGAGCTCGTAACTTTGTATGGATTAAATAGTAACATATGTTTTTTTTCCGTAGCATTGCAGACTGTAGTAACTAAATTAGCCGCTCGAGGGTGCTTTACATCATGCTTCTTTATTTGGTTACTAGTTAAGTTCTTAAACCACAATATAATAATAATAAATAATAATAATAATAATTTATTGATAAAACATAATGTACAGAGGTGACGGTTAAATTCTATACTTAAAAAACAAATAAATTCACAATTTACATAACTTGAACTAGGGTTGCCCCTGTGTTTCAGGCAATGGGAAAGCCTTTACATTATTTAATTTAAGTACATATTCATCTATCTTACAGTAATCTTATTGTAGCTAAACTACTAAAATTTACACTAAAGAACTTAATTCAACTAAACAAATATTTATTTCATGACAGCCAGTAAGTTCTCTGTATCTTCGTACGTCATAGTTTGTAGTGACTCACGAAGCGCTTTCTTACATTGAGCGAAGCTTAGTGGATATAGGTCCAATTTCGCATTTAGTCTATTGTAAAGAAATGGTCCCAGAAATATGAAAAATCTTGTAGAGAAAGCATGTTTAATATGATTTTTAATAGATTAAATTATAAAAACGAGTAAACTATTTTGTAAAACAAAGAACTGGAGTTACAAACATTTGCACAGAACCTAAAATAGACAACTATAAATGAACATATCTTTAAGCAGTTGATAATTTCTTTATTTACGTTTATTTATTATTCAAAAAAGTTACACAACATTACAGTAATAAAACCAATAAGGCACTGAACTACAAAAGTACATATAAACAAGACTTAAAACTAGTTAATTTAGGCGACACAACCGCGTGGGTCCTTTGCGTCGTCTGATCTGGTGTATAATTCGGCAGATTACCGCGGAACCGCCGAAACACCCTTCCTCCAGAAGTCTGCACTTGCGATGGTGTCCTGCAGCGGCCGCGGCACGCACACCACAAATGAGCTGATACCGAAATGAGTCGTAGTGCCGGGACTGCAGCTGGATAATATTGATATCATGGGGTCCAAAATATAAGCCCGATTTCAAAGGTCTTAATCTCGGCGGGAGACAGCTGGCGATAAACACGGAGCTCTTAACATTGTCATTGACACACTTGATATTATATGGGTGATAAAATTACTTCACAGCATTTTGTGGTCACAATTTCTTTCCGCTGAACGAATACACTAAATCCGCGGAGGATTAAACTGAATTCAAAGACTGGCATAACACGTAAAATTCATTTGAAATTTAACAAATTTACATGTCAATGATTGACAAGAAAAATGACAGAAGGCGGCACACGTTCCGAGACTTAACTACAATTCTTTTGAAATACAGACATTTTAAACTTTATTTCATTCAATAAAGCATTTGGTATGGCAAATATTGTCATTAAATAAAAAAAAGAACATGAGTCCGCTATTAAATATATGTCTTTTCTTTTCAAAATTACCAACAAAGTGTGCTGCGAAATTAATTTATAATATTTTAGTTACCGAACGGATAGAAGTCAGAAAGAGATAAACATATACGAAACTCACATAGCGGCATCCCTTTCGCGCCGTAGCATCTCACTTGCGGACCAGAGACAAATATCGGTCTTTCATTCACTTTATGCGATCGAGAATCAGCGCTGCTTTAAATTTGTTATGGTACCAAATTCAGCGATTCAATTTAGGTGCCTAAACTGAACTGCACTGCTTTTGGATAGCTTTTAATAAGATTGTGGTAAGGCCCCTGTTTTGTTATAATGAATACCTAGGTATAATATAATTATTAATTATTGATGATTTATGGTTTCATACTAAATATCCATAATACAATAAATAAATAATCTAAAGTACAAATAAAAAAATTCTTTCCTGTCATTTTAGTCGACCCAATTAGAAAAATCAGTCAAGTGCCAGTCGGACTCGCGCACTAAAGGTTCCGCACAAACTATGAAAGAACTTGCTCTAATAACGTATATATAAACTAGATTCAAGGAGAAACTTAACTTTAGGATATTACTAACGTTCTACAAGTAACGTTCTACAGTCGTTGTTTACTTTTGTCCAGATTTCAAGCCGGTAGTTGTGCCCAACACGCCATCGACACAAGTGACTGGAGAAGAACCCGATAAAAGCCATAGCGAAGAAGTACAACGTCTAAACAAGAAATCTACTAAAATAGCAAAAAAAGATACAAATAAAGCAAAAGAAGTTACAAATCAAGCAAAAGAAGATACAAATAAAGCAAAAGAAGTTACAAATCAAGCAACAGATGTTACGAATAAAGCCAAAGAAGTTACAAATAAAGCAACAGAAAAAGAAAAAAAAGCATATACAAAAAAAGCAGAGAAACTAACAAAGACAACAACTAATGTTAACAAAGACGATGCCGTGCCGAACGATGGAATAGAAAGATTAGTAAATAGTAAACCAACAAAACCAAATATTCTTCCACACACATGCGAGCCAAAAGTGGAAATAGCTTGGCTGCCTACTGTACGGGGTATAACTCAAAAACTAAATAGCATCTTACATGAGATAAGCAAATACGACAGAAAACGTAAAGCAAAGTCACACGTATCGTAGTTCTGGCTAGCGTTGTATACCTATAAATGATTATGTTTGTAAAATAAGATGACCAAATAGCAATTGGGCATCCGGCACTAAACTGCACGTTTCCAATGAGTTAATGTCTGAAATATTACGATTACATTTACGTATTCTTTGGTACAACGCTCAAGCAGAGCCAGCAATACTCGTACACACATCACACCGAATCCCTAAAGGTAGCTGTCGAGCCGTTGCTTATAACTATAATGTACTACCGCCTGAAATAATTTTCCCTAAATTATGCAATGACTTGATACTTGACTAATTTGTAATTGTGTAATATAGGATATTAGGACAAGTTATGACTCATACCTTAAACGTCTCCTGCTTCGTTTATTCTTATTTCTGTGTCGGATATTACGATGTTATATTCCCAAGTATCTGCTATCTTCATTTGCTATCGCTACCTGTTAAATGAATAACAATATGATTCCTCCAGCATTGAATCTTATTTAAGTGTCTCAAGTTTACGTGGATAAGTTGTTAAGTTAGAGTATAATAGACATTCTTGTATTGTCGCCACAAAGTGATTAATATACTAAGTATTGAACACAAAGCGTATTGCGTTTTGGGTTTGGACCAAGTGCTATTGCACTACGATAGGTGTAAGCATCGTACACCTAGAACCACCGGAGAGCGCATACAACTGCGTGCATGTCGTGCATGCGCTGATCACTCGTTAAAATTTATCTTCATACCTAGAATAAGCCTGTTTGTCTACGACAAGAGACTAACCAACCAAGACTCATACAAGTCTGATGGTTCACAAAATACAACAACTTACCACATACTAAAATTGTTTACTATATCAATAAGAAATCGTAAACCCAAAGCACTTAGTCCACATTCAGTTCAGTTGAACCAAACAAACCAGCGACTCTTCTCTGTAGGCATCAGATTTGAAGCAACTGACTTAAATTCTTCAGCTAGGTGACAATGATAACCCAACGCCTCTGGGTACAAAAAGTGAAAGGTGAATATTAAAACATGCACATTTGTATAATTAATTTTAGTATTTGTTAATAGCTAAGGAAAATTATAGTTAGGTTTGTAATGTGAGGTCACCTTCGAGACAACCCACACTAACAGCATCGGATCAGCGTTGCCATACAAATTTAGGCATTGCGTCGACGCTGCGCTCGTGCAGCTTTGAATTTGTATTCAAACGCTGCGCCAAACGCTTGTGGTTAGGGGGATCTGTTACTGTTAATAGTAAGTTACGAAAGTATTTTGTATAAACAACATAACCAAATAAGTTGCAATACTGCGATGGTGCAGTTATAAGCGTCATCATTGGCTACTGTTCTTTATGTTACAAAACCGGCCACGCTCAGTGTAGGTTTCCGTAGTAGCCCATCCAAACCGCTGTTAAGCCCGTCTATTGTAAGGATGATTGTGATTTTGTAATTTACGAGAAAGATTTCAAGCTCTATAAAAAGGTCCTAAACGCCAAAGTAACTGTATTTACTTATTACTTTCTGGAAGTTATCTATTATACGTGCCAGATTGAGCGGAATGTTTTAATGCAGTATGGCACTTAACTAATATGTGTAACGTTCGAAGTATAAGGACACCGCGCGGCACTTACGTCATTTTAAAGAAAATTATGAAATATTGCGATAACTCAAAAACGGCAGAACCGATTTTATTCAATACCTATTGTTTTCATTGAAAGTACTTAAGGGCTCATTTTCATGATTTTTTCCATATTTTTGACGCTATTTTTTGGACTTCAGGAGCGAAAATTTACAAAACTGCTGATTTTATTAAAAAATTAT
The DNA here is from genome assembly GCA_905147355.2 of Apotomis turbidana. Taxonomy (NCBI): domain Eukaryota; kingdom Metazoa; phylum Arthropoda; class Insecta; order Lepidoptera; family Tortricidae; genus Apotomis; species Apotomis turbidana. The sequence continues at coordinate 30,428,235 of LR990281.1, read as the reverse complement.
GTTTGAAGACCCTTATTATTTTAAAAAGACCTATTCAACGACATCCCACACACTAGTGTTGGAACGAAAAAAAAATGCCCCCCACTTTAGGTATACGAGAGGTACCTGAAAAAAAGTTTTTATTTTACTGTTTTATCGCCGTGATACATACACACTCATACCAATTTTCAGCTTTCTAGTACTAAGATCACGGAGCTAAGCCGCGGACGGATAGACGGACATGGCGAAACTATAAGGGTTCCTAGTTAACTACGGAACCCTAAAAACCTAGGTAGTTATACCTAGTAGTGGTAGTTTTCTAGGGTTCCGTTAGTCTCCGTGATCTTAGTACTAGAAAGCTGAAATTTGGTATCAGTATATGTGTAGGTATGTATCACGATACCTAGGTTTATAGGGTTCCGTAGTTAACTAGGTTTATTACTGTTTCTTCTTAAAGTTTTCTTGTAGAAATATCCATGTTGAGTGAATTTGAAATTGCATTTCATCTGGTGCTTCGGTAGGAATATTGTTTAGATACCTCAATCTTAACTTTAAGAAGTGCACAAATTAATGTTAAAAATGTTTAATGAGTTTTAATACTTAAGTTAATTAAAAGAAACCCCTTCACACGTATATTTATCGGCTTACATATTATGTAAGGTACCAATATTATTTTTAGAGGTTATGGTATCTGTTGTTAAACACATCTACATTCTACGCATTGTTAAAGGCTTGTATAATTTGGAAGATCTACATATACTACACAATGCTGTACAGTTCTTCAAATTGAAAGATTCAAATAGAGGGATAAATTCTTCGACATAATAGGAGATGCAACTGATGTGGAATTATACAACATAGTGTAGTTATATGAATAAAATTAGCTTAATATGTCATGATACAAAGAAAAAAATTATAAACAGCAAACTATTTTTTGAAATATGTGACTTCAAATGTACGGAAATTTTATGTTTTTTTTATTAACCCAATTTTTTTTTTTTTTGAAAAGCCTCATAATTTAACAAAACAATCATTTTATGACAGCCATGAACTTAAACGCACTTTTTCACGGTAAAATGGCAAATTACTTATTTTCTCCATACAAATACTGGTACCCAATCCACTGATGACGTCATATGCAGGTGGCCAAATGTATAAGTGTTTTTAGTCCGCCGTAGGAATGATCCACTTTGACGATCATTTCTGACTTTTAGAGTAGTCTAAGTGTAGGTAGTCCCATATAGATATTTGATCCCAATAATAAATATAATCGATTGAAATCCTCAAAAAAAATTGGTCCGCACGCCTATTGTCGCTGTCAACATTACCTAAGTCATCAACATGGTGTTAAATTGCGTTTATCGTCCTATAGGTGAATAACAAAATAAATCACCCACCGTCGTCCGACACGCACATTATATTACATATAAACACTAGCAGACGCATACGTCTTTGCTTTTCTATCGCTCGACAAACGCATCAATCCATAATAGATAAGTATGTTGCACGTCTGTTGAGAAAGGTAAAATACTTAAATGTAAGTATGTAATTCGAAACTTCATATACGCCTCCATTGTCCGTCGGTCACCAGGCTGTATCTCATGAACCGTGATAGCTAGACTGTTGAAATTTTTACAGATGATGTATTTTTGTTGCCACTATAACAACAAATACTAAAAACCGAATAAAATAAAATAAAATATTTAGGCTCCTATACAACAAACTTGATCGGTTGCGTTAACTTTGCTGCTTATTTGCATGCATATTTATTGTTATGCCATACATACCAGGTGCAAACTTAACTTAACCCGGCCAGTTAAGATGGGATAAGTATTTGTAGTATTTGTACGGAACCCACGGTGCGCGAGTCAGACTCTCACTAGGCCAGTTTTCTGTTTTGATTGCTCAAGCTCAGGAACCACAAAATACACTTTTCACCTCACCAGCTCAAACATGGCGATTTTGCTGTCAGACAACAGTGAACAAAATGCGATTTTGTTTCGAGCGTGAGTAGAAAGTAGCTTTTTAATCTTTTTAAATTTTTGACCACGAATTGCCATTTTTCAGCCAAAGGTTATTTATAAAATTCGAATCGTTCGAATTTTGATGCACTCTGTCTCTTTCATATCTATATGAAAAAGAGAGTGATAATAACATATCAATCCGAAATTCGATTTTCGAATCCGACATCGACTAAGAACACGTTCCGATACGCGTTATATTCCATAAAATTAAAAAAATATTATATTCGAAGAAGTTTTAGTTGTAACATATTGTTTTTAACGACCGAATGTTCAAATATTAGTATCTTTTATATAAATCAAATAGATTATTGTTTAAATAACATAAGGTTTTTCAACTTTATGATGTAACAATAATTGATGATTTCACCAATTTGTCATAGACGCAGTTTCGAAACGTATTTTTTTTGTTTAAATTGTTATTTTTTTTGTATTTATTTAGTTTGGTGCCTTATGAGTAAAAATATTAATCAAACTATAAACAAAATCTCGTAATAAGCACGTAATGTATCAATAATGACAACCGTGGTGGTTGTGTGGGACTGCTGGTACAGTGTTGGAACGTATAATTTCAATTTAATTATATTTGTATTCCGTTAATACCATTAATACTATGACGGTGCCGTTTGTTTTTCATATGAATGTTGTAGTGGCACGTGCTAACTCGGTTGCTAGCGGCTTAGCGATAATAGAGACAATGGCCATTGTTTTAATGATTAGGGCTCGAAGCGAAAAATTCACCTGGGAAGAGCCGTAATATACCTGAATGGTTGGAAGAAAAAGTACAAAAAGTCGAATATGTTCTCGCTGTTGAGGTGAAAAGTTGTGTGTGCTACACGAGAGCAAAGTTTTTTGCATCTCGTGCTGTTGAGTCCCTCGCTACACTCAGGATTCTAACTTAGAATCTCTCGCTACGCTCGTGATTCAAACATAGAATCCTTCGCTTGCTCGAGACTCAAAATCAGCACTCGCAACAAAAAACAACTTTGCTCTCTTGTTGCACAAATAACTATTGTTGGTTTGAGTCAATATTCCACTTAATACATCAGCTATGATGGAATGAAACATGTCAAAACATTGCTGAAACATTTATCTTAATCCTTATTTTAATAATGAGTATGTTATACCATCCTCAAACATTGTCATACGGTTGAAGCAGTTATCTAAATCCTTATTTTAATTATACAGATTTATTCCAATCTCATTGCAAATGTGCAAAGCATAGTCACCGTTTGCCGAGATTGCTCAAAGCAAAGGTGACTAATCTTTCGTCTGGAGACTCAAGAATCTCACCCTTTAAATATTTATTTAAAAATGATATAATGATAGTAACCTACTCAGCATTAATGCTGATTTAATAATTTAATAATTATGGAGGGTGGTACAAAATAACTATCGCAGCAACGGCGAAGCGTTGGAGAAGTTAGACACTATGATCTCTACAAGATTTTACCTCTATCTTCTTGGTTTGACAGTTCTTGCCCATATATATGGGGGTAAATTAAAAAAAGAAAGATAAGTGGCTAAAATACCAGATCAATTTTATCGAAGTGAAGAGGTCACACAAGCTCACAATATTAGTATGGATACAGACACAGAGCATATACTACATAGATCGTATATACGTAGGTATACGAGTATATGTTACTTATCTGACTTCTTAGCAAAGATAACTTTTTCAATTTCCTTAATGACAAATCATATCCGAATATCATCTTTATTTGCAAAGTGAGTGATGTCTTAGTAACTAAAATAAAGAGACATAACTAAGTAAGATGTGGTGTCCTGTGATAACAAAAACAACAAATATTCGTGGTTAAGAGCAACTCGTACATGGCATGAGATTTCCACTGACAATGACCATATAGCTTGCTAACCAATTGCAACTTCAAGTTTTGGTGAATCGTGGCAAACATGTTCCTTTACTCCCTTGAGATGGCGCTAGGATTGCTTTAGGGGTAGGCAAAGACAGTAAAGGGCGAAAATTAGAAAACAACGCGCGGGTATTCCGAATAATATTCATAAAATTTTGCATAGATATTACTCTCATACTCGGTTTCGACGTCCGGGGTGTCACATCATAATATCGTCATTAATCAGAAACTAGGTACTAAAGGGGCTTTTTATATGCGAGTGGACCTTATGTACTTACAAAAAAATCTCTCTTCCTTTTTAACCGACTTCGAAAAAGGTGGATGAGCTCAATTCAACAGTGTATGTTGTGTGTTTTTAGGGTTTCGTACCCAAAGGGTAAAAAACAGGACCCTATTACTGGGACTCCGCTGTCCGTCCGTCCGTCTGTCACCAGGCTGTATCTCAAGAACGGTGATAGCTAAAAAATAAATTAAAATAAATATTTAAGGGGGGCTCCCATACAACAAACTTGTTATAGATTCTCAAAAGTTCAAGTTAGAGGATAATTCAAACGAAATGCATGCAAACAAGAACTCACCGATCACCCCTCTATAGTACCTAAGTAGGTATTTTACTTCGATCGCTGAAAAGCAAATAAAAGAATCGACTTCAAAATAAAATTAAATGCTTATATTATATTATATTAACCATGTACACTTGTATAGATTACATTTGAATCACCTATTGAAGTCGGTAAACCTCACGTAAACTTCTTTATCGAACAAAAATACTCGAATACCGACTTCAAATGTAATCTGTACATGAACAGGTTATTTTTCGCATTTCAGTTTATTTTGAAGTCGGTTCTTTTTTAGGGTTCCGTACCTCAATCGGAAAAAAACGGAACCCTTATAGGATCACTTAGTTGTCCGTCCGCCTATCTGTCTATCAAGACCCTTTATCTCGAGAACGCTTGGCGGTATCGAGTAGAAACATCATATACTCAGGTCTACCGTCCCTTGAAGCTGTGAAAGAATCAAACTTCTAAGTTAACGTGGAAAAAAGATACGACCGTTTATGTCGCAAAAAACGTACATTTCGACACTCTCAAGGGAATCAAAATGGTAGGGTACCCACTTCCCGATGACCTAGAACTATGAAATTTGGCAAGTAATATCATCACATACTACAAATACTTATAAAAATCTGAAAACTAAACATTTGTAGTAAAATATAGTCCTTTTCAAACATCATACTTGTAGAACTCGGTTGTGTTATGTTTGCACCTCGTTTGTATGCGGCGCCATACATTTCAGGTGCAAACTTAACTCAACCAGGCCAATTAAGATGGGATAAGTGAAAGTTTGTACGGAACCTCGGTGCGCGAGTCAGACTCGCACTTGGCCGGTTTTTTATTTATTACGAGAAAGAACCCCCCTAATAAAATGCGTTCGTTTAAACACTGCCTTAGTTAACAAATCGACATTATTGGCAAAATACCTTTTCCCATATGAGTCTAATCTACATGTAGATTGTAGATATTGTCTTACTTTGTGTTTAGCACTGACTAACTTGTATTAGGCAAACAACAACATCACCATATTTAATCTTATGGTGGAGCGTAAACCTTCATTTGAACGCAGCCGAGCTGCACTGAACACGTGTCCTAGCGTTCAAATAAATAAATTAAACTACCGTCAAACTTCATCTGCTTTAACAATAATGAATTTCTTAGTGTATATATTTATTAATATTACAATGGTTGTACTTTGAAGTGTGAATACTGTTTTGGTTTTAATTACTTAATAAATAAATTACTTGAATAATAAATTAATAAAAATAAAATTCAGTGTAATAATATTTAAAATGGTGCACAAATTTAAAATTGAAAAAGCGGAAGGGCCGGCAATAAGTCGACTGAGATCAGTCACATCACAGGTATTGGTTCCCCTATTGCTTATTATATATTACTCATATTGTTATGGTGTCTGTTGAAGTCATAGTTTAGTTATCGGAACAAATCATCACTACAAAATGGGATTCTATCGTGGTATTTACGTGGTATAATGTATTTACTTTTGACTTGGTAATTTTTGACGTCTCGCATGTCTCGATGGTAATAAAGTTTTGGTACGTATAAGAAGTGAAAGCTACGAAAAAAAGTTAGTAATGATGTGTGTAAATCGTGGAAGTTGTAATCAATACAAAGATAAGTATATTTTTAAGGAGAATGTTTTATTAATAAACTAGACATGTATAAGATACGTTTCGGTATAATATACTGTTCTGTTGTAATCGACGTAGAGAGTCGTTCAAATGATTTATGGGATACGTGTTAAATATATAAGAAAAGTATGTAGTATAGAATAGAAGATGCTTTATTATTCATTATCAATTACCACTTGCCGTTGGCTCAAACAAAAAACTAGCAGACAGAAACTTAGCAAACTGTAAAAAGTACGAAACTCAGCTGAAATTTAAAACTTAAATAGATGCTGACAATATCGTTAACCACGACTAATTTAATTGTTAACTTGAATCACAGGCTGAATTTACAATAATTACGCAAGTCAAGTAAATGCCATTCATAAAATCATAATATTGCTATCCAGATTTCTAAACTTTTTCGGATCACGCCGGATCAAAGGCCTTACAATCTAAGCTATATAACATAACTACATTATACTAGTTTCTGTAAGTTGTATAGAATTTGTAGACCTAGCGATCATTTTTCGGAAAGGACTGAAATATGTTTTTTTGTTCAACCCCCATATCTCCGCCATATTGAAAAAAAAACAGAATGATTGATACTGCTCCCCAAATTTCGAGAATTGGTCTAGAAATCGAGCCTGTAGGTGAGAACAGCTGAAAAACCGACCAAAATACAACTAATACAATGTTGATACATACCTACCTAGGAGATACAAAATATACCAAGATCTCATAGCCTTTACCCCTAATAGTGCAACTACATTGTTATTTATCACTAGGTAAGAAATAGCGTGAAACGGTAATTATAATAGAATGTAATTACATTTTAAGTGACGTCTATACCTATTCTCGAACTTGTCTATGTCACCTTAACTTAGTATATATGATTTAAATGAAAAGTCAAAAAGAATCAGAGTGACTGTTTTTATTAAACTCGCATATAGTCGATAACAACGTCGTTACGAAACATAGCACTACTGTTTTAAAACTAACACACGAGCAAGTTATCAAATATCAATTAAAATTCTCTACACTACTTGTTTGCATAACATTTTTTTTGTTAGTAATAGAATCAACTATGAATCGATTATATATAAATCATCGATAACCTAGGTTTTTTCGATTGCATCTGTAGAAAATTTATTTACCTAACTATATCGCTCGTTTTATAAGCGGGTTTCCTTGGCATACGTAAGGTGACCTACATTACATACAAGACCCTGTGAATTTAAACTTGACCTTTTTTTCGGCAAATAAGGATAACGTTAATGGTTTTTTTTACATGTAATAACTTGCCACGATATTAAATAAAACCATTTTAGGACAATCAAATTAGATTTTTTTCGACTATTCCCGAGTTTGCGCAATCCCGGGAGGTGCGCATTTCCCGGCTTCTAATTCCGGCAGTACCATCACTGATTCTAATTTGAAATTTTAGATGCTCGTTCGATGCAGAATTTAACCTTCTTTAATATTGAAAGGAATTATATATTGACGACGCGTTTGGCTCGGTTGGTAGACACCTGCCTACTGAGTCGGCGGTCCCGGGTTCGAATCCCGGCCGGGGCAAATATTTGTGCAAAATATTTGTTCTTGGGTCATGGATGTTATCTATATATGTATTTATATATTATGTATATCGTCGTCTATTACCCATAGTACAAGCTTTGCTTAGTTTGGGACTAGGTCGATTTGTGTAAGATTGTCCCTTAATATTTATTTATTTATTTATTTATTTATTCCGTCAGAATTGGTGTTTTTGAGTGACAACCAAAAAACTAAAAAGTGTAAACGCTCGAAATTATGCACTGCGAGGAGCACGGCAGCCCCCGGCCAAGTCGAAAAAATGTTGCGATGCCCGTACAAGGCGGGAAAAAATTTTTTCTTCTTTTAATTTTTTTTAAGCTACAGATAAATTTGCAACTTATATCTAGGCGGCGGGGGTTGTTCCTAGCTACCTATAAACAAAAATTTAAGATTATTTTATCCATATCCCATTGAACAATTTGAAATGTTTCCAGATTGTAGCATGCATGTCTCCAAACCTGCTTTTGTTGGACCTGGGCATGGCGATCAGCTTCTCCACCATCGCGTTACCTGATCTCCTGAATGCATCAGAAGGCCTTTCATTGGACGAGCACCAGGCTTCGTGGTTTGGTAAGTTACCAATAGCACGCAATAACTTAATAATAGTCTTCTTCTATCCTTCAGGTTTTTTTTAAAGATACTGATAGCCGTCGTTGGATATGCCTTGATCACACGTACCGAGCAAACGGGCGAGATAGTGCTCTCGGCCGAGTACTCGGTGCGTATAAACATAGCGCCGAGTGCTCGGCCGAGCGCTCGGCCGAACGAAGCGGCGAGACAGTAGCTCGGCCCCCGTTCTATCTACTAGGCCGAGTGTCCACCCTCCCGCTTCCCCGCACTGTCTCGCTCGCTCACTCGGCTGGTCTGAACGTGCTCTGTCTCGCCACTCGGCGATTTTTTTACGATCCATCATGTCCGAAAGTCTCAATGGAACTGAACTGACTGTGCTAATTTCAAAACATGTGTAAACAGCTACTCACTTATATCACTGTCTCGGCCGAGAAACGTTTTACTGTCTCGCCCGTTTGCTCGGTACGTGTGATGAAGGCAATAGTGCGTCGGCCTATAATAGGGATGATGAATGATGTTTAATTCTACAGCATACTGCAGTAACATCTTCATCGTAGTTATATTAATAAAATTACCTCAATATGTCGTGAAACAAACAACACAAAATCCAAAAAGAGTAATATTTTGGGAAACGTGTCACGTCAAAGGTACGCAAGTTTTATGTTTTTTTTGTCCCAATGAAATTTTAAAATTGTTTTCAGAATCCTCATAATTGACCAAAACAATAATTGTACCATAACCATGAACTTAAATGCACTTTTTCGCGGTGTAAATGGCAAATTACTTATTGCCTCCATACCAATATTGGTAGTTTGGTACCCATAACATCATATTGTGATGATATTATTAAGATCGTGTCGTTATTATGATGATAATAATAGCAACACGATTAGGTGGCCATTGAATGGAGCGTTTTTAGCACTCCGTAGGAATTTTGAACGTTGACGGTCATTCTGACTTTTAGAGCAGTCTAAGTGTAGTTAGTCTCATACAGACATTTGATGCCAATGCCAATAAAAAATTGAATCGATTGACATCCTCAAAAAAATATTTCGTTATGCCTATCATCCTTGGATGCCTAGCTCTGCTATCACAGTCCCAAAACGTAGTACATAGGTACCTAAAGTTTGTACCGTATGTAACAAAAGTAAAAAATTGTTTTACCCTATTTAGCCTATATCCGTACACATTACCTAATGATAGTTCCCGTTCCCACTGTTTGGCCACATTTTTAATGACGGGGAATGTCTTTTTGCATTAAGGTCGCCATTTGTTCCATTTTATATTGTGCAATAAACTTTAAATAAATAAATAAATATTTTTTTTAATGACTTCAAAAGAGGAGGTTGTCGATCGTAGTGATGTTTGTTTTTATCGGAAAATATCTTCAATGAGTCCCATTATAAATATTATTAAATAATAAATGCACTCAATACTTGGATATTAATATAATCCACATAATATCGATCGGACATGAATCTAGTGACGATATCCGTACGCCATCATGGCGGGAAATCTATCTCTCGGAGCACTAGCCTTCTGTAGACGCGTTCCGAAGTACAGCTAACAATAGTTATTTAATAGAGTACGGACAATACATCCAGTAAAACGTTAGACTCCGTTTAACCTTCGCAGTTCATTTGTATGAAAGGCCTTTAATTATCAGACTGTCTGTTGACTATATTTACGTAAATATTATTATATTTTAAGCTTCATGTACTCATGTTCTTTTTACTAATCGACCATATTCGATTCATACTCTCCCTCTGATGTAATTGATTTGAAATATCAAATAATATTTCGATCCTCGTTCATAGTTCTATCAACTATTAAAACTAATCTTCTTTAAATTAAATGCCTACCTAGGATTACATTACATTTACGAATTTACTTAATCTTTTCACCGTGACATACTTTCAATACTCCACGTAAGCATATGATTTAGCTAAAATAGAAAACCTACCTATTGCTGAGACCATTGACCATATGTACATATCTACATAATATATGTAGGTACATATGGTCTATTATATATAAAACCATATTATAATCACTTTGTAACAAAAAATATAGTCATGTTATAATCAGAATGGGACCGACGTTAACGAAACATAGTTTTTTTATAATCACAATGGGACCAACTATAAAGTAAGTATACTCTTTCAAACATAAAAAGAATTGTCCAAATCTGTTCAGCCGTTTCTATTAATCAGGAAATAGACATAAAAAAATATAAAAACATAAACTGAGATATTTTAAAATCACTATTTAATTACATCGTTAAATCAATCACATTCACTATTCATTAAAGTTTTATTGGACACTCTTCCCTATAATACAGGTTTTTTAATGTACTAATATGCATTCACCAATATGACCCTATTTGACCTAAGTTAGTTTTGTTCAAATTTAAAGATCAATCGGCAAATATTTACTAACTTTCTTGCACCGAGACATATGTTAATATTAAATAAAGCTTTCACTACCTACGATTATATTCTTATATAAAATAGACTTATATATATTTGTATAAAATGGTAATCCATAATCGTCCCAGACTGATACCACGAACATATCACGCAAAACCACTTTCATAGTAATAAACAATTTTTATCTTTGTCGGATTTAGTTATAATTATAACCGGTTATATCTTGAATAAGGAAATGTCGAAAGCCGGAAAGTAAACACGAATTATGTATTTAGTTTAGAATCAGAGAAAAGTCAACCGTGAACTTTTACCGTGACCGTGAGCCTTTCGCGTGTAAGTTATCTGCCAGATAAGATTAACGTCTCAAGCGTACATTTGAATATTTGTTAAAGTCAATGCCGTTTTATTTTGTCTAAGAGCTCTACTAATCCATTAGCGTTGATGAACCTTTTTACAATACATATATTTTAAAGGATTTACTGATCTCTTTCATTATTCTTTTCTTCGTCTTAATACTCTTAATACATACATAGTAGGTAAGTATTGAAGTATCTTTTACGCAAAAGAATACATTACTGCGGGTGCAGAGGCCACAAACTAAGAGATTGCTGGACGAGTATGGAGGCTGAAACGAGTCCTGCAATCCCTGTTTCGGCCGAGGATTGTATTAAACGATACGAGGCAATATTAAAATGAAAAGAATAAGTAGATGATTAAAAATTTATAATTAGTAAATAGTAGATTGTTAACCAAGGGTAGAAAGTGACACATTGCGCCCGAGATATTTCTGGTGCTCGTACGAAGTGAGAGCGCCAATAGTTCGAGGGTGAAATGGGTAATTTCACCTGAGTTAAACACTCTACTTTTCATTTCGACTGCGAGGAAAATAAAATAGTACACGAAAATGTCATGAGTGAGTTATATTAATGTCCATGTCATTTTTAACCAATAACCAATAAAGAACAAGGTATTTATATTTATAATCTCGTGTTCCCCTTTTTCCATTGCAAAATTTCCTTATTATTATTTTTAATAGATAAAACAAGTAAAGATATACGTACCGCCAACATTTAAAAAGTAAAAAAAAAACATTCCAATGGTTGCAATTTTATTTTTAAATTAAATGTACGATCTATTAAGAAATGTGGGACGGAATTAAATGTGTGAAGATAATGCAAATTTATATTTAATAATTAAATATAAATAAATTAAGCTTGCCTACATCTAACCTTTGGAGACCATTTTTAATGGCCACTTACCACGGCCGACTAGATTGTACCTTATTGAGTTGGTCACGACGTGCATCTAGGTGACAATTATCTTTTCATCTCTCCTGTTCGGAAAGTGCCATTTTCATAAGTAGATAGCCGGGTGGAAAATAGCTTTTCCATCCCTAGGGTGGAAAGTATTTTTTTTTAATGCCACGGAGTGAAAGATAATTGCCATCTAGGTGCACGTTGTGACCAACTCAATTAGGTACAATCTAGTCGGCCGTGGTAAGTGGCCATTGAAAAAAGGTCTCCAAAGGTTAGATATCGGCAAGCTTAATTTATTTATATCTAATTATTAAATATAAAATTGCATTATATTCATAATACATACATATAATTCCGTCCCACATTTGTTGATAGATCGTAAATTTATTAAAAAAATTAAATTGAAACCATTGGTTTTTTTTTACTTCTTAAATGTTGGCTGTACGTATATCTTAAAAATAATAATAATGAAAGTTTGCAATAGAAAAATCGGGAACACGAGATTAAATATAAATACCGTGTATTTTATTGGTTATTGGTTAAAAATGACATGGCCATTAATATAACTCACTCATGACCATGTGCGTGTAGTATTTTATTTTCCTCGCAGTCGAAATGAAAAGTAGAGTGTTTAACTCGGGTGAAATTACCCATTTCACCCTCGAACTATTGGCGCTCTCACTTCGTTCGAGCGCCAGAAATATCTCGGGTGCAATGGGTAACTTTCTAGTTTCTACCCTTGGTTAACAATCTACTATTGACTCCGTGGCAATAAAAAAAAAATTCTGACCACCCTAGGGATGGAAAAGCTATTTTCCACCCGGCTATCTACTCATGAAAAGGACACTTTCCGAACAGGAGAGATGAAAAATAACAATGTATCTAAATTTGAGCATAGAACAGGTACATTAGGTAGAAAGTGTGGGCTTTCTGTTGATGGATTTTTATTTATAGAAGTTTCTGGAAACAAGGTTCGTCTTTATTTCAACCTTCATTGAATAAAAGCCTCATATACATTTTGATACATTTTTCTTTCTTTGTAGCCGGTAACTAATTCTGCCTCGCTTGTCTATCTCTGAAATGACTTATGCGGAGAACAACCCGGAGAGGAGAATTTCCATATCATTCTTGTCACTAGATGTAGAATGCATTTTAGTGTTTTGGTTAAAGTTATATACAAAACAAGAGACAATCAATTGGGTTTATTTTAATTTAGAAACATTCTTAGAACAAGACATATTCGAGCACAATGTTTAACCGCACCCGAAATGATACCATATATTTAGTTATCCTTTTTTATTTCGCTGTTAGTAAGCAAATTTAAAAAGTAAGAGCAGCGTACAATAATGGATTTTCAATCAATTGTTGCGGTCTACAGTCTGACCAAAAAGAGTAGAAATTAAAAAGTGGCAGTACTGTAGTGTCGTCCCTTTCTAATCAATCTAAGAAAACGGGGACGATACTACAGTATTGCCACTTATTAATTTCTACTCTTTTTGGTCAGACTGTAGGCCTGGAAGTTAAAGCAGGTGCCATGAATGGGAAACTGTGTGTCTTTTAATGACAAAGACGCATACATTTCCTAGGATTTTTGAGAAAATGCGTTTATTTAATAAGCTTCTCTTCTCAAGTTAATTTGTTACGACATAAGAGCATGCAATACTTATTTGCAGGACAATATCGAAATGTACAAGTTAAGTTATACAGCTAGGTACGTAACCATTTACTGTTAATGTTACGGAGCCTGAGTGTGTCTTCCGATTCGAATTGTTAGAATTTTTTGATCCCTGAGATATTTATTTAATAATAATAATAAATATTAAGGGACAATCTTACACAAATCGACCTGGTCCCAAACTAAGCAAAGCTTGTACTATGGGTACTAGACGACGATATACATAATATTAAATACATATATAGATAACATCCATGACCCAAGAACAAATATTTGCACAAATATTTGCCCCGGCCGGGATTCGAACCCGGGACCGCCGACTCAGTAGGCAGGTGTCTACAAACCGAGCCAAACGTATCGTCGTATTTGTTTATTTTATACCTAACATTACAGTTATTTAAAAACAATGTGTCACGAAACTCACATTAAGAATTAAAGGAACAGATTGAGACAGCATTATCAAATTCAGACAGCTTAATACTCGTAATTTTATTACTCTATCAATAATAGTATTATGGCATCACGTAAACCAATTACTTTTATTTAATTTGAGTAAGTGGGAGTAGGTATATAAGAGCTTTTTTTTATTTAACGCAATAAACTCACAATGTCACGGTACCAGCTTAATTCACGCAGCTAATGATAAAAGTAGATTTTTTTCCTATAACAAAACCTTGGTTGCTGAGATACAGTAAAAAAATATTCCAGCGATGACAGTACTAACAAAAATGACCTTTGTGTAAGCGGAAACATCAAATCTACTGAAGATGATGGCCACTTAAACAAAAAAGTAGGTAAGTACAGTATAAAACCACTAGTTGCACAGTTTAATACCTCATGCCTCGATGGCATGTCTCATGTTTAGAAATCCAATTATATTTATATGTATGTACATTTTGGAAGACAAGTACCTATGTCATTGAGCATTGAAAACAAGGATTTAATTGAAACGATCATTGGTATTTTATGACTTAGTTTGACTTGATCTCGTTCATATGTAAGACCAACCAAGGAACCAACATACTTATTAACTTAAACCTAAACCTACACAAGCAATCGTAATTGGCTACGCAAGTATGAGCCATAAACTGCTCCTCCGTGAGGTCAAGATGTCACCATCAGCATAATCCAAAATCTGAAGAAGAATGGATTGAGAGAGCGCAATTTAAGATAAGATATCATTTATTTGCTCAGAAGACTCGATAATTTTCTCCCTATCGCCACTTATGTATGTAATGACCATGATTCTAGCAAATGAATCATGGTCATTACATACATAAGTGGCAATATTAGAGAGAAAATTATCGAGTCTTCTGAAAGAACCTACTGCTGCGTTTTACGTTTATATGTGGCACCTAAAATAAAGTGCGATCAAAAATAACACCAAGGTGTTTACTTGCTGCGAATACGCAGTTAAAATATAGTTTAGACATTAAGTATAAAGGTTAGTCAATCCTAGAGATCCGCTTGGAGCTGTCATTATCGTAATCAAAATAAGAACCGAGTGCAGATGTTTTGCAGAAGTTTATTATAATAAACTTGAGCCAAAACATCTGCAGCCGCTCCGCTTGTCTGGAAGAGATTGCTATTTAGCGATAAGAGCGCCTATTTTTTACCTCTGCCTTTAGTCACTGTATCCCTTATGTTTTGTTTCGATGTGTATTTGAGGTGTACAATAAGGAGGATTGGTATTTGTATCATACCCAGTAATCCAGAGGGGATTACCAGTCCGATGAACAATGCAATGATAAACACACAAACAAGGGAAAATTCAATAGGTCTCCTGGCATCAGGGCGATGGAGTGGTACCGAGTACGATTCCCGGTCCCTCCCGCCATAATAAAATTGTTATTTGTGCTTTGATTTGTGTATCAATAGTTCAATAAAAATTAGTCCATTCGACAAAATTCGACATTACAAAAAAAAAATATTTTTTCAAAAAATATGAATATCCAAACCAAATCCTTTACAGGTAGCGTAGCGTTCTTAGCGCAACCTATCGGAGCACTCATCTCCGGGCCCATGGTGGACTACTGCGGTCGCAAGAAAGCCAACTTCCTTGCAAACCTACCCCACGTATGTGCATGGCTGCTCATGTACTTCTGCTGGAACCTGCCTACGCTATTCCTGGCCAATATCCTTCTTGGCTTTGGCACGGGAGTCATGGAAGCACCTATTAATTCTTACGTCGGAGAAGTGAGGTAAGATGATAGCTGCAGTAATAACGACAGAAACAGATGCGCCATCTTAAAACGAATCTGCTCTGTTCATAGCTATACTTCGTGTGCTACGAAATTCTTAGTCCGCCTAGAAAATTTCAGCATTCTAGGACTTCAGGTAGAAATATATTTTTAGTAGTTTTATATAGAGAACTTTGTACCCCCTTATACCAGTTATTAAGATAGAGGTTTCAGTGAGTGCGTGTTTGATAAATTTAACAGTTATATAAAGCGTTCCATGACATTGACTCATGACTTCATCATAAGAATATTGCCCATGTTCTTCGAATTCCGGAACTGGGGCTGCTAGCTTCGTAGGAATATCATTCATTACACACAACTTAGCTACCTAACCGTATCAAAACCTTAAAATAGCTACACGCTATAATCGTATTTTTTTTGTTCCAACAGTAGGTATGTCAGAAAAACCCATCAGTGAGATTTCATACCTATGTGCTAATACTGAGTGCAATATAACCAGATGAATAAAGTTTACACATGGAATACTTGAGAATTGACATAGCTAGTCGACGTATTGGGTAATTGCTATACCTAGAAAATTACGTAGACCGAGGTTCGGCTTGGGTAGCAAACGTGATTGTATAACCATCGGGAACACGTGTGAAATCCGGGAAAAAGTATATATAGTCACTTTTTGACGCATATTCTACATGTTACATTATGCAAAAATGCATTGCGGCAATTTGTTGCAGCATGCAGTTCGTTCATAATATCAGTTAGGATAATTTACATAAATGTACAAATCATTTGAATACGGCTTGACCAATGTGATTGCGATCCATAAGCGCGGTGGTGAATGGGCTTGGTATTTTTTTTTAAACCTACGATTTTTTCTATAGTCCTTGCTGTAAGGATCTACAAACTGCAGCAGGTCATTCATTATTCTTTACCATGGTTATTCCAAACTTTTTTTTAGTGTTGGCTGAAGGAACAAAAGAAATGTCGTTGGTTGACACTTATCAATGCCAAAATTCAACGGTTTGAAATCTCTATTGCTCATGTATTGCTATACTAAACTATGTCACTGAGCGAGGAAGCTGCCAGCCCTTTTGGTCGTCCGTGGTGTGACACGCCGCCTTTTGAAAGTTCCATTTTTTATACTCAGTATAATGTTTATTTTATTATTACAAATTTGTTACATTTTTTTTGTCCCATAAGGTATATGTAAAAATGTCGTACTCTAATATGTATTTAATGCGAAAACAATGCAAAGCCTGTTTCCGCCTGCCAATGCAGCCTGTTTGTGTTTTTCCGCTTATAGAGGCAAAACAAACGATTCTAACGTGCAGTCAGTTACTCGTAAGCTGCTTGAATACTCATTAAAGTATTGTTATCATGTGTCAAATTAATTAGTAATGATTACTCCAATGTTAATGGGAATTACTTTAATTCCATATCAAATGTCCATAGTATCATCACTGTTTTAGGTCAATGTCTTTGGTTACACGACCACGCTTAGTAGGTATTCGAATTATTTCGTTATCCATAATCTTATCTGAAATGTACATAATCTTCAAAAAACTAGATCTATTGAAAAATACCGACGTTTGTTTATATTGTTATCCTTGTACACTGTTTCTTATTTGAATAAGTGCTTCCCTACTAGCTAAAATAACTGACTCGGGTTTAAAGGACCCAAGCCTAAACCGTATGACACAACTTTTTACCGAAATAAAAATAGCATTACGGAACTTTTTAGATACCACTTGTATCATGGATTATTACTTACTACGGCTGTTCTGAAATTGTTTACTTGACACGTGGTAAAAAAAAAACAAATTTACGTTACCTTCGACTTCCACCGCTGTTTACAATGATAAGAATCGCTAATAATTGCTAATAAATGGGTTTTAACAATTGTGTTAACACAGCGCAGTTATTGTCTCTATTACATTTTCAAGCATTAAAATATCCAATTATCATTTTAGTTCAAATACATTTGTGTTAAACCGCACATACTTAGAATGTAGGTAGGTAATAATATAGCGCACAGTTATTATGTTTATCGTCCACATACTTAGGTGATCTGATTGAAATCGTTTGAGAAAGGGGCAGTATACAATTTAAAACAGAACACTTTTATTTTCCCCAGCGAACCAACCATCCGTGGAGCGCTATGCACCCTCACGCAGCTTTTCTCCTCCATCGGAGTGTTCGTCATGTACTTCCTCGGCACCGTGGTCGACTGGCGGAGGGCTGCGCTCATCTGTCTTGTAGCACCGATTCTCTCAATGCTGCTAGTTTTACTGGTAAGTGTTTTTAAGATTTACTCCCCTATGCACCCTCACGCAGCTTTTCTCCTCCATCGAAGCGTTCGTCAGGCCTACCCTCATATGCTGTCGCGAATTATCGCGAATGTACATGTAAATGTCAGCGCTTCTCGCAGAGGACGCTAGCATCTACGTGAGTGACGTTACCATGACAACGAAAATATGGCGGACAGTTTTTTTGAGAGGGAACGAAACGAGGTGGAAGGACGCTGCTAGTGATTAATGAATTAGTTATTGTATGATTATGTCATGAAGTTAAGGTAACACTGACCGGGAGATCGGGGTCATTTACACAGATCAGTTAGTAACTTTGTTTGATAGAATAGGAAAGGGAACGCTACCGCGAGTGGTAGGCGAGACTGCTCACAGGCCTCAGCTCAGACATTTCAGTACCTATAGCGCAAGGATTCTTCGTCATCGGGCCTCGGGTACCTGTGCGGACGATTCCAGCTGCCTACAGAAGCAGTACTTCTAGCTAACAACCGAAGTCAGTGAACTAGGTATATTTCGTCTATTCAGTAATTCTGTACCAGTCCATCATTACGTAACCATCGTCACCTCGTGAGTTGCCAGGCTTCTCTTACATTCAATCTTATTTATTCATTTAAAGATTGTACCATACCGAGCGTGATGACATATGCCTCGTAATACCAATTCTCCATACTGATACTCGTAGTTTTTTTTGGTAAGTACATCTATTTCTCTAAAGCCCGATATAATAGATCAATCTATAAAGAAATGACAAACCAGCGGAGTATATGTTATTAAAATATATTAGATTTTAGATTTTAAGATCTGGAAAATTTGTTGATTAGGTACTGTAAACCAAATATTATTATAATAAAACTATTCGTAACTATTGTTCACAAAATAGCATGTTATTATCTTCTTGTTAATAAACGAATCGCTTCCCGTACCGTATGCTATATATTTCAGGTCCCTGATACACCAGTTTGGCTACTGGTCCACGGAAGAGAGAAGGAGGCTCTCAAGTCACTGTGCTATCTCCGCGGTTGGACAACGCCTGAAAATGTTCGCGAAGAATTCGATGATCTCGTCGTCTACGCCAAGACCCTACAGCAATGCGTAATCTGCCAACAGACTTGTGATAAGGTGCCAGCTGACTGTGAACATAACAAGATGAATATTATCAAACGGTAGGTGACATTTTTCTTAATTCTTCTTCTTAGTCGTTGCACTACTAGTACCTACAATAGTACTAGCAGTTGAATCTGCCTTGAATTCGAGGCAGATTTTGCTCGTTATATGATATTCTTCCATATCATGCGATTCACAGATGTCCTGGTGCACTCATGATAAGCCGCCACAGCTGATTTGATCTTATCGGCTCATCGCGTGGGTGATCTTCAACGTGATCTGATCCCTTTTACCCTATCTTGGATGAACAGACTCTATGGAGTTATTGTTTCGCCTTGAAACGAGGCTGAAAATTTTAAAATTAAGAGTTTGCACTACTGTAGATCGACTTACTGTCTGATGCAGAGTTCCTCAAGGATGGAAACAAGGGTCCGAAATTCTGTCCATGATATTCCCAGCATTCTTTTCCAACGCCACATTTCAAAAGCACCTTCCTGAAATAGAGATACGTAGGATGGAAACTTGGGTCCGAAATCTGTCCATGCTATTCCCAGCTTTCTTCTCCAATACCACATTTCAAAAGCACCTCCCTGAATTAGAGATACATAAATAGTGTACTACTTCAATTAAAAGGTAAAGTTATTTAATGATCAAATTGTCTGCAGGTTTATACTGAAGTTTAGATACGTGATGCTGTGCAAAGAGACGCTCCGACCGCTGCTCCTTATTTTGCTGTACTTCTCATTTTTGGTAATGAGCGGGCTTGTCCCGACACGACCAAACATGGTTAACGTATGTGGAGCACTCGGAATGGCAGACGATGGGAAGAATGTTGTGGTAAGATTTATTGATAACAGAACGTAAATTATTTTAGATACCACTTATAGCAAAAATTAAGGATCAATATTTTAAGCACCTGACATTTGACAAAAGGAATACCGTAAATTATTACTTTGTTTCGTAACGCGTACGTAATCTTTGTTATGGTAATTCAAACATCATTATAACAACCGCGTCGAAATTTCCATGAAATATTGACAACGTGCTTATTGTTTTTATTACCTGTCATATGTCGACTGTCTTAGCCAATAACAGTTTACTTAACAACTTTACAAACATGCGTTTTTCCACAGCTTATGATTGGCATACTCACCTTGGCGACCAGTATCGTGATGATTGGGTTTATTAAGATCTTTGGCAAGCGTAAACTTGCTCTCTTCTCCATGCTCGGAGCGGCGTGCGCCTGTGTCGGCCTCAGTGCCTATGCGAAGAACTATCTAGAAGATTCCGTCTTTTCCTATGATATTACAACTTTTCCTGAAATCAAGAGTAACGTGCCACTCGCTTTGTTCTATTTGATCGCTATCTTCAACGGATTCGCAGTTCCATGGGTGTTGCTTGGAGAAGTATTTCCATTTAGGTAAGATAAACTTTCGTTACTTTGTAATTAATTTGCATTTTAGAGACCAAGAGATTAATCAATGCAGTAGTTATTAATTTCTTATTCTTATGTTGACATACCTTACTTTTTGTTATTAATATATGAATGTACTTTTAGTGATGAAATTTTTT
This sequence comes from Apotomis turbidana, assembly GCA_905147355.2. NCBI lineage: Eukaryota > Metazoa > Arthropoda > Insecta > Lepidoptera > Tortricidae > Apotomis > Apotomis turbidana. Next base: position 30,407,473 of record LR990281.1, on the reverse strand, counting down.
GATATAATGATTATATTTGCTATTAAAATAATTTCATTGCTCTCAAAATGTATCATCAGGTCGTTATTTTTATAGAATTTCATAAATAGTAAGTTATCTTGAGATTAATCTTCAATTACGTGTGTATGCACATCGATTACGAGTAGACGGGGATCAAATTGTAAAGTAACCCAATTTACAATGTAATGTCGATATAATGTAGTCGATAAGAGATATCATCCTTGTTACAGGAGTCGAGCCACCGCTCAAGGTATCGCAGCGGCCCTCAACTACGTAGTCACCTTCATCGCCACCAAAACATTCATCAACTTAGAGATGGCCGCGCATCTATGGGGCACATATGCTGTATATGCTACTTTCAGCTTCCTAGGAGCCATATATTTATACTTCTTTTTACCAGAAACAGAAGGAAAGAGTTTACAAGAAATTGAATCGTATTATAGCGGCAAACTGAAGACATTCGCCAATGATCCCATTATCAACTTGTTTAAGAGATTTAAGAGATAGTCGTGTTGGTTTCCAATTATTTATTGCTTAGTAGAGATCAAGACTTATTACAATCGTTTGACCTAAAGAGGCTTTCACAATTTTGTTCCTTCACTCTGAGATGAGCTTGAAGTTTGTGCCAAATAAAATGTCAGGGTAATCTTGTTTATTAATTATACGAGAATATAATTACTTATTGACGTTTACAAAACTAATTAAAACCTTAGAAAGGGTACAAATTAAACTTTTCTAACAGTTGTGGTAAAGAAATGAGCATTGAATATGATATGATAGCTTTTTAATTCAGTATGAATTCTCTGTTTCTATCTCAGCTTCCTTCTTCATTCTTTTCTTGATTCCTTATATTCAATAATGTTAAGCTCGTCCCTTTTATTAATGTGCATGTTGACGTCCATAATGTATAACTATGCCTAAGTTTACCTTAATAATAAACATATTTGAACAGTTGTCGTTTGTTTAAATCAGATGTTAAAATAATTGTTATTGATGTACATGTAATAAGTATAACGAGTATTGTCAATACGTACCAGCCTACCAATTATATTTTGGACATTACTTAGATGAGAAGTATTTAATTATAAATCTTAACAATGCGATAAGGACCTAATGCTAAGTTATCTGCAACTTAAATTGGTTACTGCACGTGCACAACTACAATTCAAACATTATCTATAAGTAAATTAAACTCGAAATTTAATGACAAGAGTAATAAAACGGCAAGACACTATTTTACAATGACGGATCCTCGATCTTGGTCATGAACAGTGGCACATTCAGGTGGTTATCCCACAACACAGCTAAAAACGGCCGGTCTGCCCTGAACACAACGGACGGGTTGTCATACGACAGTGCTACGACTGCAACCACTGTGGACGCTGCGGCTGTGGCCCCGTGCTCGTCTACGGACATCATAGCGGAATGCACTGCTGAGGATACTTGGGGTGAGGTGCTGCGGTACAGGCCGATGTTGTTGAGCTCCGACATTGCCGTGAACATCTTTGTGATTCCCATCTGAAAATTATGGAATTACCATCAAACTCATCTTCTGTAGTTATCAGTATAAATTGCGTTGATGTGACAATACAATGTTAAATCATTGGGATGGCATTTACCGAAAGTATTGACGAAGATGCTTAAATCCCTGTAACATTTATTAGAAATTTTCTTATGTAGACGAGCGTAGGGCACATAAGAAATTGGTACATTGGGACTAATTGGCAAATTGATGAAATTATAATCTTAAATTGCTCTATTTTTTACGATTTCAATATGAATTAAGAAATGGGATATAATTTTTTTTTAGGCGCTTATAACTACATCGCTTATTTTCCAATTATAAGTATACTTATTCTAGAGTGTGTATCGTCGCGTCTACGCTCTAACTCGACCAAACTTGGACCTAGTTCTCTGACCAGAGAGGGACTAACCTTTGCGAAAATCGGTTGCAGATTAGTATTGCTGCGAACAGTGAATTTGGGTATTTCGAGAAGGACGTCTTGGCGCCGCAAATTTTGGTATTCTGCCAAAATTTCACCATTGAGCGTCGCCAATACAGTGTTGACATCAGTGCCAGGAACCGGCAGCAACATTACTAGGGAATATTGTTTACCCTGGAAATAGTAACAATTTAGTTATTTTGTGCTGTTTTCATGGCTTTTAGGTCCGCGTTTTCCATATACTGCAATTAATGGGTGATTAGTGATATACCCTTGACAATATCAATTAATTGACAGACGTTGGACAAAACTTATTCACAAGTTTGATGAGTGGTTAGACCAAGACTGAAGCAGGATTTACTTCCAAAAAAGGTAATCCGTTTACTGCATGCGGAGCAAGAATCTAATAAAATTTGTCTCCGTTTCAGCTTGGGAAAAGATACTTTAGTATGTTTGGGTGTCCGGCTGTTCTCTTCTATAAGTCTGCTTTTCATATCAAATGCAAACTTCGGATATATGGAAAACTTAAAAGAAAATTCGGCTATTTATCAACTGTAGGGTCAAACAAAGTTGGCGCGTGGGAGATAGGGAAATATTCTTACCTCAAACGGCAAAACAACTACTACAGCGTTATTATCTGTGTCCAAACCAGCCTTGAACCCGCTCCGTAGCATCATGAAGGGCACGGGTTTCTTCTGACCGTTGCTTAGGAAGAAATCCTGCTGTGATGTAGCTTGAGGCTTGAACATGGTCTCCCAAAGACCCTTAAAGTATACCGCATTTGCAAGCACCAGCTGTGTGTTAGCACCGATCGTATCTGAAATATTTAAATTAATAAATAATTAGGACCAATCTTACACAAATTCATCCATACAAAGGAATGACTGTGCTATGAAGGGCTGGTGGTAATGGCTAATGTGGGTAAGTTCGTCGTCGTTAGTAGATGATTTATGTATTTTTGAATTGTCCAGCCAAGTTCACCCCAGGAACTGGCGAGCAGCAGCCGTGTGTTATATTACACGAACCGTTTGGAGCCACTTTTGATAACTCCAAATCTATTTAACATAAAAACATGAAATTTGGCTTATGTATTTAGATCCTTTAGAACAACTAGAACCCCAAATTTCATAAATATAGGTTAAATAGGTATTGAGATATTAAAGTCCAAAAAACGGTATTTTTATCACTGACTGACTGACTGACTGACTGACTAGTAATCAAAAACCTAACCCACTTCCAGGTAACCTAGAAAGGTGAAATGGAAAATTCTTTGTTTGTTTAAAAGATGTACTAGAATAGCACACACACACAAGTAATGATTAAATAATTAACACATCATAATAATTTATGTACAAAAAGTAATGATATCCCATCAAAAACATAAATGTTAAATTAGAGCCAAGTTCTCGCATGCCACGTTGTCGACTTCGCCGACAAAAGAATTGAGATCTATATGGGCGCCAAGTTCTTTGCCCTAAATTTTTTAGATACAAGGACATGCGACATACTCAATGCATTTATTTTACTTGGGGTGTAATTCAATATCAAGATTTGACTTGGCTAGTTTTCACAAACTGACTTCATTTTATCAAAGTAACATAGTATTATTAATCAAGCTAACAGTATAAGTAACAGGACGTACACTAACTTGCGTACATACCTTTACGAAAATAGGTTAATGATTAGACAAATATAATATAAATTTATATGTAAAAACTAGCCAAGTCCAGTTTTGATATTGAATTACTCCCCATGTAAAATAAATGCATCGAGTATGTCGCATGTCCTTATATCAAAAAAATTTAGGGCAAAGAACTTTTGGCGCCCATATAGATCTCAATTCTTTTGTCGGCGAAGTCGACAACGTGGCATGCGAGAACTTGGCTCTAATTTAACATTTATGTTTTTGATGGGATATTTTACATTACATTTACCGGGTGTGGTCTGTAACAAGTGTGATTAATTTGAGCGAAGTATTGGTGTGTGGTTGACGTTAGTTGCCCGATATTTATCTGTTGGTGAATATTTATTTGTTATTTAGTAGCGCGGCTGCTGTGCCAATGCTAAGCCAATGTCAATGATGAATCTCGTACATTGAAAATATTATTTAATGTGTTTTAAAGTAGCTGAACAAATGTTGTACAATTTGAAAAGTAGAATCTATGTTTTAATGTATTGCTCCTTTTACAAGCCACACCCGGTATATACATAAGCTGTAAACATGCAGTAGGTACATGGTAAATAATTATAAAGGCTGTATTTGATATGTGTTTCATAATTTTAAAAAGGGATTAGGAGATAGTTAATAGTTTCCCTGCCTCATCTGCGCATATATAATAAAGTTCGATAAAATATGTAAGCCTTAGAAAACCATACACACATCTTTTAAGGAGAGGAAATATTGCAAAGTTCTTTCCTGTAGGCGTTTCTAAATGATGATTCCTAATCACGACGAAATCGAAATGTAAATCGTTGGACGAAGATTCATCCAAATTTATTTAACCCCAAAGTATACGAAAATTATAATAACGAAAGAGAGTGAGAGAATTTCAATAGCACGAAGTCAATGACCCATCATAACCAGACCTACCTGCGCTTTGTATATTTCTACGAAAACTTTTACTTCTTACCTGGTGAAACCAGCTTGTCGATCTGGTCATTTGTCTTACTGGCAATCCAATTATTGATCTTCTGGGCAGCTGCATTTGAATCTTCGAAACTGATACGTGATACTTCGCTGCCAAAGTTCTGAATGGCAAAGTTCTTGAAATCTCGGCTGAGGTCAAAGGAGTCTGCGGCGAAGATGCTGCTTGCCGATCGCAAAATATTACGTTCAGAGCCCCGTTTCTTTAAACAAAATAGAGTTACATAGCATAAGGTCTCAAAGAAGGTTTGCCTATCACAATCAAGAAACATTATTTCCCATTTGTGATGTTTAGCAATATTATCTTTTGACCAGAAAAGTAAAAAAATAAATAATTGTTGTTACCAAATCTAACCTAATATATACTTTAAAGTGATATATAAAAATGAAATTTTTTTTGGGCAATATGGTGTTTGACTGTAGTGAATAATAAATTGTGGCATTGAAACCACTAAACACACATTCAAAAATACGCGGAACCAAATAAACTATCACTAACTTTTGCACATTATACTATTTTTAATTGTACAATAACGAAAAAGAAGACGTGTTTTGACTACTGCTTTTTATGACGTCACATGCCTGTCTCATCATAAGCTTCATACTAACAGATTGTTTTTGACATTTCATAAAGAGTAGCTGATTTGAGCTGTCATCAAATACCGTATTCCAACGGGAAGATCTTTCTACCGCAAACCGTCGTTGTTCTTTACTAAGTACTTAAAGCGATAGACGATTAATAGTTCAATAGTCATAGGTCACATAAGTATCATTAGTGTAAGCATACTTTTGAATAGCAGAAGGTTTGCGCAGCCGTCCCGGAAACGAACTATACTTTTGTGCTTCAAATGTGAAGGAAGATCGTTTTAACCTTTGTTTAGAACAATCATCTGCGCCATTATGATTTTTTTATCCTTCATAGGACTGTTGCAATCTAACTATAATATGATTAGGCATTTCAAGGAAGTGTACCTAAATATAACGTTTTTAACTTTATTATAAGCCGTGTGACGCACGCAATGCGATGTATAATACACGTAAGTACGACGCATTCGTCACGCAATTAGTGTCATTTCATCTCCCATTAGGATTCATACTGTACAACGCATACGTGATACACACGCATCTAGTGTGCCTAAATTCTCACTTGGAACTCTTGTGTTCATCAGCTGGAATGATGCTGCTGACTGCTCTAAGTGACAGTCATGTCATAGAGCGTTGAGACTTATTTCTAAGTCTTGCCAGTTGCCCCTAATTGGCGGAGCGCCAACATGTTTACCACAAATATTGGAAACACCACAACATTTGACTGGTTTCGTTGTAATAATCCTTTTATTAATATGTAATTCTCACCTGGAATTCCGTGTTCATCAGCTGGAATGTTGCTGCTGACTTCTCTGGTGACAGCCCCAGAGCGTTTGATACTTGTCTCTGTGTCTCGCCAGTTGCTCCCGCTTGGAGGAGCGCAAGCATATTCACTACAGACATTGGAGACACCACGACATTTGACTGGTTTCCTCTGGCATTCTTAAACAACGAACTAATATATTACTTATCCTGACAATAATTATGGTTACAAAATATCAAATAAAATTTTAAACTACGATTTTAACGATATTGCATTAACATATTACGTCCCACCACTCAAACGCCACTATGGATTTTTTTCTGATATCCTCTAAATCGGATTAATTTTGTACTATATACTATGTACCTAAATGCAAAAGGCTAGGCTAACACCTTTAATATTCATTAAATCATAATCACGTACAATTTGTCGTTCTGTAGTTGTAAAAAACTGGTGCGTTTTAGTTTTGGGCAAGGTTTTTAATAAGTGGTTTCTTAATTTAGACTAGATACATCAGACAAAAATCGGAAGGGGCGCTATTTTCGCATTGTCATAATGATGTGTTTTGCAGTTGCAGTATTGTGTTTGCATGAATAAATAAGCCTCACAAGTTGTTTTAAGTGTTCATATCATTGTTTTTAACACGTTCACTGCGGGTTGAGTCAAATCGGCCTCAATCGCGACTTTACCTTGGTGCGGGGCTAAAAGTTCGTGTTATCTCTCTTGTGCGGGAGCTGCTGCCGTTTACTTATAAGGCGTATGACAGAGTCAAATATACATTTATTTATGTTTTCCAAAGCCGGACTCGTTGGTACAAGAAAAACGTTTGAGGTCTTAATAAGCCTCAAACGCACTGGGTATACCTACTTTGTTTTCACTCAGTGTGGATGAGGTTTATTAATGTCTCAAGAAAGCGACCTCAAAGCCGCACTGAGCGGGACGCGGGCGGCGCGGGAGTCGATCGCTTCACGTTAGTGCGGCCACAGTTATCGATGCAAAACCACGTGTGTTTCACGATAGTCACTTTGCTCAACATTGCCTGATTAATTATATTTTTAAAAATCATTGTTTCTACAGATGTTTTTAATGTATGATAATGTTTTGTTTAAGTCTCATTCTACTACTCAATAATAAATTAATAAATCTATAAGCATTCTTTTAACTTTCCTTAAATATACTGATACTTATAAAAATTGCTTATCGTGAAATTAACTTATATAAAGAACCATATATTCTTTACACAAGTAAATATGAAGACAAGTGTTTTTTATCGTACATGTGACTATATTGGTTACAGAATGTCATAAATCAACGGGTTTGTCTAAATAATCGAAAGATTTATTTCTTCCTTTTAGAGTATTAAAACAAATCTTTTAACCAAGTAAAGCATGTAGGTAGGTACTCTAGTTACAAGGAAACCAATAATAAACTTATCGATAATTTAGCGATATTTGCCATTCTCTTCACTAGGCTTAGATAAAATCTAGTGCGTTTTGAGACCTGAAAGACCTCAAAGATTCTGAAGGTTTTTTTTCTTTAACCAAAAGTCAGAACCAAGGGCGACGCTAAGGGTATTTTAAGAATTTACTGACGAATGTAGAGCATATGAAAAAAAATGCCTAGTCCGAGTATAGGCAAAGTTATGGAGGCAGTGGCGGATTATCCCTAAGGCAAAGTAGGCACGTGCCTAGGGGCGCAAGGCCACAATGGGGCGCAAAGTGCCGCAAAGGGGCGCAAAGGGCCGCAAAGGAGCGCAAAGGGCCGCAAAGGGGTGCCGATGAGGTTTTTGCCTAGGGCGCTCTCGACCCTTAATCCGCCACTGTATGGAGGATTTAAACACCTACTGAAATTCGAGGTCGATTCGGCCTCACCCGCACTGAAAAAGAGCTTAGGTTTGGGCTGATTCGACCTCAACCGCACCAGTTGAAAGTTCCTCAAGATTTGTTCCGCAGTGAACGTGACGATTTTAACGATATTGCATTAACATATTACGTCCCACCACTCCAACGCCACTATGGATTTTTTCTGATATCCTCTAAATCGGATTAATTTTGTACTATATACTATGTACCTAAATGCAAAAGGCTAGGCTAACACCTTTAATATTCATTAAATCATAATCACGTACAATTTGTCGTTCTGTAGTTGTAAAAAACTGGTGCGTTTTAGTTTTGGGCAAGGTTTTTAATAAGTGGTTTCCTAATTTAGAATAGATACATCAGACAAAAATCGGAAGTGGCGCTATTTTCGCATTGTCATAATGATGTGTTTTGCAGTTGCAGTATTGTGTTTGCATGAATAAATAAGCCTCACAATCACAAGTTGTTTTAAGTGTTCATATCATTGTTTTTAAACAACGTAAGTTGTGATATTATCATTCCTTGTAATGGATGTTATCATTACAAAAGGGCATAAATATTTTTTCACCTCACCAGCTCAAACATGGCGATTTTGCTGTCAGATAACAGTGAACAAAATGCAATTTTGTTTCGAGCGTGAGTAGAAAGTAGCTTTTGAATTTTTTTCAATTTTTGACCACAAATTGCCATTTCTCAGCCAAAGGTTAATTATAAAATTCGAACCGTTCGAATTTCGATGCACAGAGTGTTTTCATATCTATATGAAAAAGAGAGTGATAAAAACATATCAATTCGAAATTCGATTTTCGAATCCGACATCGAATAAGACCACGTTCCGATGCATTATACCATAAAATAAAATAAAAAACCTGAAGAAGCTTTAATTACTACATATCATGGACGAAGTATCTCTGGACATGACAAGGGAATAATAATACCAGGAGGGAACGGGACAACTATTTACAGAAACCGTTAAGAGCGACAGAGACATAGACAAGATGTGTTGTCCTGTTATCAGAGTTCCACTTTTTTTTCGAATAGCGGATGATTGTCAAATTGACAGAGCTCCGCTGCCGCCGACCCCTCCAAATTCAGTAGTCGCTTTACTTCTTGTCAGTGTCAGTAGTCTTTACTACTTTTTAATTTGGCTGCTTTATACGATTTTAAGGGATACCAGCACAATAATTGGTAAATTACCCTTAACTCAGGGAGTTATGGTAATAATAGAATTTTTGTTTTAGAGTTCCAAAACAAGATTCTGCAGTACGTCAATTATGGATACGTGCAACAGGATAGTGGGCAGGGCCAAGAATAAAGTAAAATGAATAATAAATTCTTTTTTTTAAATGGCATTTATATTGTTTAGCGATTTTGTTTTATTTTATGAATATTGGTAATATTGCTATTTACTATTTGTTCGTATCAAAAGAGCTGAATCGTAATAATGTAAAGTAAAGACAAAGTGTGTAGGTACATATATGTTACCGCAAATAAGTAAATATACTTTTTCATTACATTTTGTCAGTTTTTTGTTCGTTTAGTTTTATTGTACTTAGTTATTTTATTATTTGTCCCATTAAAGTTTTACTTATGTTATTTCATTATTGGTCCCATACAATAGGTATTTAACATGCATTTAAAACGAATGCCTCACCGTCAACAATTAGCACTGGAAAAACGGGAGAAGTATTTAGAACCTGGTAGGTAGCCCAGTGTTATTTGCTCCTGTCCCTTTCGTGTATACGCGAATGCCAAATCCATAGGTACTTCATCTAAGCTACATCATCATCCTCCTAGCCTTTGTCCCATTTTTTGAGAATGAATTCTCAATCGGGGTCGGCTACCTAAATCCCAAGATGTGGCGTAGGCACTAGTTTTTACGAAAGCGACTGCCATCTGACCTTCCAACCCAGAGGGGAAACTAGGCCTTATTGGGCTTAGGTGGTTTCCTCACGATGTTTTCCTTCACCGAAAAGCGAGTGGTAAATATCAAATGACATTCCGTACATAAGTTCCGAAAAACTCATTGGTACGGGCCGGGTTCGAACCCGCGACCTCCGGATTGAAAGTCGCATGCCCTAACCACTAAGCTACCACCGCTTCTATTATTGTTCGTTATCCGCAGTATTGTTTAAATAAGATAAGGTTTTTCAACTTTATGCTGTAAATACCCGTACCAATAATTTATGATTTCACCAATTTGTCATAGACGCAGTTTCGAAACGGATTTAAAAAATTTTGTTAATATTGTATTTATTTAGTTAGTGCCTTACGAGTAAAAATATCAATCAAATTATAAACAAGATCTCGTAATAATTGAATTAGCAACAAAGACTTTAAACCTACCTACCTACACATGAATGGTTGAAAGAAAAAGTACAAAAAAAAATTTAACAAAAAAAAGAACCGACTTCAGTAAAACTAAAAAGCCAACAATAACCCGTTCAAGTACAGATTACATTTGACTCACCCTTCGAAGTCGATCCCAAACCACTCAGTTCTTATATTTATATATTATAGTTTACGCGAGGTTTGGCACCGACTTCGAAGGGTGAGTCAAATGTAATCTGTACTTGAACGGGTTATTGTTGGCTTTTTAGTTTTACTGAAGTCGGTTCTTTTTTTGTTAAAATTTTTTTTTTTTTCTTTTTAGTCCACCAAATCCTATTTACTGAATGTAAATTCTTGACTTTATCAATAAATTACCGAAAGCGCCGTACATGTCCCTATAACATTTGAAGAGTTCCCTCGATTTCTCCAAGATTCCATCATCAGATCCCGACTTAGTGCGAACGGGACCAACTCGGAGTTATACGCTTTCGAAAAAAAAAATTGAAAATCGGTTCATGATTCTCGGAGATATCGAGTAACATACATAGAAAAAAAAATCGAATTGAGAACCTCCTCTTTTTTTGAAGTCGGTTAAAAAGTCAAATATGTTCTCGCTGTTGAGGTGAAAAGTTGTGTGTGCTACGTACAACACGAGAGCAAAGTTTTTGCATCTCGTGCTGTTGAGTCCCTCGCTACACTCAGGATTCTAACTTAGAATCCTTCGCTTGCTCGCGACTCAAAATCAGCACTCGCAACAAAAGACAACTTTGCTCTCTTGTTGCACAAATAACTATTTCTCACAGAAAACACGTACCTAATATTGCTTACCTTCATCATAAAAATACCAATGTGTGATATAACTGCTGATGTTAGTCTCATATCTTGAGTTGCATTATTAGAACTCTGTGTTAAGGGGACCACATTGATCTGGGATTTGCTGTTGTCGGCACTTATTTGTGCTTGCTTCGAAGTTTGCATCTCAGAATAGTAATCTTTATTAGTATGCGAAGGTGGTAAAACTTCTACGCTCGGCTGAAACGGATAGCTATTTTGATTCAAATACTGGTTCTGATTAAATTGATTCTGGTTTCGATTATTATATTGATTTGCTGCTTGATGCAAATAATTAAATTGATTCTGATTCAAGTTCTGCTGTAAGTTATTTAAGTTAGTCTGATATTGATTCTGATCCTGAATCGGCAAATTAACATTTCGATTTGCTGCTCTATTCAAGATTTTGAATTTATCTTCTTCTTCGCCAAGATTTCTCTGATTTTGTTGTATTTGTTGCGCTTGTAAGTAACTATCATTATCGATCAGTGTTTGCGATTGTTTGTTTGTTTGTGTAGCCTCACTACTTGAAATTTGATTGTTATTATTCACATTTCTTGGTAAGTTGTCTTCGAAGAATAACTGCCCGGATCCGGGCCGATATCCATTATAAGTCCGTGTCGGTTTTAGACTTTGAGCATCTATACTTATCGTCAACGTCACTATTGTTAATAAAACTGAAACAGTATAAATATGAACATCATTAAAAACAAAGCACATAACTTAATTTGTTATTCAGAGTCAACGATAACGGCAGAACGGTAATATAGGTAAACAAACTTTATACGCCAAGTTAAACATAACCTAAACTTGTTATTACTTACTTTGCAGCTTCATATTGATTGAGCACTGTTTTCACATACACTTTTTAGAGATATTTAACTAGGATGTTGTTAAAGTTACATTTATTTAGATATTTAATTTATTTTTTGTTTTTAGTTTTAAAATCGTTCACTACAGGAGCGGTTTCTTTGAGATCTTAGTATAGACTATGAACAAGTCAATTAATTCTCACAAGTGCGTCATCTTCGCGGAGTTTTTTGAATGGGACTTATGGAGATGGTTTGAAGGTGTTATTTTCAATAGCAGAGCTGTGCCAATATCGCATTATCAAATCAACTAGTACTGGCAATCAGGTTTCCGTCGTGGATTTTCCTCTTAGCCGGTTTCCTTGTTTCGTATATATTATTATTTAGGTACTGTATTTTTGTACCACTACGTCACTGGGGTGGGGGTTTACTGTTCACGTTGTTGTTCTAAAATAGGGGAAGAACAGGCAAAGTTCCCTCCGATAGGGCTTCAACAAAGTATCCATTTACTAAGGTGTATACTCTGATCTCTTTCTAGTAAGTAAGATAGTAGTAGGTGCGATAGTAAATAACACACTATCCGTTCAAAGTATTTAATCTTAATTTTGAGATATATGTATGACTAATTTGTTGAGTTGTGAGCAATGAAATTGGGTAGGTACGCTTTGAAATAGGGGCATTAAACCGTGAAATAAACATATACATACAAAATGTACCCCGTTTTCATTCCTCTGTGTATTTAAAACTTCATAAGTCTCACAACACAACAATTTCTTACCAACACGACACAAGTGTTTAATTTAAAGTGGATTTACAAAGATGATAAGATAATTACAAATAAATATGAGGTCCATTAAAATATTAAGTTATTATTGTTTTAAATTGATGATGTCAATATTAAAATAAAGTATTTAAATTTATCATAAAGTCAAACGTGTACATTCGTCAGATAAATAAAGGTTAACATGGGGTCAAATATTAAAGAATTCATACGATTTTACATTCGAGCAATTAAGAGTCAACATACATCGTTCGTTCAGACTGTGATCAAATTACATTAGCGATACATCAAAACTTAATAGCTATAAAATACGTCATCAATTAATAATCATTCTTTAATGAACCGCTAATCATTGCCACTTCATTAAATTCCAGGTATCGGTTCAGTTAATTAGATTGTATACACTTAATAATTATATCCTTATTCCACTCATAATTTGACACTATATACTAGCTACTGCCACGTACATGTACAACATTAAAGTATTCTTATACCTAATTAACGAAAGATAAAAAACGGAAGCATAACTAATGATAGTCTCGGATAAGTTTAAGTAGTAGAGTTTCGCATACAGTAAATTTTCGTGTTAAAAATTGAGTACTGACAGAAAATATAAAGTTATAGTGATACTGTCTACAAGAATACGTGTACATGGGAAAAACAGTATCACAAGATGGCGTTTATTATCGTTAGTCATTGTCCATACAACGAATGTATGGGAGCGTGAGCGTTAAATGTAGGAGCGAGGAATGTAGCCATCTATTGAAAGTCTATACTTCGTTCAACGGCACGTATTCTTTTTAGAAAGTATTACTATTTTGACTTAGGAGGTGCCACAAGCGTTAGCTTATGGTAGAATCAACATTATCCGAGTCGAAAGACGTTACCTGTTAGTTCACTACCAAAATGAATACTCTAGGAATATACAACACAACAATTAGTATTCCCAACAATTAGAGTATTCGCAACAATCAGAGCCAACGAGAGTCAGAGAAAGACGTTGTCCCGCAAAAACGTTGGTGCACCTTAACAGGGTCCTGCCCATGCTACTTCGGACCTAAAAACATTTCAGCTCAGTATATCACTGCGGAGCTCCTAGTGTCCATGACAGCTAGTTCATTGGCAGCACTAACGACAGTTTGAGCGATGTACTTGGGAGGCGTCCCGTATTGCTCGAAGATGAACTTATAACTGTAGTCCTTAGCAGCTACCATGCGCACCGCGTGGCGAAGAATTGCGCAGGTGTTAGATATGTTGGCGGCCTTTTTCTCAGCGGCTACGAATCTGGAAAAGGATTTTTAGGTAAACGAAAGGTACAGTCTGACACAAAAGAGTAGAAATTACAAAGTGGCAATACTGTCATGTCGTCCCTTTCTAATCCATCTCAGAAAACGGGGAAGTCAATACAGTATTGCCACTTTTTAATTTCCACTCTTTTGTGTCAGACTTGTATTTAAGGCCAGAGTGCATAGGAATCTATGCTTAGCTGTATGATTGGAGTCAAGATCACTTTCGTTCAAATAAAAAAAAAATGGCAAGACATTTCGTGAAAGCCGAGTGAAGGCTTTCACGGAATGTCTTATAATGACTCAAATCATTTCGTCGAATAGTCGACTTGTTGTTATTCGGGGATGCCCCTAAAACTACACTTCGGTTTTTCCATTCATCGGTTAGGCTTCCGAGTGTCTTGTTTAGTGTCTTGAATTTGTTTATATCCTACCGGAATTGACAAACAAAACCCAAGGAACATAGAAAGCTCATAAATGTCAAGTTCTCCGAATGACGCTCGTTCAGAGTAGGTAGAGAAAACTACTAAGTCTAATGTATTTCGGTCTCGTCCGACACTGCACTTGCGTGAAGTAAAGTCAAGTACTACACACTGTATACTCTATATTCACTGGTTTTTTTTGCTGTCATATTATTCAACAGGTCAAAATCTAACGTGTAATTCATTATCAATATCATCATTGGCCTCTTGCATTTAATCGATGAAGGGTGAAGAGCTAATGTGTGTATCCAATTACACACACGCACTCAGTATTATCTCATTTTACTTACGCTGGACAACTTTGCAGATGCGGCATCAGCCCCTTCTTTCTCAGCAACAGCAAAGCGTTCCTTATTGATGCAGCGGCTACTACAGACGGGTATTCGTGGCACAGGCTCTTGTTCACCATCATGCCGCAGAGGCAGAGGAATGTGGTGGCCACCTCGATCTCGCCCGGCCGCTCCTTATTACACCACCACGCGAAATAGCACAGATAGTCTTGGGGGACCACTGGCTGGCGTGGAAATTTCTGCAAATTACGAACAAACAAACACCAGCTTAATACGCACAGCTGTAACTAAACATATAGAACACTTTTTGTCCTGAATGTCAGATACCACACTGACGACTGGCATCGCCAATGTCAAAGAGAAAGTAATAGTTAAGCATACATACCAATCTAACCAAAATAATCTTTTCTGCCTCTAGCAGCCTCTGCGCCGTAAAAGCATGGTTGGCGTATTTGACGAGCTTGGAGGCCGGTGTGAGGGGGCCGTGGATCTTGGCTGCGATCCAGTAGGAAGCTGCGGCGACCAGCTGCATGTTCTCCAGCGTGACGTTGCCCGTGGCCAGCACGGAGTCCAGGTACCACACCGCGGTTTGGATTGTGGCAGGGTTGCCATCTAGACCCTGAATTTTGGTCAAAAAATATATTTTCTAATTACCTAGTATAATACTAGATGGAAAAGTTAGGTGTAGTTGGTTGCCTGGTTAAGAGCCAATTTTCAACATATTTCTACCGTAAACACTAAACAATTTTAAAGGTAAGTATACATTGTTTGCTCCGATTTGAAAATTAAGAAAGCCAGAAGCCAGATTAAAAAGACCGCCTTTGGTAACAACCAAAGTACTTCATTTTTATAATTTTCAAAAATAAAACCCTACCTCAAATTTTAACCTTCCGTCAATGAAGTACATACTGCGCCTGATTAAGTTTATTATTTTTGCTACCTTTCAAGTGAGTAGTATACCTAATACTTATTGTTTGACACTTACACTTATAGTGGGTCACTTTGCAGTGAATACATACATTAATTTTCATCAGCCAGTTGATGACACATGCTCTCGTCTCATTCTTCACCCGGGGGAGAGACACAGCCTTGGATTCAACGTGTAGAAGATATGACAATATCTCTGCTGTATACTCTCGATCCATACTCGCCATGTATGACTTTTGCACTGTAAATAAACGATACCAATTCAAAACCTACATCGGATCAGTTTTAAGGGCAAAGAGAGCACTAGAGTGAGACTCTTAGAACGGCACTATATGCACCTACATGTTATATATTTTTAACAATACTACTAACACGGCGCGCATCGTCGGGAGGTTCCTTTCTCTGTACAGTAACCTAACCACCGGTATCTTGGGCATTACCCCACTGCCTGCGGCACCCTCGATTAGGTTTTTTAATAATGTATTTATATTACGAAATTTCTATATCGCATTTTATAAAAAAATTCAGAACATATTACAGCTATTATGACTATGAACTAAACAAATCCATTATTAGACAATATATTCGGTTTAAAGAATCTTTATTTCTCAATATATTACACGTCTGCACTAGGATTTATCCTGTGTATCAGGCAGAAAAAAGGACAAATGAATTAATGTGCCCTAAATGGATCTATCTGTTATAAATACATATATATATATATATATATATATATATGGGCCTATGGACGGACGGATGGACGCATCTGTCGCGGGATAAATAAACGACAGCAGTATTAATGATTAATCGCTTGATAGTCACAACCATTATTGACCCGCAGGACGCTTTGAAACGCCCATTTTAAGCAATACTACATCTACTTTTTGCAATTTCATAATTATTTTCAAATATTACTTACAAAAGTCGGGCGATTGCATCCTCTCCCGAATCGTTTGGTTGAAATTCAGTCGCCTCTTCGCTCTGTCATCTCCTTTTTCGGGATTTTCTAACGGTGTTATACCTTGAAGCTCTCGACTATGAGGCCTCTTTAAGCTCCGTTTAATATTCTTCACCCTGGCAGGTTGTAATGTATTAAGAGCCGGCGTACTCGCCGATATTTTCCTTTTATTAGCAAGGCCATCTTTATCAGTGAAATATGTGTCTATATCTTGAGCATCTTGTTCATCATCACTACTAACACTAATAGCGCTTGGCTCCGAGATTCTTCGTTTTTCATCTTTGTAAGCTATAAAGTGGTAACCTGAATCTTCGCAGCCTCGATGCACTTTCACATATTTGGTATCTATCTTGAAAGGGCTTTTTGGTCTATTGATGATGCTTTTGGTCCTTGAATTGCTTGGACCAGCCAAGCATTGCGTATTTGTATTGAGCCTATTGAGTACATTGTTGTTGTGTCCATCCGGGCCTGCTAAAGTATTTAATGGAGGTCTGTCACCTAACTTTTTCAGTAAGTGGTGTGACAAGGCTGGCAAAGGCGCCAGGGGTAGCGGAATTTTTGTTTTCGCTTTTATGTTTTCTTTGTCCATATACTTATCCATATTACAGATGAATTAGTTTTCGTCTCCTTTAGTTTGATTCACTTTTAGTTTCTTTTTGATCTATTTTATTTGGCACTTCACTTTAAGGCACGACCAGCGCGACCGTTAATGACTAAGCTATATGAATGTGGCGTAGGTATTATTCATTTTGCCAAAACTACCCTCTTTATTTTTCATGCAAGCGTAACATACCGCAAGGCCTGTCACTCACACGGGTACAAAAACATTCGTAACTTACGTGCCGCTAATTACACGACGGTATTCGCATAATAATTTATTTATTTATTTATTTGAACTTTATTGCACAAAACCAAAGTCCAGTACAAATGGCGGACTTAATGCCAAATTGAACCTACCTGTCAACCACAGGGCCAAACAGAGATACTAGAATTATAATATGAGAATCCAAAGAAAATATACTGAATTAATTCGCTATATTCTTTGTCGAGTCTTTACCCATCACTTTTATAAGTATTTACGTAAATAATCAGAAATTTACCAATATTTGCACACATGTGAGTGACTGGAGCACGCCAGATTAGGAAACTATAACTTTCTATGATCTGCCAGATAAAGAGGATAAGAGCAAACATTTAAATGCTTAAAATTGGTTTTTGTTTGAGCGGCTCTTTCAATATGCGGTTTGTAATTTTTTCTACATAATACGATATTATGTGATTGGGGAGTTAAGGTAAAGGAAGTCCAAATTTTATTGAAAAGTAAACACGAATTTGTTATAATAAATTATATAATCTTAAACATGATCACAACTGCCACTAAAATAAATAATAACTTAACCTAACGACCTTAAATCTACGCTGTGTACTTTTCAATTATCAAATGCTTCTGGTCCACTTTCTCGTAGAAGTTAATAAAGTTAAAGTAATAGTCAAATTCACAGCAAAAATCAGGATCACATGCTCCAAGTCCAAACTGAAATGAAAAATGACTAAAAGAGGGATTTTTGTTGATTTGAACTCAAAAACAGACCATAAAAGTTTGGTCCATTTTGTTTTGTATTTAAATTTCGATCGGAGTCGGTTGCTGAGGGTCTGTGACTTTGCCTGCAATAACAACTAGGTTATCTAGGCGGTCGATGATGAAGAACATGAATGGTCGATCCACGTTGAAGCGACGTGATGCTTTGATGCTGGACAGGGGAAGATTCTTGAGGGACTCTTGAACTGCGTTAGATGCTGAAAAATAAAACAGTTATTTGTTAGATTTTCTCGGTTGTATAGTGCGTAAGCCGTCAGAATTCGCGTTTTATAGCTGTCTCGCTCTCTCTTACGTGATCCAGATAAGAATATCTCAGTTTTCACTCAAACTCGAGTGGCATACTGAGAGCTCACGGACCGTAATTATTGCTTTGATAGCATCAACTTTCAGTTTCAAATATTTGAATAAGTATATTAAATATCATCACATTGCTGTGTATATATGTTATATACCCTACAGCATGCAAAATAACAATTCTCTATGCCGTTGAAACCGTATATGTACATACTGTGTATTTACCTAATACCTCGGGTTTCATATTACAAAAATATTGGTTCTTCTGAATCTAAGTTCAATTTATCCACATGATATACGATTTCATTTGCAGATGTTTTGTATCTTAATCTCCGAATACGTTAAGTGGATTGCCTCGACAAAATGCTGATCGCGATTTACTTTTTATGACTTTAGGTCTCAATAATTTGTTTCGTCATTCGATTAATTTTTGCTATAAGGGTCTAATAACTGCAATAACCATTTCATGGTATGCACAGGCATAATAATAAAATGCATAACTGGGTACCTGAAAGTTGCGACGCCGAGGATTCAGCGTTATCCACGCGTACTGCTACATGCTGTACTAGCTCCTGCACAAAGAGGCCCTCTGCCTTTGATACTCCGGACAACTCTGCGTCGCGGCTGAAGATGCTGCTCACTCCAAACTGGAAGACGAAAAAACGATTAAAACACCTATATGAATTAACTGTTTGATACCGACAAGTCTATCTTGAGTTAAACTAAAAGTTAACTCCACTTTGGAATTCCACTGGAAGAACAGTTTATCTATTCTACTAAAGTTGTAAGAAGTTTGCGAAATAGTCATCAGGATAGAAGAGTTAAATGTAGACTACCTTAGCCAATGCTGCGACAGGCTTCGTAGTGGTCTCCACGTAGAAGGTGGGCAGGGAGACCTGCAGCTCCTCCTCTCGCAGGCTCTCCTGGATGTCTTCTAGAGGTGCCGCGGGCAGGTCTGCCGTCAGGCGGGTGAGACCGTCCCGGGTGCGGGGTACGACGATCAATAGTGAGTAACGGCCGCCCTAGAAAATGAGATGGTTTTACATTATTGGTAAACTTTACAATGTCTCTTTACAATTTGGAGCAAAGGTACCTACTTAACGAGATAATTATAACATAAAACACAAACGACTCTTGGTAAAAGGACATTATTAATCGAATAGGTAGTTACAGAATAAGACTATTACCAGTAAAAGTAAAAATCGAATTAACTATTACTGACTATAACTGTGTAAACTGACATATAAAATAACCACTAACTACATTGTAAATTTGTACCTTTTTGAAAAATGTACATATAATGAATTTGTGCATTACGAATAATTGAGTATGAGTAAAGAATTTTTTTTTAAATGTCTAATAACCGATACACAAGAACGAGCATACAGAATTTCCAAACGATCGACAGTATTAATCCGATGCAATGCGGACAGATGCTACAAATATCTATAGGAGATTATTGGTTCACAGTCATAATTGCTTTTCATAATATAGGTAATTTATCGAGAATTTTCGGACGGCTCACTTTCGTGCAGGCTGTCTTCTCATTTGTTGGATTTTCCGAACTTCTCAAATAATAGTCTGATATTCAATGAAAATCTTAGGCCACTTCGACAAAATCGTGTCTACGAAAGCGATCTGGAATCAACGCTCGAATAACGACCCAATCCGTACATTACATTATTTTCATTAGCACTCACGTCATATGGAAGTTCAATAGCTGAGCTGTCAAGGCCAGGGAGCGAACCAGTTTTGAAGATGCCCTTGGTACACATCGTCTGCACTTGTTTCTTCTCAGTGTTGGACGTGTAGAACATGGCTGGCTCGACCTTCTGGAAAGGTTGTTTCCACGCGCCGCGGAAATACATCCCATTGAAGATGAGCATAAGGGAGTTTGATGGGGAGGCTGAAACCAAATAATAGTATTGATTAGTTTCATATTTGGTTAAAGAAATCCTTAACAGTCAACGTATGAAAAACTACACACATAATCAATTATCACTAAACAGGTGCATCGCCTCAGTCCTCTCATAAAATTGTACAGGGCTAACACACTCATAATACTAACTAATAATATTTGGCGAAAATATTTTGATATAGTCCTATTTTAGGCTTATTTTTATAGTAATAGTTATACTCACTCTTACCAGATTTCTTCTCAACGCTATTAACTTGACTTGAAGAGATACTTGTCGCAATATCCGTCCTTTCCATCAGAACTTGGTGGTGGCTTCTCGCATGGTTTCTAGCCTCAACAGCAACCATAGTCTCTTCTTCTTCTCCAGACTCGTCTTTCTTAGGATAAGTTTTTACTAATTTTATCTTTTCTTTTATGTTTTTTGCTGGCTTATATTCAATTTGAGAGATATCAACTTTCTCAGGCGTGTCTTCGACAGCGAAAGAAATGAACTTCTCACCAGATTCTTTGGGTGGAACTAGATCTACGATTTCTTCATTCTTATTACTTTCTTCAGCCTTCTTGTCGGATACTTCAATGGTCTCATCATCATCATCGGTTTCTTCGGGCGTCAAATGATTTCCATCATTATACTTCTCTACAGACCTAACATCTGTGAGATAATAATCTTCTAGAATTTTTTTGTAGTCATCGTTGATTGTGTAGTTTTTGTAAATATAGAAATAGTTCTTTAATTCTGGCTGATTGAATTTGTACTCATGGGTGTTCTTCAGTCTTTCCATGATGTATCGATACGTTTTTCTGGTCAGGTTGGGATCGTCTGGCAGATGGAGGGCGGAGACGAGTTGCTCGCGAGTCTGGCCAGTTGCGCCTTCGGCTAAGATAGCCAGAATAGCGGAGTAGCCAAGTGGCGAGAAAGCTATGTTCTTGTTGTCATCGATGTATCCCTGGAAACGTAAAATATTGTATTAATTTAGATGCAGTTATTACAGTTAGTAAGAATAAATAAACATATTATTTGGCAATGAATAGGAAACATAATAGACGAAACAAAAATAAATCGCTTTTAACTTTAGCTTGTTCCTATACTAACGATCCCATACCTATTAATTAAGTATAGAATTCAATGTACTCTTGATTCGCTTGTACCCGGTATAAACTACGCCGGAAATTAAATAATAATAATTTGACCAGAAAATAGTCAACCATTATTATTTGGTTAGTGATATCGCGCAGATATTCAAATCATTTTTTTACATTCTCAGGACAACCGAGCCCATAAAAGTTAGGGAAACAAATCAACCAACATAACTATAGAGTCAGGTACGGACTACGGACGAACGAACAAAAACATGTATCGAACACTGTTCGCACGTGCGTACCACCGAACATCGAACACAACAGGATGGTTTATGTGGTTTCGTATTCGATTTAGTTATAACCACGTTTTTGTTCGTTCGTGCATAGATTGTTTCATATCATTATGGACTAATAATACCACAGGCCGCAATAAAACAAACACGGGATTGAAGAATATCAATACCTGGAAGATGGCCGTGGATAGCTGGTTGGTAGCTTCCCCGACGAAGCTGGTGGTCTTAGGCTGGGCGCGCCCGCGGCGCACCCACCGTGCGCTGCTCAGGCCCACCGCGAGGCATAACACTGCAAATAACAACATACGTGACATTTTCAATAGGGTTCATACCTAGATATGTACGATACAATACAATACAACAATAGCTACTTTATTGCACACCAACAAGTAAAATATTACATGAGAAATCTTAAATTAAACATTGGTAGACAATTAGGCGGTCTTATCGCTAAAGAGCGATGTCACAACTTTAGACGATTTTAGGTATATTTTAATGAATGCCAAAGAAAACCGTCAGGAGCTATCGAAACCAGTTGAACCAGTCCTAATACCATTTAATGATGACTATCGAGATTTAGGCGCCACACTGGTGCTGACGATTGATATTGTTTGGTTTGCATAGTCTGTTTGTCTGGGACAACACCAATGTTTTCGTTTTTGTTGCGGCATTCACTAATTAAGTAAATACTTACACACATTAAAATACAATATTGTGAATCGCTTGTTGAGGGTGTTGTATACCTTAGTAAAAATCATTATCAATGTATCTAACATACAACGAGCTACCTATATTTAACTATCTCCAGAAAAACAAATAATCTTCCAACATGACAATTTATGAATAAAATTCATTCACAGGCCGGCTAATAAGCCGAAATCGACCTAGTTTTACCTACCAGCAGATAGGTAACAAGTTGACAACCCTAGCAGTAAATATCACTTGAAAGTCGTGAGATGATAGTAATCGTAATACGCTACAGTAAAGGTAAACTGGAGCATGCTTCAGTGCCCTTGGTTCTAAGAAGGAAGCAACTGACATGATTATCCCAATCACTTGCGCTCTTCTGAAACTAAGATAGTGTGATGTGATGGAATAGTGTGAGCCATTTGTAGTTATAATAGAATAACTTTGTGATTCTAGGATTTCCCGTTTATTTAACTAAAGATAGCTTGTCTAACTATAGCGAATTCATTATTATTAAAATATCTCTTCATCCAAATGGTTGAGCGGTAGAAATTAAGGTACGAGTATAGTAAAAATAATATGAGCTAAGCTAATCCACTTACCTGCATTCACAATAGCATTGTGTCTAATACAATCCTATCTGCTTTTGTTCTCGTCAGCGCCAACCAGTTACTTACAAAAAAAGGTTAGAACTGCATTGCGTGGATATTGAATTTTCAACCTTATTCCTTGTTGAATAGGTTTAAAATTGTTGATGATGAGAGTTCATAGTCCTTTTTCAAGAGAATACGTTCTTGTGAAGAGTCGGACGGTTGTAAAAATCCAAAAAAGTATGATTACCATTATTCTGATAGTGTATTTTGTAGTTTCATGCCTAAGGAAATAGAGTCGATAATCTATATTAACCTTCCAAGGTGGTTACAATCTGGTTTTACTACGAGCTCGTTATCTTAATTTGTGGTTTACCAGTTGTGGTTTGTTCAATGGTATTCAGTTCTTAAGTGGATTAGGTTAGCTTATATTATTTTTACTATAGGTACCTAAAGGATTTCCAGAAATTACTCAATTTCCTTAAGTATGAAATAATGAAGGAAAAGGTTGTAAAATTGTAAGTCTTGTAGTTACTTAGTTTTTAAATGTTAAAAACATTCCATATTCCAATTTTTTTTTAAATGAGAAAAGATGAGACCGTAGGAAGAAAAAACAGAAACAGTAAGAAATATATTTATATATTCCATGGACAAAGTCACAGGCAAAATCGTGTTTAAAAAAATAGCGCGCTCGTAAATAACAAGAAACATATTACCAGTTGACATTAACATCTTATGGATGGGTGTGCAATTTGCAATTTTAATAAGCCACAATTATAAAGCAAGTTCTTAAAACTAGGTAAAACAAATACATTTCCTGTCTGAATATAATTTAACCTGTTTTATTCGTGTTATTTGGAAAAAGAAACGCGTGTTTCTGAATTTCTGAGTTCGCTTTGCTCTTTTAAGGCGAGTGGTTATGTGAAATAGTGACTTTTAAAGTCCTTTTTATGAGTAGAGATATTAATGAGTATTTCCTTAAATTATATATAGTTGGATTTTTTTTAAGTAATAAATACTATTACAAAAATAATCTTGAAATAGGGTCGTTTTCAATGTTCAATTCCCTAAGGCTTCTAAACTACAAGTGATATTTACACGTTTCTTTCGGGAAAAAAAGGTAAATTCTCCGATATTTTATCGTATTGTTTAAAAGTTAATAAAATGCAAATTCGTAGTATTAAAATAATTAAAAAAAAAAGAATTTTCGTGAGTGCGGCCGCGCGCGGGCTGCGAGCTCAGTGTAAATCTAGCAGTCGAAGGGGAAGGCTGTGTCACTTGCTCTCGCGATCCATCAAGTTACGGAAAATAATTATAGTATCGAATCCCGCGGAGGTTCGATCTGTCTTCGTACGTTTGAAGTGTATATTAAGAAAGCGTAGTTTCGTTTTTTCACACGACTACGCGACATAAAAAAGCACTTTGAATATTGTTTACAGAACCATATTTTCATATAGAACTTCATTAAACTGCTTTTTTTTATTTTTAGGTATCTTTTAATCTTAAGTATTTATAAAAAAAAGTAATTGCTTAGCATTCCCGAGCACATTTAAATACTTAGATATTCTCGGCGATGGACACACACCAGACAACCTTCCCGGAAACTACACGCTTTTGGTTTGGGCCCCCTTAGGCCTAATTTTTCTGTGTAATGTCAGATTATCTATTAAGGTATTTCGGTTAGTAAATAATAAAAGATAATACAGATATTTGGTATGATAACGTCTAATGATTTTTATGAATTGATATAAATATCGTAATTCCGTTCGTTTGAATGAACATTCATTCGTGGAAGACAAAATTAGATGTATTGACATTGTGGGAACTCCCATTTAATGGTGATAGCAAAAAAATTACATAATTTCTTTGTCTTGAACCAGAGGCCGGCTCGCTCGCAGCGGTCGAGGTATACACTTGCCTGGTCTCTCAAGTTTTTGTTTTGCCGCGCTCGCAGCAGGTTGCGGATGGCACAATGTTAAGAGATTTTATTCACTTTTATATAAATAATGATTTGACATAGTTTAAATTAGGTCAATTTTTTTTCCACTAAATTTTTGCTACTAAATTGTAAACAAAGATGACTTATTTGTTATGGACTTTTCGTCTGCAACGGAAAGTTTTGGTGATGAGTCAACTTTGTTTACCTACCAGTCGGGCACGTTATGGCCTCAGACTATTTTAATATAGAGTTTATTTACTCTTAGGATTGGGAGCACTCTTACAAATAATATAAATAACTGATTTAGGGAAATATAGGGTATATATGTCATAGCCGCTTTTTAGGGCACTCATGCTAAGATATAAAATATATTTATTTAATTATCTTAAGCTATGTTTGGACTAGCTGTCCGCGATACGATTATTTATGCAAATAAAGTAAGTTTACATATTGGCATCTGCAAAAACCCATAAATATGTCGAACGTCAATGAATGTCCCACTTCATATTTGAATCTAAATAAGTGTTAGTAATACTGGCCATAAGTTCTGTTCTAATTGTTTACCGTTTATAAAATAATAAAGCTAAAGTCCCTTGAAGCTGTGAACACATCGAACATCTAAGTTTGCGTAAAAAAACGATACGGCCGTTTATGCCGCAAAAAATGAATATTTCGACACTCTCGAGTCTCGAGGGAATCAAAGTTTGTAGTGTGTCCGTTGACCTCGAACAATGAAATTTGGCAAAAAATACCATCTTAACAACAAGTATAGGGAAAAATTTGGGAACTGTACATTTGAAATAAAATCATAAAAATATATGGTCTTTATAAGTCGTAAGTTGAGTTTGTCGCTCTATTATTTACAGTTTATATTTTCGTTACAGCAAGTGCTCTCATAGTTCGCACAAACCAACTTTTTTTTAAATAATAATTTGATATTTTGTAACTTGTTTACTTTAAATATGAGCAGATCAGCACCCACCGAATAAAGCTGTGCCTCCACTTTTATAATTCATCCGCTATGTCACGATATGATTTATTTATTAAAAAACCTGTTTTAATTTTACTTCTGCATGATTTTACATGTACAATCAAGAATTTTTCCTTTTCGTGACTTCCAAATTGCCAATTTCGCTTTTTTTTTGGAAAATTGCTTTAAGGTATTTAATTTTTTATGTTTTTTCGAATAGGTAAATAGATATAGATATTTGTATAGAATCTTTTTTATCGATTCTTATTTTTTTTATGTGCTAATACCACATTTTATTTTTATAAATAATGACACAAAGGTAAATTAAGAAAGAAAAATTGAATGCGATCTACTACAATCGAAGCGGGGTTTGAACCCGCGACCTCTGCGTTTCCGGCGCATTGCTCTCCCAACTGAGCTATCCGACCGCTACGTCAATCACACCAAATCTTTCATCCCTTAATTCTTTACGCCACTGGAGGGCCCTCTGCGTCATATATGTTTTTGAAATGCTTATGCGCATTAGCCACGGGTTCAAACCCCGCTTCGATTGTAGTAGATCGCATTCAATTTTTCTTTCTTAATTTACCTTTGTGTCATTATTTATAAAGATATAGATATTTAGTAATACGCAATATATACATTTTTGTTTAAACGGTTTATTTTACTTAGGGTATTTTCAATGCCTTTTAATAAGTTACAAGGTTGGTTGATCTCCAACTCTCGCTCGGACTAGGTATGCGAGTGTATGAAGCAGCTTGGAAGCATCTCAACGAGATTATGAGCGAAGTATCGTTCCGCTCCGCCAGATCGTTGAGAGCACTAGTCGCCTTAAAAAAATGCACCATGCACCTATTTTTTATAGTACACATCTTAACTGTTTTGTTTACATAAGGAAATCTTATTCATTGCAAGTAGGTATCAAAAACCATAATTTAGCTACGGACCAATAATTCGAGAAGATTGCCAATCCTTAACACATATAAGTATTTTGTTGTAGTGTAGACAGCGCCAATTTTCGTATAGTGCTTAGACTTATAAAATTGCGCAAGTGCGAGTCCGACTCGCGCATGAAGGGTTCCGTACCATAATCTATAACAAGTTTGTTGTTTGGGAGCCCCCTTAAATATTTATTTTATTTTATTTTTATTGTTTGTTGTTAAAGCGGCAATAGAAATACATCATCTGTGAAAATTTCAACTGTCTAGCTAGTCACCGTTCTTGAGATACATCCTGGTGACAGACGGACGGACGGACAGCGAAGTCTCAGTAATAGGGTCCCGTTTTTACCCTTTGGTTACGGAACCCTAAAAATATAGGACTGAGGCCTCACTGAGGTGACGACATCTACGGTAAATGCAGGAAGTTGGTGGAATATGATTTTATATCTGTCTACATCTTAGAAGTGTTCTTGAATCTTGAATGATTCGTTTAACTAGTTTAGAATTCCGTGATTGGCATAAATGATTGTACAAAAAAAAAACATATATAGCGGAGATGTCGCAGTTAACTCCAGGCTGTATATCGGGTTAATCAATTAGCACATTGTCCGTTACTGGTAGTGGCACGACGATAAAGAATTAATGACATCTCGATATAACTGTATCGGTCGGATTGTCAGGAAGTGGGCTAGCTAGCGGGACCGATTCGCTGCAGATGCACTATCACTGAATATTGACTTGTGTATTTTCAATACGCGACAATCAGGTGAAAGTTCTTTATACATTTAAATGGTGTTTTTGATTACGATAATGCCTGTTGATATGCACTGGCCTGGCCAGCATACAGCATAGCATAAGGAGCTGACACACTGATTATTAAAGAAATATGAAAACACATCTTGCTACTCACAACATAAGAAAATTCATAACATACATACGTATGTACATATATCATATGGTGTGAAATAATACTAAATTAACATAAAATAAGGCAAGAAGAAGATGATAAACCTTTAATCGATATCTCATCCACAAACCCGTGTACTGCTAATTGTCCTCCTTTTAATGTCACGTCATGTCAATGTGAAAGTTTGTTTGTAAATTTTCTTTCTTCGTCCTGCATTGACGTGATTTTATTCTTAACCTACTTCAAAAAACCGGCCACGAGCATGTCGGGCCACGCTCAGTGTAGGGTTCCGTATTTGCTCATCCTTCACAAGAGACAGTCAAAGACGGAAAGACGGGAAAAGGTCGTAAACGCCAAAGTAACTGTAATTACTTATTACCTTCTGGAAGTCAACTTACGTCCTTTAAAAGAAAATTATGAAATTTTGCGATAACTCAAAAACGGATTTTGTTCAATATAGTTTTCATTGAAAGTACTTATAAGGCCTCATTTCCACGAATTTTTGCATATTTTTTTGACCCGTGGTTGAAAAGTTAGAGGTGGGGGACACTAGTTTTTTTTTTATTTTCGGAGCGAATATTTACAAAACTACTGACTTTATCAAAAAGTAATGTTTAAAGACCCCTATTATTTTTAACAGACCTATTTAACGGCACCACACACTAGGGTCGGAACGAAAAAAAAATTCACCCCCCCTTAGGTGTACGATTTAGATGCGGTTTTCAGAACAGTATTTGTTACAGGAGAAGATTTCGGTATTTTAACCGACTTCAAAAAAGAAGGTTTCAGTTCGACCCATATGTATTTTATGAATGTTTGTCCGCGATTATAAAGTTGTTCATTTATTTGCATCTGATGGCCATCATCTCCCTATGGTGAGATGTTGATGGAAGGTGTAACTCCTTAATGGTTAGGTGTTAGGGGATAATTTAAACGAGATGCATTGCAAACAAGATTCTCCGATCACTCCGCTATATGTATTTTATTTAAGTTACTAAAGATAAAAAAAAAATTGACAAAAATAACCTACTTCAAAATAAACTGAAAAGCCAAAAATAACCCGTTTATGTACAGATTACATGTAAATCACCTGTACATGAACGGGTTATTTTTGGCTTTTCAGTTTATTTTAAAGTCGGTTCTTTTTATATATTTTTTTATTGATGAAATGTATAAGTATACACGTCATTACTATCCCGAAAAAAGTACACAGTACCCTTGGCACGCGGACTCATTCGCGTGAAAACTTGCGAGCCCACGATGGTTGCGTTTATCACGTGATTAGATAAATGACAAAGTAGCAAAGCACCCGTCACTTTTTGCCCTTTTGGCGAGTTTGTGAGTGGAGAGGGATAGATGCTGTTTAATTTTAATTGTATTATAAACTGTGTGTTAGAAATATATGGCAGAATACATAAATACCTTGTCTTAAGAACCGTTGCTCAGTACCTAGGCGTGATTCGCGCGTGCGCACCACCGCAATCTCGTGGCGTGGGCTATTAACTTGATGCTTCTCATTGCTTTCTAATGTTCCATTCGATTGTTTTGCTTGGTGTTGTCTTAGGTCAGGTACTGACAGGTTAACCGTAATTTTGTGAGTAAAGTTCTATACGGAGATGTGCAATGACCTGATTAAGTAATATAACCACTAGATTGCTGTTGGTAACTACGGCTACCTGTCACCGCTCTTATTTTATTATATAAATAGAGTCCAACTCAAAATTCGAAGCAATTGAGTGGAGCTATTCGTTTTTATCTTTCTTTTTCGTAAACAACGGGATTTTAAAGTACCTACCTTTTTTAAGTGTCAGTTTCTGGATTTACATTTTAATAAATTGATCATTCTTCACGTTGTTGCCAGAAAAATTCGTAAATCGCAAATATTGTAAGTAATTTTCTACTAATTTAATTTGCTCAGCGAGCCTATGATGGTAGCGTTTATCACGTGATAAATAAGTGAAAGTGACAAAGCATCTGTCACTCACACTCGCATTTTGTCAAAACGCGACGGATGCTTTGTCACTTATTTATCGCGTGATAAACGCAACCATTATAGGCCCGCACAGTTAGGTAAGTAACCAAAACAAAATTCAAATCCCAAGTAACTAGGGTCATTCAGTATTCAGCTAGGTGCTTTTGATTGTATTTGTACCTAAATTAGATACTATGATTGGCTGAACTACCCAAGTCACATTATTGGCTTTTGAATACCTCTAGAACCTCGACAAATAGTTACAATAAAAAGTGTGAATTCGTTCGGGCCGGTTGCAGTAGTAACAGTAACCGTAACCGCGGGAAAGCCGGGTTGGAGTAAAGCACGGCGAGCGCAGGCGGTGAACGCACTGGGCTGACCCTGTGCTATTGTACTCTCACAGATGCAGTACCGACAGACAAACAAGCTACACTATGTCTTATTGTCTAACAAGTGTCCCCGTGCTGAAAATTTACTCTCTTGTTTTTTGCATAGGACTTGTATTTTTAACCACTATGGTATGTCTAGTAGCGAGTTCGTTATTGGAAACTAAAAGGTCCCCGCAACTTAGTCCGCACGGAAGGAAAAATTCACAACTTTTTTTTTTGCTTCTCCTCAGTCGAAAAGTATCTTAAGTATCCGTACTAGCTTCCAGAGTCCAGGTGCTTTTGCATGATGAGTACCTACAAAGTCTATTTTACTTGTATTTTTATTACAATTAAATTCTTTCGTATGTTCGAATCGATTGCCGGCTGTTCTTGCCTATAGGCACAGAATAGATAATAGTACAAGTACAGAAGGCACACTACTTTGATCTTTACAAAAGCCGCTTTTTTTAGCCGAAAAAATATGATTTATGGCCCTTCTAAAGTCGTCGTCCCCAGCGCAAGCCAAACGGAACGTTAAAGCTGCGTGCCAACGGTGAAAATGAATTGGCTCGCTTGCCGCGTCGCCGAGAGCGAGGGCTGTCAACGACTAAAAATAAAAATGTATTTCCCATTTATTTCTTGCATTCAATATAGAGAGTAATATGTTTATATTCTTCATACATTATACATATTTATTATTTCATTATTTAACTATAAAATAATCAATCTCAGAATTTCGACGAATTGAATCCACCACCAGGCCGCAAAACATTTTAGCTTTATTTTAAACATTTTAATACGTATAATATAATAAAATAATGCAACGAATGCGTTACCTTAACATGCAATTAAATTCTTGAGCTTCATTTTGTTTTTGCTTAGTTGTCCGATATTTATTTATTTGTTCATATATATTCATCACTATACACCTAGTATAAAACAAAGTCGTTTCCTGCTGTCTGTCTGTCTGCCCCTATGTAGGTATGCTTAGATCTTTAAAAATACGCACGGACGCACCGTGCGAAGCCGGGACGGGTCGCTAGTTACAAATAAAACATGTATAAAGGCGAACTTATCCCTATTAGGGATCTCTTCCAATACATTTCTTTTAACTCTTTATTTATATATTTTATATACTCACCTATCAAACTATCACTCAATCGTTTATTCATTACTTACAAGTAATTTTACAAACTTGATATCAAATATTATTATAAAAACCTCTATGATTGTTGATTTAGTAGTAGACATACTTATATATTTTACTAGAATTTAAATTGACAAATATCAGCAAATAATCAATTCAAAGTTACATAAGTACTTAACAATTAAAATTGATCTGAGTAACCAGTGTTAAATATGGAAGTAGATACACCTGCAATATGCTTTTTATTATTATTCAGTAACTACTTATTATATATTATGTTAATTTTCTTACCTATCGGCATCCTTCGGACGTGTTGGGAGAACGAAAAACGCGTGATTCCAATTTCGATCATTGTTCCTACAACCCGCTGCGATACAATATCTTTTCGCTGTCTTTTTACTCATTTAAACACTTTATATTATAATATAACACTGGTATCAACAGATGAATGAGGAACGTTCACTTGCGACGTACATAAATCGGAAGAGCGTGCGCGCGAATTTCGTGTACGTGCGTTCCGAGACAGTGCGTGGCAGCCACTGAATAGGCACCATGCATGAGGCCACCGGCATGTACTTGTAGCGGGAAACGTTAATCGCGGAGTGCGCCCCGCCTGCTATAGGGTACACATTTTTCAACCGATTCTCATAAACTTCTAGCAGGTTCGATGATAATTAATAACATAGAAATAACCTATTAATTGTTTGTAACTTTTTAGATTTTTTTTCAAATAATCATACTTCAGCCATTTCCAAACCTAGGTCTAAAACTCACAGAGCCACTAGTAATGTTGTATGTGCTGACCGTACGGCGCGATCGAGCGCATACCGCCTGAGAAAGCAATCTGGCGGTCTAGTACGAGTACTTACCACCCGTGAGAGCTATCGCTGTACGGAACCGTTCGTCGCACACGCGAGCGGAGATGCCCAACTAAACGCCGAATGTGTCTAGTAAAAAGGGGTATTAGTCGGATATTAACCAGAAACAAAGGTCATAACTCTCCTAGGTTAAATCTGACTTATACCCCTTATAGTGTAAGTCTGTATACCTATACACTCTTCTATATTACTAAACTAGAAGGTCCTTGCAACATTCGCAAAGGACAATAAAATTATACTTACCTACTTGTTTTTATTTGGTATATAACCATTACATTTTCTAACATTTTGAAAATAATTATATCACTAACGCAGGTTGCAAAATGTGAACTATAATTTATCGAGAACATTTATTTTTATTGGACACGTAGATTCAAAGGGGTTTTTGGTTTACACTTATCATGATATACCTAAGGAAGCAATGAGAAATCTCTAGTAGAATTCAGCAAAAGATTCAATAATCTAACAATAAATTTGCTAATAGTGCTAACCATCCTTAAATACCTATATTATTTACTGTTTTATAAGGCACTATGAGTACCATGACATGACTAGGCGTCAGTTGAACCAGTTTTGTAACGGCTAATTTTAGGGCATGTAAGAGACCACATATTATTTCTTCTAGAAGAAAAAGTTATCTAAAATAACACCCCGTGTGTTATTTTAGGCTAACTAATTTTTGACTAAACGCCACATCATTGATGACACACCTGGACTGGATGGCTGCGTAATCAGTATGCTTGGCAGTAGGCGCACGTAGGGTGAGACATCAATATTAATGGCAAAATAAACAATCACCATACAAAAGCATCGTTTTCACTGACATCGCCTAATTTCTTTAAGAGGCCTTATTCCTTTTAAAATTCTGATTGTTGTAGACATTTTTCTCTATGATCAAACATGTTTCTTAACATATTATTGATGTTACTACCTAGAACAGGGCTATTGGGATTTATTGCAATATATTTGAAACCTACAGTTTGAATTTTTCATTGATAATTTTTGTTTTAAAAACTACTCGAAATTGACAAAATTCACGCGAGAAATTAGTTTTTTCAACTTATTTTCGACTGCATGCAATAAAAGCATGAAATAGCTATGTTACTACCTAGAAATCGGGGAAAAGGTTTATTCACTTCAAAAAGTTGGTTGAAATTATCAATATATTTGTCATAATATAAAAAAAAAATATTTAAAAGGAATAAGGCCTCTTAAGACCTCGTTTTAAAAATCGTGATGACTAATGAGTAAAATAAACTTCAGACGCAGTCAAAAATTTATACAGCGTATGAGTTCTAAGTAAATAACCATGATTTACACTACTAGATCTGCCGGGGCCGCCGCAGAATGTGCGGCAAAACTCAAGCACACCAAGTACTCTGCCCTGGAACCAATGTATGATTTTGTGCCTGTGGCAGTGGAGACTGCGGGACCGTGGGGTACTGAGGCCAGGGACTTTATAAGGGAGGTGGGTCGCAGGCTCAGAGACAGAGGGTGTGATCCTCGCTCAGGGTCGTATCTGGTTCAACAGATTTCATTGGCCATACAACGTGGGAACGCTGCCAGTGTGATGGGAACGTTTGCGCCAGGTGCGACTCGGGGCGAGCCTTTTTAAATCCTTCTTCACCTTCCAAGATATTTGCTATCGATCCACAACGTTGACGAAGCCTGTTGCAGATGTCACGTTATTGGTGTGTTGTTTGACGAAGCCTGTCGCTGATTAGATTTTTGTATTCTCTCTGACGATGCCTGCGTTGCGGATTTGACTTTTACACTTTGTCTTATGCATTATTTACTGTACCATGATTTTATAATGTGAAAGGAATAAACTTTCTAAAACCCTTAAGACGTTAGACAGAGATCAAGATCCTGTTAGACGGTTTACAGAATTACACTGGAAATAGATGCTTAGCATACCTATTGGCGAGAGTAGTAGGTACAGGCAGCAGCAGAGGTTGCTCTATTATCTGGATAATAAGGGTTGTACATGTCATTGTGAGCGTGTTATAATGCTTAGTCATTTTTGCTGCTGACTGTACCCACGTTATGCTGTTTATTGATATTAAAAGGGAAAGCTATAATAACGTATATATTTAAGTAGTGTCTGTATATGTTATCGTAATCGGCCACCCAGAACCACTTCTAGAGCTCAATCGATTATCCGATTATGTGTATTTATTTAAGAGGATCGCATATATATTTATAACGGTCAACAAGAACTTTTTACCAAACTAGACATGATGAATTTACTAATTTCTTGATTGTTTTAGGTTTTAGTAGTAAAGAACCTAACAGTATCAATGAAACCTCGAAAAATAAAAACTATAAATTAATACATGTCTTTCACCCTGTCCATTATTCAAATAAAAAACAAATACCTAAGTACCTATAAACATATCAAAACGCCCCGGCTATTTATAATTTTATGTTACTGGGAATATCAATACTCGGTGTTTTTATTATAATGATATCACGTATCAGGCTATAACGATATCCTTCGTAATGCCACGAGGTGCATAAAGGATGTGAGAAACCGCTTTCAAATACAAATCAAGTGCAGTCTTTCCCGGGTGCGTCCCATGAGATATAACTACATAATATATAATTTCATATTAATAACGTTCACAAGATATAATAAACTTTTGCTATAACATCAAAATCAATATTTTTATTAGGAATAACGGTTAATTAGCATAATACTCATGTTGTAGAATATTTTTTTATATAACACTCAAATACTCTAAATTCAGTTGATATAACATACATAACGTATATCGATCATAGTATATACTTTCTTTTAATATACCTAATGATTAGAAAATATAATAGCGTATGATATACTTACTAAAGAGGTTATAACTGCTACCCCTATGCCCCTAAAATGGGACATGGGTCAAAAACCGAAAACTGTAGGTTAGGTTAGGTTTGTTTTATGACCATGGATAGCGGAGCGAGCAAAGCGAGCGGAGCGTCAAAATGCTTGCTTGCATGGAGGTATATTAAAATTTAACAGCGAACTATTGCATAAGTATGTACACAATTGATAATGGCAGATGAAATTCTGGCAAATACGAGTATACCGTTTGGAAGAACTGCGACAAAATGGAATATGGGTCAAAAACCGAAAACTGTAGGTTAGGTTAGGTTTGTTTTATGACCATGGATAGCGGAGCGAGCGTAGCGAGCGGAGCGTCAAAATGCTTGCTTGCATGGAGGTACATATATTAAAATTTTACAGCAAACTATTGCATAAGTATGTACCTACACAATTGATGTGCAGACGGTTATTCTATACGAGCATTATGCATTTTGGTGTTAGATGTATTGAGTAATATACATTATAAATCTGAGATATTATGAACGTTATACGTTATGATCGTTATATACAATGATATTATACTTAAATAACGTTATACTTAACATAAATAGATATTTTGATGTTATATCTAACGTTCGTTATACACCTTGAACGGTATACAAAACAAGCTTATACAATATGAGCGTATATAATATGAATATTATAGTATAAGTTCTTATATCTTATATTACTTACCCGTCTTTCCCATATGGTAGTTGAGTGTAAGGTACTTGCGATAAAGCACACTAATTAAATAGTATACTTGTACTATAGACTATTTCATATAACTTCGCTCTCCGAATGATTAATTTTCTACTCTACACCCACTTGTAGAATCTCTGTTTGGCCCTATGGTTGACTGGTAGATAACGCCATTAGACACTACCCCCGTAACTGTCCTTGCTTTTCAGTTAATTTCGCTTATTTATGATAAGATAAAGATAACTTCGCCCATGCGACCTTATACCCTTGATACTCGTGAATTCACCCAGAACCACGAGGTAATAATCATTAAGATTTTGTAATTTGATAAAATGATTATCAATCCGATCCTTCGTTCTCAAGATGAGCTCACATAGCCTTAGCTTAGGTAACTTCCATAAATAGACTCGTATTAAGTGTGCTCGGCAGTGACCGCGAATCAATTTGACTAAGTCCGATAGTATAAATAAGGTTATTGGTGTTGGTACTGTTGGTGCGATGAATACGCTATAACACGTAATTTACTAACTACTAGAACAGGGTCAATATCAAAGATCTCATGAACATATTCTATCTACTTAAAGGTTTTTGTAATTAATTATGTAATTAACTGCATAAAAGAGATTTTTCTAAACTGAGTAAACTCTTTAAACATTTGTAGCAGTCTTCGTTTGTTTAATGTAAAACTTCCCAGTTCTGATGAGCTCTCTGTACAGGAGAACATAAGGA
Source organism: Apotomis turbidana (assembly GCA_905147355.2). Classification (NCBI taxonomy): domain Eukaryota; kingdom Metazoa; phylum Arthropoda; class Insecta; order Lepidoptera; family Tortricidae; genus Apotomis; species Apotomis turbidana. The sequence goes on along the minus strand of LR990281.1, from coordinate 30,371,112 downwards.
GAACTCAAAATATTTCGGCCGCAGTGAAAAAATAATGACATAATGCTGAATGCAACTAACAACTTCAATGGCAATTTGAAACCAACGTACCTAACACTAATATAAAGAATTATTGTGTGTTATAAAGATACAATCAGAGTCAGTCAAAACTCGGTATTCGGCAACAGTGGAAAACCGACTCTTAGCACGACGCGATATTGAAAGAAAAACGCTTCTTGATTCACAAAGATCTCCCATTCAGTCAGTTTATTAAGGGTTGTAAACAACGGTAATGGTAAATCAGGTAACTGAGGATATGATGGATCTGGTAAACTACCAGTTTCAGAGACATCGTAAAACGGAATGCCTCCCTTGACGAGCAGCAGTTAGCAAAGTTTGATTACCATCAACGTGTGGATTGGGGTAATTGTATCCACACTTTGATAACTGCTGATGAATTTACACATTAACATGTTATTAGAGAGTGACAAGGTGAAACGATATCTGTCCACAAATTATTTACTTGTATAACATAGATAATTATGCGGTTAGCTGCGGTAACTAGCTTGCCTTATAGTAAAAATCAAGATGAAATCGGCTGGCCCTCAGTGCGAGCGAAAATGACGCGTAAATATAATCAGTACTTTTGTTGCTGTGTTAGTTATCTAGACACGCGGCAGCGTGTCCAGCCAAGTTCACCCCAGGAACTGGCGAGCAGCAGGCCGTGTTACACGATTCGCTTGGAGCCACTTTTGACCCCTCAATAACTCCAAATCTATTTAACATAAAAACATGAAATTTGGCTTATGTATTTAGATCCTTTAGAGCAACTAGAACCCCAAATTTCATGAATATAGGTGAAATAGTTATTCAGATATTAAAGTCCGAAAAACGGTATTTTTATCACTGACTGACTGACTGACTAGTAATCAAAAACCTAACCCACTTCCAGGTGACCTAGAAAGGCGAAATTTGGCATTCAGCTAATTGTGTGTGTACACATAAAAAAAACGAAAACAGTGATTTTTTTACCTTAATAATAATAATTATTATTTATGCTCCTTTCCTCAGAACTCCGTCATTTATTAACCGATTTGGAAAATTCTTTCTTTGTTTTAAAGATGTACTAGCATATCACACACACAATCTCTCTCTCTCACACACAACCACACACACACACACACACACACACACACACACACACACACACACACACACACACACACACACACACACACACACACACACACACACACACACACACACACACACACAAAAATCCAACACGTACTAACCGATTTGGAAAATTCTGTGTTTCTTTAAAAGATGTACTAGTATAGCACACATACAAGTAATTAACAATTAATTATTAAGTAATTTACACATCATAATAATGTCTGTACAAAAAGTAATGATATCCCATCAAAAACATAAATGTTAAATGAGAGCCAAGTTCAAAATCGCGTGCACTTCGCCGACAAAAGAATTGAGATCTATAAGGGCGCCAAGTTCTTTGCCCTAAAATTTTTAGATACAAGGACATGCGAAATACTCAATGCATTTATATTACTTGGGGTGTAATTCAATATCAAGATTTGACTTGGCTAGTTTTCACTAACTGACTAAAATTGTATAAAAGTAACATAGTATTATTATCAAGCTAACAGTAAGTAACAGGAGTACTTGCGTACTTACTTTTACGAAAATAGGTTAATGATTAGACAAATATGATTATATAAATTTATATGTAAAAACTAGCCAAGTCAAATCTTGATATTGAATTACACCCCAAGTAAAATAAATGCATTCAGTATGTCGCATGTCCTTGTATCTAAAAGTTTTAGGGCAAAGAACTTGGCGCCTATATAGATCTCAATTAGTTTGTCGTAGAAGTGCACGCGATTTTGAACTTGGCTCTCATTTAACATTTATATTTTTATAGGATTATATCTACGTCCCTTGCGCGCACGATTATATTATTGGTTACTAGTAGGTGCCCGCGACCTCGTCCGTGTACCGTCGGGTAAAAAGTATCTATCTTTGAATTTTCAGCTATCCCTGTAGTTACTAAAATTGGTTAAAATATGTCCAGCCGTTTCGGCGTGTTAAGTAATATGTTGATGTTTCGAACCCAACCTGGATTATTCTTGTTTGAAAGAGCTTACTTTAACACTCACCCAATAATAATCGCATTATAAAGAAGTTGGATCTTCTGCCAAACCTGGAAAAATATAATTAATCATCACATCACATCTCATATAATCAAACATTTCTGGGGATTATTGATCACATTTTGAAAACCGTAAACGTAAAACAAATTCTGGATTTGGTTTTAGTTTATTTAAAAAAAAGTAAAGAAGACGAATTATTTAAAATTGAGACAAAACCAGTTTGAGAAGGACAAATATTTGAAAACAAGTTTGCAACATAAGATTTTACTTTTTCTTTTCGTGTTTTTCAACAGAATTTTTGCCCTAAATTTTAACGAATCGAGTTAGCTACCTACGTGAACTTATAGAAATCATTTCTTGATCTTTTTAAATTCATAACTCGTTTGTTACTAACTAGTTATTGCTCTATTGTTACCATAACTAAGTAAATCCCGTTGTTTGACTGCTTCCTACCAACCTAAACTAAAGCGGAGTAAACCCGTTAAATCGAACAAACCTGACCTACATTTAAAACGCGAATTTAATGAATGACCGGTATTAAAAATACTTACACGTCCTCGCTTCTCACAACAAGAACGCACTAATTGCCGATGAAAAAAAACAACACAACTTTTTAATTTTTGTAAACGTCTAAAAGCGCGGGAATCGTACAGCCGCGCGCGGAGCGTGCTCAATCGAGAATGACGTGCACGGAAGCTGCTACACACAGTTTTATATATATAGACATTAAACAGTTATGTTTGTACACGCTAGAAGCCTTTAGAGCCGGCACTGTTATCGGATAGTGAAAAGTTCTGACGATATGTCATATACAATTTCAAATAAAGTCGTCTGTATTATATTATGTTATACCTCGCCAGGTGCTTGGTCAAAACAGTGAGTCATCCATACTATCCATACTAATATTATAAATGCGAATGTGTGTCTGTCTGTCTGTCTGTCTGTCTGTCTGTTACCTCTTCACGCTTAAACCGCTGAACCGATTTAGATGAAATTTGGTATATAGATAGTTTCAGTCCCGGGGAAGAACATAGGATACTTTTCATCCCGAATAAATTTAGTGTTCCCGTGGGATGAGTGGGTAACACCGCGGGGCACAGCTAGTCTATGATAAATACGAATTTTAATTGGTAACTAATTCAAATAAACTTTAAGGTATTGAATTACGCTGCTACTAATTGATCATTTATAATTAAAGATTCGAGTACACCTGGCAGATTAAATATCATATACCTATAGCTACAGGTTCGGTAAATACGTGTAGTACTTAAATATACATGTTAAATTGAAACCGCATGTCTAAAATTTTGTACATCTGTTAAGATGTATCCTAAATCGGGTAAAAATGCAAAACAACGGAGGACTGGCGCCGAAAGAACCGTCTCATTAGGCACGCAACCACTGCAGCATCGAACAGGTTAACAATTAATTAAATCGAAATTCTAATAAATACATTGAATAAAAAAATACAAAAGAAACAATACCAATACAATACATATTATAATACCTAGTAGATAAGTTAGATTATTGGATCCTGTTGTCGGTAGGTCACATATCACATATACATAAATTTTGACATTTTGGGGTCGTCACAATAACAAAGGACGATGTTTTTTTTTTTTTTTTGCTGTGACTAATTTAAAATTATAATGAACAAGGTTAACACACACACATACATGTCGTATGTACACATAAGTAATACTTTTTTACTACCTATATTGTCTTTGTAGCTCAGCCTACTTAAGTTTACCTCATTAAATTACTTGCACAGACTCTGGCTTCGATATACCGTACGAGATCCAGAGGAAGACATTAACAATTAAAAATAAAACATTCCGTGCGACCTCCTTTCTTCAACATAAAATTGGCAATAAATATCTCCGCGTTGTTAATTGATTACATTACACGAATCGCATCTCGCTAGACTTGATTTTAGGTAGGTAAGTGAGTATGCACCTTTTAGTCACTTATATGTAGGTAGACCATAATAGTATTTTATGCAATCGTCGCACAATGAAGGTTCTTAAAGTCGAGTACCGTGTTTAGGTCACGAGGCTTGCCGAGTGGCCTAAGTAAGGTACGAGATTAGTACTATTTCATACAATACCTTTTATAGGAGCAAAACACAGAAAAACATTTTTTACTTTAATCGTCATTCCCCACTATGAATTTTTATTTTTCATGTAACCTTTTTCGTTCAACTAAATTTTTCACAAGTAATGGGCTAGTAGACCCAGTTTTGAATTATATTTTACAATGCATGTGCTCGAAAAGAGCGTATTCTAGGCATTCAAACTGTGCAGAAAGTACTACTTTTCCGCACTAGTGCTTTTTACTTTTCAATTTTTTTTTAATTTATAGCCGTATCTGACAGCCTGACACAAAGAGGTTTTATTATTTACAAAAAGTTTGATAAATTAGTCAAATACCGATTATTATCACGTATAAAAGTACAATAAAACCAATATTTCATTAATTAATTCATTTAACACGTCATTAATTACGTTAGATATAAAATTTGATTAATAAACGAACTTTAAATCGTTATTCATAAAATAAATTTGGCTGAATGTACACGCGCTTGTGCCATTTTGACATAAGACGAATATTAAAAAAATACTTTTGCACATGCGCAGTAGGTAGTAGATTATGTCAAGCGCGGTTTCCAAATAACTCCGCCATTTTTTATTGATGTCTAGTTTATTTTGAAGTTGTTTTGTGCAAATCTGCTGCAATAATGGCGAGATAAAGGGACGAATCATGAATTTAAACCCGTAAAATGTTATTGAAGAAGTAAAAAATGTGAACGACGGCTTCTTGTTGGATAAATCAAATCAAAATACAATTTTTCCAATGTAAACAGTCTTTGTGAGTATTAAAGTATTTTCTATTTTCTCGTACATGCATAGTAAAGTTTTGTACGGAACTCGTGTGTAAGATGATTTCCGACTCGTGTTTGTTTAATCACTCGCTCGTACCTCGCTCGTGACTAAAAATCACACTCGTCTGAAATCACCTACCTTCCACACTTGTATCGTAAATAACTATTTTAATGCAGTTGCTCAAAAAGTGGTACTTTTCGTAGCCGCAAATCGTGCGAAAAGTTGGATATTTCGAACTAGTGCTTTTTACTTTTCAATTTTTTTTAATTTTCTGTTGTACTAACACGTCATGTCTCATACATCCAAACAAAGTTCAATCACTTTCCGACTTTATTTATTACGTCATACAGCATTGCAAGTGTATATCTTATAATTATGTTTAAAATATTTAAATTGCATAATGGATCAATCGGGATTATCTATTAAATATATTCAAAAACGGTTTCAATAATTTGTCTGAGTGAATAAAACTTTAAACTTACCAGCAAAGGAGGCCTTAAATGCGACCCTTCACAATTGCTCTAAAATTGTAGGTAGGTACTCTTAATTTTTATCAGACAGAAATAAATATAATTTCCCCTTTAAATTTTTCGCAATTGTATTAAAAAACGTTGTTTGGTACACGTGTGGAAGTGCCATTTTAACTCGTCCCGAGTCTTGACCCTCGCCTTGCGGCTCGGGACTCGTTCAAAATGACATACTTTCCACACTTGTATCAAAAACTACTATTTCACCTCACCAGCTCAAACATGGGAATTTTGCTGTCAGATAACAGTGAACAAAATGCGATTTTGTTTCGAGCGTGAGTACAAAGTAGCTTTTAAATGTTTGGCCATGAATTGTCATTAATCAGCCACAGGTTAATTATATAAATCGAATCATTCGAATCTCGATGCACTCTGTTTCTTTCATATCTATATAAAAAAGAGAGGGATAAAAACATATCAATTTGAAATTCGATTTTCGAATTCGACCTCGAATGAGAACAGTTCGGATACGTGTTATGCCTACCACAAAGTTCATTAAAAACACCCGAAAAAGTATTAATTGCAACATATTGTTTTTAACGACCGAATATTAAAATAATTGTCTTTTATATAAAGCAATAGATTATTATTGAAATAAAATAAGATTTTTCAATTTGTTGCCTACTGTAAATGTACTAAGAATTTATAATTTCACCAATTTATCATAGATGCATATTCGAAACGTACTTTAAAAAATATCGAGTTTAAATTTTTATTGTTATTTTCTTTTGTATTTATTGTGTTTGGAGCTTTACAAGTAAAAATATGAATCAAGCTATAAACAAAATCTCGTAGTAATAAATAAACACGTCATGTATCTGCTATATCTTCCAATTTGATGAAATAATGACAATAACCGTGTTGGTTGTGACGGACTGGTAGTGTTGGAACGTAAATATAATTTCAATTAAATGATATTGTTATTCCTTTTTAAGCAGCAAGTATCTATTTTCTAATTAATAATATCATTGAAATCAGCAACAAAGACTACAAACATACTTACATCTGAATGGTTGGAAGAAAAATTACAAAAAGTCGAATATGTTCTCGCTGATGAGGTGAAAAGTTGTGTGTGCTACACGAGACCAAAGTTTTTTGCATCTCGTGCCGTTGAGCCCCTCGCTTCACTCAGGACTCAAAATCAGCACTCGCAACAAACAACAACTTTGCTCTCTTGTTGCACAAATAACTATGAAATGGTTAATAATGATCTTACTAGCTCTAAAAAAAATGTTTTGTATTTTTGTGAAAGCTAGAAAGCTAAATTTTATCAATTGAAAATTTCATGAACAGTGTAAAACGCCGTCCGCCAATTTTTCCCTTTTGCTAATCTGTGGCGTGACGTAGAATTACCTGTAAATATTCGAAATTCGACCCTCGTATAGAGCCATTCCGCTCACTCCAATATACTTTGACAGGAGATCGAGAGGGACGGCACTATTCGAAGTCGTCAAAGTAGACTTTCAGTTTTGTTTATATGACCGATGACGTCACTATCATAAGCGAAAATGGCGGACAGCGTTAAATTTTTTCAGCCATCTTTCACTTTTATGAATTGAAAAATATATATTTAGGTTTCCTTTGCTAAATACTTTACGGAATAAATATTAGTTTATTACAATGTGACATGAGTCAACTAGCCTATTTTAACCAATCAGTGAACAGTAGCGTGCTTTTTAAAGTCAAAGTCAAAATCAAAATTATTTATTCCATTGACATAAATTATGCACTAGAATAAGTCTTAAAGCATGATACATGATTATTCTAATATTACATGAAACATATTATTAAATTATATTATTATATACTTTATAGAGTCATTACATGTTCAGTGTGCATTTAATTTAAATTCAATGTCATAATATTCCTTTTCACTTCTCATGCTCTAAAAGTTCGACTTTATGCTGTGCGTAGGCGACATAAAGTCGCTTTTTATGCTCTAGAGCATAAAGTAAAATCGTCGTCGAAGACCAAGGTGATCGGTCCAACAGCCACACGAAATAAATAAAACTTTATTTTTTTTCGTTTCGTTAGTATTCTAAGACCAAGGCAAAAATACCAACAGCCAAAGTACACAGCAAACTTCTTGAAATAAACTTGTAATTTTTATTTATACTTTTTTAATTTAGTAAATCAATATACTATTTATTTAAACTACAACAATAATTTATCGTAGATATAAATGTTTTTAAATTTTAATTAAATATTAAGTATAATTATTTACATGATGTAGTTTAATTTTCTCGCAATCGAAGTGAAAAGTAGAGTGTGCAACTCGTCCATAAAACGCATTTTACACTCGACTTTATATTCATCCTCGCTCGCAAGCTCGCTCGGATGGATAAATGCCTCGTATAAAGTGGTGTGTTCTATGCACTTGTTGTACAATCTACTATTATGTTGTACAGTGCGTGTTCGGTTAATTTACTTTTTAAATACAATTTAAATTTAGCGTCATTGAGTGCGGTTACACAATCGGGTAGATAGTTGTAAATTTTTAGGCTCTGATGAATGAAACATTTTTTAGTCTTAGCCAGTCGAGTTTATGGTAGGCACAACTTATTTCTGTTGCGGGTGGGATAGTTATGAATATCTTTTCTCCTTATACTGCCACCGATGTTTTTCCATGCATACAGTAAGTTTCTATACACGAACAGTGAATAAAACGTCATTATACCAGTCTCTCTAAATATGGCTCTGCAGTCACTCCAAAAGTGTTTCTCAGAGCTCTTTTTTGCAGTCTAAAAACTCTTGATGATGTTGCTGCATGTCCCCAAATTAAAACTCCATAAGACATTAATGAGTGAAAGTATGCGAAGTATACAGTCTTACTTGCTTGAATGCCACATAACTCCTTAATTTTTCTAATTGAAAAGGCCGCTTTCGTAAGTTTTTTGCACAGATAATCAATATGTTTGTCACGTTGATGACCGGGAGGTAGGTAAAGAAGGAAAGCAGGAACGGAAGAAGAGACAGGAGACAGGTCAGAAGAAGGTATTTATTATATTAATTAATAAAGGCACCTGCGAACAAGCAGATACAGACTTAAGTTCTAGATTTAGGTTAAAGAGATATTGACATTAAAACGGTTATGAAATACATGGGAACTTACGTTTACGTGCCTTGTCTTTAATTTAATAATATATCTGAATCCGACAGAATCCAGCAACTAGAACTTTAGAAAATCACAGCACAATAGCACAGTTAAACTTTGGATATATAGAACACTTGTGAGGGTAAGGTAAATTATAGACTGTTAAATATAATGAATTGAGGATGAGCTGGATTAAAAATAGTCTTGCAGGTATCTGTTCAGCTCGAAAGCTCTGAATAGAATGAATCTTTTAGACATGTAACGAACAAGTGTGGAATTTAGAATGAATTTTGAATTTGAATGTTTATTTTTAAGATAGAGTGTGTAACCAGACAGTCCAAAAAGTTATCAAGAACGAGTTGTAACGCAACACGTTACATGTTTATCCCATTTTAATGCACTATCTATAGTTATCCCTAGAAATTTTGTCTCTTTATTGTATGGTAATTTGTTTTCTTCATATTCTAGATGTACATTTGCTGTTGTAGGCTTTAGGCTGTATTGCATAATTTGCGTCTTGTTAGCATTTAATTTTAATTTATTCGCTTAGAACCAAGTCTTCACTAAGTCAAGGCACCTTTGACATTAGAAACCGTATCCCTGACGGTGTTATCAGACGTTATAAGTGATGTATCGTCAGCATATTCAATTATGTTACATTTTAATTGTTTGTTAATGCTATGTGGAAGATCGTTTGTGTATACAATAATTAATAACGGGCCTAAAATAGATCCCTGCGGTACGCCTTTAGATATAAGTTGGCATTGTTATCTGGCCTGATTTACCTGTACTGTCTGATCTCTGTCGGATAGATATGATCGAATTATTTTAAGACTACTATCTGCAACACCATAAAAAGACAATTTATTCAATAAGATACCATGATCCACCATGTCAAAGGCCTTTGACAGATCACAAAATATACCCATACACTTCAGCTTATTTTCTAAACCATTATGTACATTTATAAATTTATGAAACATGTAATGTCTCATTTTTTTTAATGTGGGTACACCACAATTTTTATTTAAACCATTAATACAAAGATCAAAGCTTAAAGAAAAATTTAAAAAGGAGCTACCTGGTGTAAGGGACCGGGAATCGAACCCGGTACCTCTGGATTACCGGTCCAGCGCGTTAGCATTAGTATGATAATGGGAACTACAGGTAAGGTGGTTGCCTTAACAATTTTGGTCGATAATCCCCATAAATCGTAAGTATTTTTCATTTTAAGGCTTTTACAAACTGTAAGGACTTCCTTGATACAAACTTTAGTCCACTTAAATGTTTCGCGAGGTGGGATTGTTTTTATTAAATCGAAAGCGTTGATATTTAATTCTGTCTCTGAAGGCTCTGCCTGTATTGTAAAGAAGAAATCACTGAATATTTTTGAAACGTCGTTTGGATTCTGATGCAATCTGCCCTCGTGAAAAAGTTGGATGTCCTTATTTCTTGTAGTGTTGTAACCTGTTTCATCTTTTATTATATTCCAGGCGGTTTTAATTTTATTTGAAGATTTTCGTATTTTGTCATGAAGCCACATTGACTTTGCCTGAGTGCTTACTGTTTTATATATTCGTTTATAGGTTCTAAAGTACTGTTTAAAGGATTTATTGTTACTAATAATATACTTCGAATTTAATTCAAACATGATTTCTTTGCTCCTTCCAATACCTATAGTAGCCCAACGTTAAAGCATTTTTTTGCTTGCATACAAATATTTTTCATGGGTCTCCTTCGCAATCCATAATATCGTATGTTCTAAAGTCAAATGCCATACCACTTTTACTCTAAACACTTTTGACATATCAATAATTTGTCATAATGATTATTTGCCATAATGATCTTACACCCTAATGATCATAAAACATAATATTACATTACCTAATACTCTAAATACCTAATATGTTTTGTACTAATCTATTAACATATAAAACTTACGAGTCATAATATACAAAATTATAAATCACATGTCCCAAAGTCAAATGCCATGATGATTACTTGCCATAATGATCATAAGCTATAATTACATATCCTAATATCCTAAAGTCGAATGCCATATTTATAGTAGGCGTTAAATGTATTAGTGTAAAGTAACAATCATTACATATTCTAACTTAAGGCAGGTCAGACTTGGGTTAGGTTAGGTACAACGACGAGCGAAGCGAGTGAGCCGCGCAGGTCTGACTTGGCTTACGATTCCTAACATTACTTGTTTCACCTTAAGGCAGGTCCGGCTTGGCTGAGGCTAGGTACGACGACGAGCGAAGCGAGGAGGAGTGTTAGGTTTAACTACGACCCTAACGAGCGAGCGAAGCGAGCGAGCCGCGCAGGTCCGACTTGGCTTACGATTCCTAAAATTACCTATTTCACCATAAGGCAGGTCCGACTTTGCTTAGGTTAGGCACGACGACGAGTCAAGCGAGGGGGAGTGTTAGGTTTAACTACGGCCCTAACGAGCGAGCGAAGCGAGCAAGCCGCGCAAGTCCTACTTGGCTTACGATCCCTAACATTACCTATTTCACCTTATTTTAAGGCAGGTCCGACTTGGGTTAGGTTAGGTACGACGACGACCAAAGCGAGGAGGAGTGTTAGGTTTAACTACGACCCTAACGAGCGAGCGAAGCGAGTGAGCCGCGCAGGTCCTACTTGGCTTACGATTCCTAACATTACCTATTTCACCTTAAGGCAGGTCCGACTTGGATTAGGTTAGGTACGACGACGAGCGAAGCGAGGAGGAGTGTTAGGTTTAACTACGACCCTAACGAGCGAGCGAAGCGAGCGATCCGCGCAGGTCCGACTTGGCTATGTAACTATTAGGACACGTGATGATTATGGCCACTAGTATTAGGATAAGTAACTATTAAGACATATGCTGATTATGGAAACCAGTATTAGGATATGTAACTGATAGGGCACGGCATCATTAGTACTTAAGAAAATAGGGCAAACAAGCATTAGGATATTCAGTATTAGGATAATCAATATTATGGCATTTACATCAGGATAAACGTTATTATGAAATGACAAATAGGACAAAGGATATTATGGATTCCAATATAGACCTAATATTTCATAGGCATAACTGTATCCACAAGTCTTATGTACGCGTTGAAGAAAAGGTTATAGTTAAGTTCAGGATCAGGACCCAAAACAGTTACTGAATTCATACAATAGTTCATCATTCAAACATTAAATTTTTGATTAAGTGACCAATCTCTTACTAATGCGGCTGCGTTTACTTTGTATTTGCGATTTAGAGTCGATTCTACAGATAAACATTGACCAGAGTGGTCTGAGCAGGCAACATAATATACTTTTTTTATCATATAGGGGAGCGTGGGGGAATTGGAGCCTACTAAGGCAAAAGTTCAATATAAGGCAAATATATGGGTATTTTAGGATATTTTTAACAGAAACTAAATCCTTAGTTATTTGAGTATCATTTATTTACAGCATCACCGTTACATTATCAGGCATTTGGCGACAAAAAGACTTTTTTCAAAAAAAAAGAATCCATCCCATTACCCGTCTTTGCGGGAAATGAGAGCCTATAGATACCCATATGTGTAATGGGAGCTACTTAATTATTGAGTCAGCCTCAAAACATTAACTGTCAGTCGAAAATCTCATATTCATATAAATATTAACATAAACGTATGCGTAAATTAATTAACTTTAAGGATCCAATCAATAATAGCCTAATAATGTAATAAGCTCTGATTACCCTACTACCACCATCTTGAAATTTCATAAAATAATATTCCGAATCTAGCTTGTAATGAAATGATATGAATAGATACTCAAAATTGATAACATTACGAGTAGCTATTAAATAAAACAGGTTTCATTATAACAAACATATTACTTCAACTTAAGCTGGCCGTTGAAATATCGTATATTTTATAAGCGCGGAGCAAAAAACCGATAAGCGTCCGTGGTAACATAATGCGTGGCACTGGCGAGCTGAGCGAGCCAGGGGAACACGGCCGCACTGTGACGAAAACACCCGAGCGGTAAATGAGTGAATATGAGCTATAGTTTTGTCTCTAGTCGCACCGCTCCTATTACCCGCTGGTCCCCATTACCCCTGGTTCCCCTACTCATCCATATTAGTGAACACTGTTTAGGGTTCCGTAGTCAACTAGGAACCCTTATAGTTTCGCATGTCCGTCTGTCCGTCCGTCCGCGGCTTAATAGCTCTTAGATTTGTACTAGAAAACTGAAATTTGGTATGAGTATGTGTATGTATCACGCCGACAAAACGGTAAAATAAAAACTAAAAAAAACTTTTTTCGGGTACCTACCTAAAGTGGGGGTGAATTTTTTTTTTCGTTCCAACACTAATGTGTGGGGTAACGTTGAATAGGTCTTTTAAAGATAATAGGGGTCTCCAAACATTATAATTTGATAAAATTAGCAGTTTCCTAGATACCTATTCGCTCCGGAAATCCAAAAAATAGGGTCTCCCCTCCTCTATCTTTTCAACCACGGGTCAAAAAAATATGGAAAAATTCATGAAAATGAGGCCTTAAAAGTACTTACAATGAAAACTATGTTGAATAAAATCGGTGGAGCCGTTTTTGAGCTATCGCAAAATTTCATTTCATTCAATCAGATACACCTCGGCTTGAAAAGGCTTTGCCAGCCAAGTATACCTAGGCGACTATATCTATTCGGCAGGCAATCCTCATTTTCCCGGCCTCTGTAGTAACTTCTTAATTTACTATCGTTGATTTTTACTTACAATAAAACAATTGTAATTACTTACCTTGATAAGGAAGCCCAATTAGACCGGAATGGGAATCCACCTGTCTCGCCAGTTATTCTGGGCGCTTAAAACAATCAATTGAACAAAATGCGTGGCCTTATTATTACTTAGTATTTTCAACAAGAACGTCTTTTATTTGCATTATCTATCGTTCTATGAATAATTATAGCATAACTAATTAGTTTAAGTATATTATGTAAAGTATATAGGAACTTTGTCGCCATCACCTATTATATCTTGTTTGATTTTTAACCATTGACTTATAAGTGTACTTGACCTCTTCATATGAATGACATTTCATAAGAAATTATTTCTGCAGCATCGAGAAGTTACCTCTTTTCTTACGCCGCACCAGGCAAGCAATTAAGCACAACACAATGCTCGTAGAACCGACGGTCGTGCGGGAGGAAAACCCATTAATGGCGTACCTATGTATGGCGACCGCGCATCGAAGGACCTAACGGGAGGGCCCACGAGAAGGTAGATCACGATCTGGTCAACGTCAGCATCGCGGAAAAATGTTGGATGATGGCAACATACGACCACTCGTTAATGAAAGGAGGAGGCCTTTGTACAGCACAGCAGAAGACTTCTTTCGGATGATAGAATGATGATGACAAACCTTAAATCCGAAGTAAAGAGTAGGTAGAATTATTGAAACTTTGCATTGAATTCGAGATTGTTTATTAAAGCAAATTCATCTGAAATAAAAAGTGAAATGGCTTAATAGGCTCATTAATAAAGTAACAGTAACCTGTCTGACGGCTAGTTTTCACTGTGCTCTTATAAATTGCAAGTTTCCTGTTTTCTCTATGTGCTATTAATAAATCTAATGTTATCCATACCTATACATAAAAACCAGTACAGACGTAATTAAAGTATTCATCATGGTATTAATATATCGTTCGGATAAAATGAAACTAATATGTAGGTAGACTAAAATTTTATGCAAAACTTTCTGTGTGTGCAGAATTCTTCGGCAAATAAGAACTGAGAAATATCTAACCAAATCGTTTCTAGGAAAAGATAAAGTAGTGGATTGATAGGGTTTTGGCCCCAAACCACGCATGCTTTGTGCAAATGGCCACCTAAACAATACATCATATTAAAGTAATAAAATATTCTAGATTAGATGAAGTAAATGTAATAAATTTAATAACTTTCAATGCTGGTAACAGAGTATTGACGCGTTGGACGACGCGTTTGGCTCGGTTTGTAGACACTTGTCTACTGAGCCGGCGGTCCCGGGTTCGAATCCCGGCCAAGGCTTATAGTTGTGTGATGAACTCGAATATTTGTGCTTGGGTCATGGTTGTTCTATGTATTTAAGTATATATCTATCTATATAAGTACGTATATCGTCGTCTAGTACCCATAACACAAGCCTTCTTGAGCTTAATTTGGGACTAGATTGATTTGTGTGAGGTTGTCCGATATTTATTTATTATTTATTTATTATTGTGCGTCCCGAGACCATTAAAAATGGCTCGAAACATCAGGATTAAAAATTATCTTTACACGGCATATTTTTTATCTATTCACTATAATATATATCATATTTAGTGAGACTTTTTTAGGTTTCCGTAGTCAAGGAACCCTTATAGTTGAGCCATGTCCGTCTGTCCGTCCGCGGCTTAGCTCCGTGACCATTAGTACTAGAAAGCTGAAATTTGGTATGAGTATGTGTATGTATCACGCCGATAAAACGGTAAAATAAAAACAAAAAAAAAATTTTTTTTCGGGTTACTCTCGTACATCATATAAAGTGGGGGTGATTTTTTTTTCATTCCAATACTAGTGTGTAAGGTGTCGTTGAATAGGTCTTTTAAAAATAAAAGGGGTCTCCAAACATATATAAAGTCAGCAGTTTTGTAAATATTCGCTCCGAAAATCCAAAAAATAGCGTGTCCCCCCTTTTCAACCACGGGTCAAAAAAATATGGAAAAACTCATGAAAATGAGGCCTTATAAGTAATTTCAATGAAAACTGGTAGGTATATTAAAAAAAATCGGTCCAGCCGTTTTCGAGCTATCGCAAAATTTCATAATTTCCTTTAAAATGACGTAAGTGCCGCGCCGTGTCCTTATACTTCGAACATTACACATGTTAGTTAAATTCCATACTGTATTAAAACATTTCGCTCAATCTGGCGCGTATAATCGATAACTACCAGAAGGTAATAAGTGATTACAGTTACTTTGGCGTTTACGACCTTTTTATAGAGTTAGAAATCTTTCTCGTAATTTAAACTTAGGGCTTAAAACCACTGTTTAAAGCCCGTCTAATTGTGAAGGATGGGCAACTACGGAACCATACACTGAACGTGGCCCGTTTTTTCATTTAAAAATATTTTATTTTTATTACGATAAGCTGGATGATATAACAAATGAACTACATAATTAAAACTAAATTCTAAAAAAGGACAAGGTTCAAAAAATACCGCTCCATGTCGTTTCCATTCAATAGAGTAATAATCACATTAATCGAAATGTTTTCAAGATGTATATTTAAAAAGTCAATACCTCGGTATTTTTTGTGTTCGTATGTTCTTCTTAATTGTTCCTTTTAATTCATTCGTTGTGTCTACATTAGTTAAGCTTTACCTGGTGTTTATCGGACACTTGTCGAACAGTTTAGAAATATGGGCCTGCTGATAAAACAATGACCTACATAGCGATGTGGACATAGGTACGTACAAAAGAAAGTACTTCATTAGAAAGATGTTCACTTTCATGTAAGTAAATTAAGGCGGGAGAGACAAAACATGTAACTTTCGGTATTTATAGCAGAAATAGAATACCTACTAGGGAAAAATGGCGTCGTGAGTCATCGTGAGGCGAATAATCGCAGAAATGTGTTTAGTTACTTAGCATTGCCTAAATCTCACTTAATTACCTAAGAAAATTGGTCTGAAATTAGCCTCACCGACAGCTTGTATGTATGTATTTTATTTATTCTTGACTTGAAATAAATTCACCTAGTCAAAAGTTTTGGAAATGCGAAAAAGACGATAAAAAATGTGAAATGATATACAAAATTAACAATTCTGGTGGCATCAAGCAATTTTCTTGACTTTCAAATTACCAAAAAAACCACCAAAATTATAAAAAGTGTTTTTTTTTTTAAATATCCGTATTATTTACTTCCAATTTAACTTTATATTTTAAAAAGGAAACCTTTAAGAGTCCGCAGCAAGCTCGATTCTTCATACAAACGTAGTTACGTCCTTATTTTAATATAACATGTCACATTATCATGAAATTCTCTAAATATAATGAGATAAGATATATCTAGGGCTAAAACTAGTTTATGACTCTTGAAATGTTAATAGAAAGAAAATAGAGCGAGTACAAGTTTTGCATTTTTAGACCCCAGAAAGTTGTTCTGTTTGGCGGCATACTACGACCAAAATATAGTTTAGATTGAAGTCAAAACCTATTTCCGGTGTCGATTAAACTATGCAGTTTGATAAGAAAAAAGATTTATCAAAATTGATTTCGTAGTTTTAAAATGAGAGCGTAACTACGAAAACCTTAAAATAAATTACAAAAAATTGTTGCGAAACTGCAGCGAATTACTCTAGCGCGGGGAACGGTCCGGGGGGGCGGCGGTAAGCACCGCCCGCCGCTAGCGCGCTCTCGCTTTACTGCTAGCGCCCTGTCTTCCTCTAGGTGAAACAACAACATTTTAAAGCGTAAGCGCGCGATCTCAACGCGGAGTTGAGCGGACCTTGCTGCGGACTCTTTAACACGTCTTGCACACAATTCCCACACAATCAATTATTGCTAAGGCACTAGAAACATATACCACAAAAATTGTGTCAAAAAGTATTCCTAGTTGACTACGGAACCCTAGAAAGACATATTAGTAACTCCGATATCATGTAAACATTATAAGTAAGTATAATAATTAAATGTCAAATGTACTTTCGTACACAATAACAAAGTCAAATAAAAAATGTTTAGTTTCGTAAATATCAGTAACTCATTATATAAATACCTTTGAAATACCTAAATAATATTACAATAAAAAATGTCAGTCATTTACATCCTATAGGTACCTACATCGGGAACAAACTGATTTATCAAAAATTAATTTAGCTTGTAGGTACATACTCGTTACCAATAATTACATAAATAAATAAAATACTTCTTTATAATATCGGAATTTCAATCACACCACAACAATTCACTATCCGTAGGAATACTAGGAACGCAAGAAAACAAAACAGTCCACCTTTATTTATCGCAATTGCTTGTCAATCCGATCGTCAAACTAGCCTAGCAGCTCCTAGCAGCTGTAGCTAGCAGCGCTGTGTCATTGCTTCGAGTGTGCGTGAGGCGATTTGTATGTGTTGTGCGCGATGTCGTGGGGGTGAGCGCTCGAGCGACAGCATGCGTTTTTGTAAATACCTATTTCGTTAGGATCGCGAAGCTATACTGTAGTCTTAAAACACAATATGTGGTCTATACGGTGTCCTGCCGTTTGACCAAAAGTCATTTCGCAAAATTACACTTGACAAAGTTTTACAAAAAAAAATTCGCCAATTGATTATTTAACAACAAGTCATTTTACAAATGACCCACTTCTCCAAATTATCAGAAGTCAAATTTACATTTTATAAATAATCATTTGACAAAATGATCATTTAGTAACTGAGTTGTCAGACAAAACTACTCTTGGTACTTCAATAAACTAAGTTGTAAAAACCAAGTTAGAAAAAGAATAGTACCTACCTAATGATTATTTAGTCCCAATTTCATAATGAGACAAAAATTATTTGGTGAATAGAACCATACCTTCTTCGTCAGCTGATTATGGACCGTCACCATCTCGAGCCATTTCTGAGCATAGCTAATTGAATCGAATGGGACTTAGCCTAGCAACTTCAAAAAGATTAAAAAAGGATGTTTCAATAGCCCAGAACTAAACTACTAACTAGATTCCGTTCGAGTATTGAATACCTGAAACTCTAATTATCATTTTTTTACTGTCAATATCAATTAACGAGTTCTACGCGTACGAAGTCGTGGGCAAAAGCTAGTAAGTAATAAAGTTAGTAGGACACTAAATATTTTCCCTCAACAATTGTATAAATGTAAATAAACCATGGAAGAAAGAACCTATGGAATTGGCATGCAGGTTAAATCGTACGAAAACCGCTGTCACCAAACTCATACAAATAAAGGCAAATCGTTACACGTCACACTGTTACAAATCTTTTTTCATTGGTTTAAAGTTTTTTTTTTTTTTTATGTCGTAGGAGGCAAACGAGCAAACGTATCGCCTGATGGAAAGCGATTACCGTCGCCCATAGACACCTGCAATACCAGAGGAGTCACAAGTGTTTGCCTGAGGACGAAGATAGAATGCCTCTATGCTAGTAATTTCACCGGCAAGTTACAGCAATATCAACAACAAAATGACACTTAAGTTACGTCAGTTCTAGACTGAAAGCAACTTTACGTCGCTTCATTTGCGATGTTAATTAATCGAGAAAATTCGTTATTCAAGACGTCAAAGTGAACGCTACTCAAGTAGGGATGCGGCTAAGTTAATATCGCTACAGTAGCCGGCAAACAACTTGAACCAAAAGGGGGGATCTGCGCATGTAAATTTGTACGTAAATCGGCTACTGCGCAGTCAAGGTCACGTTCAAGAAGTTTGCCGGCTACTGTACTATTGTCGATACCAATTTCGACTTTGATAATCGAAATTAAATAAATAAAGATTTATTAAGGGGTCTGCTATTCCCACGCAAAAAAAAATCTAGCTTAAGTATGCTGCTTTATCTTACCGTTTAGAAATACCCTTCTTTATGTCATGGTCTCAAAAATATTGTAAATATGTTGAATATGTTTGGTAAAAGTTTTTTATTGAATTTGGTTTTATTGACAAACTTTTTAAACCTTCATATGTGACGTCCTCGCGCAACCTACAGGTAAATTACTGCACTGACACTGCCTAATATGATCACCGCCTATTAGCACAAAGGAACAGTAACAGGTCCTGTGTTTTGTACGGATTGCAGGCAAGTTAGGATAGACAAACACTGCCGGAAATGTATGATTTGTCATTAGAAGCAGCTAGATTAGCAAAACTGTTTTTAAAAATCTTATTAGGAATGTTATTTTTTTGTTACCAGAGAATAACATATAACACATAACGTAAAATATATCACTATTGTAGAGTTATAAATGTGTTGGAATGTAGCTTAAAATTGTTGTTATAAATGTATTGTTTTGTCGAGGACGAAACTATCGATAATTCATACTTGATCTTAGGTACCATCACTTTTTAACTTAAAATAGTATTGACCAGAGTGTCATCTGTTGTCGAGTAGCAGAAATATGCCGACTTCATGTTAGCTTTTGGTGACTTCCGAGCATTTTAAAAACAAACGTATGTTACAATTTTGACTCAACATATTCAACATACATATTTACAATATTTTTTTAGACCATGACATAAAGAAGGGTATTCTAAACGGTAAGATAAGGCAGCATACTTAAGCTAGTTTTTTTTTGCGTGGGAATAGCAGACCCCTTCTTTAATTATTTAATTTCAGCTATCAAAGTCGAAATTGGTATCGACAATAGTAGCGATATTAACTTAGCCGCATCCCTACTTGAGTAGCGTTCACTTTGACGTCTTGAATAGCGAATTTTCTCGATTAATGTTTAATCTAGATAACAAACTATAATTAACTGCATTTCTTAAGAAATAGAGTTGTATTCTACTAACGTGATAACTCAAATAATTAGAAATTAAACGAACTTACCTGAAGTGAAGTTCTATTTTAATTGTATGAGCTGCGCAGTCTCGAAATGATAATTAACTCATGTAGTATACGCAGTTTATACGGCTTTTCATCACATAATTCAGAGTACAGAAGTTTAAGCTTTCAATTCAAAAAACGCGCCAAATTTCCGAACGCAAACCCCGCTTTCCGCACTCTGACCTGTCAATCTCATTTAGTTTAGAGTTTAGTAGCTTACAGCAGCTGCCCCATCCTGACGTGACGCCTGAGAAAACAGAGCCTATGGAAATGTCCTGGAAAATAAACTTTGAAACGGGTATAGGGTGGGGGGGATTATCATTTCGAGACTGCGCAGCTCATACAATTAAAATAGAACTTCACTTCAGGTAAGTTCGTTTAATTTCTAATTGTATTTCGCTGCGCAGTCTCTTCATGATAATTAACTCATGTAGATGTTCAGAGTCAAATCAAAGTTTATTTCTAGCTTTGCGAGTAACTCGTAAAGTGTTACTCGTCATAACAATACTTAATTTATGATATACGCGGCACTAGAGGCCTCTCATAAAATTGAGAAATTATGATGTGTCATTCAAACCTGCAGGTGCCTGCAGTCTATCTTATAACATCAATATTGAGACATAGCAGGCCCATGGCAAAGACCCGGGCAGGCCGAGTCGAGTGGGCGGTAAATATAGAAGACAGCTAAGCATTTTGAGAAGTTGTCTCCTTGTAAGTTATTATTTAGAACAATAATAAAAATAACATGACATAATGATAGTTATGTATAATCTTATTCATATATATGACAACAGGGCTTTTATTAGACCAATTACAGGTTTATATCTAAGGAAGGGCAACAAGAGTAGAGGCTTGTTCGAAACCTGCCTAGATGTCTTAATTAAAACCGGAATTTAATTCAAAACTTTATCCAGATATTGGAAAATATTGGATAATTTAATAAAAGACAGTGTTTGTAGCCACTGTACAGTAGTACTTATAAGCAAGGTATTATTTCTTTTTTAATTCCTCTAAGCAAAAACTAGATACTATTTGAAGACAATGATGCCAAGTAATTTAGGCACTAATTATGGTTCCCAAGTTGCGCTACATCTTGATTAATATAAACTAACGGATAAAAGCATCCTTAATGAATAGAGTTTGTAGATGTACCTATAGCAGTTACCACTGCTATCTCCGGCTCGCTTTTCCTAAATAGTTTAAAGCATTTGTGCTGAAGGACTGATGCATCTAAATAATGTTTAATTAGCACTTTCGACACCAACAACCCGGTAGCTGGGCGCTCTGATCGTGGTAAGTTTTCGCTACATACGGTTTTTCCCATGATATCGGCTACGAGCGTAGCCCGTAGCGCTACGCGGTAGCGATTGCGTTAATGTTTTGACACAAAACCAAAATGATGACAGTTTTACAGCATGTGTCTTACCGCTATGCGGTACTATGTGAGAGTGATGCCAGCAGGCCCGCATTATGTCTGCTGAGACTGATGGACACTTCTCTTAGTTAAATATAACACATTTCGCACAGCACCACCGTAACTAGGATAAAGCGTTCCAAGAATTTTTGCTAGCAACCAACGGTAACTTGCTAAAATCTAAGTTAGAACCAATTGTTATACATGTAGAGCTTACCAGCTTGAGCAAGACGGGATACCACACTAGCGCCCGCCAGCTATAATATATATCATATACATATAACGTTTAGTAAATATATTTATGTGAGGGATGTTTATTTACATCAGTAGTTCGATATGTGACGGAGTCTGAGAAATCAATTATAATATATAACTTTTTCCATGACATGCCTAGCCTAACACAGTGACATCATCAGTGCAATCCCTTGTCATTAAGTAAATTTAATATTTTTAAATCTTTATTTGGTAGCTAACACATTCAATTTTTGAATGATTCCTTGTAGATTTTATTCAGGGATATTATTTTATTCAGATTTTATATATATAACGAGAAAATAATAACATTACTTTCTCACACCACTGTCATATTTGTGTAACAATAGAATGTGGGTGTAGGATAATTTGAAAACTGAATTCAGTTTATGAATGAGATAATCTGTGGTTTAAGCAATTTTCTAAAAGATCCCACAGTTCTTTTAGTCAAAGCAGAAAAGATTTACGACCCTAAAAGCTGACAAGGCAGTACTATAATAGATTAATAATATCCACCAAAATAGCTCATTCTTTACCATTAAATAAATTTGCTTGGATTTATCATAATTGTTTCAATATTTCTATCGGAAATATGTATTATGCCTTTCTAACTCTGTAAACCTCGAGCATCAAACCAAAATCGGTGGCAGACCGACCAGCACAAGCAAGCCTGTTGAATAGGCTAAATGTCCTATTCATCATGTTGATAGTTTAATAGCTCTAGTTTAAAAAAAAATATATATATAGGTATATAATAATAATAATTTAGCTAAAAAAAAAAAAAAAAAACTTTAAAAGGTTGTTTAAACTTTTAAAGGGACTTGATAATTGTCAGACTCCCACACAGATCCAAAAAATTTGGACCATGGTAAAATAAAAGGATCTTTCCTCCTAGTTTACAATGAAAACTTAGATTCTGTAACAGAGCTTTAGCTTTGCCTGTATGCTATTGAAGCATTCATTTATTTTTATTTCCAAAAAATAAATAAAAATTTACCCTGGTACTTATAAAAAAGGAGCTTGAAAAAACCAGCTTCTCTAACAACTTTAGAGTTGTCTGTATGCTATCAAAGCATTCATTTATTCTTATTTGTTTATTAGCCTTATTGCACAAAACAAGTCAGTATGAGTGACGGACACAATGCCAACGGCCTCCTCTAGCCATAGGGCCAAACCGAGATACTTACTAGTAAATATTGGAAGTAGGCATCTATTATGTATCATTATATGTAATTTCCCCAACAAAAAAAATAATAATGAATAAATAAAACACTGCACATATCAATCACAAACCTGATATCAATCAGAGAACTGCATGACAGGTTTAAGCAACTCTGTGTAAGCGTAGGATGACATGTTCAATCTTCTGATAATTTTAGAGAATTCTATTAATGGACTTGGAGAAAATATACATCTCCGGGTAAAGTGTGCCCTGTGATTTATTTGTTGCATTAATTTACTATTCTATTGTTGTGATGTAATTACAATTGTAATTTTATATTTATTATTGTTATTCAAAGACAGAATCAGACATGTAAAAAATGTCCTTGAGGCCTATTTGTAGATTATTCATGATTTAAATTTTAAATTTTATAGTACCAATATAGCAGTTAGGAAGCATCAGCCTAAAGGCTGTTCTAGAAATATCTTGCTTGGAGTGTTTCCTTGCAATATGGTTATATAGCCACTAGATTGCTTTTGGTAACTACGGCTACCTGTCACCGCTCTTATTTTATTACATAAATAGAGTCCAACTCAAAATTCGAAGCAATTGAGTGGTTAATTCCTTTCAATTGTAATAAGACTTATCTTAAGACAGATTTTATGACAGAATATCATAGGTAAATATTGGCCCCTGCCAGGTAGGCCTTTAATAATGACTGCTTGCATTTAGTAGTCCAGCATAGTAAAAGATCTTACTTATTTAATTTACAAATTCTTCAACTGAAGAATATCTAATTCAGAATTAATTTTTTAATTACTCTCCGCTGCATGTTATAAAATGATAAGTTGCCATTGTACTAAGCAGTACTTAACACTATCCCTCAGGACTGTGATTATGGGAATCAGAATTCCCAAGTGATTTACATACTATATAGTGTGTTTAGCGCTGCCAGCTGGCCGCTGGTCTCAACTCCTATAGTTGTTTATGACCTCGTCGTCCTTACTTGACATTTATTTAACATATGCTCTTCACTTTCTATCAACTAGCCACTTCGGCCTTTATGTAGTCTTGAGGCATCCTCCAATTTTTAATAGTCCGGAACGGTATACTTTTGAATTTTTCCTGTTAGTAGGCCATTTTCGATGACATTTTTGATTATAATGGGAATTTATTCATATTATTCTCAGCAAGAGCAGATCTGACTCACTGGATCTGGGCCAAGTGTGTCAAATTCTAGAGAGCTTCAGCTGGTAAGGCCAGTCTCTATGTTGATGTATTCATAATTCATCAGCTGTAGTATAAGGAAGCGCTTATAACGCACTGTCTAACGAGCCTGAAATAAGCCATATATCAGACTGTTATGTATGGCACAAACAGCAGAATGTGAGCCCAATATGGTGCACCACCACACTGATTTCAGCATGAACTGGACTAAGGTGACCTGAGCCCCCAAAACCATGCTGCGCATATAAAGCAACGAGTGAATCCAACTGATACACCATTCTACTCAGCAGAGCCAGCAGAAAATGCACCCAGATTAATTCACCACATTTGCTAAGGTAATAAGCATAGAGTGAACCCACGTAACACACCATATAACTTAAGTTTAAAGCTACAAGTGTATCCACTAAAGCGCACCACAATGCTTAATGAGCAAAGAGAGTACCCAACCATCCAATAGTTAGCACTCCACATTGCTACAAGATGCGAGCGAGCAAAAATATATTTCAATGCGCCAGCAGCACACGCCGCTCGCTGCTAAAGTTATGCATATTACGGCCTTCCGGAAGACAGGCAAGGCAGCGATCCAAACTTATAGAATTCTTGTCCTACCTTGTTTGTTATAATCCTCTTAGCATAATGTTTTCCCTTTTCTGTCATCTCTCATGCTCAAGCAGTTGAAATGGCTTCGCCACCAGAATCCCGCTCCGCATGGCGCCTGTTCGGTGATGACGATTTGTGAGAACGTAAACAAGACGATCATTATGCCCGGGATATCGCTCACGAATCCCTTGAGTGATTCCGGCTTGCCGACCGACTCGAGCGCATGACGCCGTGAATCTTTTCAAACGACGGAATTCCTGTCGAGATATATCCATCAAACCGCTTAGACGATGTTTCAACATCGTCTTTATAATAACAATTAGTATTTAACACCTTTCACAACACCATATTACATTATTATAATTAAAACGAAAAATCGCAATGTGATCTTGGCCGCACAAAAGCGTTAATGAGATTGACAGGTCAGAGTGCGGAAAGCGGGGTTTGCGTTCGGAAATTTGGCGCGTTTTTTGAATTGAAAGCTTAAACTTCTGTACTCTGAATTATGTGATGAAAAGCCGTATAAACTGCGTATACTACATGAGTTAATTATCATGAAGAGACTGCGCAGCGAAATACAATAACGATCAACCAAATGGAGAGAAAGGAAAAAATTGGATTATATTTAAATAATACTTAGCGATGATACGAAATGCCTCCTTCAGAGTCAGTTTTTGCCAGGGTTGAATTTCGGCAGCTTATCACTGCACAATACGGCATGATCAATTTAAAATAATTATTTTTCATTGCAAATTCACACGTCAGACCTAGTTTGCGGTTGACTAGCGACTAACGACGCCGGCACAAATGCCTGGAAACACGGGAACGCCTACTTGCCACTTCCATTAGTCTCTTTCTTCCATGAAACAAACCATACATGAATGGTTAAAATGTCTAAGATACGACGATGCCGAAGCACACTTCTCTATGGGCCAACCTAAAAAACCTGAACTTCATACTCAAACTAAAACGCAGACACAAACATGATTCCGCGCACACGTACGCACACACACACACACACACACACACACACACACACACACACACACACACACACACACACACACACACACACACACACACACACACACACACACACACACACACACACACACACACACACACACACACACACACACACACACACACACACGCACGCACACACGCACGCACGCACGCACCCACGCACGCACGCACGCACGCACGCACGCATCTACACAAACAATTGTTATTGTTAAATACATTTTAAACAATAGATCTAACATTATACTTTTAAGATTAATTAGTAACTCTAATAATATGATTATTTTTGTTAAGTAATTTAGTGCATTATTTGGAAGAGCGGGGTCTCCTGTCACAGGTATTTACTATACTTACTAGGAGAACCGAACCCTTGTTTAATATACCTGTATATTTAACAGAAATAAACATTTTTCATTTTTTTTTTCAAGTAAGATTAATCAGCAGCCAACTTTCTATCAAGGGTAAATAAATAATAAAAATATTACCTCGATGTATTTATTTAATCACTTAATAAAATCATGTATATTGGGCTATTATCTAATATACACAAATATCGTCTTTCCTTGCCATGCGACAGCTCACAGGTGTTGTAAAATTGGAACGCACAACTCTGCTAATCATACAAAAAACGTTTTACCAATTTAACTACACTCTGTTTGTTATTTCTGGCAGATATTATTGTTATATGGTCGAAAATTTTCAGGTATATTCGGAAGTTAATTGCTAAATGAGATTAATATCGAATCGTTAAGTACATGTTGTAAAAATTACAGGCATTTCTACAAGGCATACTTGAATTGAACCTATACGGCATAATATACACAATTATATCCGCGTCTTTAACATTTTAATAGATGTACTGCCGGCTCGGCCTTTCAGTCGGATTTTCTCCTGATTCCAACTTAGTGCTGCAACTGGTAGGTAATTATGCGTTTGTTATTACGATCCTTTCTATAATCAGATAATTTTAAAACCGTTTCGTTACACGATTCAAAGCTATTTTCGCATTATTACTCATAGTTTCTAAATTTACTTTTGGCGTCACATAATCATTAGGCTCTTCGATTTTCCCCTCAAACAGGACCAAATCCAAATGATTGTCCCTTATAAAGAACACGAAAGGTCTGTCCACCACTAGTCGTACGCTACCCTCTATTAAAGGTATGACCATGGCTGCGGTGGCGGCGGCGGCGACCGTGCCATCCTCGTCGACAGATAAATGCACCTTGTGGTATAAATGATTGATTTGCGTGGGGCCGCCCTCGAAGATTCCAGAAAGATTGGATAGTGATGAGAAGAGTGTCGTGATTCGCATCTGTAATGGATGAAATAACTTTAGTCAAAATTCGATCTAGTCCGTACATACACTAGAACTATTAACAATCAATCTACACCTTATTTATAATTGCATCAAAATTACGGTAGCTTACTATGTATTTATCTTGATCTTATCCTCACTCTACTCAATGGAAAACCTTACTAGTAACACCAGCAAAAGGATGATAGGGATGCAATTGACCTGGGATGTCTACGCATAATAATGTATTCTAAAGTTAGACGATTTTTTGCAATATGAAGTAACAAATTAACTCTCTTGGTGTGTATATAAGTAAATATTACAATAATAAACTTGTTGGTACTAGTCATTGAGGTATTATTTATTATAGAGCCACAGACCCGAACAAAAGTGTCAAATAAAGTGGCACCGTTGTCATGTTCAAGTCGATGCCAATAACGCTTATTTATAATTTGCAGCAACATATTGACTTCGTACAAAAGAACTCTTTGTTTAAACGTTTAAGTGTCAAATTGACTTAATTACTTATTACCACAAATATTTTACGTGTAAATTAACTTTTTTAGCGTATTCTGACTGAAGTCTCTTGTCAAACTTGGAACATGGCACGAATGGATCAGATTTTAATATTTTAACATAGGTACTAAAAATATTTTCACTATTATTTTATTTAGGTATTAAAATATATTTTTTGTTTGAACTAAATAAACTCGTAAATTGTTAATAACTAATAAAGTTACGTTTTTATTGTAAATTGTTAATAACAAATTTAGTTACGTTTTTATTTAACAACTGCATAAAAAGTTTCCAATAGAAGGGATCAGTAATAATGACATTATTTTTCCTTGTTACAGTATGTGAAATGAGAGTAAGACAAGTGCAAAATATTGACATTATTAACCCTTAAAGTTTGATCTTATTTGTCGGTGGCGTGGTATGCACGGCAGCACACGTCGCCGTCGCCTTTATGTGTTCTTGGCGTTCAAAGGTTTAAACTGACAGTGTCTAGACTCTGTGACAAAATAAAACAATAACAACAGAGCTATTTTTTAGTAATTTATGAATGTCACTATTTTACGCTTCTGTTGATTAACATAAAAAAAAACATGATTATGCCGAACACACGAGAGACGAATTATTTGGCTTCAATTATTCTTCGCGTTTGTCTCTTGCTAAATGTGATCTCCATTTTTACGTTGTTGAGAATGGGAATCTTGAATAAAAAAAAACCGGCCAAGAGCATGTCGGGCCACGCTCAGTGTAGGGTTCCGTAGTTGCTCATCCTTCACAATAGACTTAAGTTACGAGCAAGATTTCAAGCTCTATAAAAAGGTCGTAAACGCCAAAGTAACTGTAGTTACTTATTACCTTCTGGAAGTCAACTTACGTCCTTTTAAGAAAATTATGAAATTTTGCGATAACTCAAAAACGGCTTAACCGATTTTGTTCAATATAGTTTTCATTGAAAGTACTTATAAAGCCTCATGTTCATGTATGTTTTCATAATTTTTTGACCCGTGGTTGAAAAGTTAGAAGGGGGGGGGGGACACTATTTTTTTTATTTTCGAAGTGAATATTTACGAAACTGCTGACTTTATCAAAAAAAAATGGTTGGAGACCCTTATTATTTTTAAAAGACCTATTCAACGATACCCCACACACTAGTGTTGGAACGAAAAAAAAATTCACCCCCACTTTAGGTGTTTGAGAGGTACCCCAAAAAAAAATCGTTTTTTAGTTTTTATTTTACCGTTTTGTCGGCGTGATACATACACATAATTATACCAAATTTCAGCTTTCTAGTACTAATTATCACAGAGCTAAGCCGCGGACGGACAGACGGACAGACGGACATGGCGAAACTATAAGGGTTCCTAGTTGACTACGGAACCCTAAAAATAGGATAATTATTTATTGCACTCCTTAATTTATTAATAAAATATAAAACTATAGCGACTCCTTCGATTTTTGTTCTGTGATGAGGTGCATTTTGTAGGGACAAAGTTAATAATTCTAATACAAAAATTGCTATGATTTTACATAGGATTCGTTAATTAATCAATAGAACTTAAGTAAAAAAGAATATTCCGTCCTGTTCCTTTATTTTATAGTTGTTATTTCTGTAATTTTTCACTGAAAATTAAGTCACTTTTGAGACCCGTCACGTGTCATGGTCTAAACGAGACTGATCGCCCAACTAATGCGATTTGTGATTTTGCATTAGTTGGGAGGGTGCCATTTTTTCCGTCTGATTGTGTGTCCATGTAATTATTACGTCAATGGTACTAGTTCTAAAATAACTGTACGTTGCTACCTAGGTTTGTGAATTATACACAGTGGAAGTCAAGCGGTAGGCATTAGGCAGAGCGTTGACAATGCCGTTACTTACCGCATACGCCACACTTCTGATCCAATTCAATTCCCTATATCATGGTATTCTCAATTAGGTTATAATTAATATACTTACATTTCTGAGAGGTCCGACCATATCCTCGCTGTAGTCCACGGTGAACCGAGGCAGGGACAGTTGTACGTGTGCCGGCTCCATCAGCTTTGAGATTTGTGGCAGATTCATGTAGGGCAGATCCCGTATTAGAGCCACTAGGCCATCCTGGTCTTGCGGCACCAACAGGATCATGGAGTAACGCCCACCCTGTCAATGAAGTAAGTTGTTTTTTCACCGGTATAAACTGATGTTACTTGAAAACAGAATTTAATTTATCTAACGAACAATACTAGTCTACCGAGAATCTTGGAACCTCTAACAAAAGGCTAACAAAAACTTTGAACCGTAGGAACTGCGAGGGTCATGTTGGCTTAAATCATAATAGAACCTCTATGGAAACTAAATTTCAGCCTTCTAGATCCAAGGATGCAAGGACTTGATGTGTCCTTTAGAAAACCCTAAGCCGCCATAGAACCGTGTCAAAGAAGTATTCTAAAGTTAAATTACAAGACAATGCTACGAGTATGAACGATTTCTTTTATTGCACCACTTATTTAGAAACAATCCCATGGTGGGTCAAATGGGTATACACTACAATTCTCCGAAGTTTCATTTGTCCGCATGCGTCGTCATTCCGAATTTTCATAATTCCGAAAACCATGTTCTGATAAAATAGGTATTCAGATTTTTTTGAGATATCATATAACCCTAACCTAACCTAATTACAGTATGTAACCACTATGTAACATATGATCGATGGCGAAAATGATCTTTTCGTGTTATTTCACTTTGATGGTTTCGGACGTATGAAACTTCGGAATTTTTGAGTGATCCCGGGTCAAGTACTATTTCTATTCTAATTCGTCGAATGTACTTTAATGATCAATTTTATAATTTAAGGTTATTAGCCTTAATCATTATAATTTCTAGATCACGTCGTTACATTCTCTTGCTGATAAGCCTACAAGGAAAACCTCCAGTTAATTAACGACCTTAGTGTCTGTGGCGCCAGGACTTTCCCGTGCGTCATAGTTTTAATCTGCGCGACCAAATATCAAGCGTATTCATTGAGTCTCGAATCACACATTTAAATATAGCATGCACTATTTAGTTTACCAGTTTAATATTACCAAATCGCAGATTCTTGAAATCTATTTTTAAAAAGGACACCTTGTGGAACCGCGTCAGGACTGGGACCGCGATCGAAGGCGTCAAGCCAGGCTCTAGGGAATGCAAAACCGGATATTTATAGTAAAACCCGTTATAATTGGTCTATTTCTATAGTAAAACTATATTAATATAATAAAGCTTTATTTAAATCTTACAAAATGCATCAATATTTTGTTTCCATACTGAATTTTTTGTTAATAGTTTTAGTTTTTTCTTATAGTATGTTAGTCTTTTTATTTTATTGTATTTATTATTTATTTTATGTAAGAGCCGCCTTTGCGGTGAAAGCCTCCTCCAACTTATGCCAATTTTCTCTGTCGTGAGCCACTCTAAACTCCGGATTTTAATTAGGCGAACTAACTTGACAGTTCATTGCACACGAATGTTGCCACAGTTTCGCTAGTGTTGTTAATATCGATAATTAAAAAAACCAGTTCCTACCAGAGGTTTAGTTAAACAGCATTAAAAAAAAGTAGACATTACGTATTTCATAAATTTTGAATTATTGTGTTTGAAATCTAACTAATAATTTTATTACACGAATCAATAATAAAAAAAACGGTTGCTATTAAAATACTTACATTGAACGAAGTTTATTTTCGGACATCGCTAAGAACGCTGTCCGCTTTTTTCTTCTTGACAGTTCCATAGTACTATCGAATACACTGATAACTGTACATTTTTAAACGAATATAAACCTTATTACAACATAGTTAAGTGTCTATGGGTGTATTGTTAAGGTTATATCGACATATTTGTATCGACATAAACCAATCACTATTTATTTTTTTCTATTCCTGACAACAGCTGTCAAGTTAGTTCGCCGAATTAAAATCCGGAGTTTAGGCCATAGTGCTCCCGCTACTTGTGTGATGTCATCACTCCACCTTTTTTGTGGTCTACCTCGTCTTCTGGTTTTGTAAATGGGACACCAGTTTTGTTACAGTTTTTG
Organism: Apotomis turbidana; assembly: GCA_905147355.2. Lineage (NCBI taxonomy): Eukaryota > Metazoa > Arthropoda > Insecta > Lepidoptera > Tortricidae > Apotomis > Apotomis turbidana. The sequence continues at coordinate 30,339,367 of LR990281.1, read as the reverse complement.
ACCATCTATTGTCTGTAACTCTTTGGATATGACCTGCCCATTTCCATTTAAGTGTCAGTACTTGTTTGACTGCATCTTTTACTTTCGTCCTTTTCCTAATATATCCGCTTTTAATCCGGTCCCTCAGTTTAATAATAAAAAAAAAAAAAAATCTTTATTCATGAAATCATAGTAATAACAAATGGCATAAAAGGTCTTAGATCTATACAGAGCATTGTTAATACTGGTGCCTGAACTAGGAGAATCATGTATCTCAGTTTGATGTTCATGAAACTCTCTTCCATGCCTCTTTGACATGTTCTTATTTTATTTAAGTATGATTTTTTGAGCGGCCAGGTTTGGTTTGAGATGCATACACAGGGCACCTTCATATTTGTTCATTGCTTTGCTTTTTAATTGTGCCGGTATACTTCCTTTAAATATTTCCTTCATAGGCCAGTATTTGTTCCATGTGTTCTTTATTCTTCGCTCTATTTCTTTATCTGTGCAAGACTTAAATGACATGAGATGACCGAGGTATACATACTCCTCGACATAGTCTATCGGTACTGACGCTATTGAAATTAGTTTTTTGTCCCTGTTTGTCATGATTTTTGTTTTGTCTCTATTCACATGCAATCCAACCTCTTCACTATAGTAAAACTACCTGTTATATATTCCCTCACCATAGTACTATTTGTTATGAAAAAAAGCTGCACTTTGTGATGGAAGCAAGCCGTTTTGCACAGTGATAACATAGACCAAAATAAACGATTTCACTCGAGGCGAAATTAGTTTCACCCCTTAGGATAAGAGATGGCGCCACTTATTCAAAAAAAGTTTAAAAAATTGTAAATCCTGAACGGATACTCCGATTTTGACGAAAGAGGTGCCAAACGGCAGATAATTACCCAATTAAATAAAAAAAAAATTGAAAACAGGTAAAAAATTATTTTCGATACCCAAAAAATTATAATTTCTGAAAAATATTTAAAATTTGTGATTTTTTGAAATTTTACTCGCAAAAATGTATGCACATGGTACTTTTTTTATTTATTTATATTAATATACAACTAATTTTACATTTATGAAAAAAAACCCCATATCATTAGCTCGTATAGTTCCAAAGTTATTGAAGAATACAGACATGGCGCCGCTGGGTCAAAAAATCTTACAAAAAATCTAAACCCTCAACGGATATTCCGATTTTGATAAATATGGTGCTAATCGACAGATAATGACTTAAATTAGTTTAAAAAAATTAAATAAAAATTCAAATAGGCAAAAATAATAATAAATACAAAAAAAACACACATTTTGAAAAATAAAAACATTTTTTTTTTGGACTTTTATGTAATTTCATATAAAAAAATATATGAATATGGCTTAATTTTACTTATGTTTATTATAACACTATTAATTGCTCGTTTAATAAAAAACCGCATATCAAGAACTTGTAAGTTCCAAAGTTATTGAAGATTTTACTATAGGGTGCCGGTGCGATGTTGCCGCCGCACGTGCAACTTATGTACATGTATTTATAAAAGTATTCTCCCGCATCGAAGGTACTGATTACCCTGAAAATATAACCACAATTGAAAGTACAAATAATAATCATCCCAAGTAGCACACAACACACTTATATCCCTTATACAGCTTAAATTAGAGTTTTAACGGGTGACTAGGCTGTTATACAACCTGTTTGCTAATATCACAAGTATATTAGATGCTAAATAGCATTTCTGAATCAATATTTTACTTACTTTACGTTTTATTTTCACTTTGGTCTTTGCAGGCTTTGCATTGTAACGTGCAAGTTAGACCGTCGCATCAGCAACAACAACGCATTGTCCTTGTGCCACAGCCCAATTTGTATCCATAATGTTCAAGGAGTTTTCAAATTGAACTAACCTTCAACTATTGTGGATTCCATCTACCTTTGATGCCGTTTCATTCCCAAAAAGAAGGACTTGGGCCTCGATATTTCCAAATTAAAACGTGAACCCACACTTGGTTTGCATGAAACGGTATTCAATGGCAGCTGAAATGGACACAAGCTTGTTTAGTTTAGTGTTTTTTAGTTTAAACAGATCTTTTCGAATCGCATTAACAGTAATAATATATGCTCTGTTGGAGCATCGTATAGCCTGCATGTGAATCTGGGACCAACAACGTTACGATTAATTGAGAACCAATGAATGACATTAATATAGACTTTGATTGAATCTTACACGATTTTCACACATTATATTAAAATAATAAAACGGGACTTAATTGCGGTAAATAAACATTTTTGTTATAGGTAATAATGAATGACATTAATTATGTAAACACACCCCAAACAAAAAGAAGCAAAAATGGCCCTAAGTAACCGTTTCACATGAGCCATTACGTATCCAGAGAGAATTTCTATAGATAGCGATGTATTTGTAAAAGCAGTAGTTATTTCAGGGTATAACATGCATGTTTTAAAACAGGTCTCTTTTCTTATTGTATTGAAATTAGACGTTTTGTCATACTCTGTGAAAGCCTTTTAGTGCAGTCATCATTAAAGTAATAACTGTTTTGTAAACTGCTACTAGTACGACCGTCGCACTGACGACTACAATTTGAATGCTTCGATGCTTTCACAGAGCTGGCGACAAGCCTTTCGCCGACTACTTCAGCTGCCATTGAACAACATGTTCTGCGTGTAGCGTTTTAAGCGAGCCAAATGTGAAAAAAACGTCTAATTTGGATATATATTCAGTCCCAAGTCCTTTCTTTTTTGGGAGTCGAATGGCGTTGGAAGCAGATTGCAGGTGCGATCCACAAATCACAATAGAACAGTCATTATGGGTGCAAATCGGGCTGTGGCAAAATGCGTTGTTGCAGCCGATGAAACGGCCTAACTTGCACGTTACATTACAATGCAAAGTTTAGTGAAAATAAAATGTAAAGTAAGTAAAATATACCTGTGACATTAGCAAACAGGTTGTATAAGAGCCTATTCACCCGTTAAAACTCTAATTTAAGCTGTTTTAAGGGATATAAGTGTGTTGTGTGCTACTTGTGATGATTATTATTTGTACTTTCAACTGTGGTTATATTTTCAGAGCAATCAGTACCTTCGAAACGGGAGAATACTTTAATAAATACATGTACATAAGTTGCACGTGCGGCGGCAACATCGCACCGGCAGCACCCTATACTAAAATATTCAATAACTTTGGAACTGTACAAGCTCTTGATATGCGGTTTTTTATTAATCGATCAATTAATAGTGTTACAATATACATAGGTAAAATAAAGCCATACATTCATACATTTTTTTGTATGAAATTACATAAAGCCCCCAAAAAAATGAATTCTTTTTTGCTAAATGTGTTTTTTTTTTTTTCCTTTTTGCCTATTTGAATTTTTATTTTATTTTTTTAAACTAATTTAAGTAATTATCTGTCGATTAGCACCTTAATTATCAAAATCGGAATATCCGTTGAGGTTTTAGATTTTTCTAAGATTTTTTGACCCAGCGGCGCCATGTCTGTATTCTTCAATAACTTTGAAACTATACGAGCAAATGATATGCGGTCTTTTTTCATAAATGCAAAATTAGTTGTATATTAATATAAATAAATAAAAAAAGTACCATGTACATACATTTTTGCGAGTAAAATTTCAAAAAATCACAAATTTTAAATATTTTTTCAGAAATTATAATTTTTTGGGTATCGAAAATAATTTTTTACCTGTTTTCAATTTTTTTTATGTTAAATTGGGTAATTATCTGCCGTTTGGCACCTCTTTCGTCAAAATCGGAGTATCCGTTCAGGATTTACAATTTTTTAAACTTTTTTTGAATAAGTGGCGCCATCTCTTATCCTAAGGGGTGAAACTAATTTCGCCTCGAGTGAAATCGTTTATTTTGGTCTAAATTATTACTGTGCAAAACGGCTTGCTTCCATCACAAAGTGCAGCTTCCAGGCCAAAACCGTCCATAACAAGTAATACTACCAGGCACTCTTTAAAGCACCTAGAGGGTGTTGCTAAGGAGTACGTCGAATGACGGGGGAATGTGGGCTGGAAACCTAAACTTGACTCACCTCATAAGGCAACTCGACAGCATGAGCCCTCAAGTTATCAACAAACGCGTAGTTTAACTCCGTGCTGACTTCCATCATGGCGACTTGTTTCTTGCATGCGCCTTGCAGTCGGAAGCAGGCGGACCGCGACAGGCTGCGGTCGAAGGCGTGGAGCCAGGCGCTTTTGAAGTAGAGGGCGTTGCTGAGCAGGATGTCTGATGACGGAGGAATGTGGGCTGGAAAGCAGAGAATAAGGGAATTATAATCAGATATCAGTTCTACAGTCCATGGCAAACTCTGGGACTAGGGCTGCGGATTTGGCCCCATACCCGTTTTTATTGATGAATTTTAGGGCTCTTTTTGAATATCTAGTGTTAAAAAGGCCAAGAATGTCATTTGATATTTACCACTCGCTTTTCGGTGAAGGAAAACATCGTGAGGAAACCACCTAAGCCCAATAAGGCCTAGTTTCCCCTCTGGGTTGGAAGATCTGATGGCAGTCGCTTGCGTAAAAACTAGTGTCTACGCCACATCTTGGGATTTAGGTAGCCGACCCCGATTGAGAATTCACTCTCTACAAAGATATGGGACAAAGGCTAGGAGGAGGATAAAGGCCAAGAATCCGCATAAAACCAAAATGTGGTAAAGAGACAAAAATCTACCCGAATGTACAGTCTAGGCCTATTTAAAAATGTTGAACTAGTCAACGCTTAGGTGTCTATGTGGCAGAAGGTATAATGCTTTGCGTTCTAGATAAAGATTAGATCTATTGTCCACTGACAATAAATTTATGAGCGCAGTTCACGTAATTTAAGTATAGTCCAATATTACAACATTAATACTATTAGTAACACATAGGTGCTTACCAGGTTCTATTAAAGTTGGTATCAGTCCCTTGGTCTTGCTGGTGACCCAGCTATTAATGGTGTCAGTAGCGACTCCTGGGTTTTGGAAGTCCATTTTAATAACTTCTGTAAGGTAAACTTTCTGGATTATCTTCTCGTACTCTTTCTTCAATTTCAGTTTGTTGGATACGAATACACCGTTGACATTTTGAAGTTTGGCTCCAGTAGTATTGAACTGAAATAAAACATACTTACTGTTACAGATATATAAATTAAAGAAAAAAGTTAAGATTCGTTTTTATTTTTAGGTATATGAATTATTTCTAAATTACCATCTAAAGTAAAGTTGTAGGTATTAAGCGTTTATTGCGATTCATATCATAACTATTCTGCAAACTTTTATTATACATTCCTTATTAGAACAGATTTAACACGTTCGCTGCGATATAAGGTTAAAAGGCCCGATGCATGTGCTCCCACTCTGTGCGGAGGTGAGAAACGGTGAATTTCCTCTGGTGCGGCGGCTGTACTATGAGTATTTCTGCATGTACAAAAGAGACAAGTATAGGTTTGAGTTTAGGACCTTAAGGACAATTCAATAAAGCATTAAGATTATGCTACGGTTTTTCGGCCCGATAACGCACTGGCTGATATATTTTCGATTCCTTGCGGGTACCGGGTCGAAAGGCCCATCATAGATTACAAGGTCTTTCCGCCCCCTCCCGCACTGTTGTAGATGATTGCATTGTTTACTTCCGATTAGTGTTGTGACTGTGACGTAATTATCGCGAATGGACGTATATTACGATAGTACATAATTCAATATCTCCTAGTATCTGTGTACGTTTTGATGTGGCTTAAAGCCGTTAATAATGTCTCGACCAGATAAATGATGTAAGCGATGTTAAAGCTGCGTGGGGCACTCACCAGCCGAGAAACAAATAAAAATGTAAAAAATAACCTTTCTGTGTGGAATGTAAGAAACGATTAATGCTTGTTATATTTCTATAAGGCCCATATCTATTTCTTATTAAACGATATTATAAATAATATGTCGCTAAGTTGTTGCCCATCACTAATAACTCTCAATTTTTTCCTGTTATTCAGTGCGGTTTCGGGTTGTAAGACCTTACACCTTTACATATTTATTCCTCTTAAGTAAATATCAGGAACCCGGGGCGAGGCAAACACTAAGATAACCAACTCGTCTACTAATGGTATTGATAGGTAGTTATCGAACATTTTAAGTTTTCGCATAGTTACAGTCTTTAATATCCGTCAATACCTTACTAGGCCTATGAGCCCTACAACGCACTACTGAATAGTTTAAGTAACAGGCCAATCGGCCTTTTAACGCACCATACGAAAAAACGTCAGTTTCGGTCCCGCAGCGAACGTGTTAATCCTATTTTTCCAAAACACAGCAACAAATTTACCTCGTAAAAAACCGTATGGTTTTATTTTTAATATTTTGACAAAAAAATGGGATGTCACCCTATCGCATTATTGCGGTGATTCTTATGACCGGTCATATTTTTGAAATATGGAATTAAAAGAGTGAATCTACCAATCACAGCAGAGAGTTACATCTTAACCTGTCGCCAAAGTAACTCCAACAGGTAATCTAACGATATTTAACCCTAATTAATTGTTCGATAAATCTTAGATTTCAATGGACCTTCCTCTTACCTGCAATGCTGTTAAATAAACATTCAGCTGTTCCCTAAATTCGTTCTTATTGGGTGACAATCGTAAGGAACTCCTTATTTCAGCTTCAGTATTGCCAGTGGCTCCTTCGAGAAGCAGAGCCAGGGTGGACTTAATGCTGGCCGGTGACACCACCACATTGCCACTCCGGTCTTCTGTTGAGTATCTAAGGAGATCTGTGTCGAAGTAGTTCAGCCGGGTATTTTCTGGTTTTTTGCTAACCAGACAATCTAAGCTTTGGCTAAGGCAGGTTAAAATAAAAACTGAAATAAAAATTATAGTCATATTATTTTTAATGAAGGCGTTCATTTTATTTCCTAAACAAAGCTTCTGTAAGTTTTTTTATGCCAAATATTAAACAACAAAGACCTAATGCAGTCAAGATATTTCGGAGCAAAATGATGCGATGATGTTAATATTCAGAAAGACAATGAGAAACAAGTTTGCAAATAAGGAAGGTCAAAATCAAACTCATTATATAATCATCGGCCGGTAGGGGCCGGTAAATCTTAATAAGTTGATAAACAAATTACTTACCAAACAAGACAAGAATGCACATAATGACTAACTTTTTGTCAATAATTTAAATATAGGATAGGTATGTTTAGGGAAATAATTGTAAACTTATTGAGATATTTGTTATTGTTTTAAGACGAACCAAACACATCCTAACACACACACTACTGTCACAGACACTGTCCATTCACTGGTCGGTCAAGTCGTCAAGCCACAATTATTAATACAAGATGATGATTAACCATCGTGAGTCATTCGTGAATTACCACCGACAATGTGAAAAACCGCTAATATGTCTTCTCTTTCCTACAAACGACAAACTTAAAGAGCCTTATCACACGTGTTGTTTATACAAATAAGCGTCGCGGCGAACTCGCTGCGTGTGAATTCGCCTTCATACAAAACTCGCTCGCAAATCGCAAGTGTGATAAGGCCCTAAGTGATCACAACGATCAAACTAATAATTTGGCTGTTACTGCCATAAGTAGGTAGATATAGCTTAATGGGTCCACCTGTTCCCGAGGGGTTAATTACCCTCATCTGGCAGAATAATATTGGTCAGAAATGCACTTCGCATAACACGTTTCGCAGAAACACTTTCGGTCGAATGGTAAGATGGCATAAAGGTATAGTTGGCATTACTACTACCACAGAATAGATAATAGTACATTGATAATAGTACAAGTACAGAAGGTACACTACTTTGATCTTTACAAAAGCCGCTTTTTTTAGCCGAAAAAATATGATTTATGGCCCTTCTAAAGTCGTCGTCCCCAGCGCAAGCCAAACGGAACGTTAAAGCTGCGTGCCAACGGTAAAAATGAATTGGCTCAATATCTTTTCGCTGTCTTTTTACTCATTTAAACACTTTATATTATAATATAACACTGGTATCAACAGATGAATGAGGAACGTTCACTTGCGACGTACATAAATCGGAAGAGCGTTCGCGCGAACTTCGTGTACGTGCGTTCCGAGACAGTGCCTGGCAGCCACTGAATAGGCACCATGCATGAGGCCACCGGCATGTACTTGTAGCGGGAAACGTTAATCGCGGAGTGCGCCCCGCCTGCTACTACCTCGATACGACACATTTTGCAGCAGATTGTTTTGTAGAATATCTCTTTGGCTGACTTTGGTTTAGCATAATTTTATGTACCATAATAATCCTGTAGCATAAGATTACAATAGCATAATTATTTTCTACTAGCAGAAAAGTGGGTTAGGTAAATTTTACGTAGTAGAATGTAAGTCCCACCAAATTTGCTACGGCATAATAGTGATTCCACCTTAATTAGGCTTGATAACTTTAAGCCCCCTAAATATTATGCAAAAAAAATATCTGCGAAAGTACTATTCGTTTAGAAGACTGTTATGCTCATCAACATTATGCCAATATAAAATTCGGTATTATAAAAATCTGCGAAATGATTTATGCCAAAGCATATTACTCTGCGTAAGATGTTTCTGCCAAACGTTACTTCTGCCAAGTATCATTATGCAAAACAAATATATGTCAAAAAAGTTTCTGCAAGACAATAGTGAACCGTTCCCGAGTTTTGCGATTAATAAAACATATATATTTTATTAACTGAAAGAAATGTATTAAAAATAGAAAAACACAATATTATCATTACCCTGCGGAAATTAGCCAAATATGCAAGTGGAACCGCCATCACTTATTTAGCGTAATTAGAAATTTCAATGGGCCTCTGGTGGCAAACTGAAAAAATTGCTCGGATAGGTATTATTTAGCCCTACCTAACTATGATGGCTGGACGTCGTGAAGGCCAATATGCGTGAAAACGGGCTAACAAAAGCGGATACCCAGGATTGTGCAAAGTAGAGGAAAGTTAGTATGAAAGCGGACCCTGGCAAGGAGCAGCAATATTTAACGCTACGTACAAGGAGAAGATTATTTTGCCCAATGTTAAGGAACTACACTCGAGTTGCAACAAAAAACGGGTTTGAACAGTAACAGCTTCTTGCTGTATAAAGTGCAAGTCCATTCCATTCTTGTATGGGGTAGGTGCTTTAGTCAATCACGGAATAGCTCAACTGTACAGTAAACGGCGATAAAGTTTGCACATCGATCTTTGGAAAGAGGCAATCGGCTAATTTCGACTTCGTATAGCGATATCCGTGTCGCACACACCATGACGTTTGTTTTGTCAGTCGTGGTTCAAATGCGCGAGAGTGCAGTCGCATATCCAAGTCAATATATATATAGAGTTGCTAAAACTGACACAAAATTAAATTTGTACTATGGCATCTATAGGGAAAAAAGGTAAGCCATTACTTTGCCAGTCACGCGAAATTATCTACAATGTTTATAAATATTTTGTAACTGAAGCCGACCAATTTAAAAAACATGATAATTAGTAAGAAATTACACTTTTTGTCGATCTTTAAACCCACATTTAAGTATCCTTGTTGTATAACATCAGTTGCTAATGCTCAGTCAACCCCTTTTAGGAATGTGGGCCTGAATATATATTATTTTTCCCCAACAAGAACATTACAGCAATAACTATATATAATTACATCGAGTTTTACAGCTCTATATATTCCACGTGAAATCAAAACAAAACAACAATAAAGTACTTAGTTCTAAATTCAAATTCTGATGAACGATTAATGTAATAATTGATGTACATGGAAATTAACATTCGTTTGTATTCGGAAATGCGATGATTGCCGATGTGCATTCTTTATCGCCGTTTACTGTACGAGCACTAACAGTGCAAAGTTACTTATGGGTGCAATCGGTTTGCTTCGACCATGACTGTTAGTCGAAAGAAATTTTATTAGAAGAGAATAAAAAAAAACGAAACATAAAGGTAAACATTCATTTTATTTTCCATATTCATTCCGATATTCGTTCAGATTGTAGGTACTGTAAGGAACTCTTTAGTAGTTGACAGCAGAGCTGGCAACTAGATTTTATAGTATAAATATATATAAATATTCGAATTATGTTCGTCTCTGTCACATACCAAGGGAGCCGGGCATTCGTTTTTAAACCCTGTATCTGAGCTGAAGTCCAATATAATAGTATATTGTGTCATAAGTCTATTAGAAGCCCGACGCCGAAGGCGGAGGCCTTTTAATGTCCTGAGTTTGTAATCCCCTTACTTCCCGCCATACACACAATATTTTTCATCACATTTGGGAGTAAATAACAAATACATAAGACAAAAATAAACATTAAACTAATTAAACGATAACGATTGACAACTAACTTTTTTCTGCATATATTTTTTTAATTTACTATACGAAAACGGCCATCAGCTTAAAACAGAAAACAAATATACACAGAATCTTACCATCTATCATTAAACAAATAACAATTAACAATATTATGCAGGAATAATTAACACCGAATTATTAAGTATAAAACTTAAATACGAACAGTAATTTTGTTACAAAACTATATAAGTACCTAACCAATAATTTTATAACTTTTTTCTTTTTTTGTGTCGTCTACCACAGATAATGCTAAGAACTGCGTTTAGTTTAGAAACATGACAAGCCATACTGCCAGATTGTAACAATAATTCAAAATTAATTTTAATAAAATTATTGCAAATTACACTTAAATAATTGTAAAACATAAATATTAATGCAGTTACATGTACCGTATTAATTCAATACACAATAAAATTTGCTGGTAGGCAAGTTTTGTTCGTTCAACAAAAAACCTTGGCTGGATTGAAACCTCCTTAGTCTGAAGTAAACTGCGAGTGCGTACTATATTTTTAAAACTAAAACCATAACTCCCTCGGGAGTTATAACAATTTATAACTCCCGCGGGAACAATATATTCCTTAGTCCTTCAGTACACCTACATGTAATACCATCTTTTACGAGCAAATGTGATGAAAAAAATAATACCAAATCCTATTCTTTATTTTGCACATCCACTGAGCTATACCCCCGTCACACTTGGTGGAGGTGCGCAGTTTCCATATTTATAATATAAAATCTAGTTGCTAGCTCTGCTGTCAACTACCAAAGAGTTCCTTACAGTACATTATACACTATAGATGGCACTTTATTCATTACACTTTGAATAATTTTTCCTACAGATCAGAGGTAAAAAGTCGCGTAGTGTTTTATTTAATTTACTACCTCTATAATTGTGAAAGTGGCAAACCGGTCTATGGCTGGCTTAACCTCTCGTGTGCTTCGTGCCAAGCTTCAAAACTATAAATTAATTCACGTAAAAAGTTTTATTTTCGTATCATAATAGCATTTTAACACCGCATCCGTGAGGTTAGCAATACATTTTTATGTCGTATCACAACTACTATAATTTATAATCTGGTGGCACGAGCTTTGAACTCAGTAGTGGCAGTTAGAGGGTCGGAAACCCGTCCTGAGAACAGCACTTGTCTGGTCGCCTCGTCCTCTATGAAGAAAAGGAAAGGTCTGTTCGCGATTACTTCGCCCGTGCTATCTTCGTCTTCTCCGAATTTGTTGACAAGCGATACCTCTGTAACAAGAGCCAAAATTTAACAATGTAAAATGTAAGGAACTGAACAAGAACAAAATATACCATAAAAATCGTGGTCTTCATAAAACGTGGATTTATAAATAAATCTTAAACGTTGCAATGTAATTCATGCTGTGATAAAAAATATTAAAAATCTCAGTATTGCACACCTAAATTCTTTTATCTAATAAAGAAGTTGATGTAATTTGGTACCGTGCTCGCTACTTGCCTTAAAACCCAACTAACATAGACCCGATTGGACGTCGAGTCGAGATGGTTTAGTTGAGGCTAACTTTTACCCAAAGCGAACAGTATGTCGTATCTTCCAACCCTTATAACTAACCTGTGGCTGAATACGCAATGCTGCCCAGCTCGTTCACCTCAATACCGGACCTCTGCAACACCTTTGATACCCTCAGGCGGTTGTGTTGGGGCTGACCACGTGCCAGTCCGGGGAAAGACGCCGTATCTTCGAACGCTTGCCGTATGCCCAACTGAAAGTTAGAAAACCTTTATAATATTTGACTACGGTCAAGAGATTAGGTCCCAAATTAAAACCACTGAGCTCACTAGACCAGTCACCACTGCCACCACTGGCCAATAAGATCAATGAGTCGGCTAAAACTACCCTTTGTTTGTTTTGCGATGAACCCCAGACATAACAGTATTTATGATGGGCAACGGCCGGAACGGGTACTATTTGTAACTATCGGTGTTATTATGCATATTTTTTAAGGAACAGCTTACGTCATTCAACATTCCATTTAACACGGAGGTGAAGTCAAACTTGAATTTCGGCAGAGTGACGTCGACCGTCCGTTCCCCGAGGTACTGCATCTCAGTGCGGAGGTCACTCAGCGAATTCATCACGCGAGGCAGCCCCTTTAAGGAGTTCGGTACTACGATGTACATAGAGAACTTCTTGCCCTGAAAAAAAAGTATAGTCAGGATCTTGTAAAGATAAAAGCTATAGCAACGAATATTTGGTGCTTAAAATGTTATCTGGCCAGATCTTAGGAGTTTAGACCTCAGAACTATTGTACAATCCAGTAAAATTAAAGGTTTAATAATTTTAAAGTCTTTGATTTTCTTATATTTAAAAAAATATATAAATGTCATATTATCCACATGCTAAATTACAGACACGTAAAATGCCGAATGTTGTTGAGGCTGACTATGAGCAGTCGTATTCAGTTAACTAATCCGACTACTAATTCACCGAACATGGTTAACAATTTATTACCGTACACTTAATCTTAGGTAAACAAATTACGAACCATCAACCAAGCGGCGCTAAATTAATAGATTTAGCAAATGGTATGTAAATTGTGCAAACTCACCAAATACGGCATCCTCAAAATCTTTGCATCATAGTTCGCTGACTCGGCATAGTAGAATTTGTTCTTCACGTTCATGAAGTGTACCCGTTTTTGCAATGTAGGCGTCACGTAGAAAGTCCCAACCTTAGTGGTGTTCGGGTTGAACTGGTAGAGCCAGGTGCCCTTGAAGAACAGGGTCGTCAGCAACAGGACTATGCTGCCCTTCACCTCATCTGATATACAACATACATTTTCATCAAATGTACTCATCAAACGAACTCGTCAATTATAAGTTTTATATTATTGTTTGGCTATGAAGTGAAGTGAACCCACGAAACAATAACATTAAGATCAGGTAACAGCAACCTCATTTAACGGACTAATAAACCTAGGAGAGTAAGAAAATGGCAGAGATAGCTGTAAATTGTAATCTATACAAGTTGCATTACTTCAAACCTAGGATATAAATATGCATTAACATTATAGCACTCGCGTACATTTAAACACGTAGAAAATATGGAAACACTTAGAAATATAGGTATTGTAATCTATTAGTAAGCACAAATATGGTTTACTTATTTTATTGTTTTCTGTTAGGTACTATAGAGCGCATTGCATTCTACTCGTCCATTGCTGATAACTTGATAAGGACGGCAACAAGATGGCGATGTTCTTTTTCATGAACAAATACACTTAAGCTAAGGAGAAGGTGTCTACCTTCTTATGTACATATACAGGGTGTCCCTAAAACCAACGCCAAAATGAAGAGGGGTGATAGAACAGCTCATAAGCAACCATATTAAGTCAATTTGACCTTAATAAAAAGTTCATGGTTTTCGAGATATTTGCATTTTTTTTAAACTCGTGACTTTTGATGCCCTGCGTCAGTATGTCGATTGCCACCACTGCAAATTTAGGTATTTTGTAAATCTGTTTTTTGCAGGATGTTACTAAAAACATATCCTATCGAATGTAATTTAAATTTATTACATATCATGATGCTTTGTTGGTAAAATTAATAAAAAAAAAACGAATTATAGCAATTTATAAAATTTAGCCTGCGGTTTTGATCGAGTTTCATTTAAAAAAGTATTGTAAACTAACATGGCACACAACATAAAAAGATAGTAAATTTATTGTAGTTTTCAAAAAGGTACAGTATTTTCTAATTTACACAGCAGTTTACGAGATATTGATATTTTATACCAAAAGGAGCTCATACTGCAGTTATTCCATAGTATGGTACCAGAGCCCCTACTAGGCTCAGAGTTTGAATTTTGAACCAAAAATCGATTTAAAGAATACTTTATTTAGAATAGGAACACAATTCGATTTTAGAATAAAAAAAATTGAAATGGTCATAGCGAACCTGGCAAATAACGTAAAAAGATAGCAAATTTAGAGTTGTTTTCAAGATGGTATTGAAGTGACTTAATTATTTAGCGGTTTATGAGATAATGCAAAAATAATACTGGTTGCCATTTTTATCTGTTAAGTGAATAAAAAACTAAAAACATTAAAAAAAACGAAACCTGTTTTATGTAACTAAATTAAATGTTCAAATTGTCCGCCATTGACTTGAATACAAGCCCGGCATCTCCTTAAAAATGCTCGACTGATGTGACGTGCACTTCTTGTTACGTCGTTTTGGGCCTCTGCGTAAATGCGTTGTCTCAGCTCCGCTATACTGAAGACCGAAAAGGACCTGCCAATGCCGGCTCCAAGGGAGTCCCGATGCGACGAGGATGGCTTCATGAAGGTCGAAAAGAAGCAGAAGAAGCCAGCCTGTCGAAATCAGTGCGGTACCGCACCGACTGGACCGAAACATTTGCTGCGTCCCGCTCTACCTACGACGCTGCTTTATGTGTCCTGGCTACATTACACTACGAAGGCTGAAGATATTGCAGAATATGTAAGGGTGAAGTCCGGTGTCATCCTGAGAGTCGTAAAATTGGAGTCTCGCCACGACGTGAGTTTTAATTCCTTCGTGCTGAGAGTTCCGACGGACCAACTAGCGACCTTCACAAAGGAAGAGTACTGGCCGAAGGGTGTCATGTTCCGGCGTTTCCGTGGACGGCTACCTGGCACACCGAATACGCGTAACACGTCGCTGTTGAAAAATGTGACCTAGTTTAGTTACTTATGTTTTTATTATTTTAATATTTAATATGTATGTTAGATTGTAAGGTATTTATCTATGGGCCTTTGATGCCTGAAATAAATAAATTATTATATTATTATTATACACTGTTAATCGGTTCATTGTAAACTTTTTCTTTAATATAACCCCAGTAATAGAAATCCAGAGGATTTAGGTCTGGAGATCGAGGAGGCCACAAAATGGGACCCAGACGGCCGATCCATCTCTGTGGATAAGTTTGGTTTAAATGTAGTCGCACTTCGCGTGCATAATGTGCTGGACAGCCATCATTCTGCAGCCACATTGACCTCCGCGTAGCTAAAGGTACGTCGTCGAGAAGATTTGGCAACTCATTCTCTAAGAAATGCAGATAACATTCAGCGTTTCTGGTAATTCAAATGGGCCAATTATTTTCCCATCTAATATTCCAGTCCAGAGGTTCACTTTAAATTGGTACTGCGACCGATCTTCCCTCATTAAATGAAGATTTTCTAATGCATAACTGTGTAAATTGTGCATGTTCATAAATCCATCTCTCTTAAAAGTGCTTTCATCAGACCATAAAACCATATTTATGAAATTGGGATCCTCTCTGTGTTTTTGCAGCATTTTCTGGCAAAACTGAACACGAAGTGGGTAATCACGGGGCAGCAACGCTTGAACACGTTGTATGTGGTATGGATGAAATCCATATCGACGTAATATTCTATTGGCAACAGATTTTGATATCCCTAAATTACGTTCAATGTTCCGTGTCGAAGTCGATGGGTCGTTTTGAATCTCTTGTAAAACATCTTCATCGTAATCTCCTCTAGGTCTTCCTAATCCGCCACGATTACCAGGCAAAACGCCTTGTGAGTATGCGAGATGAACATTTCGAAATACTCCATGGTCCGGATGCCTTACATTTGGATATCTTTCTCGATAGAGTCTAGCTGCAGCACAAGAGTTACCTTGACATTCCCCATAGACAAAATGCATGTTGGCATATTCTTGAGGAGTATAATTCTCTGGCATATTTGTAACAAACGCACTACAATTAATCTTAACAGAGCCAAAGTAAATCGAAGTTAAAATCAATAGAACTCGAGTCCAAGATGCACAAAGCAAAGTTAAATTGTACCAAAAATCCAAATCACAAGGCCAACACGAGTTCTATTGGTAAAGCAAGTCTATTTAAGAAAATAAGAACCCAAACTAAATAAAGCACATCAAACGAATTGACGAAGTGTACTAAAATTACTAAAATAGGTACTCTTTAATCAGAAAGCCGACTTGAATTCGAATTTCGAATTGTGTTCCAATTTGAAATTATGTATTCTTTGATTCTATTTTTAGTTCGAAATTCAAACTCTGAGCCTAGTAGGGGCTCTGGTTCCATACTATGTAATAACTGCAGTATGAGCTCCTTTTGGTGTAAAAGGAATATCAATATCTCGTAAACTGCTGCGTAAATTAGAAAATGCTGTACCTTTTTGAAAACTACAATAAATTGACTATCTTTTTATGTATAAGAATCCGGTAAAATTGAAGCCAAATTCTCTATATTAAATAGCAAAAAATACTGACCTTCATCAATGAGATTAGGTATGTTCCCATGGGTCAAGTTAGAGACCCAACTGTTGATCTGAGCCGCCGACTCTACGGGGTAGCTGAAATCCACTTTCTTCAGTTCGGTTTTGTAGAACTGTTCAGCAACCGATCCAAACTGCTGTCTCTCAGTCACACTTGTGTCCACATAGATTCTGCTGCCGATGTTTAAAGTGTAATGTGGCGAAGTTAACTGGAAACATAGATTACAGTTTGTTGGGACACTATTTAGGAGAGTTTATTGAATTAAAACGCGCAGAGAACTTAACTACGGTTTATTAAGATTCGCCATATTTTTCTCTCTGGCGCTCGCGGCCTCCCATTGGCTGTCGCTAGAACGCGCGCCATTGGGAGAGCGCGGACGACGCCGAGTTTTCTGCTGTGGCAACACGCCACACCACCCCCCCACGGAGAAAAATAACTATACAATACAATATACCAATGAGAAAATTAACAAATCAATATAAATATAAATATATATATATATATATATATATATATATATATATATATATATATATATTTACATTATCATAACAGTACATGAAAAGAAAGAACTACAGAACCGGTCATAGGTCAAAAGGAGTCTTAATGCGAACTCTTCGCCCAGAGCGCGTAGTTACAGGTTTCTCAGATTTCTCCTGGTCAGGTGGCACAATCGGAACAACGGGCACCACAGGTGTAGATTGCTTAGACGTCGGCAAGGCTTGATTTGCACGGTCAGGAGCCCGATTGGTCGATGAGTGTGTTGAATCATCTTTAGTATAATAGGCCTGTTTTACTCGGTCCAGACTGACAGTTACATTTCGGCTTCCTACCATAATGGTAACTGTTTTGTCATTAATATTCACGACTTTAAATGGTCCCGTGTAAGGTGGCTTTATGCAGGAATAGGTCGTAATTGGGACATTCGTCGGCTAAGTTGGATAGCTAGGTTTGAAGTATCTTCGACGCGATCCGTAGGCGGAGGTGCAACAATAAATTCGCCGGGTAGGCACAGGGGTTCTCCGTACACTAACTCGGCAGAAGAGGTCTGCAAATCCTCCTTAACAGTGGAACGCATGCCCAGGAGTACAACTGGTAAGGTTTTATGCCAGGTTTCTTGGTGACACATCAGAGCAGCCTTAAGCTGTCGATGCATACGCTCAACCATGCCGTTGGCACACGGGTGATAACTCGTGGTGCGAACGCGTTTGCAAGAGCAGAGATCCATGAGGGCTTTGAATAGTGCTGCTTCAAATTGACGCCCCTGGTCCGTTGTCACCAGGGAAGGTACACCGAAACGAGCTATCCATTCTCTGAAGAATGTCTCAGCAACTTCTTCCGCCGTTATGCCCACCATAGGCCAAGCCTCTGGCCATCGGGTGAAACGGTCCACAGCAGTGAGGCAGTATTGAAAACCTCTGCTATGTGGGAGAGGGCCCACAATGTCAAGGTGGATGTGGCGGAAACGTTTCGTCGGATTGTTGAAATGGCCAAGGGGAGTAGACGTATGTCGGGTTACCTTGCTGCGTTGACAAGGGGTGCAAGAACGTGCCCAATCCCGACAGTCTTTTTGTATGCCAGACCAAACAAAACGTTCCGAAACTAGTTTGGCAGATGCTCGTGAACCAGGATGGCTTAGGTTGTGTAACTTTTTAAAGACAGCATGACGGAATGATGGGGTTACGTATGGGCATGGTTTACCTGTAGAAATATCACAGAAAAGATCGACGTCAGTGCCCGGAATTCGGACCTTCTCTAATTTTAGAGAAGAGTCAGACTTCAACTTATGTAACTCCTGATCCGTTGCTTGTTCTTGTGCCAGAGCGGCATAATTATCCTCAATGCGGATGGCCTCTATACGAGACATTGCATCAGCCACGACATTTTCCTTGCCCTGGACGTGTACGATGTCTGTTGTAAATTGTGAAATAAAAGACAGCTGGTTAAGCTGTACTGGAGGCAGTTTCTCACGCCGTTGAGTAAACACATAAATCAGCGGTTTATGGTCTGTATAAATGGTTGCATGTTGAGCTTCCAGAATATGCCTAAAATGTTGGACCGCTTCGTAAATTGCTAATAGTTCCCTATAATATGCCGGCGAGATAGCCTGCCGAGCAGTCAGCTTCTTACTGAAAAATGCTAGGGGCTGCCAGTCCTCGCCGATGCGCTGTTGCAAGCATGCACCTACATGGCTGGACGAGGCGTCCGTAAACAAACCTAGGTCTGCGTTAGGTAGTGGATGACTCAGGGTTGTTGCTTCAGCGAGATGATCTTTGCATCGCTGAAATGCAACTTCCAAATCTGTAGTCCATGGTACTGGTTTTGCGCCTTTAAGCTGCGACGAGGCTAGAACGTTGTTTAGTGGAGCCTGAAGTTCAGCAGCATTTGGGAGAAAACGGCGGTAAAAATTAACCATGCCTAAAAATCTGCGGAGGCCTTCGACCGTTTTCGGTAAAGGGAAATCTCGCAGAGCTGTTATTCTGTCTGGAGGCGGACGAGTACCATCTTTGGAAATACGGTAGCCTAAGAACGTAACCTCTTCGGCACCAAACACACACTTAGTGGGATTGACTACTACACCGTATTCGGATAGGCGCTGAAAAAGAACACGCAGATGTTCGGCGTGTTCCTCGGCGGAACGGGAGAAAGAAAATTAAAATGTCATCAACATAGGGGTAACAAAAATCTAAGCCGGTCACGACCTCGTCAATAAAACGCTGGAAGGTTTGACCAGCGTTTCGAAGTCCGTAACTCATATATGGAAACTCGAAAAGCCCGAACGGCGTGGTAATAGCTGTTTTATAGATATCATCAGAATTAACCGGGATCTGTCGGTAAGCTTTTACTAAGTCTATAGTGCTAAAAATATTACAGCCGGACAGATTGTACGAAAAATCAGCTATGTGACGGACAGGGTATCGATCGGGTATGGTTCTGGCGTTTAAGGCGCGATAGTCGCCGCAAGGACGCCAGCCATTCTCTCCCTTACGAACCATATGCAGAGGACAAGCCCATGAGCTACTCGACGGTCGTGCGGTGCCACATTTGACCATATCCTCAAACTCTTTCTTTGCCGCCAGTAATTTTTGGGGGGCAAGACGGCGAGGACGGCACGAGACCGGAGGACCATCCGTGGTGGTAATAAAATGTACGGTGGAATGCTTGATAGTCCTTGTAATACCAGGTGGCTTCGTCACTTCAGCAAATTCATTGAGGATCTTCTCCCATTGGGAGTTGCCAAATAAAATGGTCTTTACGCTGGGTTGGTTTATCTCAGCTACCGTTGCGGTTGCATTCCATTGTTGCCAACAAGCGACAACAAACAACACGCCACAAGTTAAAAGTCAAAATACGAATGGGTAATTAATATTGCTCATATTGTTGGAGTAGATTAGACCGTATCGAAAACGATACTTTTAATTATTTGTGTTATATCGTACTCCGTCCAAAAATGTTAGCAGAGTAGACGGTGAATACTGAAACACCGATAATTCATCTCCTCTTGATATATTTTTGGCATAAAATATAAGTTTGCTTATCTTGAGGTATACTTATTCAAAATTTCCCTGCCTACTCCTAGATCCGTCATCACATTACAGGTGAACGACTGTTGAGGAAGCCTGCTTGAGGCCTATCGTACGCTGCCGTGGCCAACAATAAAAATAAATGAATCGTGTAAGTCATCATCATCATCATCAGCCCGTATCTATCCACTGCTGGACTAGGGCCTCCTCGTGCATTTTCCATTCACTGCGATTCCGGGCCGCGTGCATCCGGTTTCTTCCTGCGACCCCAACTATGTCGTCTCTCCATCTAGAGGGGGTCTGCCCACGCTTCTTTTTCCCCTTCGTGGTTGCCACTCCAGTATCTTTTGAGACCAGCGTCCGTCTTCTCGCCTACATACATGCCCCGCCCATCTCCATTTTAAAAAAATCGTGTAAGTATTTAGTGCCTATTATGAGAAATTAGAATTCAAATGCACAAACCTGCAGCGAAGATATAATGGAAGAGAATTTGGCCCGGACGGCTGTCCTGTTAATGGGGAACCCTAGGACCGATGCAAGTTCCGCCTGCGTGGGCCCCGTTGCTGCTTCAGTTAAAATGGCCAGTGCCAACTTTAGGCCCAAAGGCGACAGAATAAAATTTTCTTCAGAATATGCTGCCATGCGCTGAAATTGAAAACAAGGTTGTTTACTAAATAAGACATGAATGGTCTCATGGTCTCAACTATGGTCTCGTCTAGTCTATATAAAATATTTTTTTTTTTTTTTTCGCGGAGACTTCAAACATACTTTGGTGTTCTTTCTGAATATTTCTCTCAGGATAAGCAATGGTTCAAGGAGACTGCCAACGCCTATATAAAAGTCGCATGACGCCTTCTACCGATCATATGAGACCGAGACCTCGCTGGTTGCTAACATTAGGCATTTTTGTGTTATTGGATCCTGGGCCAACATTCAAATCTCACCTTAGTGACCGTCCAATCGAACGCATCGTAGTCAGCTGCTAACGGCATATAGCTGTCAGAGTCCCAATAGTCATGGTCCACCAGATGAGTCTCATTAACTGGTTTTACGGGTTTCACCCCCGCCTGGACCGCGGGCAGAGGAGCATTGTAGCCGGTAGGGCTCCCGAAAACGCTTTCGATTAATTGTGGGTCGAGGTCCTGACATAGTGTCAGGGGAGCTGAAAAAAACAATTGAATAAGTCAGAATCGAATATGTTATTGAGTCATAGCATGATTGGGCAAGCAGGACAGAATAACTGACAGTAGGTACGCACATAAACGTATAGTCCTGGACCTATTTCTGTTTAACCCAGTGGCTGACTGGTAGATAATGCCTTAAGGCATAAATCCCCCATTTGTACGTTTTGTTTTGTATTGTGCATTAAAGTTTAAATAAATGGACGACCTGCAGACTCTAGAGTTACAGGTTGTTTAGGTATATGGACGCGTAACTTTGATGTTTAAAGCCATAAACACCTCGTGATTTGAAATCATGTATTGGCAATATTCGTAGTGGGGATTAAAGTAAACGATCGCAACACATATGGTAAAAAATTAACTTAAGAGGGTCCCATTCCATCTGCCATGAATTACACCGGGTAGAATAGACAAGCGCGTTTGCTCGACTTGGCGGGGGCACTGCCGTGCCCCCAGAAATTAAGATGGAGCGCTGACGCTATGTTTAGGGAATATTTCAGTCACATAATAATTAAAACTAGAACTGAGCTATCGAAATAAATAAGTACTTGTATTCGTCATGTTGCACTTTGTTTTACAGACAACTTTTTTATAAAATTCTGTTTGATAGGAAATGTCTGTCGTAATATCGTTTCACAGAATTATCATTTCAAAGAAGAGCTCATCGAAATTTCTTTGATCGAATATTCATTTCATATAACAATATTTCATATTATTCTTAATTCATATTTGGTTCTGACGCTTCGCTAGTTTACGTTACTGGTAGCAGTATGGTTCGGTAAAATAAAAATACTTGAATCGTTCTTCTCTAAATATTCTTTAGTATACAATTTTGATGAACTAAAAATCTATGAAATATACTTTCTGCGCAATGATTATTCGATGAAACTAAATTATTTAAAATAAAAATACTAGTTAAGTATTCGGTCAAATATTTTCAGTGAAACAAAATTCGATGAAAATTGTATTGGTAAAACGAAGGGACACCATTTCGTCATCTTCTTCGTCATTTCAGAAAAAATATTTGGTTTCCAATTTGACGTCACAGCATGAATAACAAGGTTTTCCTGTCCTTAGACATATTGGAGGAAAACCAGTTGTTATTCAGTTAAGTAATATCTGCAGTCTACAATTAATTGTTTTACCTATTAAGTAAACAAATATCATTAAGATTTCGACCCCTTCCGTCAAAAAAAGGTAAGTTAATAAATAAAATCTAAGGTACCTATTTATAAGATGTAGCGGCATTCTGAAGTGCCGTTACATCTTTCGTCTCAATCGTTTTCATCAACTGCCTGCACTGCCGAATTTTAAATTTTACGGCCCTCCTGAGTTAGGTATACTTAGGTACTGCCGGCCGTGGTTTTGGCAGAGTTTAATTATGATATTGAACGCCCGTCTGGGCTGGGCCGCGTATACGGTACTATTCGGACATAACTATCGCCCGAGTAACTCGAGATATACGCACATCACTACCTGTGCCCGAGGCGCCACACGCGTAGATATCGGTCTGTATCAGTAAAAAAGTTTGCACCTTTCTAAGTAGCGCCATAAGATTCAGGTGCAAACTTAACTCAATCGAGTGTAATTGCTATTTTTCGAATATCTTCCATGTACAGACTTTCGACCCTTCAGCTTTATTATATGTATAGACTAGCAGCCGCCCGCGACTTCGTCCGCGTAGATTTTTGATGATGACAAAGATATTAAAATAGGTAGTTTTATTCTTAGTTAAAATGGTCTAGACATATTACATTTCAAACAGTGGCAGACACTGATATGCAATTGTTAAAGAATTTTAGAAGATTTTCCAATTAGATTACGGGAATTGTTTGCAGGATGCTTAATATTTATTCCGTCAGTTACCTGATGCTTTTAATCTTTGGCAAAAATGACTCTGCAAGATATAGAGCGACGCATGGATTTGGAGTTAGAAAATGGGGATCTTAGTTATTATGAGTGAGATTTAAAAAAAATGACAAATATCGTAAGGCTGTTAAAACAATCTTAAACTCAGCACTGGAAATCGAGAGATGGAGGCAGTTTAATGAAGAGTATCTCTTTCAACAATAATAAATAATAAACTTTATTTCAAAACAATAATAAATAATGACCTCTTTTCATAAGAAGGCAGCACTGGTATTTGTACACGCCGGCCTGGCTATTAAACGAAAAGAGTTGTGTGGCGGAGTTCCCGAGGCTGGCCAAAATGTTTCTAAATGGTCTAGCAGGTACCCCAGTTATTAAAAAGGCTAGTGTTCAAAGAAAGTGCTGAAATGTGACCATTAAAAACTAAATGCACATAAGTGAATTTAATGATGCGATTACTATTTTGGTCTACAGGCTAGTAGATTGTTTGAAGAGTGATTCAATATATTCTGGTGCTACAGTTCTCTATATTTCTCAAGAAGCTAAATAGAGTAAGAATAGGTATATAAAGTATAGATTATTAATGTGCTGATAGAACTCACTAAATATAGGAACACATAAAGTTTGGAACACAATTAATAAGAGACAGCACTAAGAAAATATTGTTGACAGGCTACCATAGAAAAGGGGGTACAAGTTCGTTTTAAAAAAAGGACGTACTCATTGGGTAGAAGACAGGAAATAAAAAAAATATAAACTGATAACCTTAGCGTAACACTTCTTTATAAACAACATTAGCGGTGTTCCCCATACAAACTTTGCACCCCTTTTTAACCCCCTTAGAGGTGAAATTTTCCAAAACGCTGAAATTACTTTTTTTGTATTTGATTAAGTAAGCTTTCTACAAAGTTTCAAGTCTCTAGTTCAAAAAATAAAGTTTCTCCCATATAAACATTGCACCCCTTTTTAACCCCCTTAGGGGTGAAATTTTCCAAAACGCTGAAAGTACTTTTTGTGTTTTTGAATAAGTAATCTTTCTACAAAGTTTCAAGTCTCTAGCTCCAAAAAAAAGTTTCCCCCATACAAACTTTGGACCCCTATTTAACCCTCTTAGGGGTGGTATTTCCAAAAATCCCTTCTTATCTCTAGCCCACGTTATAAAAGTAACCTACTGTGCAAAAATGAACTCTCTAACATTAGTAGTTTCGGCTGTGCGTTGATGAGTCAGTCAGGACTTCTTCTTTTATATATATATATATATATAGAAGAAGATAGATGTATAGGTATTCTTGATCTTCGTCCAACTGAGGATACGACAATCGAATTTAGATATAGCTATCATAAATAAGCATTCATCCGACAGGGTTCCATGATCGCACCAGGTATGAAAAAAATACCGGTAGAGGAGACGCTACTGATACCGGTATTTTAAGTGGTATGCGCAGTTATTGCCACGACAACTATGTTTGATGTAACCGCGTAAACAAAAAACTTGCATGTATATTTCTTGAAGATGACGATCTAAAGTCCAGCTAACCAAGGAAGATGGCCTCTAAAGTTAGTTATTATTTGTAATGGACGAACACGAACAAAACCAGTTTCACACTAAATAATTAAGTATGTTCCTAGCATCGCGTTTTTACATCGTCGAAACGTGTCTTAAATAATAATCTGTACTGTAAAGAAATAACGCGTATCATATTTGTGTCAAGCACTTCAACCTTTCAACCTGATTAATCATAGGTACTTTAATGACGGTTGTACTAAGTACGTATATACAATTCACACATTAAGATAATTCCGAATAAGTAGATTCCGAAGATGACTATAGGAATCTTTCTCTTATGGGAATTCCTGTGCTAAGAGGAAAAAACAGCCAAAAATATTAAGTAACTGGAAACGCGATCTTTAAAATAACTTTTACGACACTGCAAATACTTATTTGTAATTATAATATCCGATTGTTATTGTATGTATAAGACCAGGGACTTTTTGTTATGTGTTCGTGATATTTACCTAAACAAAGATTTATTGGACATCGGACCCTTAAGAGTGGTGAGATTTACTTATTTGAACACAATATCTTCTGGATTCTTTTTAGATTACAAAGACATAATGATAAACAAACTTACCGACAAAAAATATTAAGCACAGGCATAAAGCCATCTCGTCAAACAAGGAAAACCACAAGATTAATAAAAAGTTAAGTTCAAGGTAATGTCACGTCGGTAACTAAAAACTATTGAAATTCTAACACACTCAGTTTTATCATAAACAAAAACACTTGTTTCTCGTTACTCTTTAACGTTCATTTTGTTTTATTTTTTTTAATTAATCGGAGCGTGTACGTATGACGGAGTTTAAATGGCGACTGAGCGTAATGACCAGATGGAAGTATTTTATATAAACCGGTTATCATTTGGTTTGTTGCTGTAAAACGGGCATGTTCATTGCTATGGACTGCCTCACGAACTCACGACCCTTTAATTTGATCCCTTAATCGATTACCTACGTCTGTTACCTGGGAATTTCCAGCCTACACACTATAGGTACTTACCTACTACCACAAAACAAGAATAACTCTACTTCCTACTTGATAATATCTACATAGACGCGAAGCCTGTTATTGTTATTATGGATAGGTTCGAACCTGATGTTGGTGATATTGACCTGTGTGGGCATATATTAACTCGCTAAACCGATTTCCATAAACAAGCTTTTTAAGAAGATCCTCTTTTAACAAAAAAGGACTTGACTGGAGAGTATCGTGCAACATTTCTTCTCATCAGTCAAAGTTTAATTCTGTTTGCAAGGCTCTCCACATAGGTACAGTCGGAACTTTAATTAAGGACCAACACATTGACATAAGGTTTAAAATGGGTCCTGAATTAAAATTCTTGACCTTACGTTACTCCTAAGTTACATCATCTCATTGGTATCAGCGTAGCGTTTCAAATCTGCTGAAACTGTCATCGAATGAATCTGTCCTAGAAGTTATGTGAAGTAGGCATTATGCAAGATGTAGGTTTTTTGTATGAAATGGGAGTCCCGCCTCTTAAAACTTTCAAAATTAAATATTATCTTTGTTGTTTACTCCTCTTTTGGGTGAACGGCCTTTCCGTATATTGTTTCCTTCGGTTTCTACCTCAACGTCCGCGTTGCTCATCATAATTATCCTCTCAAAATATTTCTGTATTCCTTAGAAACCTAATAATTGCGTTGGCTTACAAAATTCCCCGAACGTGCTTATGGCTTTGCTTGCATAAAATTTACATGAATTATTTAAATATTTATACCATTCCCACTAGGTACATATTTAGAAGAATCATCTTCAGATACTTCTTGGAACACCATTTACGCTTTAGTCTATAGTAGTCGGGTTGATTTCGATTTTATAGCCAAACGGAATACATTAACATATAGAAACGTGATTTAATAAATTACCTTAACGTTTCACATCTATGACCTTGCTCAAGTGGGGATAAGAGGAGGCAAGGTTCTAAAAGTGCTGGCTGTGTGGTTTACGTATTTGAACCTCTTGGTTGGGTACAGTCGAGTTCTTAAATTTATGAGCAAAAATGTGATCAAAAATATCTAAACACGCCTCTATGCCGTTAACAATATGGAGGCGAGTACTATAAAATTAAGTATATGATAAAATATTAGCTTATAAATTTGAATAAACTCGGACTGTACCTATTAGGCGTCTGAAAACTCCAACCTATTGCAAGTTGCAACTACCTACCTAATAAATAGTTAGATACCAATCCAAGAGGTACAAATAGGCCAACGAAGTTAATGAATTAAAACGGGAAAATTTTCCAAAAATCTATTAAGTCAGCAATGAATGACACAAATATCGACTGCTGGTTTTGTGGTGCTATTTATCCTGCGACGCGTAGAGTAGGTACATGACGAAAGAGATTTACCAGTAGGCGTCGGTCTAAAATGTACCTTTACAAGGTGAGTATAGGTGGTATAGGTAAGGATCAGTGGTACTTATAGGTAAGTTGGGGTGAGACTATCACCGCGAGAAGACTACCACACTACTAATAACTAACTGTTAGTCTTACCCCATTAGACAATTAACTATGTTGGTCTTATCTAGGGAATGCAATCCCGATCCCGCGGGATCCCGATCTCGCGCGACTAGATTTAAAAAGAAAGTGAAATTCGATCGAATTAAAACGATAATAACGGCATGTTTGTGATAGTGACGTTGATTAAAATAACATATTAATAGACAGAAAACAAAAACCTTTATTCTTTAATATTACTAGGTAACTAATTCTTAGGATCTCAAATTTGCAATCCCGAGTCGGGATTGCATTCACTAGTCTTATCCGACCTTACCTTATCTATTCTATGCAAAGTCCAAATCAGCACCTCGGATTTAGATTTGAATCATCATTAAAGAGAATCTGACACTTAACTATAATTTATTTTACCACTAAACCATGATATAACAAAAACCAATGAGACGCCTATACAGGCCTATGAATGTCCGGGCAGATTGGATTGGATATCGAGATGTTACGAGTGCACAATGTTACGAACTGATAAATAGCATCAGATTTCCTAATTTTAATTAGATTCCTATTTGATTTGGATGACTGAATATCAACATCAACCACATTCCAAGTATTTTTTCACCCCGGCCGAAAACAGTCGTAAATTCGACAAACGGACATCCGAAAAGCACGCGGACTTATCATATAATTTTAGGCCAAGCTGCAACGGAGACGCTTCGCTCGCTCGGTCAATTACAGGTCAATTTCATTCTCACGACTTTTACTATGAAAGTTTCATTCCGTAAGGCTACTTTGAATTTTGTTATTAAACACGTAACGAATCTTAATTTTCGATGCATAACATCTTTCCGTCCCTCAAAATGGTCAACATATTTTTTAAGCATAATGCCAAGTATGTTGATAAGTAAGTACATAATTATAGTTCAATAAATCTCCATACCTATATATGATATGATTGATCACGTATATTGCCGAATGAAGGACGTGTTCAATATTCCAAGTAGTATAAATAATGGTATATTTTACTTATACTACTTGGAACTTTAAGACCCGTAACCAGCACGATCGCACGACTGATGTTTACTTTGTTTAAATATCCTTTTCATGTATGTAATGTACCTACTTTAAGGCCGAGAGCCGAGTCGTTGCCCCGCTCGTATAATAAGCCAAAGCACTGACTTCCTAGACATAATGAAAGTATTATATTCTGCTTGCAATTCTGAAAATCTGTAGAAGCCCCGCTCCGCGGGGCTTCTATTTCTGCTCTTAAGAACGCATTATAATTCACAAACCTAAGCAAGCAGGATGAACTAGAATGAAAATGAACTAGAAAGATATTCATCCATCCATACTAATATTATAAATGCGAAAGTGTGTCTGTCTGTTACCTCTTCACGCTTAAACCGCTGAATCGATTTTGATGAAATTTGGCATGGAGATAGTTTAAGATCCGAGGAAGGACATAGGATAGTTTTCATCCTGGAAATTATCCCTAAAAAGATTGAAAAGTGAGTAAGTAATTCATGATGACATTGATGACCCTGTAGGAAATGTAATTATTAGACCAAAAGCACAATTGCTCTTACATTTGCTTAGGCGCTTTTAATAATCCCTTTTATTAATTAAGGTGATTAGGTGGATATGGAAATCTATCGTGTTGTACGAGATTGCTTCCATACTTCCAAGTTTCACGCGGACGTAGAAAGATATTAATTTCTCATAAAATAACTAGCCAAATACCAGTACTTTACTATATGCCTTGGATTCCATGATTTGGCGAACTATCTGATGCGATGTGATGCTTTATTTGTGCACATCCTGGAAGGCAAAGTTAACGGAAGAAGTTAAAGGAGAAAGTTAAAAGAGAAAACCAACATTTAACCTATCTCAATAATTTACCTTAAATAGATATCAAACGGGATTAAATGCTAATTTTTATTTTTCATCACACTCTCTTGTCTGGGTGTTAGCACACATTTTTATGACCAAAAGTTTCTCCTAAGCCTCGCCTAAGCCAAGTGACGAAATTTCCCCATATTGCCCCAATTAAGAGAAAGAAAAACACGCTGTATGCCCGTATGCATAGAGTATATTGAATGTGCCCGCATTAGAGCAGGCTACAAGGGGATGCTCGTTTGCAAAAATAGCGCACCTCAATCTGACTTGTGATATATATTGTACTAGCTTTTGCCCGCGACTACGTCCGCGTGGAACTTGGAAGTATGGAAGCAACCTCGTACAACACGATAGATATCCACCTAATCACCTTAATTAATAAAAGGGATTATTTAAAGCGCCTAAGCAAATGTAAGAGCAATTGTGCTTTTGATCTAATCATTACATTTCCGACAGGGTCATCTATGTCATCATGAATTACTTACTCACTTTTCAATCTTTTTAGGGATAATTTCCAGGATGAAAACTATCCTATGTCCTTCCTCGGATCTTAAACTATCTCCATGCCAAATTTCATCAAAATCGATTCAGCGGTTTAAGCGTGAAGAGGTAACAGACAGACAGACAGACAGACAGACAGACACACTTTCGCATTTATAATATTAGTATGGATTAGTATGGATAGATCCCAGACATCGAACAAACAAATGTTGCCAACCAGTTTTGTGGTCCCGCTCCCCCCACCCCGGCAATTTAAATTCCATACAAATTTAAAAAAAAAAGTCATCAAGCCATGCCGTGTGGGGTATCAAATGGAAGGGCTTATTGAGTAGATCACGAATATATAGCACACTATAACATTTCTTACACTTTCTCTAAGATTTTTTTGAAATTTTACTAAAATGCTCCATTTTCGAGTTAACTTTAAACCACTATAGATTGAAAACTAATGAATATATTTTTATAATTATTATTTTTAATAACTAACAATAGTCCATTGTTTACGCACCAATAGTTCGTACAGTGAAAAAGTTGCACGGGGGAGCGGGGGGAGCAATCAAAGATGGCGAGTTTCGATATTTCAATATATTTCTTAAAATTTCGGACTCTCAACAGTTTGATTTTGTTACAAGTTTTTACAATTCTTATTTACACATTTACACAAGGATATACAATTCAGTGCTGCTTTTTTGCAAAACTAGCGGACCGCGAAATGTTTTGTGATTCATCTACCTGATGCTATCGACATCGTAAAAAGTCATGTTGCCGCGCGCGCTCGCGGTCCTGTGTCATTCAGTCATAAACAATGGACTATTGTTAGTTATTAAAAATAATAATTATAAAAATAAATTCATTAGTTTTCAATCTATAGTGGTTTAAAGTTAACTCGAAAATGGAACATTTTAGTAAAATTTCAAAAAAATCTTAGAGAAAGTGTAAGAAATGTTATAGTGTGCTATATATTCGTGATCTACTCAATAAGCCCTTTCATTTGATACCCCACACGGCATGGCTTGATGACTTTTTTTTTAAATTTGTATGGGATTTTTAATTGCCGGGGTGGGGGGAGCGGGACCACAAAACTGGTTGGCAACATTTGTTTGTAGGATGTCTGGGATCTATACAATATATATCAGAAGTCAGATTGAGGTGCGCTATTTTTGCAAACGAACATCCCCTTGTAGCCTGCTCTACATGGCTGTTTTTTCGATGTCGGGTCTTACCGAGGACATCGGACAGCGTTACAAGAATTCATGCATACATTTTGGTACGTCTACCGCGAAATACCTCAGAATGCAACCCTGGCCTAATTCCATTTACAAATAACTCAACCATACAAGGAAAAGACTTAAATATAAACTCTTACCTTCTGAGATGAGTGAATATCTCCCGAACCTATAAGTGGATTACTGTAGACCGAGCGTGCAGTGCTTTTTCACAAGTTTTTTTTTCTTATGGGTATTGCGTGGGTGCGATTAATCACAACCAAAACGGACAATCAACAAAGAGGGCGCCTCCGACGGCTGGGCCTCCACCGCAGTTACACACACTGTTCCCTACACCAATTACAGTCCAGATAGTTAACAGTTACACACTGTTATGTGTGACATTTGAGAAAGAAATAGGTGACTAAATACAAAAAAAAACTTGTACTTACGCATGAAATGTAACATCCGCTTGTTTTCGTTAATTGTTGCTTTTGCAGCCAAACACTGAACACCCTGCCGTTTTTTACACTGGCACTGGCTACACACAAACGCTACAGATCGATTGAGTTAATTATGTGTTATTAATTATTACTTAAAAATGCTCAGTCGGTGATAGGGATAAAACATTACACTTCTTTCTATTTCCTCTTATAGGAATCGCGATAAGGCTTTCTTTCTCTACCAAAGCGTGTCAGGCCCTACCCTACTATTTATTGCTCATCTCAAATACACGAGAAAACAGATCAAATTACAATAAAATTTGAGGTGCCTAAATGACAGGGGCCTTGTGTAGCATAGTTGAATATAATTTTTTAAACATAATTAATTTCTTTACAGTCTAAATACAAGTCGGAATTGTCTGTCCTTCGCGCGCAGATCAACCACAGCGTGGTACAGTTACAAGACGATGGACGCTCCCGCCGCACGAGAACTTCTGAGTCTTTCATCCACAGCCTGTCGCTGAGGCTGTTCCGATACCCTGTGTTCAGCCTGTTCACGCGCGCAGATCAGGCCCTTGTTTAAAAAAGATCAAATGAATTCTTCAAAAAAATTGACATCAAGCCTAGCGTGGATATTATATCTGACAGGGGTTATAAATAAAATTAAATAATAAACATTTCAATATATATATTTACATTTTATACACTTCCCAAATTAAATAACATGTTAGCACCAAAATAACATGAAATTACACAAACAAAAAGAATAACTCACAGATAGATCCGGTCCTTGCTGTACCGCAACCGGTAAAAGACACGTCAACGGAAATTCGTACCTTACTCACATAATTAAAACATTCGTGAGACATATTTAAGAAATGTATTCAGCGGTTCACACTCACGAAATAGTCATGCCCGTGATGTTTCGAACGGGTAGCATTCCCTGATGATGAGCTCCATACAAGTTGGAAATAATTATGTTGTCAATTCCACGGGTTATTAAATAAGTATGGCTCAACTTCCCGTTGTTATGACGTCCGACACACAAATTTCGTCGTATAAATTTACATTTGGAATGGTTGAGCATTTTCTAAACTCCTTTAAATCTGCCTAACTTGCTGGTATCCGGGGTACTCGTGAGGAGCACGGTGATCACCCAAAAGTGGAGGCCCAACTGCAACAAATTAGTACATTACATACCTAGAGAGTGTAGATGTCATAAATATGCGATCTGGGATTTAACTAATTACCGCCCGTAGTTTGTCTAATGTTTTACGTCTTTCCTTGGCCAGGAAGTTAGTGATTTAGATTAGGTTTTTTTTTTTTTTTTTTTTAAATAAATAAATAAATATTAAGGGACAATCATACACGAATCGACCTAGTCCCAAACTAAGCAAAGCTTGTACTATGGGTACTAGACGACGATATACATAATATATAAATACATATATAGATAACATCCATGACCCAAGAACAAATATTTTGCACAAATATTTGCCCCGGCCGGGATTCGAACCCGGGACCGCCGACTCAGTAGGCAGGTGTCTACCAACCGAGCCAAACGCGTCGTCAAAGTCGTCAAAGTAGGTATGTCTAAATAAAGCGATTCAGGGGAATACTCGTAGGTAAGGCCCCGATCCCCAGCGATAATAGACTGAAGTAGCAGCATGTGAGGAAAGACCGTGCTCACATCTGTTACCTGACCATTTTAATTCGAACATTCTGAAGACAGGGTATCAAATCAGGAGCCTATGCTCCAGCGAGTTGTTGTCAGGAAGTGTTTCATAGAACAGTATTTCGCTGCTCAGTCGTTTTGTAATTGCAGCACGCTGTAGAAGTATTGGCCGATAATTCTTCTTGTGTGCTTACCATATAGAACAGCACGAACAGCCTGAACACAGGGTATCGGAACAGCCTCAGCGACAGGCTGTGGATGAAAGACTCAGAAGTTCTCGTGCGGCGGGAGCGTCCGTCGTCTTGTAACTGTACCACGCTGTGGTTGATCTGCGCGCGAAGGGCAGACAATTCCGACTTGTATTTAGACTGTAAAGAAATTAATCATGTTTAAAAAATTATATTCAACTATGCTACACAAGGCCCCTGTCATTTAGGCACCTCAAATTTTATTGTAATTTGATCTGTTTTCTCGTGTATTTGAGATGAGCAATAAATAGTATGTGAATATTTTTAACACGTTTTGTAAAACGCATTTACATTTAGCAGAGCAATACATTCATTTTTTATTACCTTTAAAATTGCTCATGTAACCGCAAATGCGCAATCGCGATACATGGATACCTAAATGTTGGTGGTGTTTTAGAAATTCACCGTCATTTAAATAATGTAAAAAAATAATTTGGAAAACTGTGAACTTAACTTAAATCCCGTGTTTTTAGAACTACATTGCACAGTGCATGTTTTTACATACACTTAGTAGCTCTTGCGCGCATTTATGACGTCACACCTGTGCGTCTTTTCTATGGAGCGTTTTGAACGTTCAGTAGACATGTCTCACTTTGAATCCTATTTCTGAAGTTCTTCGTGTCCTAATCCTATTCACATTTGTTAATATGGGACATATTGCTTCGTATGAAAATTTCATCTGGACAATATATTATTTGTTGCATGTTCCCAATAAGTACTTACCGATAATATGTAATTTTGAGTAACAAAATATTTTTCATTTGTTTACATATTTTTATTTTTTTGTAACAGGTAAGTCACGACAGCTTACAAAGGAAAATTTATGTAACAGTATCTTAAGTTTTAACAGATTTTGGTAGCTTTTTATATTTATAAAAAAAAACAGTTTTTACTATTTTGTCGCTCTCTCAAAGCTAGAAGAATTGACAACATTTCATATTTATAACAGGTGGAAATTAATATAGAGATCGAAAGGGCTTTATGTCGAATACCTTAAAAAAAATCTTTGAATTTATTCTTCAGTATTTAAAGAAATATAAGAAAATATATCAAATAACTGCAATCTAAGACAATACGGGCTGAATAGGGTTGTTGTCTAAACCAAAGAGCGAAAACATATATATTTTTTTTATTTGACGTTGACAGATGACAGATGCATACCGAGTTTTATTAAGTTTTTTTTAAATAAGAAAACCGACTAAAGTAACCGTTCCATTAAGTTTTGGTTTTGGTGTTGCCACATTTTAAAATGAGTATGTTTTTATAAATTAATAATAAAATAAATAATCATCTCAGAAAATAAATAAAAACAGAGATTACTTCATCTTTTTAAGCAGAATTCAGAAAAGTAATAAAATGATAGTCTTAAAAATATGAAATGTTGTCAATTCATTGTAATATTATTATACTGAATGTATCGTTGCAATTTTATTTAAATATGAGGGAATGAGCCACATACCTCTAACTTCTCCATCTGAATCCTCAGCATATTATTATCGGCCAGTAAAGAGTCTATCTTCCCCTGTCTCTGCACTAGAGTCTGCGTGAGATGCTGTATCTTTTCGTTATCTATGCTGACTTGGTCGTCGTAGTCCGCGACGTTAAGAGCGCTGGTATCCGTGCTGTGTATCGTCAACTCTTTCAGACGGGCTATCTCATTGTCCTTGTCACGTAACGCTGATCGAAGAGGGACAACACTTTGATTGATTTCGGATTGCATGGTTTTAAGATCCTGGAAGAAGAATTGGTATTACTAATACCGTATTAGTATTGTGTATTCAACGGCAAGCACGAATAGGACGAGAGAGGAAGAATAACTACCTATATGCAGAAAGAGTGTATATGTGCATTTGTCATATTGAAAAAAGGGTTGAAACAATTGTCGTTTTCATCTGACAGAATAATCATTACCTCGTCTAAGTGTATCACTTCGGACCACATTAACCGATTTGCATTTCAGACCGCAACTTCGAGCTTTTCTCGTCGTCGAACGCATCGCGCGTGCCGTCAAACACTCTGTAGCCTTATTACTAGTTAGCGACCAGTTGTCAGCTAGGGCTTGCACTTTGCAGGAGCCTCTATAAAACTTAAATTTACCTATATTCTAAGATTTACTGCCAGTACCTTGGTTAACGTCGCGACTTGCGCCTCAAAACGTGTCTTCGCGCTGCGCTCTTCCTTGAGAGCCTCCCTCAGAGCGGCGACCACGCGCTCAGAGGACTCGCAACGGGCTTTTAGTTCTTCGGAAAGTTCATTTCTGTCTCTACACTCGTTACGGATGACAACCAACATTTCAGACAGCTCTTCACGCTCCTTTCTATCAAATAAACACCGATAAGGTAAGAATCTAACCACTTCAAGAAGATTGCCGATTCTATGCCAATCGTGATCGAGATCCACCCACCTATTGTAAACTATGCCACCAGAGCCAGTTTTTTGTCCCATGCGTTTCGTATGGCACTTCTTCTTAACACACTAGCACCATCTACAATAGGAAGATGAAACGCGATTTTGTATGCATAGCCTTGTAAGGCCCACTTTACACAATACAAATACTTTGTACAAATGCTAAAAGTCATTTTAAACATTCTGAAAATTACAGGTGTAGATATGGTTCTAATTTTAGAAAATCGAAAACTGCCTTGTTTGGTGGGTCTTACGAGAGAAAGATTTGAAGGCTTTCTTGGATTATCAAAAGAAGCTCATTACGTATTGTGTATGGGTGAATTGCAGAAAATATGTACCTTTGGAATTTCGTAACTAAACTGAGAGTAACGAAACTGATAATTGCTGTAACGAAACTGATAACATAAAGCGTCGGACTCATGAAATAAAACTAGTGATGTTTTATGGTTTCGTTCGCAGAATTATTTAATAAAACGTTTTAATTTCAATTAACAATATTGATTAATGATTTTTGGTTTACATAATCACAGTGTGAATAATAATAACAAATATGATCTAAATAATTAATTAATGTCTACAGTAGCCAGTCTTAATTATTTCTTAAGTATTATTTCTGGATCCGGACTCTGCTGCCTATTAGATTTATTTTCTTTTTGGTATAATAACGTGCGGAATATCGTCTCCAATTATCGCTAGTTATTTCTTTTTGTTCCTTATTTTGACTTTTTATTCCACGTTTTCTTGATTTTTTTACTCTGTCTAAATGGTTCACTCTTAACACTTCATATTTTGTAGGATTTTGCTTTAAACGTTATCTATATTTCCTTTACCTTTCAGCATTTGTCTACTGTAAAAAAGTGTTTTTATTTTTGTACTGAAATACTAGGTAAAAAATATTTTTATATAGTAAATTTATTTCTAAAAATATGCTGAAAATGCTAAAATAAATCAATTAGGGAATTGAAACAGAGACAAAAAATATTACAGTCCATATTCAGATAGGTTTTTCGACCTATAAAAAAGGTTTTATAGTATGAACTAACCCTTACATTTTATCAGTTTCGTTACATAACGAAAAATAACGAAACTGAGACAAGATATATGAGAAATCGCAACCTAAAACAATATTTTTCTTCAAACGTGTAATGCATTCATCTCGAACTATGTAAATTTGTAAAATTCAGAGTAAAACCAATCGGCAATGAATAAACTGGAGTACGAAAATAAAGATTTTATATGAGAAAATCGCCGTTACTCAACCTGAGATTTTTTACTCAAGACTATCGATCGACGCGCCACTTTGTTGAAAATAAAGTAGCTGTCGCCGTGTTCAACATTTTGGAACATGTCAAAGTGCTCCCGGAATAAGAAAAAATAATTCTACTAGGAACTGAGACATTTCTTTGGGATTAAATGCTCCGTAACTAACCCTGAGTAACGAAACTCCAGTAAGTTGGGACAAGTTTATCATTATAAAAATTTCACAACTATTTATAATAAACGTAAATATACAGAATTTAAAGATGATCTAATAAGGACTGAATAATTTACAGTTAAACTTTAAAATAAATAATATCAATTGTAACAAATTTCCAAGATAAAAATACACTCAGAATTGGGACATGAGCATAATATATGAAGTAACTGCGTACCTCTTAGGAAAAAAATACTTAAAAAATAAAATAAAAAAAGGAATTGAAATAAAAAGTAACATTGTGTTTTATTCTCATAATATATGTTTAAATTCTTTGTGTTTTCATGGGACACTTATAAGCATAAAGGGTGCATATTTTCTGCAATTCACCCGTAAGCTGAGTCACAGTCACAGTATAGGATACACAGACCAATGGTATATATACACAATCCTATATATACACAGACCATTTTAAGGGTCACAGACCATTATAATGGTAAGAAGATACAATAACCCCATAGCTACAATAGCCCCGACTCACCTTATGTGTATGTTACTGGCATAAGAATGTGATGCCCGCTGTTATACATCCATGAGACGAAAACCATTGAACTTAAGAATTCATAGAAAATCGCTTTGAATGTTAACATACTGACAATATTTTTTACTCTCAATAGGTTTACAAAAAATTTCGAGTAAAAATCCGAGAATTTAAATAAGCTTTAACTCACTTCAATGCATCCAGCTGTTCGATCAAGAGTTTAGTATCCTCAGTCAAGTTCAATCCCCCTTGCAACTGCTTTATTTCCTTATCTTTGGTGAACAACATGCTTTTGACCCTCAACTTATACGCTTCCCAATCCTTCTCGAGCCTTCTACACTCCTCTGTAGTCTTATCTAGGTTACCTTTAAGCTCGGATATAGTCGTTTGTGCATGTTTTAGATCCTTTTCTGTTTTTATTTGTTGCGTTTTGTGTTCAGTGGCACTATTATTTAGCTGTCTTACCCTGGAATATACGTTAAAATTGTTTTAACTAGAAATATGGATAGATACATGTTAAAATAAGCGCGCACTATGATCCAGAGGAGCGACACGACATCGCGCTGTCAAGTTTTCTTTGCTTGAAATTGTATGAGATAAAGCACACTGCGTTGCAGCGGATTTGCGCGACGCGACAGTGTTTTATACAGAAATGCAGACATAAGCGACGCGTCCGGTAGTGCTCGCTCATATTTAAATGTCAATTGAATCAGATCATTGGATATATCGCGGTTTACAAGTAAAGTGATGAACGCGCCAAATACCTGAGCGTTTACTTACTTAAATATCAAAATCCACACACAATCATAAACACTTACAGTTCCTCCAACTCTTTATTTCTATTCTTCAATAAATCAATTTCCAATTCCATTTCTCTGCTCTGCTGCTTTTGTTTCCCCATTTCTATTACAGTCAGCTCGTGTACTTTTAGTTTCAACACCTCAAACTGAGCTGAGAGAGATAGTTTCTCCAGTTGTTCTTTGTGGTTGGCTGTCTCTACAGTTTCGAGCTTCTTAGTTGCTTGTGCCAGTTCTGGAACGTAAAATACAATGTGTATTTAATAACAACTTTATTGAAACTAATTGTGTGCTTGGGTCCCATCTGTATTAAATTCATTCTATCTATATATGTATTTATATACTATGTATATCGTCGTCCAGTACCCATAGTACAAGCTTTGCTTAGTTTGGGACTAGGTCGATTTGTGTAAGATTGTACCTTAATATTTATTTATTTATTTATTATTCTTTTACTGATGTTTCTGTGTGATCTTATTTACTCATCATAATATCCTGGTATTATTTACCTGGTTATATTTTCAATTGCTTAGCTTTCTTCTACTGTCATTGTGTAGAAGGGTTTAGTATTTCGTCAAAATAGCACTCAAGTGCTTTGGATCGTATGAACGTATGAAAAGTATGCATCATAAAAAAATGAGTACATTGATAGGTCGATTGCAAAAAAATGTACATAGTTAAAAGCTTAGTTAACAAAAAATCACGATCGCTTCCTTTGTGTGACGAAAGTTAGTCATACAAAATGTATGAGTAACTTTCGTCACACAAAGGAATCGATTAAGTTTTGTTTTAATTAAACCCCTTAACTATGTACAATTTTTTTGCAATCGACCCTGATACCACTTTTTTTTTATAACGCATACCTACTTTGTTTTTATACCACGGATGTGGCAAACAAGCGAACGGTCCGCCTGATGGTAAGCCGTAACCGTAGCTTGTTGACGCTTGCAACTTCAGGGGATTTGCATGCATGTTGTTGACCGTTTACAAATCTGTACACTTCTTCTTTAAAGATCTAAAGTGTAGGTAGTCCCCCAAGAAAACCTAGGCTAATGTGAGCGTTCGCGGGAAAAAAAACAGTATTTATATGTACTCATAATTCACACACACAACTAAACTAAAACTGTTCTGGTTACACACCTTCTGTTCTAATTATCAGAGCTCAGACAAATCATCGCAAAACATGTCACTGATGATAAATATAGGTATGTATTTAACTAAATTGTTCCTCGAAGTAGTTGACGAATAACGTCTATCTGGGACAAACAATCCAGTTAGGCAGGTCCAAATTCGAGAATGAGATCAATCGGCGGATCCAACTCGGATAGGCAGCGTTCGGAAAACTGCGAAGTGTAGGTATCCACGTCCAAAATACCTGTGCTTAAAGACGAAAGTCTTCAACTAGTGCGTATTCCGGTGATGATCTACTGAGCCGAGACGTGGTTTCTAACTATAATCCTTTTAAGGAAGCTCAGAGTCACTCCGCAAGCTATGGAAAGAGTTATGCTTGGGATTCCTCTAAAAGATCGAATCAGAAATGAGGAGATTCGTAGACGAACCAAGATCATCGATATAGCGAACCGGGTAAGCAAGCTCAAGTGGGAATGGGCGGAGCACATAGCTCGAAGAACCGATGGCTATAGGGCCGAAAGGTTCTCAAGTGGAGACCACGAGGCAAACGCAGTGTAGGAGTAGGACGGCTACACGCGAGGTGGTCGGACAACCTGGTTAGAGTTGCAGAGATTCGCAGTATGCGTGTTTGTTCTATGCGGCCCATGTGGAAGTCTTATGAGGAAGCCTGTGTCCAGTAGTGGACGTCCCATGGTTGAAATGATGACGATGAAGAATATTGTACATAATATGGATCCATAACGTGGCTTTCCAATTCCTAGTTGGAATTTCTCTTTCAAAAATAGACTAGACAAACATTACCAAACACAGAACACAAGTGATATGCACGCATCAGCTATAAGCTGCCTGTG
Source organism: Apotomis turbidana (assembly GCA_905147355.2). Classification (NCBI taxonomy): domain Eukaryota; kingdom Metazoa; phylum Arthropoda; class Insecta; order Lepidoptera; family Tortricidae; genus Apotomis; species Apotomis turbidana. The sequence goes on along the minus strand of LR990281.1, from coordinate 30,299,017 downwards.
CATTAAATAAATAAATAAAATAGATTAGTTCGATGGCTATGGTAATGTTGCCAGATACAAAGACAAAAGGTGGACATATAAAGTTACAAAATGGCTGAAAAGGCGAGTAGGGAGACAAAAGAAAAGATGGGCAGATGATATCATAGATACAGCAGGAAGAAGCTGGATGACCGCTGCCTGCCACCGGCGAGTATCTAGAAACCTGTAGGTTTGTACCCGCAAGGGACCACACACTGAAGACGGAATGTTATAAACCAAAATAATCATATACATTACAAAAAAAATGTTATGGATATATAAAGCTAAATATAAAATATAATAAATATATGGTAATGATATACACTACAAACTATGAACTATACCTTGATCTATAACTACATCATTACCATCTTCTGTCCTCAGTAGCCTTTCAAGCAATTGTGATACCTCTTGATGCAAAGAATTGAGCTCGTTTTTCAACATAGTATTTTCACAATCTGCTGTTTCAAGAAAGCATACATTTTGCTGATGCACAAGTTCTTTTTTTGTTGGTAAACTAAACCCTGAAAAAAAAGAAACAAAAAAACATTAACAAAATATTTTCGGAGACATAAGTGAATTTATCTACTAAATACCTATTAATTTAAATCTTCTTTAAACTTTAAATAAGATTTTGAAAATGACTGCATTATACATTTCAACAAATGGCAGTTCTATATGGATGTGTTTTTTGTTTTATAAAACTTTGTCTACTATACCTAACAAAATATTTTTTTAATCTTTCATAATGTTAATGTGCTATATCTCCTTGCATTCAAGAGACATCTGCTACTGGACAAAGGCCTCCCTAAGTCTCATTTCATCTCCGCAACCAGAACTTGAGTGCCATTTTCCATGTCAGAAAACTCTCATCTTAAACCGTTGATACCAAGACCAAAGCACAAAGAAAAATTGAAATGCATAACCTGGTGGAAGAGACTGGGAATCGAACCCAGTACCTCTAGATTACATTGATCTTTCTACCCACATTAAAAATAATGAGACATTACATGTTTCATAAATTTATAAACTCATATCTTATTATAACTTTCGTAAGCTATCTCTAATCATTTTAATCCAACAAACAACATAAAACATGTCAGACTGTTCCTAACAATGCCACGTGAGTGCCACATATTTAAATTGTCAGAAAATCATAAATAAATTAATAATAAATAAATATTAATGGACCATATTACACAAATAGACCTAGTCCTAAACTAAGCAAAGCTTGTACATAATATACAAATACATAAAATAACCATCCATGACCCAGGAACAAATATTTGACTCCATCACACAAATATGAAGGATCAATAGTTTATTTTAAAATAAACACATACAATATATTTACAATACTGAAAACTATAGATAAATATAAAAGAAAGGATAATTATATGTACAATGGCTTAACAACATTTTCTATAAAAAGAATACCCGTCCAGCAGGTTTGCCTGCAGCATAGTTCCCATTGCCCTGGCCGGAATTCAAACCCATGACCGCTAACACTGTAGGCAGGTGCACTACAAACTGTGCCAACTGCGTTGTTATCACTTACTTAAAACCTGTTTTTTATACTAAACTTACTTCTATTTCTAAGTCCACTATAATCATTGTGTAACATATCACCAACTGCACTCTCAGTGTGACGTTTTGGAGAAACAGGCCTTGTATGTCTCGTTATCAGTTCCTTTTTGCCATCCTTTTCGCCCAGTTTCGTGTTTAATGGTCGTCTAGGGCTACTATTAGATTTTGTTCCATTCGCTGGTGGTGGAGGAGTAACTTTAAATAATTTTTGTCTTGGTTTAGGACTGCTGTTCGTGGTTCCAGGTGGAGTGGGATATTCTCTTATGTTAGGTACATTGTTCCTTAAAGCGACGCCGGTCTGCTCGTCTAGGTTATTGAGTAGAGTCTCCGCCTTACCAGCCAAATCAGAGAACCAGGCCATTTCAAGTACTTACTTCTCTGAAACCGAGTTTTATCGATAAGAATACGAAAGCAATTAAGCTTAGCATATTAAGTGGAAAATCTGCTAGCGATCTCTACAAGCAGGAAGTCAGGACAAATTTTCTTTTAAGAATAATCGTAAGTAAGTAAATCTATATACTCTAATCTGTCGAACTACTTTGTTTAAAGATTTATTACAAAGGATTAACGCTACATACGGGTACATATTCAAAATAATGAAGTCAGTTCAAAAGCATCACAATTTGATTCTATTCGTTCACATTACAATTTTGACCTTTTTTAGTTTTTGTAAATTTGTAATCAAATCCAAAATCAAAATAGGAATAACATTTTGACATTTACACGTAAACATTACCACAGATTAGACATAAAAATTTAAAAGTCACAAACAGCATACCCTAGTGCTACACTACTCGCGAAGTTGACCGAAGTTGGGCGAATATAATTATGATATATAGTATGAGAGGCACTTCGCTGCGGAAACTTATACTTCGCCAAAGTTCGCAATAGTTAAGAGCTAGAGGTCAAAGATAATATAATCACTACGTTTTACTAGGGACAGACAAATAGCGTGTTCATGATTATATTGATTATTGATTAAAGAGCTCTCTAGTGTCGAGTAGCAAAAACTTTAATTTTTAACACTAGTAATATCACATATTTATTAAAAAAAAATAAGTCTTCTACAAAACGAAAACGCCTTAATGCTGTCAAAATGTGCCCTGTGAAGTGGATAATATAATATAATCAATTTAATAATATTTCCAGTATTTTAGTGCATTTATCATGGATTTCGAGAGCCCAGATGTAGAAAAAGATTTTCCGGGATTGTATGCTTCAGAAACTGGTCGTAAGAGTAACGAAAGTGACTGTAAGTTTGTATAATAAACTGCTTATTCAGTAAGACTCTTTATGTTTATTATTTCACATTTTTATTTTGTCGAAAAGATACCCTGAATCACACATAGCTTATTTATTTATTCTATTTAAAATGTTAAAGCCACTTTGCTCCTCATACATAAGGATGACTACATCACTAGTAAATAAACTTCCGGAATTTCATAGAATGGAAAAGCTAAACATCAAATTGGTTAAAGAAATTAGCCATCAAACTTGTTGATTTTAATAATTAATTAGTAAAGTGTGGTGTTTACATTATATTGCTGGTGTTTTGGAATGTTGGTCATAACTGGACACAAGAATGTTCTATTAGACTTTGGGCATGAAAACATTTATCACACATTAACACTTTCAACACCGGGAACCCGCCTGGTAGGCACTCGTAATGTTTGCTCAGATGCCGGCTAAGCCCGCCAGGCGGGCAGTAGCTATAAACCTACACGCCACGCCAGTTTCTGGGGTTGGGTAAAAAAAAATTGTCTGGTGTTGAAAGTGTTAATATATATTTTCATTGGCCTAAGATACCAGTGCTTCTTAACCTTTTTCCGTCTATGGACCCTTACAAAATCGAGCACGGTCCCCAGCAAGTCCAAGGTCCCCTTAATGGACCATAGTTATGCAGAAAGCGACCAGCACAGATTTTTTGTCAGTGACTTTAGTCTTAATCAATGAATCAGTTGGTGACTTATTGCATTATTAAAAAACTTTGGTTGCTTTCTGGATAACTGTGGTCAACATATACAAGAGAAGAGAATAGTTATTCAAGTTTTCACAGAAGTATGTGGTTTACTTTAGAAAAGCAGTAAATGGTTTAGTGCTTGATCTGATATTTCCATATAATCTTCTTTTAGATTCACCCAAATTTTTTTTTTACATTTATTTATTGTTAATGGCTCCATAGGTAAGACTGCAGCGGACTCCTTCCCCTTTACATATACTCCCAAACCACTAGGGGTCCACGACCACAGGTTCGGAAGCACTGGCCTATACAATGCTTTATGGCCTGTATAAATTCGGCATTGTCAAACATATCAAGTCTGAAATACGACCAATCATATAGTTTGAAAGCACCATACCTTTGATTTATTGCTTCAAGTCCGCAGCATAGTTATCCATAGATAAGCCAGTATATAATTGTTTATTCTAATTTCTTATCTAATAATTTCTATATATTTTTTTAGTTAGTGATGACCATGAAAAGCCTAGCAAGAAGGATCTCCTGGGACGTAGAAAAGACAAGAAAGAAAAGAAAGACAGAGGCTATGCTGCATTAGAGGGAGACAGCTCTCCAGAAGAGGACACTGATACCAAGTTTGTTTATTTTCATACTTTGATACTGGAGTATCTGGAAATATTAAACATGATACAGGTTTTCTTTAAAGCTTAAATACTTAGCTGTAACAATGGAGCAACACAATTGTGTAATTCTGCCATGCTACTGTAAAAGGACGTATCTTACTATGACATCCGTATAAAGATACAACCTTTTGCCGTAACATGGCAGAATTTTTAGTATACATATTTAATATAATCATGTCATATAAAATTAAAATCCATAACTTTCAGATTGCAACCAATACTTTCTATATAGGCAATGCTTCTACAATATTTACTGAACACTGAACACCAATAACACTTGCGACAAGTGTTAGTAACTAAGTTGTTGTTCCTTCCTTTGTAGTAGTTATTGTTTAGTTAAGTTATATGCTGCCCAAATTAAAATCCAAATTTAGACAAAATGAGTGAACACAATTATCATAAGTCAAAATCATGTTCTTCTTCTTCTCGTGTCGATGGTTTCATTACATCATACAGTGCGGGACCAGAAAGTGGCGACGTTCAGGGCCCTCTGTGTCGCGTCATGTTGACTTTGAATAATGCAATTTTATACAATCTACCAGACTAATTTAAATGCACACAAACACAAACACATTTGCTAGTGTCTATAATAAAAATGTAACATGCTTTCACTAGGAGTCCATCAAAGAACAAGAAGACAAAGTCTTTCAAATTTCCTACAAAAAGCAAGGAAAAACGTGAGAAATCCAGAGACAAAGAGAAAGTACTTGACGATGCTACCAAGCAGAAAGAGTTGACTGAAAAGGAAAAGAAAAAGGAAAGGGAAAGAGAAAAGGAGCGCGAGAGAGAAAAGAAAGAGAAAGAAAAACGGGAAAAGTTGAGGGAGAAAGATAAGGTAATTTAGTGGTTAGAATTAGAATTCATTTAAAAGGCTACTTTAACATACTCTTACTTTACTTTTTCTACTCCAGTACTTTTTTCTGTCATTTATATAGTTACTAACTCTAACATAAAGACATAAATTATGAAAGTCTGTAAAAGTCTATACTCTATTGCCCAAAAAAACACTGCTAAACGATGTTATAATGTCGCCAAAAAAGCATCACTTAGTACCACAGATTACAAGATAAACAGCTGCATTCACACAGTTTGCAATTTAAAAAAAAACTTATTGTACTAAGGCATTGCTGCCAACTTAAAAAAAAGTTTTATCTTCAGTGCATATGGATGTTTAGTATAGTGAACGTATACCTTTATGTATAAGTTCATATTTTTTTGACAGATGGACGTCGATAAAAAAAAAGTTTATCAGAGACTATATTTTTTTTTTAATTTTGTTGATTACGAGCGGGATCATGTAATAATTTTCTTTGTTGTTTTTTTGCATTTTATTTATAAAATGTCGAGTCGTAGAAAAAGTATTGTATGCAACGTTGTATAAGTAGGTCAAAAAACGCTCGTGGCATCTTTCTTACGATGTTCGCTACGCTCACATCGTAACCCATGCCACTCGCGTTTTTTGCCCCCTCTTATACAACGGTTGCATAAAATACGATTAAGACGCAGACGAAATATAGACGGGATGCGACTGATCGCAACTACAGTCGATAAGCACTACTTCTACAGCAGAGAAACGCGACGCGTCAAGTATTATTTGCATGAAATTGTATGATATAACCACTCATCTTTAGATTAGTATAATTCTAAAGGCAACCACAGTGATATAAACAAATCCATCGAACATGCGGAAGTCGGCAACAGCCATAGAATGCTATGATGACCATTATAAAACCAACAGGAAACCGCTTACTGCAGTAAATCACAGTATTGCATGTATCTCATGAACCACTGTTAGAGTTGCTATCTGGGTATTATGTTTTTAGTGTTTCTGTCGTCGTGTGCGAACTCTACGCTCTGAAACCCTGTTCTCAACTCTATTCTGCACCTACCTATTGAACAGTCGATAGGCACAGAATGGAGTGGATGGAGGAATACAGGTTCCAGATTATAATATTACAACTAATAGAGTTATTGCACTATACTAAATAGAAAGAGATAATATTACAGACCAAAAATAGAAGTGTAGGTACCTGTTTTACTTACCATTTAGTATAAATTGCTATTAAATCAACTGTAGGCATCCTCCCATAAGTCGGACCGGTGATCTTGTGAAGGTCGTAGAAGGTTGTAGAATGCCTGTAGGTATTGTAGGACCGTTAAACTCGGAGATCCTTGGGGATGCCTTTGTCCAGCAGAGGACGGCATTGACAGACATAACGATAGTGATCTCAACTTTATTCCCCTCATAAGGTTCACTTTAATATTAAGGGCCTATTTATCTGATTGACACTATCCCTTTGTTACTTATAATTGGCTTGACTCCATGGCAGTGGGTTTAATAAGAGCCCTGCGGCACATTAATTATACTAACGAGGACAATTTGTCTCTCCTTTACATACGTCTTCATAGGCGACAGGCGTAGGCAGAACAACAACGTGTCAAGGCGTTATTTTATTACTTGTAAAGGGCCCATCACAATATACATTTGTTTTGCGTGACGAATGATATGATTACAAAACCTCATTCTTTGTATCGCCATCGCCTGATCCGGTGTTTCTTCAACACCCCGTTCCTGCGAATAATATTGCTATACTATAATAATAATTTAATAAAATACCTACTCGTAGTTACATACATATGTTTGTTTATCACAATATAAAACTATATGTATAAAAGTAGTGTTGCTCCAACGTTATATTGGTTCAAGATTAGGGAACATAACTAACACAGTATAAGCAGAGGTCGCGGGCTCCATCAACACCTGCAATGCAAATGTTGGATGGATATTTAACCTTTCTATCAATATATCCGTGCATGGCGTGAAGAACTTGATAAGTCCCAAATGGCAATTTTACAGGGTGTTGATTTTAAAGTTTGACATGTTCTCCAAAATCTGTTTTCAACTGAAACTCGTACTTATAGCTTGATTTACGGTTAATTTTATGCAATCTTTTCAAATATTTTACTTGTTTTGGTAGAATCATTGTATTTTGTGAGATATTAGACTTATCAACATAGTGCCCAACGACTTATCAAGTTATTCCCCATACATTAGTGCCCAAATTGGTGAAAATGATTTTTATTTAAATCCCTAAAAATCAGTTTTTCTATATAATTGAAATCTCTAAATTGATTTAAAGGTAATTTTATGCAATCCTTTCAATTATTTTACTTATTTTGGTAGAATCATTGTATTTTCTGAGATATTAGACTTATCAACCTATTCACCAACGACTTACCCTATTCTATGGTGAATAAGTTGATATCAATCAAACAATACTATCGTGTCTAAACAATTATTTTGTTAAAATAAGACGATTTAAATGGATTATATCGCGTGTGTTCGTTGTTTGAGCCTCCCGACGTTTCGGCAACTGTTTTTGACTGAGAAAAACACAAATGTTCTGTGCCAAAGACGTCAGAAAGGCACAAATAATGAATAAATGTGATACAATTCATTTGAACGAAACCCGAAGAAAATAAAAATGAAACTTATACAAATATTGAATAATAGTAGTAAATGAATCGTCTTTTATTCAGTAATGCAAAAGCACTTATTCTACAGAAAAACGAGATGAATTTATTTTATTTTTACCTGGCAACATCTTTGTTTCTTATGCGTTTTTCTGAATGCACCAACTCTGAGCAGTCTTTTGAGCTTGCAAGATCACTGTGCTATTTTTTTTTCTGATAGTCTTTACTATAAGACGCTATAAACTGCAGCTCTTTAATTTCTCCTCGTAGTAGAGTTGCTAAGCCGCGAAATTGTGCGCATCGGGTTACAAGCATGAAATTTTTACCACACAGAGCGTTTCACGGTGATTATTTTCAGGTGTGGAGGGAAGTCAGATTCGTCCCCTGTGTGGTGGGAGAGCGGGGTGAAGAGGACCAAGTACTGCTCTTTTTTTTTTTTATTACTGAGCAGTAAAGGCTATTAGGGCTTGCGCGACATCGTTTTCGTGTAAAATAGATATCAGCTACTAATTTTTTATGTTATTTAAGAATAGTATCATATAAAAATTTGGGTTTACTGCCGAAAAGGTAAAAATCACAACAAGTTTTTTTTATTCAGAACGATAAATTAGTTATCTATCCTGAATATTTACAATTTAAAAAAATATTACTAAACAGCAAATTTAATCTTGTTTTTAAAAATGTATACATATTGAGCACATCTGATACCAAAAATACCTTGAAAAAAATGTTGATGTTAAGCTTAGCCTGCATAGTCTAGTACATTTTGCTAAGTCGCGAAATTGTGTGCATCGGGATACAACCACGAATTTTATACCACAGATAGAGTATTCTGCGGTGATTACTTTTAGATGTGGAGGGAAGTCAGATTCGTCCTTTGTGCGGCGGGAAAGCGGGGTGAATAGGACAAAGGAGTCCTCTTTTTCTTTTTTATTACTGATCATTTAACGCTACTAGGGCCTGTGTGGTATCGTTTTCGAGTAAAAAAGATATCAGCCATTCATTTTTTATGTTATTTATTCATAGTACCATATAAAAATATGGGTGTATTTACGAAATGGTAACAATCACAACAAGTTTTTTTTATTCAGGGGGATAAATTAGTTATATTTCCTAAATATTTACAACTAACGAAAATATTGCAGAACAGCAAATTTAATCTAGTTTCTAGAACTTTATACATGTTGGGCACTCTTCATACAAACAGTAACTTAAATCAATTGTTGATGTTGAGATTAGCCCGTGCGCTCGTGATACATTAGCAAAAAAATATTTTATTTTAATTACATCAATTTGTTTTTCTAAGACGTATATAGTAAGGTATTTAATGAAGCGAAATAGGATGCGTTCGGAGATTTGCGTTGGTTACGCCGACTTAAACATATATTTTAAACTACTGTTTGTATGAGAAGTGCCCAACATTCATATATTTTTAGAAAGTAGATTAAATAAGATTTTTAAAATAATAATAATAATTTGAAAATGTTAACGAAATTTAAATAATTTACCTCACTGAATAAAAAAACTTGTTGTGATTTTTACCTTTTCGCCCAAACACCCATATTTTTGTATAGAACTATACAAAAATAACATAAAAAATGAATTTCTGATATCAGTTTGACACGGAAACGATACCAGACAAGTCCTAGTAGACTTAGCTGACCAGCAATAAAGAAAGAAAAGAGGTATACTTCGTCCTATTCACTCCGCTCTCCCGCCTCACAGGGGACGAATTTGACTTCCCTCAACATCTGAAAATAATCACCGTGGAACTCTCTATCTGTGGTAGAAATTTCGTGCTTGTAACCCGATGCGCACAATTAGGTATGTTAGAAAACAGCGGACTAACAACTGTACTATGTCACCGGTCATATCTTCAAAAGTATCATAGATATCGAGTTGTCAATTTTTTTCCTACAAAACCTTGGCCGTAGAAAGCCATTACGCCAATTAAAAAAAAAACGTATAAGTCGAGTTATCAAGTTCTTCACGCCATGCACGGATATAGGTAGATATATAGTTTTGTACACTCTATAGGTTTGCTGTAGTTTAGATAAGCTCCATAGTTTTAATGGTTATGGGTTTGCGTCTGATGATAAGGTCTACGCTGGATCATGCTTACCTACCTAGTGCATACACTCTAAGTAGTCTTAAAACATTGAAAGTTGTAAGACAATGGTAATACAAAAGGGAATACTAATTCGGAACTAAAATTAAAAACCGACCATGAGCATGTCGGGCCACGCTCAGTGTAGGGTTCCGTAGTTGCTCATCCTTCACAATAAACTGCTGTTTTAAGCCCGAGGTTTAAGTTAAGAAAGATTTTAAGCTCTATAAAAAGGTCGTAAACGCTCTAGAAACTGTAATCACTTATTACCTTCTGGGAGTCAACTTACGTCCTTTTAAAGAAAAATATGAAATTTGGCGATAACTCAAAAACGGCTCTACCGATTTTGTTCAATATAGTTTTCATTGAAAGTACTTATAAGGCCTTATATACATGAATTTTCCCGATTTTTTTTGACCCGCGGTTGAAAAGATAGAGGGGGGGGACACATTTTTTTTTGTTTTCGGAGCGAATATTTACAAAACTGCTGGCTTTATCAAAAAAAATGTTAGAAGACCCCTATTATTTTTACAAGACCTATTCAACGACACCCCACACACCAGTGTTGAAAAGAAAAAAAAAATTCACCTCCACTTTAGGTGTTCTAGAGGTACCCGAAATTTTTTTTTATTATATTTTTATTTTACCGTTCTGTCGGCGTTATACATACACATACTCATACCAAATTTTAGCTTTCTCCCGAAAAATTTTTTTTATTATATTTTTATTTTACCGTTCTGTCGGCGTTATACATACACATACTCATACCAAATTTTAGCTTTCTAGTACGTGTATTTCGTCCATGCTAGTACTAATGATCACGGAGCTAACCCGCGGACGGACGGACGGACAGACGGACATGGCGAAACTATAAGGGTTCCTAGTTGACTACGGAACCCTAAAAAGGACCTCTTAAATCGCAAGATGCAGCATATTAAACCTACCATTCAAAATATGGTTTTAAACAGTCCATATAGCATTCGTCCATGGTATCACACGGTGTACCAGCCCCTTAAATATATGTTAAACACAAACTGACCAATGACAAGTGTGTCACGCATCATTACCGTAATCTATGAGTAACGTACCTTGCTTGTAGCTCGGTACGAGGGTCACACTTGCTAATCGGATTATGCAAAAATACTGGTTAATGCGTCGTGGTACATCTACTTATCTATGTATATGCTCGTAAATGCTTAAAAGATATTGCGGAATGGAATTGGAATTCATTTACCACAGGTATACGGTGTTATACTGGTTTGTATAAGGTACGGTTTCATTTTATCGTAATACAAGTTTTTAAAACAAGGATTAGGTAGCCATGCAGCAGAAGTTACGCACCTCAGGTGCTCGAATTGATATGCACACGGACTACATTATCTAGAGAATAAGAGTTGTACAGATCATTGCGAGCGTGTTATAATGCTTAGCTGCTGGCTTTACCTAAATCTCACATTGGACCAATTATCACATTTTATGGACTTACATAGTTGGTTTTGCTATAATACACGCAATCTCGGTGAAAAAATATTATAAAAAAAAACATTGGGTCAAACGAGTCTAAATATTTTTAGACTCGACGCGGCTGGCGCAGTTTATAGTGCACCTGCCTACTGAGCCGGCGGTCCTGGGTTCGAATCCTGGCTAGGGCAAATATTTTTGTGTTGAACTCGTATATTGGTTCCCGGGTCATGGATATTGTTACAAGAAAGTAAAAACAATTTAAATAAAATATAAATAATGTAACATTTATAATACTGAAGAAATTAAAATACTATGTATTTAAATATTATGTATATCGTCGTCTAGTACCCATAGTACAAGCTTTGCTTAGTTTGGGACTATGTCGACTTGTGTAAGATGTCCCTTAATATTTAACATTATCATTATCATTAAAGATTTTACGAGTCTTATGCGTGGTTTACAAACTTGATAGCTCACGTTTTCCATTATCTAAGTAGCAATAGGTAACTGAAGGCCATTACTAGTTGCCTAATACATAGCTACGTAATTATATCCTATAAGGTGAAACAGGACATGGTGTTAGCTTTAGCTCGCTAATTCCGCTGGGTTTTGTCGGCACTTGCAAAAGATTCTGATTGCGTTATGAAATGTACTAAAAATAATTTTATATATTTAGATTCCCAGTTAAGACCCTCACGCATAGAACTACTACATTGTTAAAAGCTGCGTGTGGACTCAGACAAATAGTAAACGAAATATATTGTAAGATAGGTACCTTGCTATACTTAATACATGTTATAGTACATTACTTACCCAGGGCGGTGTATTCGTGAATCGTGAAACGTCGATAAATATAGGTACGATCTGGGGCTTTACTAATTACCGCCCGTGGATTGTCTAAAGTTTTACGTGTTGCCCTCTGGGCCAGGAAGTGAGATTTTCCCTCGTAGCGGGCAGTAATTTCCACTTACGGCCTAGGGTGACGTAAATATAGTATTATGGCTCCTTGTGTGACGTGCTTCAGTCTTAGTGGTAGAGTTTAAAATATTGTCAGGAAAGAAATTTTGAATTGCGAGCTAGTATTATTAAGCCCACCTTTATACTATTGTCTATGCTTGTTGTTATAGTTATATATTATACATTTCTATTGTTTTATTGCACTATAATCCCGTACAGCTCAGTAATGATGACCAAATTACTGGAACAAAAGCTAAAAATTTATAGTTGTAGTAGTAATTATTCTTTATTACGCGCCACATGAAAACAAATACAACAAAGAAATAATTAAACAAAATGTAGGGTAACAGGCGATCTTATCGATAGAGCAATTTCTTCCAGACAAGTAAGACAGAAAAGTAACGATAACACTAATTATTTGTTCCGTCATAATCTTATAATAATAATGTTTAATTACAATCTTTATCAAACTACAGACGTCCACTGCTGAACATAGGCCTCCCCTATAGCTACAAAGTCTGATCTACCCCCACTAGGTCACAATTATTGTAATTATAATATTAATTAATATTAGTATCACGGAGCGGGTGCAAGAATAAAAACAATACAATTAAATATACAGAAAACCTATAAATAAAACCATATTGATCTGGGTCAGTCGAATCTTAACTATTTCGGTCACCACTGCACTTTGTACGGTAAAAAACTCCAACCGCATCTCGTAACGTTGACCCTTAAGTCAAGTGGATAAAGTTCAAGTTGCCCCAGTTTCACGGTTCAGAAGGTTTCATTATTCATAATTTGTTTAGTAGGTAGTACGGCCTTGACGGGACAATACCAGTAAGGTTTGTTCAGTTGCGCTTCGAAACTGCGTCATGCACCACCTACGAAACGTTTTTACGAAGGTGGCTAAACTTTTTTATCGATTTATGTAGATTTTACAAGCGTGATTTGCGTGTGGGTTATAAATTTAGGGAAAGCCCCTGTGACGTGTGGAAGTGACTACATTTGTGTTGTGAGCAATTCGGAAAAAGAAAAGAAAACAAATGTCGAACGTCTATTTCAATTTGCATACATACTTACATTTACATTATATGTAAGAGGGGTATTCTGCCGCGCAAAACCTAAAGTACATTAAGTTCAATGAGAAACGTATTGTACTTACTGTAATTTAGTTTTTGTATTATTCAAGTTTTTATCTGTAAATTACAGTTTAATATGCACATTTTGTTTGTTTAGTGCGTATTGCGTTTATAAAGTGTGCAATGATGTGGTGACTGAAAGTTTTGTGAGATGTATAACTAAATAGTTACTTAATACGAGTATAGAGTAGGTATAATATATACCTATAGCAAAGTGGAGCGATACATACATAGACGTCTGAAAATCAACTCCTTGGTTTCCAGTTTGTTTATGTTATGATTTAAAATAAAATAAACCGTCCCCGTGGAGGGCTCACGATTACCTACCGATCGTTTTTTCAAAATTGTATGTGTACAGTTCATGAGCTCTCAGATTGGGATCTAGGTTTTGATGGAAACTGAGAGGTTCTTATCTGAATCGCGTAAGAGCAAGCAAAAAAGGTATAAAACGAATCACATTCTGTCACCTCACTCACTGTAAAATAAAACTCGCTAATATGGCTCAAGAGATACGTAACCTTATTTCTTATTATGTAGGATTGGATTGTATAGGTTTTTCCTTTGATATTATTTTGTAAATGAATGGGATTTAGTTGCAATCCAACTTTTATTTGTCTTTACACTGGGAGTAAATTAAATGCAGTACATTTTTGGCCAATATAGATAAAGGCTACCCCATCGGGTCTCATTTTAGTAGCTACTTGTATCTGTAACAATAATTGTTGTGTATTTTAGGAAAAAGAAGAAAAAGCAAAGTTCAAATTGGAATCCAAAGAGAAACTCAAAGACGAAAAGAAAGAAAAAGTAAAGGACAAGGACAAAGACAAAGTGAAAGAGAAGGAAAAGGAAAAATTCAAAGAAAAAGATAAAGATAAAAAGGACAGGAAACTCACTAAAGCGCCGTCCACCGTGACTTCGGGAGTGCCGTTCGAGGAAATATTTACTTTGGGAGGTGAGTGATAATTGTTGTGGCCAATTTAAAGAGAACCCTCAAACCGCGAAAGTACTATATAGTAAAGGAGAGTAGCGCCGATCTTCGAACTTCGTGTCGATCCGTCCCGCTCATTCAAATATTGTTTGATAAGAGACCGTGAGAGATGTTACTTAAAATTTTGTAACTTCGAAGTAGCCTTATTCGTACATTCGGGTCCTGAAATTTTCCGAATACGATTAAAGATTTTAAGTCTTAAACTTAGTTTTGGTCGATTGACAGGACGGTCATAGAACGTGATTCCCACCGACTTGCCTTTGTTTGGCTCTGATTATACTTCTTTGCTCTTAAAGAAGAAGTGATCCAAGTCGGTAGTACGGGCTTTGTTTGACTTTTCATCGCTGGTATAGCTTACCTTACGTTTATATTCATTTGTTCTTTGTTAGTTTTACTGAAAATCTATAAAAAGAAGAACCAATGTCAACTGATTATCACATGCAATGACTCCATGTACGAAATCATTTTCACGACTTCATGTTACCTAAACGTGACAGGTTCTTTTAAATTGTAGGTATTTTTAGCAAAATGTATAACATTTCAACCGCCAGTTTCATTATAATATTTGATTTGATACGTATAGTCGCCAAAGTGGTATTACAATTGGGCTTAATTATGCTTCCTATTTTAAAAATTAGAAATTTGGTAAACAAGAAAGTAATAATCGGCAGCGGTATTCCTCGCTTGGGCTCTTTAAAGTACCTTTCCTTAGGTATTCCGGTTATGTTTTTAGGATCCTTGGAATGGACCGATAAATTAACAGGAACACTCGATTTTAACAGGCAACGACAAAAACCGCTGCCGATTATAACTTATTTACCCAATTTCTAATATTAAATTTAAAAAAAACGAAGCATAAGACCAAGACCATTCGATTGGCTAAAAATCCAGTTACATTAACTTTCTGCCGAGTTTTTATTTTCCCAGATAACAGAGATAAGAATTAGTTTCACTATCTGGTCGCCAGATAACAGTCATTAGCATCTAAACGCCGTCTGAATCTCAGTGAAAGTTTAGTGAATTAGTTAAGTTATGAATCCATCTGCTAACGGATATCATATTGATCGTAAGGACCGTTTTGTTATTCTAATAATATATTGTTTAATTAGATGATGCATTGCTGATATGCATGCAAACAAGTTGAACGACCCGACTGTTAAGATGAGTTCATTAGTTAGTTTGCGTTAAAGAATTATGTCATTTGTGTACAATTAGTCTACCTATAGTTCAGCGTTTCCCAAAGTAGGTATGTGGCATGCCCTACTGGTGAATGCGAATATTGGGTATGCCTGGATAGTTAGGATGAATCTTCAAAGGCTTTATGAAAATTTAAAGGTGTATCCCGAATTTGGAAGTCGCGACCCACTCCACCTTAGGATAGATTTGGTGTTTTAGCGTTATTTTATCTTACACTGCATTAATGCGTTATGATTGATTCCTATTATCTAAATGAGATTAGTTTCGGGGCCATTACTGATGCATACTTTTAGGTACTTAAATCTTATCTATCACCAACCATTCTAATTAATCTCATGGGGCCGTTTTTTATGGGGTTGATATAAATAACAAGTGTTCCGGGTATTATTTCTTGACCTCAAATAAAACGTCTTTCTGTAAAAGTTTTTAAGATTTTTGAAAAAGTATTTTTTATCTTGAAAAGGTGACCATTCCAGAGAAATTAGGAATAAGGCTACCTGACGTTATGAGCATAGTTTGTGAAAATGGCTTCCATATTAACCCTGGTCGCTGTCATGGAAAAGTGAATTCAAGGTTAATTACTTTGTCACAATGGATGAGTTCTACGTAGTAGGTACGATGCGATTACTGATATGATATACTTATTTATTTTAAGTTTAATGAAAATGGCGGCGCAGCTTCACAGAGAGCACGAATAGCGACGATCAGATCACTGACGAAATTAAGATCACCCCGATATGTGTCATATCCTTACCTCGGAGTTTTCGGTGCACGTATGATTTGACGTCTACTGTGGGCCTAGTGTTCAAAATAATCATTCGGCGGTATGGTCATATTCACGTATGTCATGTTCTATCTCAATAGGGCCAACACACGCAGAGTAGGCAAGAGAGGAAATATTGGTAACATCGGAAGTCTAGTATGTATTGTCTAGTTTCTATATAGGTACATATACTTAGGTATACTTGAAGTTGCCCCTGCAACTGAATCTGAATCTGGTTAAAGTCCGTCCAGCCGTTTCAGCGTGTGATGAATCATCAAAAATTGTCGCTCACTAATAATCACTGATGAAAGAACAAAAAAATGTTTACCAACGGATGACGCTTTTCACTTAGCGCCGTTAATACAAATCCTGCATCGCGCTGTTAAGATTTTTCCTAAAATAGAAAATACAATTTTAAAATTTTATAATAATATAGATACGAAGAACATGGACAATATGGTATATTTACCTAAATAAGATCATCGTCGATGTGTACCTACCTACTGAGACACTACTAAATTGTATCGTGCCGTCTCTTTAGCTCTTTAAGTATTTATATGTATGGAATGACACTGACATAGGATAGGCTGTGTTAAGATCCTAAAGCAACCTGTTCCGCCTGTGTTTTCGTGACTGCTAAGCCCACTAAAACGGTCACGATTAAGACTCAAACTATTTTTCTCTTCTTCCAGTTGCATTACCTATATTCGGCGTGCCGCTGAACCAATCCGTGGAACGCTCGCGATGCCACGACGACACCAGCCTGCCCCTGGTCGTGCGGGATAGCATCGACCACCTACAGGTAAAGAAAACTTTAAGAGAAGCACTCCATCAGCTGTCATGGACTAATGTTCAGAACCTGATCGAGCAACCTTTGATAGAC
Source organism: Apotomis turbidana (assembly GCA_905147355.2). Lineage (NCBI taxonomy): Eukaryota > Metazoa > Arthropoda > Insecta > Lepidoptera > Tortricidae > Apotomis > Apotomis turbidana. Next base: position 30,281,797 of record LR990281.1, on the reverse strand, counting down.
GGGTGTAAGATGAGGATGAATCCTGGAAATTTAAGTGATGCTATACCAATCTTCGGCGTGCCGCTGAATCAGTCCTTGGAGCGCTGGCGATGCCACGACGAGATGACACCAGCCTGCAGCAGCCTGGTCGTGCGCGACAGTATTGACTACCTAAAGGTACAGGTACAGAAAACTTTAAGAGAAGCACTCCATCATCTGTCATGGTGCACTAATGTTCAAAACCTGATCGAGCAAACCTATCATAGACGGGAGTAAGATTTTCTGTGGTTTAGAGAATGAAACCTGGGTATAGTAGAAATTATCTAAACTAAGCTCATCCATTTAAATAAAACAATTTAAACGGATTATATCGCGTATATTAATTATTTGAGCCTCCCTGACGTTTCAGTACCTTTACAGATACCGTTGTCAAAGGTTGACTGAGAAAAACACAATTTTTCTCTGTCAAAGTTACATTTGTGCAAACTACCCATTTATTTTTATTTATTGTTTTATTTAAATGTGTGACAGTCGCGGAAACCGAAGAAAATATTATAAGCTCATCCACTTAAGAACTCAATACCATTGAGTGGTTAACCACAAATTAAGATAACGAGCTCGTAGTAAAAGCAGATTGTAACCACCTTGGAAGGTTAATATAGATTATCGAGTCTATTTCCTTGGACATTAGACTACAAAATACACTAACAGAATAACCGCCCGACTCTCAACAAGAACGTACTCTCTAGAAAAAGGACTATGAACTCTCACCATCAACCATTTTAAACCTATTCAACAAGGAATAAGGTTGAAAATTCAATATCCACGCAATGTAGTTCTAACCTTTATTTTTAAGTAACTGGTTGGCGGTTACGAGAACAAAAGCAGATAGGATTGTATTAGACACAATGCCATTGTGAATGCAGGTAAGTGGATGAGCTTAGTTTAGATAATTTCTACTATACCTACTGTTTCATTTCCGTTTTTTCTTTGTTCATCATGTATTAACATCCAAGTTTTGTAACTAGACTTTGACCCAATCATTGTCAGATTTAGGTGCGCGTCTTTCCGGTGAACATTTGCGAAATTAAGGATTCCAGTGCCTAATTTTCTGGTTAAAAGCCTGCGAGAATAAAGAACGTAACATGGGGTTATAGAACATGTAATAACATGGGATTATAGAAGAGAGAACGTTCTTTAACCTAGATTCATACAAGCTCTTAACTTTTGACCAACGAAGGGACAAATTTTGTTTTTTGAACTGACAATGACCCATTTAGGTAAGTGGTGTTACCAATCTTTGGCTTGCCGCTGAATCAGTCCGTGGAGCGCTGGCGATGCCACGACGACACCAGGAGATTTTTCAACAAGAAGAATTCTCCTTGTTGAGGAGAATTTGGGAAAGCAATCCTTGCTTGAGTCTTGTTTGAATCACATCGAATAGCAGTTGCGTAGTGTTCATAGAACCCGCTTCCCATTGGCTTGTATATACTTTAAGGAATTTGACTACTTTATACCGCTGCCAGCTAAAATATACTCCGGCTTTACCAAGAATATATTTGACGTCACGCCACTAATGGCACTAATGGATAGCCTAGCTAGACGCATGGCGCACAATTCTCCAATCCCCTTTTGGAGAAATTTGTTGTTATCATTAAGTACCTTACCTTCTAAATGACATAATCAGTAGGTAAGAAATCTTTGGCTTAATGATCGATTGATGATGACGTTATTAATCGATTAATACATACAAATTTGCGTGATCTAGATAATGATCAACCCAAATTGCATCAAGTAGGCAAGTGTGCATTATTTGGAGGTCGCACCTCAAACATCGGTCACAATTGTAAAATAAGCAGTAAATAGACATAGCATAAGGGTTTTCCGACATCTTAAAGTGACTACTTCTAGGTGACGCCACCGTGGCGAACGTAGTAAGGAGGTCTATAGAAGTTAGTTTCTCATCTTCCTACTCACAGAATTATACACTCTAGAGCACTCGAAATTGCAAACAAAATGTAAGGCACATTTTGTTTGCTACTTCGTGACGTAAAATTCATAAATAACCCTCTGTTTGCTTCTCCGTATTTGGTTAAAAAGTACCTATCCACGCGTGGATACCAAGCAAATATTTTTAGTTCAGTGACATTCAAATAGCCCATAGATACTTTTCACTTACCTAGTATATATATATATATATATATTTATATCAGTAATATAACATCAGGAACTCTACTAAACTTATATACGAAGTCGTGTTTCTCAACCATTATATTTTCCAACAGGCGAACGGCTTGAAATCCAGCCAGATCTACCGCTCAGACGCCGACAAAATCAAACTGCAACAGCTCCGCAAGTTATACACCGACCGGGAGGTCGCCTTCCCGTACCATTGGGACGTGCCGGTGGCTTGCGCCATTTTAAAGGCTTTTATAAGGTACATTCCATCCACCCATATTAGCTGGATGTATACGTCTCACGTCTTAGCGGCAAGCGGCGCGGCGTGGGAAAAGATACGGCCCGGCCACGACCTCCGTCTTAGCGGTACGTGTGTCTTGCTCACTCGTATGGCCGCCGTGCTCGGATCTCTCGCTCTACCGCTCGCCACGCCGCTTATCGCCCAAAGTCGTGAAATTGTTCGATAGAGCGGCAAACGCGCGCGGTGGCTCGTTGGGGGGGCTTCATATATCGCTATGATTTTGTTTTTACCGCTGCCACTGGTCGCGCGTAGTTCCGGTCGGGACGTAACAAAACATACCGCAGATGGCAACGTTGGGAGCTTTGCCACCAGTCAATATATATGCGCGCCAACATCGGCGCTCAAATTGTGCTTTGTAGAAAACCATACAAACCATTCATACAAAGATCAAAATACAAAGAATAAATTAAATACGTAACCTGGCGGAAGAGACCGGGAATCGGACCGGTCACCTCTGGATTACCGGTCCAACGTGTCAACCACTCCACCACCCCAACGAGAAGAGAGCTCTCGATTTTTTCGTATTGCTATGAATGTTACACATTAACAAAAAAATATTTTTACTTCGATCTTTATATCATCGGTTCGGTAAAAATAATGGTATTTCCACATTTAAAAAATAATTAAACTTTACATGTTCCACAAACTACTAAAGTCGCTGCTGTCCACCGCGACGGCAGTATTGTTTGCAGTTTGGATTAGAATTTATGCCTTAAGTTTTTTTTTCTTGTTGAATAAAATAAAATTCCTACAGAACTCGGCTACTCCGAATCATGCCAATAATCACTCTAAAGATCTATCATCAAAATTGATAGATTGTCTGTGACGAGTTAACTAGGTTAGGTTAGGCCGTATATATATAAAAAAATATTTGTTTGAATTTGAACCTTAACCCGTGCCTATAAGGTCTAAATTCTTATCTGCTTCGTATGCAGTAAGGGGTCTTACACACTCACAGACAACCCCCACTAGACGGAGCATGTAAGGCGACCCGCGCGCACCAACGATATGGTACGGCAGAACATTACAGTATCAACACGGCGGCCACCGTTTAGTTGCGTCCTTGTTTATGATCCATGCGTACGTCAACGAAAAAAGAAATTAAATAAATAACATGGTAAATTGTAGTGTTAAGTGGTGTAGAGATACCTCATAAACATGGACGCAACTAAACGGTAGCCGCCATGTTGATACTTTAATGTTCTGCCGTACCATATCGTTGGTACGCGCGGGTCGCCTTACATGTGACTTACATGCTCCGTCTAGTGGGGGTGGTCTGTGTACACACTACATTCACCTGTTATGTTCGAATGATAAAACAAAAAATTACATATACGAGCACATGAATATTGTCATTATTAAATTGACACGCTTCTCTGCTTAGTGTTCTTACTTTTGTTTGAAACTGAACGTGATATGATAAGTCACTAAAGTAGACGGATTTATGTCTAGTCAACTAATAGTCGCGCTAACGCAAGCCTTTACATAGTTCATTCTAATCTCGGAAACGTGTAAAAAAACAATGATTCTCGTCGCAGTATGCCACGTTGAACGAGTTATTACTTTTTAATATTTTACAGTGAGCTGCCAGAGTCGATCCTCACGCAGGAACTACACGGTCAGTTCGAACAAGCGACGGCCATCGCGGAGCCGCAACGCGAGGCATCTATGGTGGCACTTATCACGAAGCTGCCGCCACCCAACCACAGTTTGCTGGGCTGGCTCATGCGCCACTTTGAGAGCGTTGTCGCCAACGAGCAGGTGGGGGATCCATTGATATCTCAAACGATCACGTCTATACTCCTCTTCAAATAGCTTTATGGTTGAAATCTGTGATTTGTCTGAGATGACAGATGTCGATGACGCGCAAAGCTATATGAAATAGATTAATTAGTATAGTGACAGCAAAACAGCATCATTGCGTAGCCTGAACCCACGTAGCAAACAGGGTGTATAAGACTATAACTTTAATTTAAGCTGTATAAAGGCTGTATAAGTGCTCATGTAGCCTGTGTGCTATTTGGGAAGTTAATCGATTATACATCGTCGCCAAGCTTTTTAACCTTTTGGACGCCAAGCGGTGAAGCGATTCACCCTGCCCCTGAGAAATACTGACCTAAATAATAATAAGTGTTCCATAATCAACAGAAATTGAAAAATAGTTGTAGCTGTTTGAATTAGAACGTTTTTGATGATTGATATTTTGACGTTTGTGGTCGACGTTGGCGTCAGTGGAGCAATTCACCGCTGTTGGCCACAGCCTATTGTGGATTTTAAAAGGTTAATATCGACTGTAAAAATTACGAAAATGTAGTAAGCGCAAAGGGATTTCATTTGAAATGAAATGATTTAGAAATGAAATGATTTAAATCATTTCATTTCATTTCGTCGATATGTAGAATCTCATAGACAATCACATAGGATTCCACAGTTACTATCTATCATTAATTTCGTCTTTTACTACAACATTCGAATACATTTTGTTTTTAACTCCAAAATTGAAATTAGTTTCATAATCGGAGTAAAATCTGATAGTCGTTAACTTTCAAGATGCAATTTTTCATTCAATTCATTAAGTTCAGAATCATGACTGATTACCTATTCATTTTTGTTACAGTCGAATAATGTGACCATCCAGGTCATAGCGACGGTCATGGGCCCGGCGCTCAACATGTCTCTCAATCTCATCACCTACTTTATCACCAAAGCCGAGAAGCTCTTCCCTAGCGTCAGCTTGAAAAAGTAAGCAACCCAGAAGTCAATACTCCGTTACAAGTTACATCATATTATTATGGCATATAAATTAGATCTATAGCAGACATTAATACACTAGGCGATTGAACTTAAGCTTGTCGGGTTTCAATAATTAAATTACTGTACATTATCCTAATCTAAGCCCAGACCAGAATCCTTTTCATTAGAATCGGCTGGCTCTCGGCCTTTAATCGTCATTAATTCGAAAGTACCTCAACATTACAGGGAGATTTGTATTCAAATGGTACTTATAAACAATCTTAATTTTTCAGGTACGTCCCTCCCCTTTTGTCCATCCCCGCGGACTTCCCGGACTCTGCGCAAGAGATCAGTGCGGAACTGCGGAAACAGGAATCACTTCTAAGCCAGATCCACGCGGAGATGCACGCTGGGTTCATCACCAACGCCAGGGACCAACAACTGTGGGAGGCGCAGAGGATCGTCACACAGCTTAAGGTACATACAATAACTGCATTAAGATCAGTGCGTACATACAATTACTACATTGCAGTACATAAAATTACTACATTGAGATCAGTGCGGAACAACGGAAACAGGAATCACTTCTGAGCCAGATCCATGCGGAAATGCACGCCGGGTTCATCAGGTTCATCACTAAAGGCAGGGACTAGCAGCTGTGGGGGGCGCAGATAAATGTCACACAGCTTAAGGTATATACAATACAATAACTACGTTGAGATCAGTGCGAAACTACTGAAATAGGAAATACTTTTGAGCCAGATATACGCGGAGATGCACGCTGGGTTCATCACCAACGCCAGGGACCAACAACTGTGGGAGGCGCAGAGGATACAGCTTAATGTTCATGTAATAACTTCTTTGAGATGGTTTTATAACTACTTTGGTGGTTATTTAAGGTTTACCTTTTTATTACTTGCAACCGTTACTCTTGAGTGAGAACCACGCCACACATCCATCGCATGTCACAAGAGATAATTGTATGCGTTAAAAAGCTTAAAGTACGGTAACATTAGTAACGCCAAAAAATCTGATGTTGGTATATTTCATGTGTGGGCTGTTAAAAGGTTTCAGTACAACTACAAAGTAACTGCTACCTGTGATTCTGATAAAAGAATTATTAAACACAATGTCACCCAGATATTGCAATCTGATCATTCGGATCGTATTAAGATTTTATTTCCGCTACGGAATTGCACGGACGAATCTCGTGTGAGGCAAAAGTTCATCAAACCAGCTTCACCTTCGAATATAAACAGTTGTTAAGAGTTCAAGTATCAAATTCTATCGATAACAAGTTCAACGACACGCTCATCTGAAGTTTGATAAGTTATTATTATACAGAATGACATAGTTTTACGAAAGCGGGCCATGCATGCTTGTATCCTCGTACACGAGAATTCCACGATTCTCAACTGGTTGCTAATAAATCCTAAAAACGACTCGATAACAATTATCAACGGCTTGCTCGTAGCACACAATATTTGCTTACTATGCCTGTCAAATATTGACTTACAAATATGTATTACTAGCGAGTGACTGATAGACTATCACTGACCTTGATACATGGAGGACTGGAGGTGCCCTTTAGTATGTTAGGATGTGGCCTGTCAGGGCGAGATAAGATTAATTTTACCTGATTATTATAGTTACTGGTACAGGTATACATGTATGAATATTGTGAGTAGGTATATTCTTAAACTAATAATTTTGTATATTTATTTATTTAAACTTTATTGCACAATACAAAAAAGTACAAATGGCGGACTTAATGCCTTTAGGCATTCTCTACCAGTCAACCACTGGGTTAAACAGAAATACTACTGTAAACTTTAGTAGATTAAAATAAATTGGTCATGTATATTATTCCTTTATATTTTTAAATATATAATGGTTACATTAAATAAAACTTAATAAACTACATACATACCCTAACTACTTAATGATTGCCTGTTAGACACGAGTTCGTACTCAACTTCATATTGTCTGGTCTGGTGTGTATTAAGTAGGTAATAAAATTATTTGATACACATTACTAAACACAACTCTTGTTCACAGAGGAAACTACGATCAGTGCAGAAATCCGTAGAGCCGAATTCGATGCAGCCGCAACAGCCGTCTATTGACGAGAAGACGGAAGAAGAACCCGGTCCTAGCACATCACAGCACAACGAGACCGTTCAAGCGGACGTGGAGCCGGTCACTCCGTCCAACGAAGCGTTCCCAGACGTGGAGCACTCCCCGAGCGCTCCCGACCCCACATTCCCCGTCGAATTTGAAGATAACTTCGATGCGAAATTCGAAGACGCGAAGGAAACACAAAGAATCGCAAACAAGAACGAATTCGAAGCGAAATTTGAAGAAGCAATTGAACCACAAATAATTGCCGCAAACAATAACGACTTCGATTTGAAATTCGAAGAAACAATAGAACAAAGAATGGTTGCAAATAAAAACGATTTCGATTTGAAATTCGAAGAAACAAAAGAATCGCCGGCCGAGGAAATCCTTCCCGAACCGAACAGAACAGAGCAGGAGAAACCGATATTAACAGAGAAAGAGCTAAAAGTACTACGTTTAGAATTAGAAAATGCCGAGTACCTACAGCTGAAGTCCTTATTGCAGGCGAAGATCAATTCCGAACAGTTTGAAATTGTTAAGCTACGTAGCCATGTTGCATTGAAAAATAAGCAAGAAGGTATTTCCCAATATAATAAAGAAAATAAAGAGAATTATACACCTGAAGAGCAAGAGTTGCGACAGAGACTGATCAAAGAAAACGCCATGCTAGAACAGAAAAGACTGAGTTTGATAAATCAAATATTCCAAGAGAGAGTTGCTTGTATACAACTAAAAATAGAACTTGCAATGAAGGAAATATTATCGAAATCATAAATTTTCCATAGATTATTTCTTTAGTTATAAGCTTACAGTAGGCGTTCCTAGTGACCGAGATTTGAATTTGTACCTCTCTAATAATTTATATACATAAATTCTCAAATAATAATGTGATGTTAGATGTATGCGAAACATATTTAAAATATTAATAAACGTTTAACATATTACGGCTTAAATAGTGTCTTACTTGTTTTTCCTTATATTATTCATTATTATTAGGTAATAATTATTATATTATTTATGTAAGTATTACACAGCAAATAAATTCAACCCAGATCCCAGTCACACATGGAATTTGATGCAGCTATGTTACTTAAAATAACCATAACCATTCTCCATTTAAAAGAACCTGAAATGTTGTGATACTAATACTATGCACGAAGTATCACGTCTTCGTGTATAGAATCACATTTTAAACGTCACCGCCTGTTGTCAACCCACACTAATTAGCTAAGATTACCCTTTATACCCGTCTTGCTCGCTCTTACGCAATCCATATAAGAACCTCTCAGTTTTCACCCAAACCCGAATACCGATCTGAAAGCTCCGGGACTGTACATGTTACCTAGTAACCAAAGTGACACTATACAATAAAGTATCGTTAAAATTCAGACGTTTTGCAAATTGATTGAAATTCTGTTTCGATGAAGTGTCCATTTTGTGTCAGTTTCAGTTCACTATTTTGCAATACCTATTTATTATAAGGTCAGATGGTGGTGGTAAGGGGCGGTGGAACAAAATTGTAAAAGAATGAAAGTTTTACACGAACGTACTTTCTCTCCCCATTATATAATCCCAGCGATTGTTATTACATTTCGTACCTTAATATTTACGTAATACGTTCTAGAAGATTATTTTGAATTATCTTCGTACTTGATATCGTTAACTATGTTATCGTGTTGCCTACCCTACTTATGGATCGATTATCTAGGCTTGTAATAAAATAAATTATGTGTAATAATGTATGATGCATGATTGCGGAATCTTTCAGTCACAAGACTAAAGACTATCGAATATGAACCAAAAAACGATAAAAGCATCCCAGGGACGCCCAGAAGAAAGCTAATGGTTTTCTAACGACCAAAAATTATTTAGAATACACCTAATATCTCATAGTAATAAAACTCCTGATTAAGTCACCTTTCAGACAAGGAAAAATATCTTAATCGGTTTAGGAGCTGCGATCCCACAGAGTTCCTGCCTAGGTTCAAGAAGAGTTGACGACCGATATTTAAACCCGGCGTGATAAATAAAAGGGAGCATGCACTGGTTTTATTTATTTAGGCATTAATAGGTATTTAATTACGTAGTTGCCAGAGGTCTTGATCTTGACACTGCACCAGGCAGACCCTTCAACATCAAACTCTTAAGAGTCCGCAGCAAGCTCGATTCTTCATACAAACGTAGTTACGTCCTTATTTTAATATAACATGTCACATTATCATGAAATTCTCTAAATATAATGAGATAAGATAAATCTAGGGCTAAAACTAGTTTATGACTCTTGAAATGTTAATAGAAAGAAAATAGAGCGAGTACAAGTTTTGCATTTTTAGACCCCAGAAAGTTGTTCAGTTTGGCGGCATACTACGACCAAAATATAGTTTAGATTGAAGTCAAAACCTATTTCCGGTGTCGATTAAACTATGCAGTTTGATAAGAAAAAAGATTTATCAAAATTGATCTCGTAGTTTTAAAATGAGAGCGTAACTACGAAAACCTTAAAATAAATTACAAAAAATTGTTGCGAAACTGCAGCGAATTACTCTAGCGCGGGGAACGGTCCGGGGGGGCGGCGGTAAGCACCGCCCGCCGCTAGCGCGCTCTCGCTTTACTGCTAGCGCCCTGTCTTCCTCTAGGTGAAACAACAACATTTTAAAGCGTAAGCGCGCGATCTCAACGCGGAGTTGAGCGGACCTTGCTGCGGACTCTTAAGATCATTTCCGAAGCTTGCTGCCCCAGATAAGCATGACCGCAAGCACGTTTCATACTAATACTGCAAGGGAAGATTTTATTGAGTTTCGGCAGTCTGGCATTGAGCCCCAATCATTTGCTTCAGGGTTCTTGGTTACCCAGTTGCACCACTGTTACCGTTAAAGTAGCCATCCAACCGATAGTCGATCAATCCCTAATTTCCATACAACGAAAGACCGTCGGTAACACCTACTTTATGTTGTTATTTCACTGTTAATGCTGACAGGATATGCAGTTCCTGTGATTTGAAGGCTACGCGGCGTGATATGACTACTAAACCGGTAAAAGAATTAAACTATGGATAATACACCGGATATACTAGCTCAGAAAACAATGTGCTATTTAGCAGTAGGCTGGGGTTTTCAGAAGAAGAAGACTTAGACGTGTGTTAATTGTCCTTGTATATGCAGAACAACATCCCGATTCTGCAGTTTTCCTTCATCGTGTTTCCTTGTAGGTACTATTCCTACTGCCTTCACATGGTTTCATACTATAGTTTCTAGCCCAGAAAAAGTTCCAGCATCAACAAAGAAAGATGCTCTAGTAAAAAAAAATTATCCCTCTTTTTCGCTCGTATGCTCGACATAAGTTAGTAGGCACGAGTATAATTATTCTGTTCGTATGCAGTACTCAAACGCTACACTTAGATATACTTATTACGCTACTTATTGGGTGTACTGGACTGGAGCAAGGTACAAACTAATGAGAAATCTATGTAGTATCTACCAGCCGTTTTGCATATAATTTGGAATGGCTTGGAAATACTATTATTAGATCCACTAGCTGGAAAATATTTTATACTTAGAAGAAATTAAATTTAACCAGAAACACTCCTAATCGCACACATCTGTCGATGGTGCAGCAAAAATACCGGCAAGGAACAAACAGATGGTATGCGGTCATTCCTAACCGGCAGAATGTAGACGTGAGAGCATACTTTTTAATATCCCACTAAGGAGTTCACGCCAAAACCGTATGCAAATGGAATGAGATCATTGTCTGTCCATTCGTATGGTAATATAGCCTTCACATTTTGGCACTTTGTCTTCTTTTGGTCGTACAAGTATTATAATAACATTGTTTTGAACAAAGAGGCATCTAATGATGTATACACGATGATTTTTAATCGGTAATCAGGAGTAGAAAAATATTAATATCCAGCTAAACTTAAACCTAATAGGCGAGGTCTCATGCAATTACCTCACTGTTTATTTAATTAAAAGTTGAAACATAATTTAAACTAACAACCACTAGATACACGGTCATCCTACATAAATTTATTAAAGTACGATACCTACGTCAAGTGTCATCGCTTTGGCGGGAAATTTTACGAAATTTCCTACGACTTTGTATAGGTAATGATTGCCATTAAATTATTAAAAAGGTTGTAAGCTTACAGATACAGATTAGTAGGGTGACAAGGAATTTAAGACAAAATTGGTATTTTAAATAAAAATTATCATGGAAAAATAAAAGTTTGTTTTCATGTAATTACGACTTCAACGTGACCGCCATCATTTACTGAGTTACAAAAGTTGGTACCTGATCACCGATTAAAAATCATCGTGTATACCTAACTAATTTTATAATAAGGACTCTTGTATAATGGAATCATTATCATTTAAATTATTTTTTAGATTACCTAAGTAAAATGATAGACGTACATCATTTCACTTGATTTAAAAATTAATTTAATTGATACTTACTACTTGCTTATACATTATTTTATGCGGAACGACAAAACGATCCATCGTTAAAACAAATCATGTGTATAATTATTATTAATTGATACGGCACCGCAAGGATATAGATAATATATAAGTATACCTTATTAATCACTTTTCAGTCATTTTGGCTTTTAGTATACGTAATCCACATTTCCAAAAAATTTAGAAAGGCGCCCGCAATGGTTCCTAATCCTATTTTTCTTTTACCGTAATTTAGTAATTCGTTTACTAAACATAATCTTAAATTAACATCCTTTCATATCCACCGATTTCTGTAGGCACCTTTATATCTTCACCAAGAAGTGATGCTAGATTCAATCGCTGACTAGTGTATGGGTAGGGTAGGTATACTTAGACAAAACGTTCAGCTATTTTGACGTACCTAATGTGGCTAGAACAACACATAGGTATACCAATCTACCTATTATGTAATTTATGTACAAACATAAAGAACGGCCCAGGAATCAAATCTACAAATATATATTTTTAGCATCCTGGGTCAATTAGTTTTATGAAAATCTATTCTTATAGTTAATTATAATAAATATACCTATTAAGATGTATTTTCTACATAGGTAAACACTTTGACGCCGACTGTACCTTCCTACACATTCCAGAAAACAGATAAAATGTTATTGAATTGTACCTCGATGTAAACAATTAGCAATATATTATTTGGAACGCGTTCATTGTTTCCTTCCCCGATTAACTCATTAGGGGATTTAAGGACCAATGTTGTTATTGCAATATCTGTAACCGCTATTAATTACTTTATTAAATCCATTACGAGTTCATAAACATTTACTCCAGAACATGTGCATAGAGTTAATGCGCTAGCTAGTAATTAACAATGAGCCACTAAGTAGGTCTAGCGTATTTGGGGCATTTTGCCTTTTAATATTCATTATCGTTACATAACGAAGCGCGCGAGCGGCGGCGCGCGGCTTTCACTCCATCCGCGATTAATTACGAAGACGATTGTGTACGCGCAGCGCTTCTATTTACTCAACTGCTTCGCTCGCTGAAAGATAAAGAAACTACCCAAGTGCCTACGTTACACGCCAGTATCTTATCGCGAACACTCTATTGATCACTCACCATATATCGCGCTCGCCTCGCCTTTAACGGACGACCGAACCGACCCTATTATCCATTTTAACTTCAAAACGCTTTTGTGGCCACGATGTTACCGGTGAAGTCATAATGTGCGCCGTATAAAAATAGAACCGTGCGTTTACAGGAAAATAGTGTCAATAACAAAAGTGTTGCGGTTTGTAATCGAACGGAAATGGCGGCCAAATCACCTACATTAAGTTTGAAGACGCGGGAAATCATCGGTGTCGACCAGTTCAGTCAGCGGCGCGAAGTGTTCGACAAACACGACACCGTGTTTCTCCCGTCGTCGCCCACCAACCTGGCGCCCTCTTACGTCGAAGTCGAACCCATAGTGACATCCAACCACGGGAAAACTACTACCAACTTCAAACGTAACAGCCCGGGATATTCAAGCATGAGGGAAAATAGAACGGACGACTCGGAAATTTTCGAGTTCCGAACGCGGAAGTACTCCGACAATTTTACTTCAGAGCAGAACCAGAGTGACGACGTGGATTACAGGCGGAGCATGACCGAGCGGACTCGACGGCTATCCAAGTTACGTAGAGACTTCTTGACCTCCAACTTGCACGACCCTAGCACGCAAAGCCCCGTGTTTGCACGCGCTGGAGTGCGTGCTTCAATGCCGGTAAGAAGCGGCTCTGTGAACTACAAAATCGAAAGCCCAAACTTATACAAATTTCCATTTGCCGAACCTTACGCGACCCCTCCTCCTGTGCGCAAGGTTATTGTGGACTTGGGCCCGACCGAGGTCGATAGTGGAAAGGAGAATCAAGACCCTGTATTTAGGACGAAAATCGTCAGCTTACCAGATGCGGATGCTTTGAAAAAAATAGACCATCAGAAGATGTTTGAGGAGCTCGTAAAAAGGTATTCTCCTCAGCGTAAACCGATTGACTGGAAAATACCTCCTACCAAACCTAGGATTGTTGATTCAGTTCCTAAACTAACTACACCTAGCATGGCGAGCCAGGAGAGCTTGGATAGTAAAAAACAATTAGACGATAAGCCAATCAAACCAGAGGATGATGATGTTTTCAACAAAAAACCGGAAACTGAAGTAAGTTTAGTTATTGAAGAAAAAAGAGAAGAGGAACCAAAGATAATAGTGACCAATGGGCCTGAGATTGTCATTAATGAGGCGGATGATAAATTAAATGATAGCAAAGAAAGGGAATCTAAAATTTCACTAACTGAACTAGCCGAGAAGAACGACAAAGTGCCGGAATTGTCACCTATTGCGAGACAACTTAGCAAGGAATCAACTAAAAGGCCACCCTTAGACAAAATTGTTGATTTGACAATCCCTGACTTGCTAGAAAAAATGACAGTTGAAGGAGAGGACCTAGAACACAAGAAAGACCTGAAAAAGGTAAAGCGGAAGAGGAGTTTTCTGGATAAACTGCTCGGCCGCAACAAAAAGGATAAAGTTAATGTAGGTACTAATAAATAATTATGTAGTTACTGCAATGCATATCACTACACCTGCCAAAGATTATCAAGGTTGATTGGTGATAAAATTATGACGTCAAAGTTTACATATGTAAGAATATTTTTATATTGAACCAGTAGTATTTTTGATAGATTATTATGTTATAATATAATTAAGCCCCAGACTTCCTCTACTCGCTTTTTTATCTAAATGCAATGGTTGGGTTATCAATAGTTGATAAAAAGTAAGTGCCATGTGACACTCCCTATCTGCCAAATTCTTAGTAAATGTGACAAGTTGTTAAGGCTGGCATAAGTACGGAAATAGTTTTATTTGCACCGGCAAGATGATTTTTTGTTATTTTTACTAAGTCCGAGTTTTTACGTAGAGCATGACATGATATATTTATTAACTAAATTGACATGATATATTTATTAAAAAAAAAACCTATTGATTAATATTATTTGTCCAGCCTTAACTTATATAAATAATTAAATGTTGGGAGCTACAGTACATAAGATTATAATAATTTAGAGCTTAGAACACGCAAAACATTATGAACTTCCTTCCTGTGAATTCTATATTTATATTTTCCGTAATAACTATGCGCAAAGGTGTTGTTGTGAGTTTATATTAATTGTCTACTAAGTTATTTTGTATATTTAATAATAATAATACACACGAATTTAACAAACATAAATTTATTTCAGAATATAAATATAATAAACAATTTTACTAAGTATCACATTCGTTTCATTTTGTGTCAGGATCTAATTTTCTCACCTCCTGTTCCAGCGCGAAGAGGTGGTCATCATGGACATCAGGCGCTAATTGTCTCATGGCCGCGGCTAGATTGTACACATACTCCTTATTCGGACCGCTGGGTCCTTTGCATTCAACTATTTGTTTTGCTATTTCTTGAATTGGTGCAGGACCTGTAAAAGACAAACTTTGGATTACAGTTCTTGAACATATAATTATTATTATTGGGTTCCGTCTTGGGTTGCACGAAATTGATAGTCGTAATCATTAAATCATTGTCATTTTGCATAATTTTCGTACCCACAATTTATACTTTTCACTAAATTAAGAGTGTATCGGCTGTTATGCATGGTCTTTGTAGCCCGACTCACACTTGACCATTATTCTTTATGGGGCTGGGGCTGACAACCAACAATCTTTTTAAAGGGCTGGTTCCGCGCCTGTTAAGGTGTGAGTGAATAAGAAGCATGCTCCATCATCGGTTTCGCCGCCGCAACTGCCAACTAGACATCAGAGTGAGATTGAAGTCAAACGTTTATCTATCTAACATTAAAATTAGTATGAGGAGCAAAGAGAAACGCAACGCAAGGCGCCCTTTTACCAAAAGAAAATATCGTGAACACATTATATGCCCTACCCGCCTACTAGACTTGTGAAAAAAAGTTAGGCAACCCATGTCTTAAATGTGTGTGGACCAATAATTTAAATACTATGTATTTTAAATAAACCGCCGTCATTTGTTTTTTAAAGCTTTTATTTAACTTGCATGGTATGTTTAAAGCATGTTTTTTCGGGTGAAATCTTGCAACTCAATTTTGAAGCAGATATCGTCAACCGATTGAGCTGAAATTTTGCATACTTACTTAACTTTGATGACAATACAATTATATGGTACCATGGGGCTGATCTGATGATGGAGCCGGAAGGTGGCCATAGGAACTCTATAATAGAAAAAGCAATCCTACCGAGTTTGGGCTCTTTAGAATCGTCTCAGTGAGCATTTGATGGATATCCAAAGAAAAGTACAGTTGGCTATAAAAGCTTGCCACTAAAATGTCATTCTTGACAGCAATTTATTATTTTACTTAGAGGAAGCTTGACCTCAACCGTTTTAAGACTTTTCTCTTAATTTTTTGGCATATATCATTATATTTAACAAAAAAAAAATATGGAGGGAGTTTGTAAGTCAGTAAGCCTAGTTCCTTAACAGAAGAAGGTGTAATTTACGGGAACTTAACCCAACCCAACCCTGGCACTAAACGATAATATAAAAACGTAACCTTCTCATTTTTCTGCATTTGTTTGCTATCTACAGGAAGTATATACTGCTTTCCTGCTATTTTATTATATTATATCTAAGGTTTCGTCTAGGTTTTGTTAATATAATAATACTGTGTCAAAATCGTTTAAGTTTAAATCTAAGGGTATGTTTACACTCTGTAGACATAATTTCTTGCAGTCATTATTTTTACTCAGAATTAAACTTAATTTACAGGCTCTATAAATAGAGCAGTGCAGTTTCTTTGTTAAGTCAATATTGCATCTACACATATTTAGACATAATGACTGTGCTGATATCTTGAAAGATAACACCTGACTACTTGTAACTATAAAGTGAAACATTGCAGGAAATACTTCACGTTTCTATTTAATTCTGTAATTTTATAACAATGGCTAAAATAACTACTATAAAATATACTTGTATTTTTTGAAATAGTAGGTACTTACAATACGTATATTCCTTATTGCAAATTGCATTCAAGAAAAACCAAAAACAAATTAAAAAGCTTTTTTTTGTTGATCAATATTGTATATACGTGCCAAATTTCAATTTTTTATTACATATATAGTTCACAAGTTAACCGAGAGATTTTCTTGTGTGATTAAATAATTACGAAATAAGTATCTACTTGTGAATGATGAAATAAGGTAAACAAGCTCTATTACTCTCTTAGCTCTATTAGTAAACAGAAATGGCTATGATATGTATGTAGGTAGTGTGAAGGACACTGAAATGCATATCTTGTTTAGCTTTTGAACGCCAAGTGGTGAAGCAATTCACCATGCCACTGATGCCATAGGAAAAAAAATACCGGCCAAGTGCGGTTGGGACTCGCGCACGAAGGGTTCCGTACCAGTATCTGTAAGTTTGTTGTATGGGAGCCCCCCTTAAATATTTATTTTATTTTATTTTTAGTATTTGTTGTTATAGCGGCAATAGAAATACATCATCTGTGAAAATTTCAACTGTCTAAATATCACCATTCTTGAGATACAGCCTGGTGACAGACGGACGGACGGACAGACAGCGAGGTCTCAGTAATAGGGTCCCGTTTTTACCCTTTGTGTACGGAACCCTAAAAAATGAAGAAGTGCTCCAAAATCAACAGGCATTACAAAAACACTTGTAGCAGTTTGAATGACAAATATTGTGATCATCAAAATTTGGACATCACTAGTGGACAAGGTGGGAGTGGCACAATTTTCCGATGTTGTGATATGACGACCATAGTCCTCAAAAGGTTAAGCCTAACGAAAATATGTATGTGTTTTAATTTCCTTGACTGTACATACCTGCAAAAGAGTCATTGTCTTCTGTAGCAATATACAATGTCAATTCAAAAGTTTCTTTAGTATTGTCCTTGGGATGGAATGTTATAGTTTTCTTAGAATATCCATTCTTTTCTCTGAAGTCTAAGTACTTGGTCACCTTTTCAATATCTTCAGGTTTTATTCTGTAGGCCACACCCCATACTGAACTACTAGGGTCATCACTGGCTATTAAAGTAACTACTCTGCCTGGCTGAAATAAGACATTATTTTAGTTTAATACACTAGGATCCAGCTAATCTAAATGTTTTTCAACATATCATTTTAATAAAACAATTAGAGATCACTTGTTCGATATAGTTTTCATTGAAAGTACGTATAAGGCCTCATTTTCACAAATTTTTCCTTACTTTTTTGACCCGTGGTTGAAAAATTAGAGGGGGGGACGCTATTTCTTTTATTTTCGGAGCAATTATTTACAAAACTGCTGACTTTTCAAAAAATAATGTTAGGAGACCCCTATTATTTTTAAAAGACCTATTTAACGATTCCCCACCCACTAGTGTTGAAATGAAAAAAAATATTCACCCCCACTTTAGGTGTTGGAGAGGTACCCGAAACAAATCATTTTTTTTAGTTTTTATTGCACCGTTTTGCCGGCGTGATACATACACATACTCATACCAAATTTCAGCTTTCTAGTCCTAATGATCACGGAGCTAAGCCGCGGACGGACAGACGGACAGGGCGAAGCTATAAGGGTTCCTAGTTGACTACGGAACCCAAAAACAGCTGTTTAGCCTGTTAATGAACACAAATGCCAAGTTTAAAAAAAAATTGCTTTCTGGCCTTCAATTTTGTATGAAATTCCTTAACAGTTCTCTCTGTTCCACCCAAAACGTGATACTTCGAAGCCTGTTAATTATAACACACGTTATGACAACATTTCGTTGCATGTTTGATAAAAATTAATTACTTATTTAAAGTCCATTATCATCAGTGTCATTGCCAAATCTTTTTAACTTCTCAATACATCTAGAAAACACAATTTACCTTCTCAGGAACACCTCTATGGTCAATGCTATGCTGGTAAAATCTTCGAAGGTATCCTTTGATATAACCTACAAGTTTTACTTCATAAGGAAAATCAACCTTCCATACTAAGGATCCATAACCAAACACCCACATCTTAATTGTTTAAAAACTATAGCACTGAAGATTTAACGCACTTTCATACTAAAATACAAATTAAAATCAGGTCAAAATATTGTAAATATAGTAACTTTTTTGTCTTTTTTGTTATGACACTTGTTATGACATTGACATCGCTGAGACACTAAAACGTAGTGATTATAATTATATTCTCTTTGACACTCGTGACAGTGACAAAAAAGGGTATGTTCATAATCAGTTCTCTTGCTTTCAGTGATTTTATCCTTATTAACTGAATGGACGCGAAAAGTTTGTAAGTAAACGGAACATGAATTATCTAATACATAATAATTGTCTGAACGCTGTAAAGTATATCTTTCCTCTATTTATTTCACTGAAGTTTTGCCTATATTGCATTGACGTAATGATTACATGGACACACAATCAGACGGAAAAAATGGCACCCTCCCAACTAATGCAAAATCACAAATCGCATTAGTTGGGCGATCAGTCCATAGAGTATATTGAATGTTTTATAATAGAGTCATCAGTCAACGATTTCGATTGCAGCGCCACCGGCGTTAAGTGGCCAAAACTATACGCGACGCGCGACCGTAGCTACATAGCAGTTCTCCTTGTTCACTTATTATTTTTATAACGCCATATTGAATTCTTTTCATGTAAAAGATTAATAATATGGCGTTATAATTTACAAAATAGGAGAGAAAACTAAATTAAAAGACAATTTTAGATTTATGCAGTAGATTTATTCCTTTTTACAAAGTAGTTACGTGCTTTCACTTGCATATAATCTGGTATATAGGTAGTATAAAATCTGTCTGCTTGCGTGTCTTGGTTCAGGTAAAAATGGGTTATGACGTTATTCGAACCTGTAAAGATATTAAAGATATTAAATGACGTAGTTTAGGCTCATAATAATAGCATAAAAGTCATCTTAAAAGAGAAATAAAACACGAACATTTTAGATTTCTGTTTAACCTATAAGGAAAACTTCGACGAACTGTTAGGATCTTCATTTTACTGAAGAGATTGTTGTGTTAACTTATTTAGAAGGCAAAGGAATACTTACAAGTTTTTTCACAACGCGGCACACATTTTTGTTGACGTCATAGTTGAAAGTTATCCAATCCAGGGGCAAATCAGAGTCCAGAAACAAAAAAGTGGTCAACGCAACAAGCAGAAATCAGGAGTGCAGCCAAGTCCTCGTAAAAAATAGAAAATAAACACAGAAAGCACTTCGTTCACGGAAATAAACGAAACTTTGAAAATGACATTTGGTACGATATCAACTTAGCGTTTCGTTTGCGGTAACTAAAGAGTTTCTTTAAAATTTTCAACAAATTTTATGACCGTAAGAATATAATACAATTTTATTTTATTTTATTACAATATAAATACAAATTACAGTAAAATACTTTAATGAATATTTCTTTTTATTCAAACTAACTGAAATACCAGAACTGATTATTTATTTAACTTATTTTGCGTAATTTGAAACGAAACAATTAAACTATCCCAGAGTTACTATACGAAAAAATACTGTAGTGATACCATAGCAAATATACATTTGGGTCATCTTTTTGATTTAAGAGGTAGAGTAGGTTGAGATTTCATAAAATAGGTACCCAAGTGTTTTTTCACGTGTGACACACAATCAGACGGAAAAAATGGCACCCTCCCAACTAATGCAAAATCACAAATCGCATTAGTTGGGCGATCAGTTTCGTTTAGACCATGACACGTGACGGGTCTCAAAAGTGACTTAATTTTCAGTGAAAAATTACAGAAATAATAACTATAAAATAAAGGAACAGGACGGAATATTCTTTTTTACTTAAGTTCTATTGATTAATTAACGAATCCTATGTAAAATCATTGCAATTTTTGTATTAGAATTATTAACTTTGTCCCTACAAAATGCACCTCATCACAGAACTAAAATCGAAGGAGTCGCTATAGTTTTATATTTTATTAATAAATTAAGGAGTGCAATAAATAATTATCCTATTTTTTTTATTCAAGTTTCCCATTCTCAACAACGTAAAAATGGAGATCACATTTAGCAAGAGACAAACGCGAAGAATAATTGAAGCCAAATAATTCGTCTCTCGTGTGTTCGGCATAATCATGTTTTTTTTATGTTAATCAACAGAAGCGTAAAATGGTGACATTCATAAATTACTAAAAAATAGCTCTGTTGTTATTGTTTTATTTTGTCACAGAGTCTAGACACTGTCAGTTTAAACCTTTGAACGCCAAGAACACATAAAGGCGACGGCGACGTGTGCTGCCGTGCATACCACGCCACCGACAAATAAGATCAAACTTTAAAGGGTTAATAATGTCAATATTTTGCACTTGTCTTACTCTCATTTCACATACTGGAACAAGGAGAAATAATGTCATTATTACTGATCCCTTCTATCGGAAACTTTTTATGCAGTTGTTAAATAAAAACGTAACTAAATTAGTTATTAACAATTTACGAGTTTATTTAGTTCAAACAAAAAATATATTTTAATACCTAAATAAAATAATAGTGAAAATTTTTTTAGTATATAAAAATATTAAAATCTGATCCATTCGTGCCATGTTCCAAGTTTGACAAGAGACTTCAGTCAGAATACGCTAAAAAAGTTAATTTACACGTAAAATATTTGTGGTAATAAGTAATTAAGTCAATTTGACACTTAAACGTTTTAAGAAAGAGTTCTTTTGTACGAAGTCAATATGTTGCTGCAAATTTATAAATATGCGTTATTGGCATCTACTTGAACATGACAACGGTGCCACTTGCCCTCAGACCAATGATCTATAGACTTGACAACCAAATAATAATACCACTACAGAAGGAGATGGTCATATACAAATT
The DNA here is from genome assembly GCA_905147355.2 of Apotomis turbidana. NCBI lineage: Eukaryota > Metazoa > Arthropoda > Insecta > Lepidoptera > Tortricidae > Apotomis > Apotomis turbidana. The sequence goes on along the minus strand of LR990281.1, from coordinate 30,260,102 downwards.
ATAACAAGAGTGACAGAGAGAAGTATATTATTTTTTGTCTTTTTCATAGTTTCACTTTTCCACCGCTACCACAATCGAGTTTGTGGCAAACAAATAAGTACACGTGACATGTAAAAATGATCCGCCCAAATTACGTAGGTTGTTTATGATAAGCTGTCAGTCATATTTAAATGTGTTCTTAATTTAGCTGCATAACAATCATGTTAGGGATACCAGATGAAAAAATCATAAATTTAGGGGTATTAACCCTTCGTATGCCGTGTCCCGTATCCGTCCTATACAGATATAGGTAAACATACGGGGAGGCGGCATACGAAGGGTTAAATCGTGCTTCTATTCTAATAACAAAAAAAAAACAATATTGTGAAGATTAAATGAGGATGTCGGTTCCACGGCTTAGAATCGCCAACGGAAATAATTTAATATAATATGTATTAATAAATAAACATTAAGGGACTATGTTACACAAATCAAGCTTGTACTATGGGTACTAGATGACGATATACATAATATATATAAATACATATATCGATAGCATCCATGACGACCCGGGAACATATATTCGAGTTGGTCGCACAAATATTTGCCCTGGCCGGGATTTGAACCCTGGACCGCCCGCTCAGTAGTATTATTTGTATATAAAAATTGAAATATCGGTAACATTATCTGAATGTGTTTCATTTCTGATTTCTCATCTAACCTTAAACCCCATCCTCATTTTTAGTGATAAGATGTTCCAAAAGCTATGTATTATATGGAGCCACAATGATGCAAAAATGGCATGTCAGTAATATAAAATTATGGGGAAATTTGAATCAACATGGCCACCCCGAATATATGACGTATTCTATGTCTGTCCCTTACGGGTGTACGCTGACGTCAAGTCTATAGATCATTGGTCTGAGCACTTGCCACTTTATTTGACACTTTTGTTCGGGTCTGTGGCTCTATAATAAATAATACCTCAATGCTATATTGGAAACAAAAAACATTAAAGCGCGTTGGCGCGTGAGTAGGTATGACATGACATAGGTAAAGCATAGGTAAGACTTTATTGTAAGCGGACGATGTATGATAATATGATAGACAAACACTGCTGTCAAAATGTGACGTTAAATCAGAATGGAGCACAAAAATAATCTTATTTAAATAATGTAATAATAATAAATAATGTAATGGCAAAATATATTTATTAACGGCAAGGCCCGTTAAATCGATATAAGATATTACCCGACAAATGTCTAACACGATTACTAAGACTTATACTGGTGGTGGGATAAAAGAATCTATACCCCCTCCATCGCATTGCGATCATCATGATGGGTCCAGTCGCCAGAAATCTGCAAGGAAAACCGATAGACCCACAAGATCGGTCATCATTGAGAAGGAAACGTTCGTTAAGAATCTTGGTCAACTGAAAACTAAACAAAAAACCAATATACCCCATAAAAGTGCATCAAAAAAATTGATTTTACAAAAGTATTTTGAAGATGTTGCTATAAATACGATAGTCTCTGGAGCACAATGCGACCATCACTGTATTACTATGGTACGTCAGAAGGACCAGAATGCACATTATGAATGCAATGACAGGGCCACAAATTTCCAAGATCATTCCTGTGAAAACAAAAATAAGTGCTTAATATATGTAGATAAAGCTTGTTCCCAAGTCGTCCAAACAGTGAGCTGTGGTACTCAGTTTTTTGATATTCTAAAAGTCAGTAACGTAAAATTTAACGTGCCTGAAGCGACAGAAACGGAATCTTTTGTTTGTTCTAAAAAAGAAGTAGGAATGCAAGTTGTGATATGCTCTGACCCAAAGGATATTAGATCAAATCAAAAGAGTAAGCCCAAATTGTTGAGGACTAAATGTCTGTTGGATCAGCTTGCAGCTGCAAGCGAAGAATATATTTGTAATAATACTATTTTTCGATACAATTTTAACCCCACTAAAAGATGGGCTTTGTCTCGAAGTCCAATCATGGGCCCCGATTTTTAAGCATACAAGAATAAAATGTGCACCGTTTTTTAAGATATAAAAGAGTAAAAAAATATTTTTTGGAATAATCTCGGATTATTTTTTAAGTACTTAAAGTTAAAATATTTTCGAAAATAAACTTACAACTTATAAAAAATGAAAAAAAAGAAAACTATTGGTCACGAGGGAAAAAGTAGGTACCTTGATACTTTACAGACAAAGAGACCGAGATTGTTTGAGTATTTTTTAAACCTACCTACCTGGGAATAGGCTAGTAGACCCAGTTTAGAAATATATTTCAAATGGTTAATAATGATCTTACTATTTAGCTCTAAAAAAAATCTTGTATTTTTGTGAAAGCTAGAAAGCTAAATTTTATCAATTGAAAATTAGAAATTTCATGATCAGTCAAAAACGCCGTCCGCCATTTTTGCCTTTTGCTAATCTGTGACGTGACGTAGAATTACCTGTAAATATTCGAAATTTGACCGTCGTATAGTGCCATGCCGCTCACTCCAATATACTTTGGCAGGAGATCGAGAGGGTCGGCAGTATTCGAAGTCGTCAAAGTAGACTTTCAGTTTTGTTTACATGACCGATGACGTCACTATCATAAGCGAAAATGGCGGACAGCGTTTTAAGCATTTCAAAATACAGATTAAAAACCATATTTTCAAATTAAATTTTTTCAGCCATCTTTTACTTTTATGAATTGAAAAATATATATTTAGATTTCCTTTGCTAAATACTATACGGAATAAACATTAGTATATTTCAATTTGACATGGGTCAACTAGCCTATTGAAATAAATGCAAAACTAGGGGGTTATTAATACACAAACCTCAGGTATGTGTGAAACTACCTTTATCTAAAATTTAAATTTTCAGTGGGTAGTTCGCTAAAATATTAACTGTAATTTTATCCGTCCATCTCTCGATTACAAGTGTTTATAAAAGGGCTCCTATTTTTGAAATGGAAAACTCATTGATGCCTCGATAGATAATGTTAAGTTTATAGTAATAATTGTAAAACATACGCGATAAAATTGTCACCCACGAGAATTTGTTTACTTTATATTCCCTTTAATCCTATTAAAGGAGTAGGTACCCAGTAATTTATCAAAGCATAGGCGTTCTCAAACCTCTCGAAATATATTTGCCGATGACGACGTAATGTAACGGCTTATACACTCGGGTGCAAAGAAATCGGACCACCCCAGCATTTTTAACAATTTTCCAATTTCTGTAAAAACTGTAAGGGTGGCCATAACATATTATATACCATATGAATGGTAAGCTTTTCCTCTATAAATTCATCTGATTTCCGAAGGTGTGCGGCCAATACGTTCAAATTTTCAGGGCTTAGAACGTTACCGCCCTAAAAATGCGTACTGGAGTAAAACTTTTGCCTAAGGGGAAAACTGTGGTTCTAAGGAAATCGAGTAAAAATTAAAACAATTTTCAGCAATTTAATATCGTGTATTGCCTCCTCTAGCCCTACGACAGGCCGTCATACGGTTTTTCATCGACCTTATTAATTTTCTTACGGTATCTTGAGGGATGCCCGCCCATTCTTCTTCGATCGCATACCTAAGCTCCAATAAAGTTTCAGGGGCGGGATTTCTGGCTCGGATTCTTCTTTTCAGCTCGTCCCAAATGTGCTCGATCGGGTTCAGGTCAGGACTTCGTGCTGGCCACTCCATAACGCTGATGCCCACCTCCTCCAGGTAGTCCGTAGTGGCCCGGGCTGTATGCGGCCGTGCGTTATCTTGCATGAGGATGAAGTCATCGCCGATAAAATGCTTAAATGGAACCACATGATCAGCCAGGATTTCCTCTACGTATCGAGGACCAGTCAAACCGCCCGCATTTCGCCTTGTACCTGGCCCTGTGATGAACACAATGTCCGTCTTCGCTTCCAGAGAAATGCCAGCCCAGATCATGATTGACCCGCCACCATAGGCAACACGTTCCTCGATGCAGCATTGAGAAAACCGCTCCCCAGGCCTCCGGTAAACTCGTGCTCGTCCATCATTACCGAACAAAGTTATCCTGCACTCGTCGGAGAAAAGTACGGACCTCCATTGCTGAAGGGTCCAATCTTCATGTTCGCGAGCGAAGACACGTCGTGCACCGCGGTGTCCTGGGGTAAGTTTTGGGCCATTGGCAGCCCTGTGAGCTGTCAATTCCTTCTCCTTCAGTCTTCTTCTGACAGTCCATCGGCTGATAGACACATTCCGGGTCTCTCGGAGCTTCTGCTGAAGCTGAACAGCATTCAATCGACGATTTCGTAGCGAGGAAACAGCGATAAAACGGTCATCTCTCTCTGAAGTACTGCGAGTTCTGCCTGTTCCGGGTCTTCTGGAGAACGTCTGATCTTCGCGGAACCTCTGGTACACACGTTGAACTGATGACTTCGATAGGTTCAGTTGTCGAGCCACTTCACGTTGACTAAGCCCACTCTGCAACAGGGCAACTGCTTGGGCGGCTTCATTTGGGGTAGTATCCATGTTTCTTCAGTTTTTCAGGGTCGAGTCGATGAGAGCAGTGTTCAGGAAGACGTATCAATTACGAATGATGCATAAACAATGATAATTACTGGTTTTATGCCTAATGGTAGGTGGCCAATTAGTGCATGCGTTAACGAGGCAGTTGGAGGGGGGTGATTTCCACGCCCACATTTTGCACAATATCCATTCCCGCCCTTGAATATTGGTGTCATTTGATAGGGCAGAAAATTATCTATCACGTGGTATTTAAATTGTTATGGTCGAGCTTACAGTTTTAATAGAAAATGGAAAACTGCTAAAAATGCTGGGGTGGTCCGATTTCTTTGCACCCGAGTGTAGTTTCATTGGTCGACAACTCAGTCGATAAAGCGTGCGGTGTTTCCCCGCGGGTGCCCGCGGTAACAAGTGCGTTATGGAAGTCTTCCGCACCCCGCATGACTGTGGGCCATCGACCAATGAAAACGAATTTGGGCATGCGTTGTGGAAATCTCCTGCACCGAAATTAAGCCGTAAACTATGTAAATACAACCCGTTTAGTTTGGACCTCATTTGTATGCGATGCGACGCCAGTTTGCCTCGGCAGTTGAAAAGCACCTAAATTGGGTAGGAAAATATTGCCTCCTCTTCCTAGTCTTTGTTTCATGAAAATAGTTTACTGCACCCATATCGTCGCTGCAGATAGGTACTCACTATAGGCCAGCCACTTGTTTCAAAAAAATACGCATGTTTTAACGCCTCATAATGTAACATTTGCATACAATTGTATTTATCGGCAAAACGAAAGCCCACCGTCTTCTCCGCTTGTTCGGCCCAGGTCCAGCCACATGGGCGAATATCGTCTTCGGCTTGTTTAAGATAACCACACGTATTTTAAATACTCTCATTATGTAACAGTTGCTTAAACTTCTACTTAAGTCATAGTTTGAAAATAGTTTAAAACTCCAGGCTTTGGGGGCTATTTTACCAAGGCTACCCTGCTATACCCTTACCCTTTGGGAAAACCAATAAGTACATATAGGGCGAAGGGCACCAGGTATAGCTGAATTGATGTCTGCCCGAACTGCAAGCCGTTGACTGGAGAACGGTGCGAGATTGGACAAGTAGGTACTGTAGGTAGCGCAAACTCGTGTCGGAGGACTCGGAGGCCAAGGCTTTCGGTCGCTGACCCATTGAATAGTAGGTAGGTTTAAAACCCTCATAAAAACCCATTTAAAACCCTCGTCAAAAAACACTACTTGTCTCTCCCTTAGTACACTGCAATAATAATCGCTCCTTTAACTTTGTGGCTCATACTGTTTTTGTTTTATTTATTACTTTACAATATATTTATTTATTATGTCTAAGTATTTATGTAAGTATATGTGTCTATTTTTATTTATGTATGTTTATTACCTTTGTCTTTTATGGTAGTCGTTCATTTAGTCCTTTTATTATTATGCACCACCTAATTTCAAACATTAATTTTCAACTACTCCGCTACCTAAAGGTTGTCTGGAAGAGATCGCTATTTAGCGATAAGACCGCCTGTTGTTTACCTCTGCCTGTTATTTGAATGTATCTCATGTTGTGTTGTATATTCCTTGATGTTGGAGGTGTGCAATAAAGAGTATTTGTATTTGTAGGTTGTACTTATGGTAGTGGACTAGTCGTGGTCTACTCATATACGAGTTAAGTTGTTAACTGTATATAACTCGTTTACTACAAGGAACTGGTAAAAACTGGCGTCGCATCGCATACAAATGAGGTCCAAACTAAACGGGTTGTATTTACCTAGTTTACGGGTCAATTTCGGTGCAGGAGTTTTCCACAACGCATGCCATACTTAGGGCCCAAATTCGGGGAGCATTTTCATTGGTCGATGGCCCAGTCATGCGGTTACGTCAAGTGCATCATAACTGCCATTTTGCAGTATATCTAAAAATATTGTAAGATGCCTTGTTATAAAAATAATAAATGCATATATTTAGGAGATCAAGTGAACTACAAGTTTCGACAACTGTTTTGGCTCATGGGAAGAAACTCAGTGCTCTCGCTTGACAACAAGCTTCTAATTTATCTCACCACTGCAATCCCCTAGCCTCTGGCTTGCTCAATAACGCCAGTGTGGTTAAAAGACTAAAACGTAACCACATTATCTAAGTAGTGAAAGAGGCACTGGCCTCTAACTCTACATACCGCCATTCCTCATTCAACTCATCTGATTATAGTCTGGCGACTGATTGCAGATTTGAAAGGGAAAAAAAAATATTTAGGATTAGGAATGACTCAGTGTATACGGTCATACTTTTAACATTTCGAAAAAGTTGTGGATGTAACCATTGAATTAATTTGATTCTCATTTGATGAACAATGAAAGGTGGCCTTTTTTATCTTGGTTCCTATTATTAAATCTAGTTTGGGCTGATATCGGAACAATTTGAAAGTATGTATTTTGTTATAAAATGTCCAAAGTAAATATCCAAACTTGTGAATTATATTTAAACTGGAGATCCTCATTTCCTTGAAATAATTTTAACAAAAACTACAAATAGTATCTTGACCCGACCAACTGATTATTTTGAAATGCAGAGTAAGTAATCAAGTCGTAAACATATGCAGAGTAGTTATGTATGTAAAACTAATTCTTACTAACAGTTAACAATATTTTTTTTTGTATACTTTCCAAAATATATCACATCAGTTTTATATGAATTAGGGAATTAAATGCAAGGGCAAAATAAAGAAACAATAATGTACATGCCACATTATGAAAAACTTTATTCTTATACCAGTCCACTATATCTGCATACAAAATAAGTGCTTTCATCTTGTTTTGTACCTAAAAAAGAAATACATAACATATAAAACCAATTCATAAAACACAATATCCATTATGTTAGTGAGTAGTTTAATAACTAAGTGTCAGTCAAAAATCCAAATACATAGATTATAAAGCATCAATTTGAACAGTGAAATTGAATTATTGCAAAATGCATATTGGTTCTAGTTTCAAAGTGGCTCAGACCCACTACAGAATAATGTAATAACACATTATTTCCATGTAAATCTCTACTGTTAAAATTAACTTAATATTAAGATTAAACTTAGAATAAAGGCTGCAAGATTAGTTGAGTATCACATAGAAACAATTATTGCATTACAAATTAAACACTGCAGTGGGACTAGAGCTTCATAAATGAGAAGCTCACATGTTCTGTTGAGCAGGGCTAGCAGGTGGTGGCTGCGCTTCTAAATTCTTAATAAGCTGTGCAAGCCAGTGCTTTGTTGAGTTGTCTTCCTGAAGACAAGCTGTGAAAGTAGCATCTCGCAGCTGATCTGGAAGACATTGCCTAAGTGCCTCTCTTGCTCTTGGGTTATCCGACAGACGGAGATAACAGCGAACTACATGCTTCAGCAGCCTCGCGGATGGGTCTTTTGCCAGAGACAACACCATCTTCCCAAGTATCATCGCCACATGTGAAAATCTGTCATAAGTCTGGCAAATGTAGCACAAACCACTATCATCTAACAATATCTTTTGGAGTATGAAAGTGGCCACAGTTTTAGATAATTCAGAACCATTTTCCATGATACGCAAGCACAGAGGTATTATTTCTGTTGTAAGAAGAAATGTGATAACTTCTTGTTCATCTGTCTTGACCAATGCTCCAATCACACCAAGGCTAGTCAGTCGTAAGTATTCAAAAGGTCTAGTTTTGGAGACAGTGTGGAGGAAAGGGTAAAGGAATAAAGGGACGTGGGCTTGAAGGAATGCAGATCTTGTCTCAGGGTGGGAGGCCACACACTGCATCAAGGCTAAGGCGTTGCACACACGGTTGCTTTGATGCGCCGTAAGCGTTGGCGGGATCATTGCCACATAGATGTTCGTGATTTCTTGCAGCAGCGCGGCTATGGTGCCAAAGCTATGCCATAGCATGGGTGCCAAGTCAGGGACCACTTCCCGCTTTTTACTCAGCTCTAAGAGGGCATTCTCCCTTGTCTCTGGGTTACATAGCTCCAGGATCCATGTGTAGATCTTCTCGCGGTCGACCACGGCTTGCATGTTGGCCGGGCTTTGCTGGGCGCTCATGTTGTTATTCATTGATGCGATTCAATGGAAGAGTCGATATACTGTATAATTGGCACTCGCTGAGAATGTACCCTTACAACTCATTGTCCAATAAAACAAAACTGTTTTGAATTCATATCACAAAATATCAAAAATACTGAGAGTCTTGACAAATGTCAACGTAAAAGGGTAGACATATTTGTTTTTTCCACAATCTAAGCAGCATCTTCAATAAATACAATGGTGCTATATTTTTAACAAAAAAAAAATTAAATATAAATTTATACAGTATACTGATATATCGTAAGAAATAATTCTGGCTTTTTATAAAGAACTTTTCAGTAGTAATTACAAAAACCGTAAATAACATTTACGAATTCGAGCATCACTATCAATGCTACACCTCACTAACCAACAACGAATATAACCTGTGTGTGTACCTGCAGCTGATGACCGTGTTGCCAATGCTATAAATAAAAAAAAAACCTGTGCTGTCACTGTCAGTCAGAGTGGTGTTAGTGTCAGTTTTGTGTGCATCACATCGTATATTCGTGGACTCTTCGTATATATTTTTATAAAAAGACATAGTTCATATTAATAAAATACGTTCATTTTCATCAATATATTACTATTATGTTCGTTCGGGTCTTAACGATGTATTTAATCTTTTAAGTAATGTGTTCGCGAGAAGTGTAAAGAACTTGGTCAGCTGTATTAGAACGCATTAATAGGTAATATATCACTTATTTCTCGTGACGATTATTATTAAATGGTAATTTTTAAGCCGGAGTAGCCGCAGGGAAGTATGTAAAACTTGTATACGATTTTGTGAGTTTCCTTCCAATTTTGAGAATCGACTGGCGCCATGGCTATTTCGATCGTAAATAAAATAAACAATCATTTAACGGGTAATGAAGGTTCATGAGAACGTTAAAGTATTCGGGAATTAGTCAGGTCGTTACTTCTGGGTAATGTAAACAACCTTGGAACCTACTTTACTGGATAAAATATGACTAATCCTATGGGAGTGTTTCTCTTGTTAGCTAGCTGCGCTAGAAGAGATGTATCATCACAGATAGTTGTTGTCATATTCCATTCCAATTAGTAATTTGTATTTATTTAATAATTTACAGATTATATTTAGTTATTTATTCTTATCAAATAAATTGTCAATAAATTATGAAAGTATAGAAAGGAGAAGCTTGGATCAGTGGCTCCTAACCAGTGGTCCACAGGAGTTAAAATATGGTCACCAAACAATTCAGATTTACGGCTGATACATTGCATGTGCCTGCTTGGATGAGGGGAATTTATTTGCATGTGGTTCCTGCAAACAATACAGAAATAAAAGTGGTCCTTGGTTAAGAAAAGGTTGGGTTGGCAACCACTGGCTTGGATATTGCTAAGACAGTATAGATTGAAGTTGTTACAGTAAAGAAATTACTGTTAAAAAATGCTGAATGTAGATTGGAGCCATAGCAGATTTTAATCTGAGACTTTGTGCCATCATAAATTATACCAACTGTTGTTTCTACTTCAAGTCCCACTCAATATTTATGAAAGAAAATGATTTATGTATAAAATGAAATGTGCTCATATAAGAATAGGAATAAATTTATTTCACAAAGCACAAATGAATAAAATACACAGGAAATATCTGCAGACCCCGAACTAGGCCGTGCCTGTATCTCGGGTTATTGTATACCACCAGGGTATAAGATTTTTTATTGTTAATCTTGTAAAACCACCTGCTTAAGCCTTTAATGGTAAGAGGGCACTAACTACCAATCAAAATTAAACTTCATCACTGACCATTAAGTGATAAAAACATAATACAAATAGTTTTGCTGTTTTGTTTTGTTTTGGTCTATGAATGTAAATTTTGTCTTTGGTGGGTATGTTATCAATTCTGCGGCCCTAGTAAAAAGGGGCATAAGTCATAATATAATAAGGTATAAATTTTATACAGAAACAAAACTCTTCTAAAACTCAAGCTCCTTTAAGGTTAAATCTGACAATCTGGCCACAGAATTGTTCTGCAGGTAAATAAATCCTCATAGCTTCATTGCTAAGTGAATTGTATATGAATTAGCAAACATTATTACGTGTAGGCTGTCATACACTTAATAATCTTCTAATTCATAATTATTCCTATGATTAGCAGTGTTTCTAATGTTTACAATAAGCACCCAGTGGCAGTGGCACTGTTGTGCGCTGGCTGATATAATATGGCGTCTGTAGCCCAACTTGCCCTAAATTGTTTTTGGATGGGTGCCCACCACCTTTTTAAAGGTCTAGATCGATACCTGTGGGTTAGATATTTTTTTTTATTCTATAAAGTACTAAGTATAAGTTCTATGAAAAAATAAATGCACTATTGCAATATTTTAAAGACAAAAAAAATAGATAACCATGACATGAAAAACCAAAGTTTCTTGCTTCATACTGGAAAGATTGGCAGTATTAACACAATTTAGACTGAAAACCTTTTTTGTCTTCAGAATCATGGAGGTGTCGCATTCACTGACCCTGAATGAGACTGCGCTACAGCAGCTCCCTGATGATAAGAAGCCCCATTTCATCTTTGAGTGGCTTCGTTTCCTTGACAAAGTCCTTGTGGCGGCTCATAAGGTATGCATTATTTTATTAAGTACTAGAATGCATTGGCAACTTCAGTTGCCTTCTTTTTTCTTTACCAGAGTCGGTAAAAAAGTATCCTACGAGTATAACCATTTTTGGATACCAACTGTCTGATTGTGAAGAAAATTTTACCAATAGGTGGCCCTGTACAAATGGTGCTACACTGCTGCATCATGCAGTTAAGGTTTTTTGTGAAAACTTTGAAAGTATAAGTAATTTGTAAGAAGGCAAGGCAGCATCCTTATGACCACTGAGATATTGGAAAGACAATGTTTTACCTTGTTATTTTATTTCTACTATTGCTATTTGATTAACATAAAATTGACAATTAACATTTTTAAGACCTATTTGAACGGGGTGTGAACAAGCTGTTCAATTTCTTCATATTAGATAGATAAACACTTATAAGTTCAATAACTTGATTTAAATCCAAAGTGTAACACAACATGCAAGTTCACGCTCTGTTCGTATAATATACCTAGCTAAAATAATTTCATAATTTCTAGTCCGACATAAAAAGCTGCCAACAAAAACTGGTAGCGCAGTTGGTCAATCTACTCCGGGAGAACCTGGGCTCCCCGGCCCGCCGGCTGCTAGCGCGGTGCCTGGCTACGTTGTTCTCTGTAGGAGACACCTTCCTGCTGTTCGATACCGTCAACAAATGCAATGATATCATTAAAGTGAAGGATGATTCGCCATCCTACTTGCCGACGAGACTGTAAGTATATAATAATAATTTAATATATATAATAATAAATATATTTTGACACGCTTTTATTGCCGAATGTACTTTCTTATACAAACGTTAATTGCTCATCAAGACTAATCAAATGAGCCTAAACACGATGGCTCTATCTTAGGAGTTCCTATGGCCACCTTCATCAAAATCCCGCGGGTATATATTTCTGAGGTTTGATTACATAGCTAGTTACAAACAATCTTAGTTATACAAGTTAGTAGCATTAGCTAAATATCCAAACTAATAAAAGCGTGTTAAAAATCGCTAAAATTATAACGTATCCTTCACTCTCCGATACGTATACATGTGTGATGTAGATATGCGTTTTTTGTCTACCGTGCAATAAACGCGTTCGTTAGGGGTCAAAAGTAGCGTAACAAAGTCTTGTTAGTAATTACAAAACTTGCATGTTAATCCGTGATGAACAAAAAAACGGAAAATGAGACAGTAGGGAAGATACCCTTGTTGCATTTACGAAAGATATAATTGACATCCAATTTCAGGGCTGCCATATGCTGCTTGGGGGGAATGTACGAGAAGCTTGGCAGGATGATGGGCCGGTCTTACGAAGAAACGGTGACAACCCTAGTCAGGTCATTGAAGAGTGCCGAATCGCAGACTAGATTGGAAATTATGAATACATTAGAGAAGGTAATGCTGCAACATTATTTTATGGGTAAGGCCGCGGAAAGTTACCAATTTGGACGTTTCAAATTTACCCAGCTGATTAAAAAAAATTGGTAACCCCTACTGTTTCAAAAATATTTTTATCATATGTAGATATAGGAATTCTCATGGTCGCAAGTAAGATAATTAATATAAACCCCTTTCTAAAAATACTAAAAATATATTTCCGTCCAAAACGTAACGAAAGTTGGTTAAATTTTTCGACCACGAGTACTAAAAGCTCTGTTATTTTTATGATATTTCATTTTTCATGGGCATACCTTTGTTTTAAACTAAAATTTATGATATAAGGATAGTTCTACTGATTACGGAATAATGATAATATAATCATTTTAATTTTTTATCTTACATTATTTTAATGGATCAGCATTCCACACTTATGTTACAATACTTTCGTGACGCTTTATGTAGCTTGTTTTTAAATAATTTTTGGTATAAATTAGTTTTCATGCACTAGCAACTCATATTCTAGTAGGGCAACACCGATGAGCAAGTCCAAACCCGTCAGTTTGTCAAAAAACGCAATTCAATGTAGACACAGTCATAGTTTCGTGAAAGTACCCCCAAAGTGTCGTGTGTGATTTTAAAGGTAAGGAGTGATTGTTTTTAATCAGTTTTTTTTATACAATAGCGTAACGGTTATCACGCAGGTGACACGTATTATTGTATTAAAAATGTCTTTATTTCACCATGAAAATCCACTTTTTTCAAAAATACGTTACACTTTCGTTACGAATATGTTACATTTTTGCAAAATGTTACGTACTTTCTACGTAGCATAACGAATAAATGTTGTAAAGGCAAGTGCACACATAATATACTAACTTAAATGAGTTTTATTAGATTTTTAATGACACGAAAATGTACAAAGTCGAACAAAACTCCTGTATAATAATAAAATAAATAAAAACAACATCTTAATAAAAAAAAAAAACGGTTTTAAGCAGAAAATAATTTATTTTCGACCTCAAGTCACAGTAGAATCATTGATTCTAAAGCTGTTTTATTGTTATACGGTCGTCTTGTTACTAGTATTGGGTACCTGCAGTGAACAAATAGTAATTACTGCCACCTGGTACAAAATAAGAGGCTTTAAAACACTAAAGCGGTTTGGGTTTCATTAGTTCCATCACACGCGTGTTTGATTATATTGATTTTAATGTGCCATGAAAATTTTGTTTACAGGCAAAAGCTAATCATTTTATAACTTGATTTTTTTTTTAAAAGAAGGGATAAAGCTAATAATTTTATAACTTGATTTTTTTTCTTAGCTACGTTATTTAATGGGAATATTTTCTAGTATGATCTAAGCTTTATAACGACTTATGTTACGTTTTATGATAACATAACGTATATCTTTTTATGTTACTTCTATGTCACATTGGTAAATTCCCGCGGCCTTACCCATATATGGATTCAGATTATAATTTAATACATTAGAAGTTGACGCAGCTAATGAAAGTTGGCACGAAGATTGGCATAATTTTTAATATATATTAATCAACGTGAATTGAACGCTTACGGCCTAGCCACAACTTTGCGCGGCAGCGAGTATCGGTACGTGTCTCGCTCACACGTATGCCCGGCGCGCTCGGATCTCTCGCTCAAGCGCTCGCCGCGTTGCATGCCATTGCCACCGAAGTTGTGGCATGTGCGTATCCATGGGCTCCTTTCGATGAATGAATTAAGTACTAAATGATGGTTCATAGTTATAATTCTTGGGGCATGCCCATTCTGCGTGTTCCAGTTCAGTTAATCATTTTGATCATAGATCTCTGTACATCCTAAACCCCAAATACCACACCCACAATACCAAAATAGAGTTATGAGAAATGATTAGCCTAGTTAATGTTCCGATTAAAAACTCTCTTAAACACGGATACTACAATAAGTAGGGTAGACTGAGTACGGTTAAAACGATTTGGCTTTTATCGTTCATAGTATTGTTTATTATAAAGCAATCGACGAATATTATAAGTAAATTCAAGAGCGCACTTCTTACTGCGAAAAAAATCTACCATTGTATAGCATGTCGGGCCACGCTCAGTGTAGGGTTCCGTAGTTGCCCATCCTTCACAATAGACAATAAAATAAAATTTAAATTACGAGATAGATTTTAAAGCTCTATAAAATGATCGTAAACGCCAAAGTAACTGTAATTACTTATTACCTTCTGGAAGTTATCGATTATACGCGCCAGATTGAGTGAAATGTTTTAATGCAGATGGGCACTTAACTAATATGTGTCATTTTTGATTTCCCGAGCGAATATTACCAAAACTGCTGGCTTTATCAAAAAATTATGTTTGAAGCCCCCTATTATTTTTAAAAGACCTATTCAACGACACCCCAAACGCTAGTGTTGGAACGAAAAAAAAAAACACTCCCACTTTAGGTCTACGGGAGGTACCCGAAAAACTGTTTTTTTTTTTTTTTAGTTTTTTTATTTACCGTTTTGTCGGTGTGATACATACACCTACTCATACGAAATTTCAGCTTTCTAGCACGTATGATCACGGAGCTAAGCCGCGGACGGACAGACGGACAGACAGACAGACATGGCGAAACTATAAGGGTTCCTAGTTGACTACGGAACCCTAAAAGAAGTTCAACCAACTTTTATACAGGTGAGCCTGTACGAATATCGTACTAGTTCTATTGAAATATGAAACAAGGCTTGCTATGAAAAAGAACTACTTACATTTTTATCGGGAAACAAAACTGAAACGCTGGTGGTAATGCTGCTTTTCCTGTACTGTTAGTTAAACGACGCTCTGCAATTAGAATTCATTACGATAACGTGTGCGCTGTAAATGTGTCATGGCTACGCTTGTTGCAGTTTTTTGTTGTTTTCTAACATTACTTGTTTCGTTAGCTGTGTTTACCTTCTATATAGTAAATACAGTCAAGGGAAAATAGAATTTGTAGACTTTGTATTGACATTTCTTCTTTAGTTGGTGTAGAAGGATGATAACTGCGAGGTTCTTATCTGGATTGTGTAAGAGCGAGCGAGATAGGTATAAAACGCGAATCGAATTCTACCTGCTCACGCACTGTATCAGTTATTTTTACTCTGAAACATTCTATAATGTTACATTAATGTTATGAGAACGCATGTAAAAATAAGGCAGACTTTTAATTAGATAATAACATTGTATTGAAATGATGAAATGCTATGTTATTTGGAGCTTTATTTTAAGAAAGTGGGCATTGCACCAGGTAGTCAACCTTTGTCGGGCACGCCTTAAAACACACCTAGAATATACCAACTATCATTACAGAAGCCAAGTTATTAAATACATAAATTAATGGTCTTTCTAACTTTGTTAGAAGTACCGACACACTATTCCGTGTCACGTTCTTAAAATTTAGGTGGAGTGCCCCAAAACATGTGTCACCGGCACTGGTGTATCTTGATAATTGCTGAAGTGTAGGTACATTTCTTTCAAACCTAGGCATCATTTCGGAGACACTAATGGCAATGTAATAGTAGATTGTTTGACAAGGGGTTAAATTAAGCCATCGTGACAAAAGCGATTATTTGGACGAGCGGGCGAAGCTAGCGAGGACAAACATACTCTCAGTGTCAAAATGGCTTTCAGCCACGTACTAAACACGGCTGTTCACTTCGATCGCAAAAAAATAAAAAAAAACTTCTACATATCCTTAGCCATGGCGGCGCTCTGGGCTCGCTCGATCTGGTTAAATAAACTGCCACCAGGAACCAGCTCTCCGCCGACCGCGGGCGCCTCCGCCGCCGCCTGGTGTGGCTGACACAGTGGCGACGGGCGATGCCGGTGATGAGTAGCATTTAAATCCTAGGGGCTAAAAGTACGACTTTAGTCCCGCTCCGCGAAGCTGAAATATCCAACTTTTACGCAGGAGAAGTGAAATAGTTATTTGTTATGCAAGGCTGCAAAGTTGGTATTTGGCGCGAGTGTTGAAATTGAAAGCTGAGCGAGCGAAGGAATCTAAGATTGAACCATGAGCAAAGCGAATGGTTCAAAGATAGATTCCTAAGCGTAGCGAGGCTTTCAAGACACGAGAAGCTAAATAATATTGCAGCCATGCGGAACACACAACTTTTCACCTCACTAAGCGAGGACAATGCAAGATGCAAGAAAAACAATTAAAACATAATCTTATTTAATTTTGCCTTATATTTAACAAATCTTTAAAACATAACACACTCAAATATAAACCAAATAAATACGAGAGAAGCACACATAAAAACTAAAAGTAATATTGCCGTAATTTGTAATATCGTCGTGTATATTTTATCGTTGAGTTTTTCTTATGCGCTGTCATATTATATTTGTATTTGTAACTACTTGACACATTCGTTGTTAATGTGGGAGAATGGAATTCTGGGGAGATGGGGGAACATTATTTTCCATAGCACTTGCACGGTAAATTACTTATTGTCTCCAAATAGGTATTTATAACAAATCCTTTTTCGTTTTAATGCAGACTCCAAATTGGGCTTTACTTTCATGTTTTCGATATTTCTATAAAGTAAGACAACAGTACGTATTCTCCACAGAACAAACAAATTTACGTGTTGGTACGTGAATTGTGAAAACTTCCAACTTTTCAAATTTTTATTTTTTTCTCGGGTGCGTTCAGAAGTTACACTCTTATGTTCCAACTTTTATAACGAATAAATATTAAAATTGTGCTATATTTAATAAATTAACTAGTCAAAATATGTAAATGAAACAAAAATACTATTTATAAACATATTCAACATAAAATCAAGTGTAGAAAAAATTAAAAACTTAAAAATCTGTAACCACGAACTAGGTTTCTGGACGTGATGTGTATTTTTTAATAAAGAGGTTTTCTAACGCACCAGGATGATTTTAGCCGACCGGACCAGATCGCCCTTTATTAGCGTGCGTTGATTGGTTATTCGAAGATTTATCGACGGATAAAATCAGTCACACGTTGAAGGAGTCTTAAATATAAAATAGTTAGATGGACCACAGAGAATCAAAATCATCGTGTTCGAAATTCAAATGACTTTTGCACGCTAGCGGATAAAGTAGACTTTTGCACGCAGATTTCGCCCTATAAACGGAGGTTTTCCGAGCGGGTGAGGTGAAATAGTTTTTGTTATGAGTGCTGATTTTGAGTCCCGAGCAAGCGAAGGATTCTACGTTTGAATCACGAGCGTAGCGAGTGATTCTATGTTAGAATCCTGAGTGTAGCGAGGGACTCAACAGCACGAGATGCAAAAAACTTTGCTCTCGTGTAGCACACACAACTTTTCACCTCATCAGCGAGAACATATTCGACATTTTGTGTTTTTTCTTCCAACGTATGTTTATAGTCTTTGTTGCTGATTTCAATAATATTATTAATCAGAAAATAGATAAGTGCTGCTTAAAAAGGAATAACATTATAATTTAATTGAAATTATAATCAACCAACCAACACGGTTATTGTCATTATTTGATCAAATTGGAAGATTTAGCAGATACATGACGTGTTTATTTATTAATACATTATTATATTACGAGATTTTGTTTATACATTGATTTATGTTTTTCTCCTAAAACACCAAACAAAATATATGCAAAAGAAAATAACAATTACAATATGAACTTGATATTTTTTAAGGTACGTTTCGAATATGCATCTATGATAAATGGCGAAATTATAAATTATATTTTACAATAAGTATATAAAATTTACAATAAGTAATAAGGTGAAAAATCTTTTTATATTTGAGCAATGATCAATTGTTTTATATAAAAGGTACAATCATTTTAATATTCAGTCTTTGAATAAAAATATAATAAAGAAAAAAAACACGTTGCAATTAAAACTTTTTCGGGTGTTTTTAATGAATTTTTTGGTATAACGCGTATCCAAACTGTTCTCAATCGAGGTCGGATTCGAAAATCGAATTTCAAATTGATAAATTTCTATCCCTCTCTTTTATATACATATGAAAGTAACAGAGTGCATCGAGATTCAAATGATTAGAATTTTATAATTAACCTTTGGCTGAAGAATGACAATTCGTGGTCAGATATTGAAAAAATTAAAAAGCTACTTTCTACTCACGCTCGAAACAAAATCGCATTTTGTTCACTGTTATCTGACAGCAAAATCGCCATGTTTGAGCTGGTGAGGTGAAAAGATAATTTTCTTAACAGATATGCGTCGGCATGGGCCTAGCCGCGCCCGGCGCCTTACGCGAAGTGTCCCGCGCTGCCCGCGCCGCGCTACTCTCGGACCGAGCGCCCGCCGTCCGCGCCGCGGCCGCCAACGCGCTCCGCCACATGCTGCCGCTCATGAAGCTCACCGCCGCAGACCTGGACGCCATTGCCGCGGCTTGCCTGCGGGCCGCGCAGCCCACAGACTATACTTTAAGGTGATTGTATATATAGCTGCTCCCGGCGCCTTACGCGAAATATCCCGCGCTGTCCGGGCCGCGGCCGCCAACGCGCTCCGCCACATGCTGCCGCTCATGAAGCTCACCGCCGCAGACCTGGACGCCATTGCCGCGGCTTGCCTGCGGGCCGCGCAGCCCACAGACTATACTTTAAGGTGATTGTATATATAGCTGCTCCCGGCGCCTTACGCGAAATATCCCGCGCTGTCCGGGCCGCGGCCGCCAACGCGCTCCGCTACATGCTGCCGCTCATGAAGCTCACAGCCGCAGACCTGGACGCCATTGCCGCGGCTTGCCTGCGGGCCGCGCAGCCCACAGACTATACTTTAAGGTGATTGTATATATAACTGCTCCCGGCGCCTTACGCGAAATATCCCGCGCTGTCCGGGCCGCGGCCGCCAACGCGCGCCGCCACATGCTGCCGCTCATGAAGCTCACAGCCGCAGACCTGGACGCCATTGCCGCGGCTTGCCTGCGGGCCGCGCAGCCCACAGACTATACTTTAAGGTGATTGTATATATAGCTGCTCCCGGCGCCTCCTTACGCGAAATATCCCGCGCTGTCCGCGCCGCGGCCGCCAACGCGCTCCGCCACATGCTGCCGCTCATGAAGCTCACAGCCGCAGACCTGGACGCCATTGCCGCGGCTTGCCTGCGGGCCGCGCAGCCCACAGACTATACTTTAAGGTGATTGTATATATAACTGCTCCCGGCGCCTTACGCGAAATATCCCGCGCTGTCCGGGCCGCGGCCGCCAACGCGCGCCGCCACATGCTGCCGCTCATGAAGCTCACAGTCGCAGACCTGGACGCCATTGCCGCGGCTTGCCTGCGGGCCGCGCAGCCCACAGACTATACTTTAAGGTGATTGTATATATAGCTGCTCCCGGCGCCTCCTTACGCGAAATATCCCGCGCTGTCCGCGCCGCGGCCACCAACGCGCTCCGCCACATGCTGGCGCTCATGAAGCTCACAGCCGCAGACCTGGACGCCATCGCCGCGGCTTGCCCGCTACTTCTACTACTAGATTATACTTTAAGGTGATTGTATATTTATTTGTTTAATCTTTATTGCCCAGAAGAAAAACTTATCCTACTATTATTAACTTATGGTACAAAAGGCGGACTCTACCAGTCAACCTAACTAGCAGCTCCTGGCGTCCGCGAAGTATCTCGCGCTGTACGCGCTGCGCCCGCCAACGCGCTCCGTCACATGCTGCCGTTCATGAAGGTCACCGCGGCAGACCTCGACGCCATCGCTGCGGCGTGCCTGTGGGCCGCACCTTTTCGTCACCCACTAACGGGAATGTCTCCACGCCACAGGAGTGATACCGGCCGCAAAGCCCACCGACTATACACTGAGGTTATTTTTAGCGATCAATAAGTTATCTCCCTTCAGTTCAATATTTGCAAATTTGATTTTACAAAGTTGGTATAGAGTGGATAAATGTTGCAATACGTAATCTAATATTATTTATTTCATTACAGATGTGCGGTATCCGAGTTGTTGGGCGCTCTAATAGCGGCAACACAAGCTGGAGAAACATCTAACTTGAACAGCAAACTTAAAGTCGGCGCACAAGCAGGTACGGCTCATAACTGAGTACTTCATATCGTTCGACAGATTGATAGAAATAAAGTAATTACTGAAACTGTACCGCTTGCCACTGAATAACTTCCGTAATCTGTGTTCCATCTAATTTATACAAATATACATCATCTCATCTGGTTTAGTGCAACAAAGCAAGAAGGATCCGCCGAAGAACGTCGTATCTCTAGACGATGCGCTTAACCTCCTGATGGGTGCGTTCCTTAGGGGAGGCACTTCGTTCCTAAAAGGAGAGCTGATCAAGTCTGGTTCTGGGGTCAGTCGAGAAGTTCGCGTCTGCGTCACTCACGTAAGTATTGTGCTACAAGGTTAGGACTTATGAGTTCGACGACGCGTTTGGCTCGGTTTGTAGACACCTGCCTACTGAGTCGGCGGTCCCGGGTTCGAATCCCGGCCGGGGCAAATATTTGTGCAAATATTTGTTCTTGGGTCATGGATGTTATCTATATATGTATTTATATATTATGTATATCGTCATCTAGTACCCATAGTACAAGCTTTGCTTAGTTTGGGAGTAGGTCGATTTGTGTAAGATTGTCCCTTAATATTTTTTTATTTTTTTTTTATTGTCGTGTTGCTATAATAACTAAAGTTTTCATCTTGGGACCTGACCTGACCGAAGATGAAAATCGAGCACGCATTGTCTAAATCTTCACGTGATTTTTCCTTTTATTGTGTAACACAGGTACACTGAAGCTCTTTAAAAATCATTAATTTGGTCTGAAACGGATTCTGTTATTAATTTACCTATCGCTAGACAAAATGTGGTCTATACTTTTCTATCCGGCCCGCCTAACACAACTTGGGTTCACGCTTCTTGTCGCGCGACATAGCATCACCCGTCACTCTCACATAGCACTGTGACGATAGAGAGAGACAGGTAATATTTCTCGCGCGAGAAAGAGTCGCGTGTCACAGTTGTGCTAAAGGTCAAGTACAGCTTTACAGGAGGGGAAGCAACTACTTATGCTAAACCGACTGCACTAAAATTGTAACGAACACACTCAATGTTTAATTTATATCTGACCACTTATACTTGTGACCTTTTGAATTAGCCTTTACTATTTTATTTATAGGCGTACGTGATATTCGTCCAGAACATGGGCGGGGTGTGGCTCGAGCGCAACCTTACTACGTTCCTTACTCATGTGCTTGATTTGGTGGCCAACCCTAAAGCTGCTAGCTCGCACGTTGATGCTGTATATTCTAGGTATGATTAAACTTAGTCTTAATTCTCTCCTAACAAACCAATCATTTAACTGAACCTTACGCCCTTGGTATGATGTAGAACGTGGGGGAAGAACGCATGCTGCCTGCTACGTCACATACCTCTTTATTACCTAACCACACGCCTCTTTTACCATAGGCGATATCTCAAAACTCAGTTAAACGACGTATGAGTATCTCTATAATTATTTGTATGTGAATTGTGGAAAGCAAATGTATTTATTCAAAGTTTTTATATCGTGGCGCCATCTATGAAACAGTTCTAAAACACGTGTTTGAATATATTCACCAGGAAATGCATAAACTACATTCTACGGAACACGCTGGGCAAGATGCTGGGCGAGAAGGCGCAGGCGTCGGCTTGCCGCGAGATCATTCAGATCGTCATCAAACAAATGAACAGCATTGACTTCAACCCTGAGAACGCTAAAGATTGTAACCAGGTAAAGAACTCTCATTCAGGTTTTGCGGTTTATACTTATGTTCTAGAAACACACACACACACGCACAGCGAGAGATCTGTGGCCTAGATGTTATATTTCTAATGTAAGAAGTAGAAACTTCCTCTTGTAACTGGTGGCTTTTTGAAATGGGCCCCTGGACCCTGTTTTACTACGCATCGACAACACTACTTAACAAGTGTTAAGTCAATGTTTAAAGACATCTAGCACCATCTAGTTCTTATCTTGTATAACCTAAGTTTAATTACATAAAATAGATGGCGCTAGTAGTGCTCGTTTACGCTGTGTTCCATCCGTACAGATAAAACCTTTTTATTGGGGGTTACATGAATCATGTAAGATTTGTAGTGACAATAAGTTTTCTTTATAATAATATTTGTGTTCGTTCGTTTTATTAGGTATTTTAAGACACCTAACGGCATCTATTAGTCGTCGTGTGATATAAGTTAAGTGAAACGAACTAGATGGCGCTAGTAACCGTCTTTACATTATCTTTTCTACATCTTAGTTAAAACGGGAGTGCGTATTTTTAAATTGTATCATTCATTACGTAAACATGTGTTAAATATACACACAAAATAGGTATAGATTTTCAATATAATAGGTTAGAGACATCTAACGAGATCTAATTGCCATCGAGCGCAACCTAAGTGTTACTATTTGTAAGAGATGTCGCTAGTAGTACGTATTTATGTTACCTTTTCTTCATCGGTTTGACTAGCATAACATGAAAGACGCAGGTAACATTTGTGACATAACTATTAATTTTTATGTTACAGGAGACACTATTTAGCCAGCATCTGTTAGTATGTGCGTTGATGGAAGCGGGCGAGCTTACATTGCAACTGGGCACTTCGGTACAAAACCTCGTATCGGATACGTCATTGAACATGGTCGATGCCATATTCGCGGTAAGTGAATAATTGAAAACTAATAGTTTAGATATATTGTAACAATTGACCTGGCCAGAACTGACCTGTTCTGCAGCTTGAATTTTATTTTAACCAATTTTAATTTAGCAATCGTCCCCTGACGATTACTTACAGAATTTTAACTAGGTTTAATTCACGGATATGTATGAGATTAAAAGAATAATAATAATGCAATTTTTATTAAATCTAATCGACGCCATTGTTCCTAAGAACAGATTTCCCTATCTCTTATAGTTTTCGTTTTCCCCTTACTGACCCATTTGGATTGATCACTCTGCGGAGCTAGCATATCTTGACGCGACTTAGCGTCACCTGTCTTGCTCGCACAGTATTGACAGGAAAGTGACAGGTAGTATTTGTCGCGCGACGAAGAGTCACGTGTCAAAGTTATGCTAGATGTGCTGTATATGTTGGGTTAGTATTATTACTTCATGTTTAGGTTTTGGAGCATCCGTGCGTGGCGGCACGGCTGGCCGGGGCGTGGTGCTTGCGGTGCATATGCGTCGCGTTACCTTCGCAGATCACGCCGCTACTGGATAAGTGCGTGGACGCGTTGGACGCGCCGCGGTCGTCTCCCACTCCCCACCATATATCTGGTAACTGATGTTGTTTTTTATTAATTAACCTGAATATTAATAATTATGTGGTACATTTTTCAATACTTTAGGTTTAACGATCTTTATTACTCATTAAGAACGAAAGTTCACTTACAATGAGCTTAAACTATAACATTGTTCATATGCATAAAAATGACATCCGACTTATCGATAATATTTAACATATGTTATCACTAATGAATTGTTTTAGTTTGGTTTTAAACATTTTTAATGATTGACACTCTTTCACTTCACTAGGTAAGTTGTTGTACAACTGTGCTCCCTCTGACATGATGTTTCTTTTGCCGTATCCAGTTCTGTGTTTATAAAGTTTGATTTTATCTGTGTTTCTCAAGCAGTGTCTAAAGTGTCGTTTTGTTAATGTAATGTTTGTATGTATTTTGTGTGTAAGGATTTTTTTAACTAGGTGACAAGTTGCGTACGTGTATATTTGATTTATATTGTATAGTTTTGTTTTTTTGTACAGAGTCTTAGTTTCCGTAAGATAATTGTAATTAAATAGAGATTTGATTAATTTGTTTTGCGACCTTTGTAGACTTAGTAAGTTGGTTTTCGCAGCGCAACCCCACACTTCGATAAGATACTCTAGGTGAGATTTTACTAAGGAGTTGTATATGGTCATTCGTACTTTATGTGGGACACATCCAGCAATTTTTCGGAGCGCACCGGTTAAGGCGGTTAGTTTAGACCTAACATGCTCAATGTGTCCTTTCCAGTTTAGTTTGTCGTCTAAGTATAGGCCAAGGTATTTTTCTTGGTGTGAACGGTGAATAGTTTCATTTTCAATAGTGAGCGGAGGGAGTTCGGGAATAGTTTTATTTTTGGCGGCAAAGACCATGTACGACGTTTTTTTTGCATTTAGTTAATAAATTATTTTGGCACCAATTGTGAAATCTGTCCAAGTCGAGTTGAGCGTTATGTACGAGTTGTAAGAGGTCAGTGCCGAAGTAAAAAATACAAGTGTCGTCCGCGTATAGCGTAGTGTCTCCAGTAAGTCCTATGTTACACACGTTATTAACATAGATTAAAAATAAGAGTGGGCCTAAAATTGATCCTTGTGGAATTCCGCATTTGACTTTAATAAGGTCACTAGTATGATTGCCGATTTTTACAGCTTGGAATCTATTACTCAAATAAGACATGGACATATCATATGCTGGACCTGTTATGCCTAGGTTCTCTAGTTTTTGTAGGAGCAGTGCGTGGCTAATCGTATCGAACGCTTTTTTTAGATCTATGAATATTCCTAAACAAAATTGTTTTTGGTCTATGCTAGTTTTGATTTTAGTAACGAGATCAATAGTCGCGGATAATGTATTGGATTGTTTTCTAAATCCGTATTGATTTTGAGTTAGAAAATTATTTAGTCTTAAATGTTCATCCAGTCGGTTATAAAGAATTTTTTCGAAAATTTTGGAGATCACTGGTAGGACTGAGATGGGTCGGTAGTTCCCAGGATCAGTTCGTAAACCTGTCTTATAGATAGGTGTTACTTTTGCAATCTTGAGACTGTCTGGGAAACTACCAGCATCAAAGCATAAGTTAATACATTCTACTAGTTTCTTAGATATAAGGTCTTTAATGCATTTAATTGACTTAACACTTATACCATCGAGTCCTATACTAGTGTTCTGTTTCATATTATGTATTTGTGATTTGACTTCATCTTCTGTGCAGTGGCGCAGTTTATTTAGTGTTGTATCAGGAGTGGTATCTATATAAGTCAATATGTAGTTTTTGTTATTTTGAGCAGTTGTTGGGATTTTGTCAGATAACTTTCCATGAATCAGGCGTTTATTGCCGATTACGATTACTGTACTTACTTTTATATAACTTCATATATATTTAGACATTGTCAGTATTCTATTGTTTACTTATCTCTTAAACTTATAATGGTTAAGTATTGATCTCAATTAATTACACAGTGTGTCTATATGTAAATTTCAAGATTGATTTGTGCTTTTCGGAGCAGATAGCTGGCATGTGGTGCCTTTACATAGTAGGTGAATTGAGTTATCGCTCGCGGTAAGAGAGGCGAGGAGCGCTCTAAACCCAGTTAAAGAAGGGTACGGGAATTCCCGTGACTGTATATGTATAGCCCCATAGTTAAATATTTCGCAAACAATTGAAAGTAATTACTAATTAAATAGGACTAAATGAATAATGTTCATTTTAAGGATAGGGATTTTTAAAAACTCCATACGTTTTCAACAGGTTATTCGGCAGCCCTAGCGGCGGTTCTGGGCTCGGTTCGTCTGTCCCCCCTAGGAGTACCGCACGGGCGAGGGAAAGTGGCCTTCAATGCCGCGGAACAATTGCTGAGATCAGCCGGCCAGAGCAGCAGACTGACGGCAGCAAGGACCAATGCTGGCTGGCTCATCGTGGGTGCTATCTGTACTTTAGGTGAGAGGGTTCGTGTGTTATAGGTGTAGCCACTGGATTTGTGGTAACTCACACAACATGTCGTAAAAACAGCGACATTTTGAAATTACTGCTTTTTATTCGGATCGATAGAGTAGATATAAGTTTGTTGAGTGTATTTTGTTATATAAATAATGATTATTTATAAAAATACATGTGATATGAATGAAATAGATAACAATTTAATATACGCGAAAATATTGATGATATACCAGACTACTTTTATCCGAGAGACTAGTTTCAACACGACTGCGAAAATAGGGGTTTCCTTATTTTTTTTATACTAGTCTTAATTTTTTAGAATGAATGTTTAACTGATTAAAAAAACATTTGTAGGTGTCCCTGTGGTGCGTGGATTGCTACCTAGAATGCTGTTGTTATGGCGGAATAGTTTCCCAAGATCTGCCAAGGAGATGGAGTCGGAGAAAGCCAGAGGCGATGCATTCACTTGGCAGGTTGGTACACGTATATTAAAAAGGTTTGCGTTCGTTAATGTGATAGAATTTTCATGAATTCCATATGGTAGAAGTAAATAAATGAAATTATAAATCTCTCTTGAGAATAGAATATCGAATGTAGCTTTTTAATCAAGAACGATCAACCGGACTATTAGCTCGATGGAACTGAATGTGTTGTGAAACACAATATTTCACCAGTTCAACAAGAGTTAGCAAATTCCACCAGCTGTGGAAAAAATAAAATTAAAACTGTCGTTCCCGGTACCTCTCACTTTTAACATTGATCTGTGAAACATTATTGTGCATTATTAGAACAACTATATAAACACTATGCATTTTTTTGAAAATCAAGGTCGATCTACAATTAGTCTGACTGAGAAATTGTAACAAATGTTTAGAGAATGCATGCAATTTATCGTACCTCAGATTTTATTTAATTGAATACTATAATTTGTGCCACGTGTGAGCTAGATAAGTAGGTAATTTATTAATTTTGTTCCGATAACGCCTTTGTAATTGCATATTATCTGGTTTGCTCAGGTCACACTGGAAGGTCGTGCTGGGGCGTTATCGGCCCTCCACAGCATGCTTATTCACTGCCCTTCCTTAGTCAACAACGACGACACCGCAAAACGGTTGACGCAACCGATAGATGGCGCTATCGCTGTCCTTACCAAGTAAGTATAATATTGGGACCATTTCAACAAGTATCTAAACAGGAATAATTGAAAACCTTTGGACACAATTTTTGTAAGGAATTTACGTATAGATTAGATTAGATTTCTTTATTTCATATCATAAAATGTCAACATAAATTACGCTAAGTCAATTTACATGCACCTATACTATGATCGTCACATACAGTAATGCTAATATGACAACAATAATATATTAATTACATCAATAATTAGAGCGAAATTGATTACGAAATAGATAAGATAATTTCATGTCAAAATTTAAACAAATTGAAATAAAAATGATAAAGAAAAATATTATTACTTAAAGGATTATCAAAATACAAATATTTTAGATAACACTAAAAAGAACATTGAGAATTACAAATTCAAGTGTATATATGCTCATTATTGCGACTGGTGTCATCACGTATGATGATTAGAATAATGTCTAAAGACAGCATATATCTCGGCCTCGGCTGGCAAACTAAGTTATTAGTGAAGCCACAAGGAGTGTACACAATTTGGTGAAATTGTTTAATAATGTTATGTAGGTGATGATGTTGAATTGTATAAATTGCTCAGTTCTGAAATGGAAAATGTTTGCTCATCAGTGTCGGAGGCGTCCTCCGTAATTACGGAGGTTCCCTCAAAGCTCCCGCGGCGCTGCTGCGTCTGCGCCTGTACCAGGCGTGCGCGGCCCTAGGGCCGGGGGCGCAGCCGGCGGCGCCGCTGCTGCGGCTGCTGGCCGGCGAGCTGGCCGGCACGCCCGACCCGAGCTGCGCCAACCTCGCCACCGGTCCGTATACACTCATCACAGACCACCCCCACTAGACTGAGCATGTAAGGCGACCCGTAGGCGACCCGCGCGCACCAACGATATGGTACGGCAGAACATTGAAGTATCAACACGGCGGTGACCGTTTAGTTGCGTCCATGTTTATGAGGTCACTCTACACCACTTAACACTACAATTTACCATGTTATTTATTTAATTTCTTTTTTCGTTGACGTACGCATGGATCATAAACAAGGACGCAACTAAACGGTGGCATACTTTAATGTTCTGCCGTACCATATCGTTGGTGCGCGCGGGTCGCCTTACATGCTCCGTCTAGTGGGGGTTGTCTGTGACACTCATACACTTATTATCATTGTCGTCATAGTCCTTTCCGCCTTCGACGATTTATGGTATTAAGTCTGAAGTCGTTGGTCGTGGTTTGATGTTCTGCCTCTTGTCAACCACTACACTGGATCAGATCAAGTCATGAAACCAATGCCCTTAGGACCTGTACCTCTAGGCGCCAACGGTTGTAGGTAATAGTAGTATTTGGAATCTATGATCAGTAAGCATGTATGTCGCACTCGCTTACGGGGCAATAATGTCCCGAACCTTTGGGAGGCATGCGCGAAGCCAAAGTCAACGCGTAGAGGCCCTTTTAACAATTTAATGGAATGTAAGGTGGACCTACATCGCTATTATTAATATTCGTATTAATTTACAATACTACATTTTCAGCTATGATGATATTAATGCTTCTTATGTTCGTATTTATGAAACTTTATTCCTTGTTCAGGCATGCTGAGGAGTGCTATGCATCCCCACGATACTATTTTGCTCGGAGACGAAGGATGGATATACGATACAGACCATGCTGAAATTGAAGAGCAGGTATGACCACTTGAATGTATTATAATGATTTTATTTTGCATCAGAACTTTAAGGATTATTGTAAGGCTGTAGACTGAGAAATTATTTGTCTCAACATCATTTTTTTTCTCATTTTATTTAGCGGTGTATTGTCCTTTACCTGTTAATGACAAATATAGTTTGTGTTTGATAATTACTTAATATTGCAGTTAATTTCGCCGTTGAGCGCGAGCGGTTCTGGAGCGTTGGAACACGACCCGTGTTGTCTGTACCGCGGAGGAGCGGGCGCGCAGCCACTCGGTGTCGCAGTTATAGATGCTTGCGTCACGCTGTTCCCGCATACGTTCGCTAGGGCTGCCAACAAACACAGGTATATTCACAGTTTTTTTTCATTATTTACAGTTTTTTTACAATATGTTATAGAAATGAATTTTTGCTGCTATTGGAAACCTGGGAGCTTTAAGATGCTATTTTACATTAAGGATGCGCTTTTTAGTTAACTGCATCGGCCTGTGATGGACGCGTTTATCACGCTTTAGAAAAGTAAAGCATTCGTTGCTTTCCGACACATAAGTGCGAGAAACGCTCATTGCCCAATGCAACTGTGATAGGACCTCATAAAAGCTTAGTATAACAGTTAAGCATCGACAGATAATTTGTGTCACTCCTCAGTAGTTGCCTATGCCTATACTTATGTTTGCTTACAGGCAACAAATGCTAGAGCACTTCACAGAGTGTATCAAGATGTCCAAAGGCGCGCGTCAGGAGGCCATACAAGTGAACGTGTACACCGCATTGCTACTGGCTTTAAGGACGCTCGCAGAGCAAAAGGCCTCGCTGGGACAGGACGCCGTCAAGACTGCTGCGACTGAGCTTATTATTGTGAGTATAATCATGCCCTTCTGAGCTAAGATTTTACTTATTCTACATATCAAGCTTAGCCTTGAATTACATGACTGTAGTATTGACAAATTTATAAAGCTGCCCTCGCTGTCCAATGCTTCCCATATGCCGCATGTTAAAATCTTAAATTCACCATGACTAGTACGTTAGAAATTAATAACGAATTGGAGGAAGTCACTGTTTCAATATCACATGTTTGTACACCAGAAAATAGTTCAGGGCTACTTCCTGACATTAATGAGTCGCTTACAGTGTTACACCTTAATATTAGAAGCATTAACTGCAATTTCAATGAGCTGCAAATACTTTTGAAAAGGATAAATATCGTGTTTGATATTCTTGTATTAAGTGAGTGCTGGCTGAGCAAATGCCCATATTTACCACACTTGCTAGGATATACATCTTACAAATCTAAATATACAAACCAAAATGACGGTGTTGTGGTTTTTGTTAAGACGGACTTAGCTTGTACAGTTGTGAAGCGTAACTTTGATGACGCTAATTGTCTAATTTTGAAGTTTGCTAATGAAATCGCTATAGTTGCGCTATATCGTTCCCCTTCGACAAGGAATATTGGTAAATTCCTTCAGTCTCTTGACGACACACTTGTCACACTGAGTTGTTTTAAAACTGTTGCCGTAGTTGGAGACATTAATATTAATATAATACCGGGTAGCGGTGATTCTAATGCCGATCCTTATCTCACCCTAGCTGCTACTAAAGCTTTGTTACCTGCGCATGTCTTCCCGACAAGGCAAAATAGTTGCTTGGATCACGTGCTCCTTAAATCAAATACAACATCAGTTACATTAGTCGTAGACTCTACTATCACTGATCATAGACCTGTCATACTTTGTTGTAGTCGAAAAAGAAAGTTAACAAAAACAGCACGTACTAAAATAGTATTTGATGAACCGGCCTGCGTTAAAGACATAGAAAAATATGATTTTTCGTTTATTCTATCCATTTCTGAAGCCGAAATGGCGGCACATTCGTTTGTCACCACTTTAAAAGAAATGATTAAGATGCATTCCAAAACTGTTAACATAAGTAGCAGAATGAGAATTATCAAGCCTTGGATGACACCTGGTTTGTTACGCTGTGTAAGAAATCGTGATCATTTATACAAATTAACTAAAAAAGAGCCCAATAATCACATAGCAAAATTAACATACACACGTTACAGAAATTACTGCACAAACTTGCTTAAGAAGGTTAAACAAGCATATGAAATAATGGAATTCCAAAAAGTGAAAAACAAACCAAAAGACACTTGGAAACTTATTAAAAATATGACCAGCCATAACCAAAAAATCCCCACTGCAGATAACCTCTTGTCTTTGAATGAAAATCCGAAAGTTGCTGTAACAATGGTTAATGAGTATTTTAGTGGTATAGGTAAAGAGCTCGCTTCCAAATTCACTGGACAAACAAATTTTAAACCGGACTTTTATAATCAAAATAGTAACCAAGTCAACTCCATGGCGTTGATAGAAACTGATAACGAAGAAGTTGAACGAATCACGATGGGACTTCGAGATTGTGCTGTAGGTTGGGATGGCATACCAGCTTCATTGCTCAAGGTAGCTCGTTCCATTCTTGTGCCAATAATGACGCACATTTATAATCTCTGTCTGGCATCAGGAACTTTCCCCCAGGTTTTTAAAAGAGCCTTAGTGCACCCTATTTACAAAAGCGGCGACAGAGACAGTGTCAGCAATTACAGGCCCATTTCAGTGTTGACAACGCTCTCAAAAATTCTCGAAAAAATTCTTAATTCTCGGTTACAAAAATACCTTGACGCTTATTCAATACTCTCTAGTAATCAATTTGGCTTTAGAAGCGGAAAATCTACAGAGGATGCTGTACTGGCTCTTACTAGCGCAATTGTAAGCAACTTTCATTCCAAACTTAAAACTATTGGCATTTTCCTTGACTTATCTAAGGCATTTGATACTGTCTCTGTCCCGATCCTCCTGAAAAAACTGGAACACATTGGCATCAGAGGACTTGTTTTTGATATCTTCAAAAGCTACCTCAATGATCGCTTGCAACAAGTTCGCATTGGTGATTTTACCAGTGAAGACGTAACACTTTCATTCGGGGTGCCTCAAGGTAGCGTTCTCGGGCCAACGTTATTTTTAATTTATGTAAACGATCTGTGTAACCTGGCTCTCAATAATGTAAAAATATTTGCGTATGCTGATGATACTGCCCTTCTCGTACATGCACCAACATGGGAGGAGGCTCGCTTTCTCGCTGAGGCGACATTACGGACAGTAATGCAATGGTTAACAAATAATTTATTAACAATTAATGTTAGCAAAACGACTTTCGTTACTTTCGCCCCCAGAGCATCCTCTTTGCCCCTCACTCCAATGGCTGTTCATGCCCACCGCTGCAACCCCGATGGCGCGTCTTGCTCTTGTACTGAACTAACGCAATCCAGTAGTGTTAAATATCTTGGCATCCTCATAGACTCCCTAATGACTTGGAATGACCAGGTGGAGGCAGCTGTTGGTAGAATTAGAAAATTAATCTACATCTTTAAGATCCTTAGAGCTGCTACCGACCAGGAAATTCTCAAGACTGTCTATTTCTCACTGGCACAGTCTGTATTAACATATTGTCTGGCGGCATGGGGTGGAACAGGTAAAACCAGATTCATACGTATAGAAAGAGCCCAAAGAGCTGTACTTAAAGTTATGCTTTGCAAACCAATCGGATACCCTACTTCACAACTGTACACTATAGCTAAGGTCCTAACTGTCAGACAGTTATTTGTCCTAAAAATTGTATTACGCAAACATGTCGATCTGCCGTTTACTAAAATTACTACAAAGCGACGGGCTGGCCGGATATGCAAACTCAGACCTGCTCGTATTGTTCTTGTAAGACAACATTATGATTACCTTTCAGCGAAAGTATACAACAAACTGAATGAATTGTTAGGCATTCATGATTTAACGTATTGGGAATGCAAAAAGAAAATTACTAGGTATTTGCAAAATCTTACTTATGATAAGACCGAAACACTTGTTACTGGTAGGTAAGGAAATTTCTATTGTTAAAAATAAATATAATAACCACTTAATGGCACAAATCATCCCCTATTGTTAGGCTAACATAGTTATAATTAGTAATTAATATACTAACTCAAATCTAGATGTACATCTACGTGGTACTTATCTCTGTAGAACACAATGTCTTCTATGTCCCGAGGTGGGCGTAAACAGCTGCGACACAGTTTATACTAATGCAGCTGCTTACGAACAAATTGTTTACAGTATTCATGTATTATGCTTAATAAATAATCTTTAATCTTTAATCTCTCGTCGTCAACCTGTCATCTAAAACTTGAAACACTATCTGTAGTTCTAAAATCACTATTGTGTTGAGTCTCGTCCGGGTGCGATCTAAATCCTTTCTTATTACATCGTACTTTCTTTGCTGTGTTTCAATTCTTGAATTCGTATCCGATTCAGCACGCAAGTAATAACTAGTAATAAGAATGACAATTGTTTCACAGTCGGGTCTATCATCGACTAGCATCCCAGTCCGCGCGGCTGCGGCCTCTTGCGCCGGCCGTCTCTGCGGTTGCGTCACTGAAGCCGAAAGCCAAGCGGTCAGCGAGCGAGTGCTAGCCCTGACTCGTTCTACTGTACGAACGACTAGGGCTGCCGCCGCCGCTGCTGTGGGAGCCGTGCAGAGAGCTAGGGGTGGCAGTTCGGCGGCTGCGCTGCCGGCGTTGAGAGCGATGGCACAGGACGCGAGCGGACAGGAGGCTCAGGTCAGTGCTCGTATTGATTGAAGTTTTAGACTAATAGGTACAAGACGTAAAACTTCTAAAAGTTTTTGACCTTGGTATTTTTACTCATAAATTCGATTCCCCTTTTAATTCTCCAGGTCTGGGCCCTACACGCCCTCTCTGTGCTCGCCGACGCCTCGGGTCCTATGTTCCGTAGCCACGTGGAGTCCACGCTCAACGTAGCTTTGAAGCTGTTGTTCACCGCGCCGCCGTTCCAGGAAGACCTGCATCGCAGCGTCGGCAGGCTGCTGTCTGCTTTGATCACCGTCGTTGGGCCTGAGTTGCAGGGTAAGCCGCTTTACAAATGATGGTTTCGAGGCTTTTGAAAACTTCGTTTCTAAAAATGAAATCCCTGTTAATGTACCCCTTTTCAATAGAAAAAGTGAAGTATCTGAATGAAAGTCTATAGACGGTTGGATACAGACATAGTTTAAAAACTCCGGACCTATATGAAAAGCAACCGGTCATGGTCGGTTTGACGACGCGTTTGGCTCGGTTGGTAGACACCTGCCTACTGAGTCGGCGGTCCCGGGTTCGAATCCCGGCCGGGGCAAATATTTGTTCTTGGGTCATGGATGTTATCTATATATGTATTCATATATTATGTATATCGTCGTCTAGTACCCATAGTACAAGCTTTGCTTAGTTTGGGACTAGGTCGATTTGTGTATGATTGTCCCTTAATATATATATATATTTTTTTTATGATTCATGATATATTTTTTAATTACATTGTAGGCAGTGCTGGCGCCACCGTGGGCCGCTTCCTGTGCGCCTGCGCGGCGCTGAACGAGTGCGGCGGCGGCGGCGCGCGCGCCGAGGGTATCGGCTGCCTGCAGCAACTGCAGATGTTCTCCCCTCGCCACGTCAGCGCGCATATGCTGGTTCCAGCACTCGCTGTAAGTGTGATCAAGCCTGGTTAACCATCCTGGTCGTGTCATTCATCGAGACGTGAATGATAGAGAACCCGTTGGGCAACTCAAGTAGGTACTCTGTTCGTTCGACTCTATAGCCCGAAGTTGAAGTTTCGCTGTACAAGTTTTCCGTCCACTCTATTTCGGTATAAGTTGCGATAGAACAGATAATTTTCTTTTTACTTGATATTTATATCGAATGCTATAAACCATTGTAAATCTTCATAATGTATTTCAGCGCGATCTCTCGAGCTCGGAGCTAGCAGTACGCCGAGCAGCGCTCTGTTGCCTGCGTCAACTGTCGCAGAAGGAAGCCGCGGAGGTGTGCCGATACGCCCTACTTGCCAAGGACCATGTGCCCGCCAGACCTTACTGTGGTGAGAAACTATTCAAACTATTATTATAGTGAAATAGCCTCTTTTAGAGGTTACAATGCACCGAAAGAGCTCAATCAGTTTCATTGAGCTCGTGTCAGTGTTAAGTCGCATTGCAATCTTAACACAATCTCTGGCGCCACAGACTCCTTCCGACCGCGATATATCTCATACTAGCTGTGCCCCACGGTGTTACCCGCTCATCCCACGGGAACACTAAATTTATTCGGGATGAAAAGTATCCTATGGCCTTTCCCGGGTCTCAAACTATCTCCATACCAAATTTCATCTAAGTCGGTTCAGCGGTTTAAGCGTGAAGAGGTAACAGACAGACAGACAGACACACTTTCGCATTTATAATATTAGTATGGATTAATTCACATGTGTACAGTTTTAGTGTGTGAGTCATTTGGAAAGATGATATATCGACGCTTAAGAATCAATACCGTCTAAGTAACATTTAGTTAGTTAGACGGTATTGATTCTTAAGCGTCGATATGTGGCAACGAAAGGTACAGTTGCTTATTTAGTTGTGTCAGTCATGCAGCTGTACTAGCCCGTCTGCCTTCCACCAGCACAGTGCATTACGGTTTGTTGCAGGTGTGGTGATCACCGACACGGGATTGCCGGGAGCATTATTCGCTTTCCTGGACATGGAGCGCGACGAAACTGCTTTGTCTTATGCGCGAGACACTTTGACGTGTTGCCTTTTGGCCGCCGCTGCCGCCCGCGCCGTCCGCGACTGGCTGTCGCTCGCTAAGCGCGTGCTCACCATTAGACTAGGTAACTACTTTTTTAAATCGAATTAAGGTAAATTTGTCTTAAAGGCTTTAAGATTCTGGATTCTATGTAGATTAAGTTAAAGGTTTTCGTGGGCTTATTTTTTGCAACTCGACGTCTTATTCTGTGCTTTCAATAATAGATACAACGAATATAAAATAAATATTCCTATTTCTCAGAGGACAGCAACAACCCAGACACAGATTTCGACGGGGAAGGCGACGACGACCAAGTCGAATTTCACGCTGACACAGACGAGTCAACGCACCCCGCAGTTCAATCAAGATGGCCGACGAGGGTAAGCATAGTTTCTTTCTCTTGTAACAAGCATACATCCCAGATGTATATATATATTAATAATACATAGAGGTTCAGAAGTGATCATACAAGCTTTTTGACAGGTATTTGCAATGGAATGCGTCCAGAAGATAATGGGCGCGTGTGAAGCAACAGGGGACCCCGCGCACTTTGACCTCGTCAAAGCCAAGGAAAAACAACAAACTGATCCCGACAGTAAGTTGTACAAATTAACAGTTTATAAAGTTTAACCTTGTCAACTTTTCTTTATCTTTCGTTCTTAAACGATTCAGTAAAAATAAAATAAAAACTATGACCGCCGCAGTATTATTGTTATGCTTTGCTGTCAGCACCTTGATTTATAATTGAGAAATTGGGCCCCTGCATAACTTTTAATACTGCTACCACTAGCTTAACTAATACCACTTACATCAATTCCCCAGATATGTTAGTATGAAATAGGTCGCATTTACCTTTTGAGCGCTAAAAGCGGCAAAACACGACGGAAAGCTGTGCCCTAGACGCCACGACGTCATTTGCCGCCATACAATTTCATACTATGTATTGCCAGCTTGGCGTCAGGGTCACAGTTCTCCGTCGACTAGCTGATCCGTCGATAGGTTAAACAGGGCAATATCTTTTTATTTTATTACCCAGGTGACTACCTATCGTTCCATCTATCCGACTTGGTCCGCATGGCGTTTGTCGGTGCTACTGGCGAGGCGGACGCGCTGCGGCTGTGCGGGCTGGGCACTCTGCAGCTCATCGTGCAGCAGTTCGCGCGCGCGCCCGAGCCCGACTTCCCGGGCCATCTGTTGCTGGAGCAATACCAGGCGCAGGTTTCACTGATGTTCTATTTCTCTAACTCTTATCACTCCATCTATCCGACTTGGTCCATATGGCGTTCGTGGTTGACACTGGCGAGGCAAACGCACTATGCCTGCGCGTGCTGGGCGGTAATGTGCAGTGCGACTGACTGAAATTCGTTTGGGTGTTAGAATTTGGTCAAAGTGTACGTGACTGATCTGACAAACAGCGCTGTGTGAACTCGTTGTATCATATCTTCGTTACTATGTGCTTTAAAGGAACCAAATACATTTCAGGTGGGGGCCGCATTGAGACCTGCGTTCTCCGGCGACACGGCGTCGCACGTGACAGCGGCGGCTTGCGACGTATGCTCTGCCTGGATCGGCTGCGGCGTCGCTAGGGACATCAACGATTTAAGAAGGTATATTTATGTGGAATTGAGTGGTCCTTTGTGATGTCAATTTCTTCGTTTTCCTTCATCCTAATTATTTGCGTTCCAAAACAAAATGAGGGGGTCCTGATTTGGTTTCTTAATTACTCTAATAGGTAGGATCTTGGGCCCTTGGTTGGAGCCTTGGGTATAGGTCGTGGCCGGGCCCTCCATCTGATGTGAAATAGGATTTATTGCTTGCTTGATATAATAAACGTTATTTTTTTTTAAAGGGTGCATCAGTTACTTGTATCGAGCTTGGACAAGTTGAACACAAAAGGCAACACAACTCTAATTTACAACGAAAGCATGGCTACGCTTGAAAAATTATCTATCCTGAAAGCTTGGGCCGAAGTGAGTATTATTATTTGTTATAATTGAAATATTGATGTAAGGAAAGCATTAGCATCTATTTACAAAAAAAAATATAACAGCAACTAAACAATTCCTTTATACTATACCACCATAATTTATATTAGAATTCGAAAATAATAGGAGCAATCAATCCAATAAAACACCACATCAGATATGTACTTATATTTACATCATTCGTTGTTTTCAGGTTTATATTGTAGCAATGGTAAGCAACGGCAGCGCACCAGGCAGCTACATAAAACAACTAGACAGCAAACCGATCAACAACCGCGCAGAGATAGCAAAATGGCGGAACCAGCTCACGAGAACCAACAGCCAAGTCGAAGACGTGACGCCAGATAACGACGACGAGTATGGAGACTTTGAGTCTAAAGGGGAGAGCCTGTTGAAACTTGTTGAGCCGGAGTTGGAGAGTTTGGGGGAGAATTGGATCGCGGCGTTGAAGGACCATGCGCTGTTGAGTTTGCCGCCAGGTAATTGCCACTTTAGTTTGAGAATGAATAAAGTGTGGTTTGAAATTTCAGATTCGCTATTCTCCTCTCTGTTCTTTTAAATTATCTAAGTATTGTTTCTTTGGTTATCTGAAATAACATGCCATACGAATAATAATAATAATCTAAGTATACAAAGTATAGTGTTGTCCGTTTTTTTTGGCCTCAAGTAGGAGGCCTTAGCGCCCTATTGACAACTGTTTGCACAATTTAACTAGCAAGGTTGTGGTCAACCAACTGAAATTCATTTCGAAGTACAAAAACGTTAAATATTGTATTTTTTTTCTTAAGATATAACAGATTCAATAACAATTTACAGCATAAATATATAATAAAAAATGAGTCATAATCCTCGCTTGTTAGAACGCTGATTATGATCATAAATTACCTAACACTTCGCTTCGCTCGTCGTCGTTCCTGCTCGGTGTAAAAAGCTTCTGTTATTTCCTTTTTTGGGAACTAATATTGAGTGTGAATATTTCAGAGTTCGCGTCGCAGCTACCGCATGGAGGCGGTGCGTTCTATTCTGCAGAGACGGCTGAAGCATCACGCGCGCATTACGCCCGCGCTTGGCCGTCGCTTCTGTACGCGGCCGCCCTACGGTATAATGCCAACGTGGACAAGCCTGTGCCTACTACAGGTTGGGCCTTCTCTTTTTTATTTTTTATTCATACCTGACTACAAGTATACGCTTTCAAATAAAAATAAATGGTGACTCGCGTATGTTTTTTGTTCTACGCACAAATCGAATTGTGAAAATCGGGACCTAAATCATATTTGTAATGATGCGTATGTTTCGGTACGGTAACAGCATTTTCTTTTGCAGATAAATCGGAAAATACATTAGACAACAGAGCAAATAAGACTGAAAATGGCAACTTCGAATTCTTCGAACCAGTTGACGAGAGATTCCATCTTCTATTCGGTAAAGCATAATTTGCATTATAATGTATAATTTAATACTTTAGCCAAACATGTTGTAACATCGAGTATGTTTTCTTTAAATCTTTAGGCATATGTATGGAAGCGCTCTGCGCCCAACGGGACATGACTATCGACAATACCATCTCTGTCCTGTTGTCTATCGTTACCCTGTTGGATGCGCCCGAAAACAGGGCGAGGCTGCTGAAAGACAGGTAATGGTTGTTACTTCTTAGACAGGTAATGGGTATTGTGACGACAAGTATGACACTGATTCGTTCCCTTTTCAAATAGATCTCCATTATTTACTAGTGCTTTAATGATTAAATAACAGATTATAGTAAATCTAATAGGCGAATATATTGTCGGTGAGTCTTGTTCTTTTAATGTTTACAACTTACAGGTTACAACAACCTAACGAGACCATTATTAATGTTATCAAGTACTCAACAACGTTCAGAAGATTTTTGCTCTGCCAATTGTTCTAAGATTGCCTTATTTGAAGTAATATCTTAGTTTAAAAAATAGGCCGTCATACATTAACTAACCAACTAATACGCAATGAATGAATAGGCTGTGATTCTGGGTTCTTATTTTAGGGCATTGGCAATAGAGTTGTGCCAAATAGTCCACCGCACGGCACTGACGCTGGAGAGCGTAGAAGCCCTGCTACTGGTGGCCGATGTGTTGAAGCTGATCATCACTGGCGCTCGCGAGCAACTGCAGGCCAACATGCAGGCCAAGATTAAAGGTAAATGGAGATACTGCCTCCAGTGATCGAATATCGATATATTCGATGTTCGTTTGGCTAATTCCAATGTTCTATATCAATACCTATTTTATATTTAAATAGCTGCGCCCCGCGGTGTTACCCGTTCATCCGACGGGAACACTACATTTTTTCGGGACGCAAAGTACCCTATGTGTTAATCTTAGGTGTCAGCTACCACCATACCAAATTTTATCAGAATTGTCCTGCTGTTTGAGCTCACAAATTTTCGCCTTTATAATATTAGTGTGATAGCATTTGAAAAAAAAAAAACCGCGAAATGTTTAAGATATTTAACTTTTAATTAATACCGTTACCTATCCCTGACTGCTTGTATGGGTTGAGGTTGAGACCTGACGAACTGGATGAACTGTTAAACATTCCCATTTCCTATGATCCATGCCCATGACCGCATTCTACCTCGATTTTATTAATAGACACGCAATATCGTTTAACTCATTCACTGCCAGCAACGCATATATGCGTTCACCGTCATAGTACTTTGTTCCTAGGCCACGCCCCCTGGCAATGAATGCGTTAAGGGTAGTAAGGTGTGATTCGTGACCCCATTACATCTCAAATTATTATTTTTACAGAACTAGCACCAAACGAGCCAACCAACAACATCCCTCAATCAGTCCTCGAAGTAGTGCACACCCTAGGTGAGGGCGGACCAACGGGCGACCTGCCTCCTGGCAAGTCGCTCGTATTCGCCTGCCTCGAAGTGTGCGTGTGCCTCGCGGTGCGGCGCCTGCCCGGCCTCAACCCGCGCAAGCAGGAGGGCGCCGTGGGTGTGATCGGGGTGCCGAGGGGATTGGGGGTCCATGGGGACGCTTTGCTGGTCAGCACACTGGCTGCTATGGGAGATTTGACATCGCTGACAAGTCCGCAAGGTGGGTTTCTGTTGTTTCGGTTTCGACACTGGCCTCTATTAAAGAGTGCATTACTCATTTAGCATTCAACTGTTTTACTGATTTTGATTTCACTAGCGTGGGTCAAAAACGACTAAACTGATACGTGTCACACAACCCACATACAACCAGTGGCGTGCACAGAGTTTTACGACAGGGTAGACACAAAATTTTGAGAACCTAATAACTTACAGAAATACTGCGGGACAGGTTTTCTTCGTGTTCTGAAATATCAAGCAAATCGACCATCTCTAAATAATTTCCTCTATTAACCGACGACCGCAAACTATAAACACCACCACAATTATCAGTATTACAATTAAAAGAATACACTAAAAGTTTTTATTCGCTTATTTACTAGTCACCACTATCACACGTAATAATCAAAACAAACAATAATGGCGTCCAAGTACGCAAAACCTATAGGTAACAAAAATACGACAAACTTAAATAGTACTGTTTTTGCGTTAATTAAAGTTACAAAAAGCGCCTTTTTAAATTCGTTACATAGTCAACATCGGAAGTTTGAATCTACAAATAATAGCTAAGGAGAGAGCGAGACAGGCTACCCGTTCGGAATTGTTCGCTTAATATCGGGCGTCGCGGTATTCGCGCCTCGCTCGCACCGAATGTTGTTCGGCGTGTCGAGTCGCGGGTCGGGAACATCCTACTTCCGTAAGGAAGTAAAAGACATGAGACAATGTCTTACTTCTGTATTTGTGTGCGTGAGTTTTGTTACTGTGTGCAATATTTTTATAAGAACGCACACACACACGGTCCGTGTTATCACGAGGCACACAAATGTAAATTTAGACAGAAAATCGCCTGTCTTTACCGCTTACGGCGCGAAGCGGCGCTAGTGCCGCGGAATCATTCAAGGCAATCTCCACGGAATCGACCATTACGTACGTAATTTTGGCGCACCGACTCCATAGATGGCGCGGATCGCAAATTGATTATTTTTGTACATTTGTTTTATATAATTTTATAAAAAGGCAATGTTTGTAACAATAAATAATATATTTCGTTTCTGTAATCAACTAGGGTAGGCAGTGTCTTTTTGTCTTTATAAGGTGCACGCCACTGCATACAACGTGTATGTACATTTTCCCATACAAGTTTGAGGAATGCCTGTGGCTATTAGCGGGGGGTACACTACATAAATACGAAAAACTTAATTCCGATATTTATAATCACGAATTTCAAAATACCGATTTTTACATTTCCGAATGGATCAACATTCCGAATATGATTATTCCGATATTTCATAAATCCGATTTTTACATTCCCGAAATTACAAAAATCCTAATGGTTATAATAACGAATTTCAAAATTCCGAATCTTTGTACACCGAAGTGTAAAAAGTCCGAACTATTAATATTCCGATTTATCACAAGTACGAATTCCGATTGCTAAAAAACCGATTTTCAAAATTCCGAATTTTAATACACCGAAAAATGAAAAGTCCGAGTCAATATTAATACGAAACATCAAAATACGGAATTCTAATATTAATAATAAGTATAAATATGTATTCGAGTCCGAAATTAAAACTCACATAAACCTGCAAAGCTAATTCTTATGTGAAGCCGATTTGAGTCGGACCTGCCTTAAGCTAAAATAGGTAATGTTAGGATTTTTCGACCACTCGATATAGATCTCCGCGGCTCGCTCGCTTCGCTCGCTCGTTAGGAACGTAGTTCAACCTAACACTCCTCCTCGCTTCGCTCGTCGTCGTACCTAACCTAAGCCAACTTTACTTACAATTTGTCATTTTTTTTATTTTGGTTGTTATACAAACGTAACCCAACCTATAGTTTTCGGGGTTCAGCCAATAACCTAACCTATAGTTTTCGGGGTTCGGCAAGTCTGACGCTCCGCTCGCTTCGCTCGCTCCGCTATACGTGGTCACAATACAAACCTAACCTAACCTACAGTTTTCGGGGTTCAGCCAATTCGATATTTGTCCAAACCCGGTTTTCTATTTTTGTTTTAACGTAAAAAATCGGTTCAGCAAGTCTTTTGACGCTCCGCTATACGTGGTCACAATACAAACCTAACCTAACCTATAGTTTTCGGGGTTCAGCAAGTCTGACGCTCCGCTCGCTTCGCTCGCTCCGCCATACGTGGTCACAATACAAACCTAACCTAACCTACAGTTTTCGGGGTTCAGCCAATTCGATATTTGTCCAAATTCGGTTTTCTGTTTTTGTTTTAACGTAAAAAATCGGTTCAGCAAGTCTTTTGACGCTCCGCTCGCTTCGCTCGCTCCGCTATACGTGGTCACAATACAAACCTAACCTAACCTACAGTTTTCGGGGTTCAGCCAATTCGATATTTGTCCAAATCCGGTTTTCTATTTTTGTTTTAACGTAAAAAATCGGTTCAGCAAGTCTTTTGACGCTCCGCTATACGTGGTCACAATACAAACCTAACCTAACCTACGGTTTTCGGGGTTCAGCCAATTCGATATTTGTCCAAATCCGGTTTTCTATTTTTGTTTTAACGTAAAAAATCGGTTAAATAAATAATCTTTACCCAAATACTCCGAAATATTTTATTCCGAATTTACTAATTCCGATTTTTAAAACTCCGAATTTCATAATTCCTAAGAAAGAAATTTCCGATTATTGAATACACGAATGTCATTATCCCGAATATCAAATTTCCGAATAAGTAATGAAGTTTCGGAAAATTAATAATCGGAATTTTGTTTTTCAGGCCAATGACACTTCGGGCTTTTCATTATTCGGAGTTATAAAAATCGGAATAATATACAATCGGAATTTTGAAATTCGGTTAAATAAATTTCGTGTTTTTTAGTAATCGGAATTTTATTTCCTAGGAATTATGAAATTCGGAGTTTTGAAAATCGGAATAAGCAAAATCGGAATAAAATATTTCGGAGTATTTGGGTGTTCCTATTAGCGGGTTATACTCTCACACAAAGTCAGACTACTGGTAGTGAGGGCTAACCAGCCCTGATGCAATTCAAGTCATGTCTTTAAAAAAAAAACCCGCCTGTTAATAATCTACTTTTTTCAGGTGCTCTATCCCTTCTACCAACGATCCTGTACCTTGCGCTGGGCGTGCTCAGTTCCTGCTCAGACGCCATACTAGCTGACGCGGCGGTACTGCTACTGCAACAAGCCTGCGCAGCGCCTGCGCCGCGGCTGTTAGCTCATACTCGCGAACAGCACGCTCGTCTCTTACACTCTGCGTTGCACAAGTTGCTGGAAGCGGTCAAGAGCGGTGAGCGATATTTTGTATTGGCTAAATTTAGTTTTGCACCTCTTTTGTTTTCTGTGCCAAACGAAGCAGATAACTAAAATAAAATTACTGATCTGTGAAGCAAAATTACCTACACCGGCGTCCTACCAACTGGACCACTGAACCTGATGCCAGAGCCATTGAATTTTTCAACCAGTTGCTTCAACAAGCCTTAGGGTGGCGAGTCTTGACTTGTCGTGTCTTGTATTTGAACTATGAACGATTTTTTTTATTATATT
This sequence comes from Apotomis turbidana, assembly GCA_905147355.2. Taxonomy (NCBI): domain Eukaryota; kingdom Metazoa; phylum Arthropoda; class Insecta; order Lepidoptera; family Tortricidae; genus Apotomis; species Apotomis turbidana. The sequence continues at coordinate 30,215,761 of LR990281.1, read as the reverse complement.
ATTTATGTTTAGACGAGGCAGAGCAGCGCATCGACCCAATCATCGGCGCACGAGCGATGGCGGTGCTACTAAACAACTCGGAGCCCACGCCGCCGCTGCACTACCCGTGCATCAACCACTTCCGCCAGTGCCTCGAGACCAGAGACAACGAGGTATCTCCAGGCTTGACGAGAGTACATCGAGATTGTCTTTCGGCGTCTTTTCCTTTCAAAAGACGTCATTGAAATTTAGTTTTTCGGTCTTTTTCCCCATTTGGTGTACATTTAGCCATATAAATCCTAAATTGTCCACTACACTCATTATATTATGGATCTAGCCTTTGAAGTGTTGGAGTATATAAGATTATTTTTCAGACGGGGCCGGGACGGGGTGGGGGCCTGGCTATGGCCTATGAGATGAAGCAATGAATTTCTATCAGTAACCCGAAACCCTGGGGTACTAGTGACATGTAAAGGAAATATTTTTACAATGCATGTGCTCGAAAAGAGCGTATTCTAGGCATTCAAACTGTGCGGAAAGTACTACTTTTCCACACTAGTGCTTTTTACTTTTCTTATTTTTTTTTAATTTCTAGCCGTATCTGACAGCCTGACACAGAGGTTTTATTATTTACAAAAAGTTTGATAAATAAGTCAAATACCGATTATTATCACGTATAAAAGTACAATAAAACCAATATTTCATTAATTAATTCATTTAACACGTCATTAATTACATTAGATATAAAATTTGATTAAAACGCGAACTTTCAATGGTTATTCATTAAATAAATGGCTGAATGTACACGCGCTTGTGCCATTTTGACATAAGACGAATATTAAAAAAATACTTTTGCACATGCGCTGTAGTAGACATGTCGAGCGCGGTTTACAAATAACTCCGCCATTTTTTATTGATGTCTAGTTTATTTTGAAGTTGTTTTGTGCAAATCTGCTGAAATAATGGCGAGATAAAGGGACGAATCATGAATTTAAACCCGTAAAATGTTATTGAAGAAGTAAAAAATGTGAACGACGGCTTCTTGTTGAATAAATCAAATCAAAATACTTTTTTTCCAATGTAAACAGTCTTTGTGAGTATTAAAGTATTTTCTATTTTCTCGTACATGCATAGTAAAGTTTTGTACGGAACTCGTGTGTAAAATGATTTCCGACTCGTGTTTGTTTAATCACTCGCTCGTACCTCGCTCGTGACTAAAAATCACACTCGTCTGAAATCACCTACCTTCCACACTTGTATCGTAAATAACTAGAGTTGAATCGCAGGAGTTCGCGGCATGCTGCTCCGTGATCCGCACGGTGTGGGCGCAGGCGGCGCCCTCGTGCGTGTCGTGGTGGGCGCGCGCGCTGGCGGCGCGGGTGGTGGCGCGCGCGGCCGACGCGCGGCGCCCCAGCGACATGGCTCACACCAGGGCCGCCATAGCCGCCGTCACCGCTACCGACGACCTGCTCAACGCCGCTCCCGAGCGCGCGCGTGAGTATCCCTACACTTAGGCCGTGTTCAGACCGGGCTGACTGTCGGCCGCCCATTACCGCCCAAAGTGAGCGAACGTTACGCAGTTTCCATACATATTCACACATTCGGCGGCCGACAGTCAGCCCGGTCTGAACACGGTCTTAGAGCCTGTCCAGATGGAGCGTTTTACGCGCGAGGACACTCGCGCGCTTCAATTTCATTTTGCATCCAGATGCCGCGTTTTACGCGCGTTACTACGCGCGATGTGCGGCGGACAAAATACGTGCACTCGCTACTGACTCGCGAATACTACTGAACGCTCCAATGGCGCCGGAGTATCTCGACTCGCGCGGCGCTCGCGCGTAAAACGAGCGAGTCGAGAGTCCGGCGTATTGCACGCGTTTTACGCGCGAGTTTTGAAACGCGCGAGAGCATCTCGCTCCATCTGGACAGGCTCTTAGAGTATAGCGTTTCGCCGTGGGGTGGACGCAACGTCTCGACCGTGGCGCCCCAGTGACATGGCGCACACCAGCGAGGCTAGCATATCTTGACGCGACTTCGCTTTTCGCGCGACTTAACGTCACCTGTCTCGCTTGCACAGTATTGACAGGAAAGTGGCAAGTAGTATATGTCGCGCGACAAAGAGTCGCTTATCTAAGTTATGCTAGACGTGCTGGACCGCCAGTAGCCGCCAACACGGCTACCGACGACCTGCTTAACGCGGCTCCCTAGCGCGTTCGTGAGCACCCCTAGAGAGTGCGCAGATTTTAGACCATTACAATAGACATATGTACACATAGACTACAATTTGTTACATCCCTCTTTTTATGTATGTCATGTGCCCGACTTTTACAAACGTGAAGTTTAACAAAATTTTTTCCTAAAGGTTTTCCAAGCCAAAATACGCACGTTAAAATTGTAATTTTGCGCAACGACCCAAACAAGATTTTGGTCTCCGACACTAAAACCTGTATAAAAATAATACTGAAATATAGTTTTTTTTTGTTGCTGCTACAGAGGATCCACACCAAGGTACGGATTATATTGATGTCTTGTCGTTTTGTAACAAATACGTCCTTTGTTCACTCATTTTATTTGATTATGTGACAACTATTCACTATTGTAGCACATAGTTATCGGAAGTTCAGCGAGTTCAACCTTTCAGCGAGACTGGTGTACCATGGCACTAAATTTTAACCGAATTTTTCAGGAATCCAGTTGCTGTGGCTTCTAGTGCCCATCGTGATCTCATACCTGCGCTCGGGCGCCGAGCTGGCGCGCGCGCCGCCGCACGCCCGCGCGCTGCACGACTTCGCGCTCCAGTGGCTCACCCGTGTCGGACCCAAGCATCCACAGGTACTAAACAAATCGGCCAAGTGCGAGTCAACTAAAAAACTGGCCGGTTAAGTTAAGTTTGCACCTGATATGTATGGCGCCGGATACAAGGTGATTACGTTTGTGCTATGGGACCACTCAAATATTTATTTTATCCTGTTTTTAGTATTTGTCGTTATAGCGGCAACAGAAATACATCGCCTGTAATAATGACAACTTTATAGCTAGAAAGTTCATACGATACCATTATATACCCGATATTCATACGGTGACAGACAGACAGGCGGACGGACAGTGGAGTCTTAGTAGTAGGGTCACATTTTTAGCCTTTGGGTACGGAACCCTAACAACGCCCCTTCCCTGAATTCTACGGCTTCACGGTAACATTCTTAGAAGTCCCTTGTATTGTTCAGTGCCAGCGGCTTGCGGAGTCGCTTAGCCTCTACGAACTTCTTTCTGAACTTCTTTTGCACCCTGACGCTGCTAAATGCGTTTCTCGTATATACATCGGAAGGTGACCTGCCCGCCTACGCGGAATTATTTCATTTTGTCCCTAGATGGAGCACGCTTAATCTTAATCGTCGTGTATTTGCGAGAGACCAACTTCATCCTGAGGGTTGAACAGTCTCGCTATAGCGTGATTTTAAATATGGCGAGGAAGCCAACTGTCAAGCAACTGTAAAATAAACGAATGTATTTTGATAAATTTATGAAACATGTAAAGTCTAATAAAAAAAATTAAATGTGGGTATACACACTTTGTTAATGAAGGGAGAGAAGTTATATGTCATTTTTATTTACAGGAGTTTAAAACCATGATGTCCCAATCTGCCGAACTGCGTAGCAAGCTCGAAGGTGCCGTGAAGTCGAGCCAGGCCGGCGCCCGCGGCCGCACCGCTCCGCGACCGGTGTTCGACTCGCGCCCCGCCAAGCCCACCATACAACTCAAGACCGACTTCAGCGATTTTAGATAAAGCCAGCTGTCACAATTGGCCGTGAACTCGCTTGTTGCAACAGCGTCATCGAACATCTCGCTCTGTACTGTATGGTACAAGATAGACAATATTTCTGGCGCAACAGTCGTGTGTTACATTTGTGTTGGAAGTACTGGCATAGCTGTCATAGTGATCGGAATATACATGGAATGTTGAGCAGTCCTATTCGCAAACGAAATTTATAAATACAGTCCGACTTATTTATCGGTTAAAGGGACATAAAATCAGTCGATGTCAACAAATTGAAGCTTGATGCATAATAACAGTGAATTCGTATTTAAAAACACGAATACCCCGGTCGCAACTCATGAATTCTTTGAGATTGCAATTATTATATTTGAGGTAAAAGTGTAGAGCGACGTTTAGACAAATGTCAGGCATGAGGATCATAGTTAAATAGTCGAAGACGAACTTATACTTATTAATGTATAGTACGCAAATAGAAATTGAAGCTTTTTTACTACAATATAATTAAATATTAAAAAATATGGTACTTTACGGAGATTTTTTTTTTGTCTTCAATGAAATTTTTAAAAATAATTATGTAAATGCTGTAACTTAAAAAGTGTATTAATCTGGCGTAGAGCGCGTTAATTATTCGGAGTGAGGAGTTTTTGATAACAAATAGTGCACTGACAGAATTTAACTGTCAATATAATTCGGCAGCTTCTCGAAATAGTGTATGGATAAGTATAGGTAAATCAAGGAAATTTGCATATGAAAGGACCACGAAAAATGCTGTATCATTGATTTAAAGATGTTGGAGGATATTACGAGAAACTTCTCAGTAGACTGGATTGACTAGAAATAATCATACACGCTGACTGGCTATTCTTAAATGACTTAAATTACTTATTAGACTAATACTCGTAGAAACTGAAATCCAGGGTTTTAGACAAAATGTTAATTTGGACAGTGATTATTAATAGTCTCGAAAATAATACCAACAACAATAAATTTAGGAGTACCTATTTAATTAAATAAATATGCAAGCATGATATAATAGCAATTAAGATTTAACATCTCTTGTTTTTAGTATTAAATGAAATTATTTATATAAGTTCATTTATGCGCAATTTATTGTCTATTATACGACGACGAGCTGGCGGCATGGTTTGGAGAACAACGGTGCAAACATATATGGATTAAAGCTAGATGTAATCATGGGTCCACTGTCTCTAGACAGAACTGACATTAATAATTTTCAAGTCAGTGTAGACTTTATCATATAGGGTAAACGTCCTTGTGCTCGACACTGTCATAATAATTGTCATTTGACGACGCGTTTGGCTCGGTTGGTAGACACCTGCCTACTGAGTCGGCGGTCCCGGGTTCGAATCCCGGCCGGGGCAAATATTTGTGCAAAATATTTGTTCTTGGGTCATGGATGTTATCTATATATGTATTTATATATTATGTATATCGTCGTCTAGTACCCATAGTACAAGCTTTGCTTAGTTTGGGACTAGGTCGATTTGTGTATGATTGTCCCTTAATATTTATTTATTATTTATTTTATCTTGAATGTTATTATTATTAAGCCGAGAATGGCAGATCTTGAATGTTATGTTATTAGAAATAGAGGTGACAGCATGTTGTCAACTATTAGGCATAAAAGTGTCGAGCACAGGGACGTTTACCTTACTTATGTCGCTTCGTCTAACATAATAATTATTTTAAGTAAAATTGAGGCTAGCAATACTAACAATTTGGCCTATCGTAGTATAAATTAAATTTATTTAATGCATTATGCAAAAACAGAGTGACAGACAATATTTACATATAAACATTCCAACCAGTTCAAGCGTTAATAAATCATTTTACTTGTACAGTTTATTATAATTTTGCTGGAGCAATATACCGATTTTTATTCCTTCGTGTCAATTTATTTACATACATGTACTCAGAGATTATTTCGACCTATACAAAATGCATGCTTTGCTTTATTTATAACTTTATTGTAATTACGACTATTATAATAATTGAACTATCAATATTATAACTATTATTCATTTAGTGCAGATTCCTTATAGATTATATTTAACTGTTGATTTTAGGGAGTGTATTGAATGTTGGCCGTTATTTAAAAGTCGAGACGTGTGTCGATAATTAATCAATCGAATGTGTAACATGCAGCACAACATCGACATATATTAATATTTTTACCGATTAAGGCAGATGGTAAAAATGGTCATAGTTACTAAAATGGCACCCAGTTAAATACAGTGCGTGAGCTGTCAGAATGCGATTCGCGTTTTATACCTTCTCGCTCGCTCTTACGCGATCCAAATAAGAGCCTCTGAATTTCCCCCAAACCCAAATCACAATCTAAGAGCTCCCGGATTACATATGCTATTGGACGCTTCATACTGCTAGTAGCGCACGAGAAATCGGGTAGATATAAGGGATAACTTTTCTGTATATGCCTCTGTCTGTTTTTTTTTTATGAAATAAGGCAGAAAGCGGGAGGAATTAATAGTGTCAAATTTTATGTAATATGGATGTCTAAAACAGCTACTCGATTAGATGGGGTTATAAAAATGGATTAATAAAATTTTATTGTCGTTCACTCTTCATCATATTTTTGCTTTTACTAGTGGCGCCATCTAGTTTCAGAGTTACAAATAATTAGTGAATTTGAACGAAGAGCTTTGGAATACAACACTTGTGCTCATGTAAATAATCGTTTGTTTCAACCAGTTTTTTAAAGTTCATGTGGTAAGTGTGCTAAAGAAAAAAATACAACACTTTCACTAGCAAAGTTGACGAAAGTGCCTGCTGTGATAATTATATGTTAAATTCAATTTGCCAAATTTTTTAAATAATAATTTGGACACTGCTTTTAATTTCCAATAATATCTTGAATATCGACTGTGAAATTTCGTGTATTTTATTGTGTAAGTTTTAATGTGTTTCTGTTTTTATGATATTATTTATTCATACTTAAAAAACAGTCAATAATCAATTTTTAGGCTTTTTATTTAAATATATAATTTACCTAACAAAACACTGTCTTTTATTGCGAGTATGGTGACAATATTTTGAAACCTGACCCGGTTGTTTTTTTTCTCATGCACAATTTATTAACATCTGTTATTAATTCCACAATTTTTTCATTTGGATGTGACTATGAGTAGAATAAATTTCTAATTAATGCAATAACTTGAAACAGTAATTAAATAAAAGAATAAGTCAGCGACACAATTTATTTTAGTAATAAAATTTACTGTGCTACGGAACATGGTTCTGAGACTTTCATGATTTCATCGTTTCCTGATTTTTCAATGTTGGTTGTTTCTGGTTTTGATTTCTTATCTGAAAAAACACAAAATATAATATTATATTTATTAATATAATATTCTAGTAATTAATTAATCTTACCAATGTGTTAAAGGTTAAAGTGAAGATGTTTAAATGTTTGTTATTCAAATTGTAATAACACAAAACAGATGATAACTTATAGAACACTAAACACGACTGGGGCGAAGCTCCCAGCATGTAAAATAATATGTGTTAATTAAATGCAATTTGACTTTTTAGATTCCTATGTTAATCCAGTTAATCCAATGAAAGTGGCGCTGCCCTAAGGCCATACACATAATACTAATAACGCAAACCCTAAATAACTAAGACGAACTTCAGATTATTAGTATTTTATATTATAATAGTTTCATCTATTCAACTCTAGCGATACTAACGCCATCTTTCCAGCTTGGAGTTAATGTCAACCTCTCCTAGCTACATAATTAAAATAAACGCTATGAACTTTACAAAAAAATATTCGATTCACGTAAGCCTAAACAAAATCTACTACGAAGAGAGGAGGCAGCGTCTCAATGGTGAAGTTGCCTTACAAGCATTCGGTTTCGGGTCAATTGAACACGATTTGATAGCCGTTGGTCCAAACACTACTAACGCCATCTGTTGTGCTTGATTAGTGATGTGTTGTAGCGAGTTAATGGTAACTGTTCCTAGCGGCGAAAAAACCCCACAGACGTGTAATAGAGTCAAACCATGCTGACTCTGACCATGCTAAGCAAATGAACTGTCAAACCATACACACTGACTCACTACGTATGGTTTGACAGTTCATTTGCTTCGAAGAGTTAGCGTGGTTTGTCTTTATCTAGTTTTTTTTATGTTTCATGATTAGTAAAATTTACCTCTTAGGAATAGAGGGGGCAGTGTTGCAACGGTGAGGTAGCCAGTATGACCCGGCGAGCTAGCGGGCCATGCGCCGACCACGTAGTTTGTGTCTGATGTCGGCTTCTCCTCTACTGGATTCTCTGCACCCTGAATAAAGTATTCACGTTATCAAAACTGCGTATAAAATTGGAGACTATAGTTCAGTTACAGAGATACCTTTTATCCAAAAAGCGGTTTAAAATGTATGTTGTTATACGATAAGTCTGCTGTACGCTGGTAATAGTACATTACTGCAGAGGCCACGAACTAAGGGATTGCTGGACGAGTTTCATATAGACGGCTAAAACAAGTCCTGCAATCCCTGTTCCGGCCGAGGCTTGTATAGTGCTTTTCTCAAACAATGCGAGGAAATATTTACAATAGGAGATAATTAACAAAATAATAATTTCTTATCAACAATAACAATGTAACTAACTACATTTGAGCATTGAATACATTACAAAGACTACAGTGTTTATGGCATTTTGTTTAAATTTCGCAAATATGCTTACTGTATACTATATTATACTATACTATTACTGTATGTAATTTTTCCTTGGTCAGTATAATGTTAGTAAGATTTAAAAAAACAATTAAAAAGTTGGAGCAGCGGACGATAATGGATATCCATACTAACTCTCCTGACCTAGGCCAGGAAAGTAATGCAGGTGCCACAAACGAGGAATGTTATGTCTTCATTTCATGTCAACAGCGCATACATTTCCGAGCATGTTTTAGAAAAAAAACATGCCATTACTATCACAAGACGTGATTATGAGCAGAAACAATCTCGTACAGTAGGTAATAGTATTGTATTTGATAAAATCGGATCTGGACTGATAAACAATCAAAATAAATAGCCGGTAAGAGGTACTACTAGCGCCATCTATTGACGCGTAGGTAAACGAATAAGCACTCCTTATTAAATTTTAAAACACTATTAGGAAGCCCAGTCGCCCAGTCTGCTGACAGAAAATGTTGAAGGCCAGGCAAGAAATCTGAAGTAGGTAGCAAGCATTTCCTGCCGCTACTTTGCTTGTACATAGGTAAGGTACCCTAAGGTGTTTCAGATATTATACCTTAGGGTACCTTACCTATTTATGGTTCCTATGATGATGAATGTATAATAATAGTACATTACTGCCGAGGCAGGGAAAGTCAGTTCGTGGATGAGTATGATTTCTCGGCTACGCCTCGTCCTTCAATAATACGAATCTGCGAACTGACATTCCCGCCGAGGCTTGTATAGTGCTTTTCTCCAAATATGCTTGGAAATAATCACCAATCTACATTTTAATTTAATATATCAGTGCCATGAAGTTCATTTGGTACTTATTTTTTTAGGAATAGGAATAAAAATTCGGGTCCGAATCATAATTATGTTTGATTTAAAACAAAATATATTAGGTAATTAGAATTAGAATTATATTAAAACACAAAACTAAAAAATATGCACATAATTATTAATTGTAGTTAAATCAACAACTTCTAAACGCACTGTTTTTTTTTTTGAAATCATACCATATTTATCATTCGGAGAAGATCATAAGTTCAAAATAACTTTTATATTGATTTGGACACAATAATTTCTGTTTTATTTTTTATTTGTTTACGTTTGGTACACTTATTATTTTCAACTCACTCATTAAATATCATCATATTATTAAAATTAAAACTTTCGTGAGAAATATCTAATAAATAACTAAGAATCATGAAAATAAATTAACCGCATATAAGATTACTAGCTTTTGCCCGCGACTACGTCCGCGTGGAACTTGGAAGTATGGAAGCAACCTCGTACAACACGATAGATATCCACCGTAATTAATAAAAGGGATTATTAAAAGCGCCTAAGCAAATATAAGAGCAATTGTGCTTTTGGTCTAATCATTACATTTCCTACAGGGTCGTCAATGTCATCATGAATTACTTACTCACTTTTCAATCTTTTTAGGGATAATTTGCAGGATGAAAACTATCCTATGTCCTTCCTCGGATCTTAAAACTATCTCCATGCCAAATTTCATCAAAATCGATTCAGCGGTTTAAGCGTGAAGAGGTAACAGACAGACGGACACACTTTCGCATTTATAATATTAGTATGGATTATTTAAATTGTTGGTCCGTTAATCGAAATTTGTCGACATTTAAAATACATTGACAGTAGCAGAGCAGCAAAATGTTCAGTGCAAGAACTAAACGCAGAGAACAATTAAAAAGTTTATACTAGTTTTTATTTTTAAAATTTAGTGGACAATTGGCAGCATGGTGAATTATCAGTCTGAAAAAATTAAAAGGAAAAAATGCAGTAACCGGCCAAATTAAGAGTACCTACCCTCATTTGTATGATACGTCTTAAACGGAAGGTGTGTTTTTTACTTAATCGTCTTATTTAAATAAAATGGATTTCCCGGCCGAGGCCAATAATATATATTTTTTAATTTGTATTAACGCCTTATAAAAATAACAAACGATTTCGCGGTCCAGTTTTACTACATTAATTGGGAACATTTCCAAGCCAGTTGGAGGAAAACCTATTAAATTGAAGATCCAACAAAAAAAAACCATCCGGTTAGGATGTTAATCTTAACTGTTAATGTCGTAATCCTCCGCAAATAGCCTTATGATATGTTTGTATAATAACAACCATGGGTGTGCCAATTTTGAAGACGGTAACTGACAGGCGTGCATAATTTACGCTGTTAATTAGGATGAGATGCTAGCACGGAGCGTTTGAACTCTAAACTTCGATTAAAATTGCGTAACGAAAATTACTAGGCTGTAGAAAAAGACAGTGGTGTACGTCAATAAAAAATGGGTACATATTGAATTAAAACTATTTTAAATATGAATTTATTCAATAAGTCCTAATATCCTAATTCAATGAAACTTTTACCATTTTAAGTCTGTTGACAAGAAAGCCCAAAGAAACTCAGTCAATTTTTTTCATAAATAATTCGGTTATAACACAAATTAAATGTTCTTAAACAGTAATCTAAGAAAGTTCAAAGAACAGATGAATCGGAACTAAACTTTCTTAATATTTGTATGCCTATCTAGGCACACAAAAGTTAAATTGTCATTTTTTTTATGCAAGACTACGTAATAATTTTCATGGAAAAATAAAGAAATAATGGATTTGTCTTCTATCGAGGAATTCGAACTGATCATGCTAGTGGCACATTCCAGCAGTAAATTTGCTATGTTGCTAAACGGGTGATGAGGTATGAGCTGACGCGTCACTGCTAAACGTGTAAGACCAACAGACGGTGAATTACCGATACGCCATTAGCGGCTGTCGACCGAATACGTGCTCGATAGTGCGGTATAGTCGCGTAGAATATGTTTCTAGCTTTAATATGAATCAATCATGCAAGAAGACTGCCAACCTATGGAAAAAACTATGGAATTCGGGCTCTGATATGGCTGGCTATACTGAATTAATTTTAAATTCTCTTTTGCACGTGTCACATAGCGTTGGACAGTCGAATTGTTCGTGTATATATCGCGTTATTTTTTTCTTATAATTTCATTTCACATAATATGTTTAACACAACAAATTAACAATAACCCAATAATTAAATTGGCGTAACTGGTGTATAACGTCAAAAAGAAAACAATAAATGATGTTAGTAGCGAGATCGATGGAACGCGACTCTTCATAGACATATCAAGAATATCTTCTGTAGTACAAAGGACAAGCTTCACCAAAGATGGCCTAGGGCGCTTCAGCGGCTCCCATTTCATAAAACAACATATCTATCACTAGTATGAGCGGCTATTATAATTAGAACCTAAGATTGATCACCACTTGTGTATCCGCCGATACTACAAGGGGGTCAGGGTGCGGAACGTAATTATCGATGTCACGGGATTTGCGGTGACCTTCGACGTTCCACACTCCATATTGATCATGGGAATCAAACAAATTTTGCTACAACTGATGTCCCAGCAGGTAGGTAGGTATGTTAATTTTTAGAGGCCACTTTTGCCACCTTTGCGTTTGTGACCTTATTGTGATCGATTATTTGCGTCGCTCCAGTGAGGGTGGAGCTGATACTTGTTGAGAATTGATGTGTTCCGAAAAATATTCGATAGCCTGTTGTACCCGTTATGGTCCTCAGACTGAACAGTTGATGTGAGGTGCTACTCGTAGCCACTCTCCTCCTGTAGTTTTCCTATTACTTCCATATTTAAATTTCTTACCCCTAATCATGTTACCCGAAGTATCTAGCAGAAGAGCATGAAATCTTTTCCTTAAAACAAATTAAAATTTTCTAGCAATATTTAGAGTTATATACAGATAGGTTCCCTATGAAGCCACAATGAAAACATTGCACCAGCTCAGAATTAATCCAAGCAAAGGCAGCATTTAACGGTCCTGTTATATTTTAAATGACAGCGCGCGGTGGCGCCTCTAATGACAGAGCGGAGATGTCCTCTCATCTCGTGGATTACTAAATGTACTACATTACATGGGGTTGATTGCACAGCTTTTGTTTGTAAAACCTTGGATGGAGTGAAAGTGATTTCGCATTCGGTCTTTGACGCTACAAGTATTGTAGAAGTTTGAAGTTAACTAAACCAATGTTTATTGATATATTGCTTACGAACTGCTCGAGTTCTGTATAAATAGGTTTACAGAACTGGAGCAATTTGTGGCGAATAAAAGAGATGCACAATGACATCCCTAGGTTTTTTATAAATATATGTAATTCTTACAGGGACCTGTCGGTCATGTTGGTTAACAAGCGTCAGCAACAAAAATAGGCATCGAAAGTAATTATAATGCCCGTGTATCCAACACATGGCGTTTCATAGAAGCTTTATCAACTTAATAAACAGTTTGTGCCACGCTACGGTACCATTTGTTCACATGGCAGGCTTTTTGTTCAGTAATCATTACTTATTAACTTTTTTGCCATCATACATAATTTCGAAACAATACGGAACAAATTATGACTTAAAACAGCCACTTAGCGCTGATCTTTAAAATGACTAATAAAAACATTTGTTCGGATTTCCTCTTTCTATTGACGTTTGATTACAGCAAAAACTTATAAAGATAACTTCCTCTAATGTACAAAGGAGCATACAGTACGAACGAATACCTAAGTACCGTCCTAATAGTGATGGCGGACCTTGACAGAGTTGTGGTGAAGATTGCTCACTAATTGAGCAAAGCTTGTATCCGTACGACCGCAGTTTGAACTTAGCCGACCTTGGCCTGATGGTAGCTAAAAATATTACATCTATAAAAAAAGTCTGCGAGGAAGAATCTAGATTTGTTTTGTTGGTAGTTTCGTTGTGTTGGATAATTGCAAGAAGATGAATGTAAGACAATCATTGCCGGAGTAGGTATGAGTGTAGTAGTGTTCTTGACTGGAGGTAGTGCAAGTAAAAAAGGAAAATGAACTTTACTTGTGGTTAGCCATTCTAAGATAGTAGAAGTAGATACATTTAATTGCATGTTGACAATCCAGGAGTATTACAATCAGCAATTTTCCCTCAAGAAAATAAATCATTGTAAAACAACATAATAAGCGAAATCATCGCAATGTGCGCATACGCACCGTAATTACGTAACATAAATCCGAACTGCGTGATCGATGGACGATGGTAGGAAAATGCAACCACACCTCGCCCGGCCAGTTCAAGCGCATTGATCAATTGCTTCTAATTTATTTAAAAGTCAACTCCAATTTGATACGTTGAATAAAATTTGTTAAGCAAAGAAACTAGCCGATAAAATATTCATTTACTGACACAACTAAGTACAAATCTGATACGAATTAATAGAACCCAACTACAACCGCCTAATACTGCCGATCGATCCAACATTAAGTCGAGATTAAAACATAAAACCTTCGTGCTGTCAACACAGAATTTAACCTCACCACTGGATGACAAGTTGAAAAAGAATAAAAAAGAATAACGAGCAAAGAGGCGCATTAAGAATTGAGATAAGAGAGACGAACGAGCACTCAAGACGCACGCGGCCACTTTATTATTTATTGACACTCAGAATAATTACCTACTTGCCGGTTGGCCCGTGCCGAAATGTGGCCGGACTTCGGGTGTCAAAGACCCTAATGCCATCAATCCAGGAAGATTGACTCCGATTTGATACTGGCAAAAACTATTGTTTTTAAGTTTTTCGATGCTTGCTATTTTGTTTTCGTGACAAATTTTGATCAATTCTAGAATTTTAAGTAAATATTGAATGTTAAATAAAATTCTCATCTAACGAGTTTGTTTGGTCCTAATGGTTAGTTACAGCCTTAGGATATGATGAGCATCCGTTAAAATAGAAAGTCAGTAGATATAAACTATTCGACTATTGGGGTACTTACAGAAATGCAAAGTTAAAACTTAGAGAATTGTATTGAAAAATGTAATATGCAGGCTAGTTCTACAGCCTTGGTATGTATTTAACAAACTTTGAGACACAATGTGTTTATTAGGAGAATCTTTAAGTCTTATCTTGATCTACTATGAAATCTTTTTAAGTTTGCAAATATGGCGTTCATGCTTGGTAGCAATAAAGTATTGGGCAGTTGGTATATGGAAATAAAAATAAATATTGGACATTGGACAATGCAAATTGTAGGACCAATGTGGGTACTTAACATAAACAAAAACCTGTTGCAAAGCAAAACACATAAATTAACTTAACAAATCTCGTCCCGAAAATGTTTTAAAAATAACAAATGAGCACAAAACGACGCAGCTGCCAAACACTTGCATCGAGTCTTATCGCAGCCATGTTGGTGTCTCCATAACTGTCGAGGAGTGATAAATACTCGTTTGAATTTAGACGTCCATTTTGGAGAAAAAGAAATAAAGGATAAAAAGCGTCGGTAGCAGTCAATACATGTATGAGATAAGGGACACGCGAGGATCAGATGAGTCAGGACTTGGTTTAGGTATGTGGATGAAAACAATACAGGGAACCCGCTGAAAATTCTTGATAACATCTTTTCTAATTTTAAACAACTTGAAAAAAACTCAGTTCTTTGGATCTTTTTTGTATATCCCTTAATTTGGCAATATACACCAGCCCGTCTAGCATAACTATGCTTCGCGACTCTTGTCGGGTGACATAGCGCTACCCGTCACTCTCTCACATTACTGCACAGAAAGAGACGTATAATTATCTCCCGCGAGAAATAGTCGCGTATGACAGTTATGCTAGAGGTGCTGGATGTACAAACTCTTTGACCATCTTTTTCTATTTTTTTGAATGAAAATTGTTTGCTCTATTCAGCCTTAACGAGACTTGAACTATCGACCTTTGTTTTTTTTCTCAATTTAAGGGATATTCCCTGGACCGATTAGGAAAATTATATTTTTTGGTTAGAAAGATATGGTACTATACTTTCTAATTGGTCTCGGTGTCATCAAAATCGAGAAATAGCAAAATATGATGAAATATTATTCTCTCAAACAATAACAACACATTGCACGATCCAGAGGTACTATACTAAAACTTTAAAAAGATCAACACGAGAAGCCGAAGGATACGGATCGATGCGCGGGCCGACGGATCGATTGCGCAAGAGTCGATTAAACGGCGCGTATATCAATCGCCATTACCGCCGCCTGTCAATAATGGGATCGCATGAATCACGCGCCGCCGCCGTGGCGAAATATTCCAGCTTTTGTTTTAAATGCGTTTGGTGTTTAAGGCTCTTTTAATTGATTTCAAAATATTAATGTTTTGATCAGCACAATAAGATTAATCCAATTTATCTTTTAAACTTACAGGGAGTTCGTATTTCGACGTTTTCACTTTTTCAGTTAATTGACATCTACATAGAAGCCATATTACACGATTTAATTTGTTTATGATTGCTAATTTTACTGTAAGCTTTTATTTAATGGTCTAAGCAAATCTTCAATATGTGCAAACCATATTTCAAGTTTTTAGTAACGCCATCTAATGAGATTTTCCCATAAACACATCTTTTTTAGATTGTGTATTGACGCAGAAAGTTTTGTAGATATGTACACCTTACTACTGTGATCTGTTTTACCGCCGTTTATATTCAATGATGCACTAAGCACATATTAGAAGTGATAAATCTCTTTGTATAATAAAAGAGAATAAAAAATGAAGCCGTGCGTGAAGCATCCCTATAAGCCGCAGAACAATGGAAGTGCAAATCATCAGCAGCAGTAAAAAGCGGCAATTTCACGGGTGTTCAGCGCACGTGGCGGTGTGACATTCCGTGCGTGTTTGTTCCACAAGGGAACGTTGTATCGCTCTTCTTGAGCCTTTTCTGTTAAATTTATAGAATATTAGCTGACTTGACCGATGTCATTCTCTCAGAAGCCCAGTTTCTTTGAAAGAAAGAAACTTAGTGTTTTTTCTTTCTATACATAATCAAAAGGAAACTTCCTCAAGCTTCAATGACATTAAAAACCCTAGTTATTTTTATGAAAATAAATCAGAAACGCGTTGGAAGAGAAAATTATATGTTTGAGACCCATATTTAATAGAGTGGTACTTGTACAGAAAATACTAATAAAACGACAAAACTGTCGGAGCAATCGTGTCATACATATTCAATGAACGCTGAATATTTGGCGAAGACTATTAGTATTAATTTCACATAACACAGTTAATAAGAATTATCTCGTCAGAGTGGCATCCGATAAAAAAACTGCATTAACACCGGTTTATCCGTTTGGGAGCTACGATGCTATGTTATATTACATACCTAGGGCGGCAAATTCGTGAATGTTCCAGATCGCAGGTGTTCTCACCTTTGGTTTGGGCCATAAATATGCGATCGGGGCCTTTACGAATTACCGCCCGTGGTTTGTCTAAAGTTTTACGTGTTGACTTGGCCAGGAAGAGATTTTCTCCCCTTTGTCTGTCCTTACGGCCCAGGGTCGCGGCGGTGGTTAAAACTATATTATCTTAAGCAAAAGTGTGCAGTGCATTGCAGCAGCGACAAATATCGCATTACACACGAGACGCGTGCCTTGAGGTGACATTCAGGGTATTTAATACTGTTCTCTTGAGTGGAAATATTCTTCTTGGGTCTTTCTTATTTGCACATAGATTCACACACTTTGGTATGGCTGTAAACATTACATTGTCGAATAGTGTATGACTAAAATTATATGACTGGGATTTTCGGATACCCACATTATTACTGTCTATACTATACACATAATCGATGGAACTCTTATAATAATAATCTATGAAAACTATACTAATATTTGTACCTAAGTTTGTCCTGCTATAAATTTGCTTATACGTAGAATATAGGACAATATTATTTCGAAACACGCATAGTTTCTTTTTTATACTACGACGGTGACAAACAAGCATGCGGCCCGCCTGATCTTAAGCAGTTACCGCCGCCTATGGACGCATGCCACGCCAGGAGCATCACACGCGCGTTGCCGTCTTAAGAACCTATCTACTCCCCGCTTGAAAAACCGCATATTGTAGCCCCCGGGGAAAACCTCGGCAGGGAGCTTATTCCACATTCGGAGCGTTCGCGGTAGGAAATTCCTCTGTTACAGTTCTCGACCATTTAGGCTCCAGTGTGTGAGGCTGAACACCCTGCCGCGATGGCGAGCAGTGCCGGTGGTAGAAAGTAGCCGTGGGCATCATGTCAAACAAATGGTTGCAAAGGATAAGCCAAATAACCATGTGATTTTCACCTTAGTCGAGTAATGTATCGTAACACGATACGTTTATCGAGTTATTTAAAATAAACACGTTTTCTTTTGGAAAATATTGTGCAGTTATCGAATTAATAACCGCCACTAAACAAAGTAAACGATTACTTTACTGCACAATTAAAACTAGAATGTATACCTAGATTACCACTTGCACCAGATTATGCGTAGTAGGTACTGTTACTGTGTAACTTTATTGATTAAGTATTTGAAATCTGCAAATAAATGCAGTTAGCTTCGAAATATAAAACAAAGTCTGCGTACATAAAATAAGCTGCTTATTTCTGTCAAACATTTGGACAGCGAAGACAATTAATTCACATTGTGTCAAACATTATTTAGATACAAACTAAAACAGTTAAATATTGTGATTAATTCTTGTTTTCTATAGGAAATAAACTCAATATTGATTTCAATAAATCTACGCGTAACATTAATACAAAAAACATTGATACGAACAAGATTAAGTGTTGTAATAATAACTGAGATGATGAATGTAAATACTAGACTTGGAAAACCCTACTTAGTTGAAGTAAGCATATTACTTACCTAGTAGGAGGTACCTTACTAACGTTTTTCAAAATGCAACCTCAGAATAAAGGGTTTTATTGGTATTATTATATATTTAAGTAACATGGCTTCGAACTCATTTTTGGTATTCGTAGAGCAGAATCATATTTAGCTCACTTTATTGTCGGAACCAACGTTTTGTAGACTTCGTTACTAGATGAGTCCCTACCCGAGATCGTGCTGGGTTAAATCAAATATGTCAGTTTTGCAATTCGGTCAAATATTCTGATACTATGTACTATGGGCTGCACAAATGCATGAATTCATTCATAAATGGGCCATGCAATTCTGCAGCTCACTGTTACTGCACTTCAGCGGGGTAAATTCAAAGGTAACAATGGGAACCGGTCAGTTTGCCAAACCGGCCACTCGGCGCCCCTTATCTCGCCACTCCGACCAGCCCAAATCTTAAATGATCCATGTATGAAAGCTTATAATAATATGCGTTTAAATGTGCATTTAAACCCTTTCAGCTAAATAGCATTAAACAGCTTGCGGCTGTGACAAAATTATCTTGAAAGGGTTCAATGTCGAATTTGAAGAGGATATATTATTGAAAAGAGATCCTTTGGTTATTTATGTGTAACTATATAAAAATCATTTGTATTAAGGTATGTATTTATCTATACAAGTATGTTTATCGTCGTCTAGTGTCCATAACACAAGCCTACTAGAGCTTACTCTGAGAGAGATTGATTTGTGTGAGGTTGTCCAATATTTATTTATTTATCATAATGTAGTTATACGGTAACTCTTATTATTTAGATTTTTGTTTTTAGCTAGGAGTAAACAACGTAAACTGACGACACTAGTTACACTAAGATGTAATTTTTTATTAATACGTAGATTGAAAATGAATATGTTCCAGGTATTATTGTTAAATCATTGCTTACGAACTTCTAAACCAACTTATTCAGGCAGATATACATTATGATCTAAATAGCTACAACTGCGGATAATACAATACACGGAGATGCCTCGCCGCCAAATTAAGTTAGTTGGTTGTTGTAGGTAAATAATGCTGTAATATGTTGTTGTAATATGTTCTATTTATTAGAAGATTCTTAATTTCCAACAGCGAATACGCAACGACGGAACCCTGGACTAGAGTATATTGAAAACACTCACCGTATCAAAAATCGTGGGCATTTCGTCCTTAGCTTCCGATGCTTAAGGTTAAGTAAAGGTTTGATTGATTCTGGTTTCGACATTTACATTTCGTCTTAACAATTTCAAGTTTCCGCTCTCAACCTCATACAAAATACGTGAATGTTTGAAAAGTACACAGTAAACGCTTGGCTTAAAGTTGTTTTATCGATAGCATGATTTGATCAGATGATAGTTTGTGAGAGTTATAGTTGTTTTGCATTTAACAGTGCATATTGGCCAATGTATGTCTCGTAACAAATTGACTGTCAAACATCACATGGGTTCGAGGAAAGAATTGATTGTAATTAATCGGCGTTGTCAATTTGTTTTGATCAGTTAAAGGGAAATGATGTCATCGCACCTTGACTTTATAACCCTATCAGGTGTGCCTAATCGTAATATTAGAGGAATTAACATGTTCACAGATTAATGAATGATAAGACATATTACATCAATTTAACCACTCCAATTATTAATTATTAGGGTTTCATACCTCCGAATGTAAAACGAAACCCTTATAGGAGAACTCCGTTGTCTGTCCTATACCTACGTCTGTCTAAGTTATTCTATTTTATAGTAAAAGTACTATCTATTCATAATGAAGTCCTTAACGAAAAACTGACTGTTGAGTTTCTTTCGGCGTTTCTTCTAAACAGTGATCTCCTATTGTGAAATGCTGGTAGACTCAAACATATTACATTATAAAACATTTGGGTACACTAAGGGTATCTTTGTTACCTACCACGGTGGTACAAAGTAGTCGTCTTAAATTATTCTTAAAGTTCTCCCCATTAACAAACGAATAAATATAACGACTCGATTAACACCCAACGAGTCAATAAAACGGCACATGAGACCCCCCGCGCATCGATAATGCGATTATACGAGCAATGTATCGATTATTCATCATTCGTACCGATTATCGGCCGCTTTCACCACAGTGTGGATGTCAAACCCTGACGCTATTAAAGTGTACCGAGCATAATCGCGTCAAGTTTTGTTCTTTATTAATCCCTTTTGTAACAGACTGGTTTAAACCTCTGTGATGGTTAATGAAATTGAACAGTGTGAACGTTAAGTACCTATAATGTTTTTTAAATGTTGTATATGAAAATGAAATATACCTACATACCTAGAGTGAAATAGGCTATTTATCTGAAGGTCCCATCATCGAAAATATTTTTTTCGTATTTGGATGTTTATGAAATGTTTTTCGTGTTTCTGAAAGCTAAGTATTTTCAATATTATATTTTTTTACATCACGTTGATGTTGATGGCGTATACAAGCATAGGTACTAAGCCCCCCGAAGTTATCTAGAATGTTTTTAAAACACATGTGACTTTTAGATGTTCTAGACCAAAGAATATAGTAGATATCAAGAGTTCTAGACATTAAGTGGAGTTTTTTGGAGTTTATTTCATTATGTTTACTAGGCATCCAGTCCTTCTATAAGTCACTGGCCCATAATTATTGTAAGGGCCCATAATACTGTGGGTTAATTTTATCTTTATAACGTAACAATATTCCAATAGTACAATAAAAATAAAGTGTCTAAATAAATCATTGAACAGGTTATGCTCGTTGCTACCGCTGGCCGGAATGGTTTTCACATTGTAATAACAACATGCCAAATTGGCAAAAAATATTTGTCATTAGTTCTAAGAACGAAGAGTTGGTTGAACGATGTAACAAACCGATTCACAGAAATTTCTTCTTAAAAAAGAGGGTATAAATAAATGATTTCATGTCGGCTCACGGTTGAATCAACTTTTTTTTCAGTTGAATTATTATAGTGCAAAATTAGTTGGCTTTTAAATCAGACATAGCGTGCCGAAATGGACTATGATCGAGGCTATTAATATCGGGTCTGTAGTACGCGTAAGTACAAGTCCTATAGAAATGATGTGACATGTTCAATTTCCGTATTTTTTTAGCCGAGCTAAAGGTTTCAGCCTCAACAACTCTCGACATAAGAGCTTTTTTATCAGTATCACGTCATTAATCGGAGAGTTAAAAGAGTTATCAATGAGTATTTGAGGCCTTAACGGCCATTCAAAAATTGCCATAGCGGACGGTATTTCACGTCCACACGGCGGGGTATTGGTAAAGTTTTCAACTAGCAATAATCGCACCTCGGATTAACCTCATTGGTTACGATATTGCCTCTGCGCAAAGTTAACACGACGACTGAACGTCGGCCACCCCATGAAACTACGTCGAACAAACGATAGCGCGATCTAACTCGACGACAGCGCCATCTGTTGGCGAATCGTGGAACAAATTTTGCGGTACTAACATAATTTTGCAAGTTATGGATCAATTGTGTATTTTCCAGTGTTTACCTCTATATCAAAATACCCAAATAACGACCAAAAGCTAAAACGTACTTGCGTTAACTACGTTTCCAATTTTTGCGATCGAATTATACTTAAACTGAAGTTTTAACGCATTTATGTAACAAATATTTTGTATATGTTTTAGGATAAACTAAATCTTCAACTTTGATATATTGAACTAATTATTATTATTTTAAAACGTTTTTTTAGTTTTCTTAATATATCATGTCTGCAGAAAATACAGAAGTGACAGGAGCGTGCCGTAGCGAATTTCAATTAATCAATCCTTATTTTATTAGCAATAATAAAAAAAATATACTTGCATTGCTGCTGTGCAGGTATAAATACCTCAAAAATATATATATATATATATTTATAGATGGTCAATCTAATCCAGAATACTACTCGTCAGTTGAGCCGATTCAGTCTCGTTGCGGGCTAAGGAATGGTACAGTGACTAAACAAAATTTCCCTTGAATCGTCTCGGCCAGCTGTGCCGGGGACCGCGAAAATGCTTGCACGTAGCGTTTTCTCAGAGGACGTTATGAATGGGGCAGCCGCGGTCACGACCGCGTATTATGGGTTTTTGTCCCGGGCCTTCCGTGTCGGAGGTCGGCTGACCGGGCGCTTGTCCAATGTTTACGAAAGTTACGAATCAATATGTACTTTAAAAAAAAATCGTTTACTTATTTAAAAGTTTAGGCGATTCAAAGGAAAATGGGTATGTTCCTCTGGCAAGGAGAATAATACGTATAACGTAAAACTAAATAATAATATATGTATTACGGGACAATCTTTCACACATTGAGCTAGCCCCAAATTAAGCAATGCTTATACTACATATTGTACTATACACTACTAGAAATTACTGGCATATTTGCCTATACTAATCAGTGGAACTACTGTCAAAATATTAAAAGAACGAGAGGAGACGAAACTTGTGTCCAGCACTGCAACATTACATTACAGGCTCCCAACAGCAACATTTATTGTACGTTCTAGACTTCTAGATAGGTCTCATATCAAAACTTGTTGAGACACACACGTGTCACTAAGGTGTTCAAAGGGACGTTTCCTATTATAGGTTGAGAAGAGATAATTAATTGTAACTTAAGTAAGAACTCTTATTTTTATTGAATAAAATGATGATTGTTTTCATAATTTTGCTGATTTGCAAAACTATAAAAAAAAAAACTGAAATTATCGATAAAAGGCAGTTTGGTTTTATGGCTAGATTTTTAATGTAATATGCATACAGTTTATAACATATTTTAACTAATGGTGTAATTTTTTCCGACACAGGTCCCAGTGGCCAACGCCGGGTCGTCGGTCGTCAGTCGTGACCCGATGCGCTCCATCGGTCACGATGTCAGTCCGTCTATCTGTTCCCAACTACTGAATGAGACAGTTACCCTCCACAAAAAAACATTTCCAATTCACAAAAGAAAGACGAAAACGTTGTTAGTTAACCGTGCAATCACGATTCTACGTAATTTTAGTTATTTATAGACTAAATTGTTATTTTTTTGTTGATTGCGTTTAGGGAAAATATGACAATTGGTTTGAATTTAACAAAAAGATTTTACGAACAAAAGGTAAAAGGAAATCGCTTATTATATGAATCACAATTTGTTTATTTAAGTAAGTTACAGTTTATCGTGCACAGTAACCATTTAAAAATACATCCAGAAAATATTGAACATTGTACATTAATACAATGTACAATGGCAACCCAAAACATCCTAAAAGGATCTCATTCAGTTAACTTCAACCAGGCAAAGCGAACTTTACCTACCCGTAAAAAATAAAAATAAACAGAAATAAAATCTGCCCCTACATCAGTAATCCCGACTCACATGACCATGGCCTCTACAATTAGATAGTAAGCTCTAGTTCGATGTCTTGGCCCTGACACGTAATCGTAATCAATAGAATGATAGCAATCTTCATCCTTGAGCCACACGTCCCGACAATTAATGCGGGTCGGGTGCTTGAGACAATGCCGCCCAAATGAACTGATTTGGTTGCGTAAGTGCAAGTTCATTATCAGACATCGTAAATTAGGTAGCATTTTCATTGCATTGTAAAATGCCATAGGCGGTAGGTGTGGACCATTAACATTAAACGATTATTTAGGGTTGGTATAACGTTTACATTATACTAATAATTATTAATGTCTATTGAAACTTTCCACACATATGGCACTATAGCAGAATGCCCGCAAGAAAAATGATACCAAATGTCTGTTATCGGTCAAGCACGCTCCATATATTGTAGTGCAAATGTTATATAGTTATTTATTAATAAAATTAGACAGTATTACAGATAACTTCAGGCGGACAGTTATTTAAAAGTTGCATTTTATTTATAAAGATACTATTAATATGGAATACTCTTGTCAACTCGTGAGACGGTGACGGGTTGCTGTTATTAATTCAATTTAGATAGTTTATTCCCAGAATTTCGAGTTTCCTCCGGTGTGTGGTAGTCGTTGAATGAATGGGTTTGATCACCCAAATTTCACAACAATGAGCACACAACTGAACCACTAGCGCCATCTGTCGGCGTTTGTAGTGAAAACAGCCCCTTTACAGCACAGCACCGATGAAGACAAAGGAAAAAGATATAAAGATACCCCTTTTTTTTGGTCAACTGCAGTGTGTTAGTTTCTTTTAAATAATCCGTTCAGGTTAAAGGTTTTTTTTAAGGCTACAGCCTTACATTTCACGACTAACGCGGTCGTAATGTGAAGAAATACATATTGTAAAAGTAGTTTTGCTTTTAAGAATTGATTGGAGATCAGCGAGGGAATAAATAACATAATATAAATAATATTCCGTGCAAAGATGGATTAATGTGCTAACGAGAAATCTTACCATAGGGCATACGCGTGTTTTTGTATAATAAACAAATGCTCATAAAACCTCATGAATGTCGGAATAATAAAAACATCGGCCTGTCAACTTCATCGGGCTTTTAAATTGGAAGTTAGTTGATTAAAAACACGTATCAAATTGCAAATAAAAAACGCATGCAATAAATATTGCTGTGCGTAGCAATTATAATAAACAACTTACATGAACATTTTTAGACCCAGAATGCATTAAGTATGTGACTTGACCCGTAGCAACTTGAACCAAGTTGCTACTAGTTGAAGTTTCGATCTGGCGGGGTTAGGGTTGGTGTATTCGGTTGTTCGGCGGTTGAGGAGCGGCGCACGCGCAGTAAACTGGGCGTCATATCCGCGTGCGCGCGTAGGTTGTCACAGCGACACATTTCAATTGCGGGAGCATTATCTGAGATAGCGCTAGCAGTTGTTTGCAGTGTAAGTTACAAGAGCAGGACATTTAATAGACTTTTTGCCTTGATATCCTCCTTCGGACGTTTTCCTACATAACGATGGTGTTGACCACTGGTGCGGCTAATCTGAATCTTCTAGTGACTAGTGGCTCTTGGCTCGAAAGACGACGTATGCGACCGATGTTGGCGTAGGAGGAAAAAACTCAAGCCGGCCCGGCTACGACTTCAACAGCAAGCGGCCAAGTCCATATGAGTGAGCGAGACACCACGCTCGGACATTTCGCTCCCACCTATGGCCACCGCTCGACCGTGCCGCTTGCCACCAAAGTCGTGGCCGGGGCGTTAGGACGTAAAAGATGGATAAATTCGCAGCGATATATCGTGCCTATAGTAAAAACATTTTCGTAAATATAATGTACGATCAGCAATTTCATTAATGGCATAATTATGTAAAAGATCATACAAAAATGGTTAGCTTCTTTTGACGCTGACTGTACATTAACTTCAATTTTTTTCCACTACTCCATAGATGGCGCTAGTTAGTAGCACTGCATAAACCACGCTCCATCCTCATAAAAAAAAACCGCACAATATATCTTAGCTTTCCGCCAATACACATAAAATAATTGTAAACATTGTACCATACCCGAAAACAAGAGACAATAGCAACCAGATCGGGGCCGGGGCGGGTCACGAGCCCACATGGCCCAGATTTGGGGTCAGCGGCTACCTAGCGACGCGACGTGTGGGTCATAGGTTTCATAAGGGCCTGTGGCGCAACTGATATTAATGCTCTATTTGTCAAATTTATTATGTTACGTACGTAGGTATACGTGCATACTATAATGCTAAGGTAAACCAATGAGTATTGAACAATGATTGAATCAGGCGTTACTTTCCGGAAATCCAAATTAACTAAAACAATAATATCTGCGTTGTAATAACATATTAGTCAATTATTGCTAACCCGTTATACTATTTGCGTATTTTTCATGCATTCACGCATTAAATGTTAACACGCTCCCACCGCCAAAAGAGAAATAAATAAAAACTTACTCGAAACTCGTTACCAGTGTCATCGTTTGTCATATTTATAGTAAATATTTACCGTTGCTGGGATTAGAGCCCGCCGACTCAGTAGGCAGCTGGACTACAAACTGCGCCAACAGTGTCGTCAAAATGCATGAATGCGTGAAAAAATACTCAAACAAGTTACAACGAGTTAGTGACTGGCCCGTTACGATATCGCAGATTAGCAGAGCGTTTTGGCATTTATACTTAATGATCCGATAGTTAAAACGAAAAGTTCTGAAGAGTTTACGGTTATTCTATTTTAGTAGCATTCTATTATGTCGAATAGAATAAAACCATTTAAAAATCAACCAATAAAATCACATCGACAAGTCCAAAGACGTCGAGCAGTGTAAAACGTTATTTTTCTTCCTCATTTTTAGGGTTCCGTACCCAAAGGGTAAAAACGGGACCCTATTACTGAGACTTCGCTGTCCGTCCGTCCGTCTGTCACCAGGCTGTATCTCAAGAACGGTGATAGCTAGACAGTTGAAATTTTCACAGATGATGTATTTCTATTGCCCCTATAACAACAAATACTAAAAGTAAAATAAAATAAATATTTAAGGGGGCTCCCATACAAAAAACTTGTTATATTATGGTACGGAACCCTTCATTCGCGAGTCGGACTCACACTTGCCCAATTTTTTTGATCACCGTACAGTCGAGTTCATTTACATCTACACACTTATGAGAACAAAATTATCTGAACACGACCCTATTGTCAGGAGCATAAAATCGTGTTCAGATATTTTTGTTCTCGTAAGTGTGTAGATGTAAATGAACTTGACTGTACTATATACACAAATGATAGCAGCAACCAATAATTTATTCTACTTATAAAATATGAATACAATATGCCACAATGTAAATGATCTGAAAAGGTGGCGATTAATGGTGCTTTACTAGCGCCATCTATTAAGCACAGTTTTAACTGTAAATTAAAGTGCCTTTTTTTTCAAGTGAACATGTTAGAGTAATAAAAGCGGGTGTGTAGACAGATCAATATTACTGCAACCAATATTATCGAATGCAAACCTAGATAGGTCATATATATCGAATGCATTGCTTTGTGAATTACGGGGAGTAAAGTGAAAACGTTGTTTAGTGGTAATTGATTATTATTTTAGAAAAATAGAATATATTTGATACAAAAAATATTATTCAAATTAAGGGATAAATAATTACGTAAATTATTAAATTAAATTATTTTGTTGTTTATGAGTGACATGATGTAACACGGATAAAGTAATGCAAGTATGAAGGACTACTAGCGCCATCTAGTAAACATTACAACCAACGGTCGGTCCTCAACGGGCTGGAAAGGTGTGGAAGACATATGTAGAACGACTCAGAATAGTTTATTAACTTAAACTGTATTATACAATATAAAGTATTACAAATGGCGGACTTAATGCTATGAGGTATTCTCTATCAGTCAACCATAAGACCAAACATCAACAAGCTGTTGGTGTACGATCATTAAAAACCGTGAATGTCGTGATAAAAAAAAACGAGAAAAAAACAAAAGTTAGATTTTACACATATATTGGCAACATACATACGCATAGGTGTATATTAGTTTATTCAAATCATACAATTAAAATTGCTACAATTGAGTTGTCTTCATCAAGCTTATTGAATGAACGGCCTCTGAGATACGGCACCTATAAAACAATAGCGCTTCAATTCCTTTCCCAATCTTCAGATAACAGTTGACGGTCGCGATAATGGCTTCCAAAATTGAATGATTAATTCAGTAATTATCAAAGTGCCTGTGTAAACATAAATATTGCTCCACTTTCGTATCGTGATCAATGGATATATATATCAGTAATTTCTATCCGGTCTGTCTGTCCGAGCTCTATTGTTTTCTCGAGTCTATCAATCACAATTACGGATGTGGCTTAATCACGTTTATACTATTAATTGATTTTAATACGTCCAAGGTTAAGAAGTTTATTTCCATAACTTGTTCGGTATGGTGAGAATTTTTGCAGATCCGTGAATGGGTCCCAGGGGATTTTATTGGCTTCTCAGGAGGTCAAAATGTTAATTTGATGCAAATTGTCCATTCTTCAGCCCATAGTCCACATTATGATTAACATTAACAGTTAAGTATAACCCGATTGCGTTAAATCTTCACCTGTCGTCCATACCTTTGTATACACATAAGCTGCACATTAAAAATAGTTGGGTATAATTCTTACTTTACCCGACGTTACGTCGATATAGAAGCCATAAACGTCACGTTATCATGATGTTGATATTGTTGCAGTTATAGTGTCTGATAGATAGTATCTGTAAAGCTAGGCGTTGCCTAACGTTACAAATAGTTTGGTGCATAAAATACACAGTTGGAACACGTCATTTCAGGAAACAACAAAGTAAACAATCTGAATATTACTTATACCTACTGTTATTGCGCTATCCATATGGTCGTTGGTCTGCCCTAAAGGGGACTTGTCCATGTACCCGCACTGCGAATTACCAATATTATTATTACCATGAACCAATAGCAAAAGTCATGTGCCATCGACCTATCATAGACAGTGCCACGTTAGCGAGGTTTCTATTCCACACATTTCATAAGACGCTTAAACCCCTCTCAACACACTAGCGCCATCTAGGGAAAACATAAATTTGGAAACTGAAACCTTTCTAGGTGCCGTACAGGCTATCACAGATCTATGAAATGCGATTTCATACGGGTACCTACAGGCAGTTTAATTCAATTATGTTTGTTCTTGGTTCCAGAATTATGGTCTTTTCGTCTTGTCCTTATACAATCGCCTCTGTGCCGATTTTAGATTGACAGAAAATAAATATATTAGATTCAATTAACAAACAATTTAAGACACGATTAGGATGCACCATAGACGACGCTTCTATTGACGATTGCCGTCACATCAAAAAGGGTGTATATGCCGTTAAAACTCTTAAGGCATTTTGTCGTTTCTAGCAAGTTCTTGGCATAGTATCACTTCCAAAGAGAAACGGAATGGGCCAATCGATTGCGTGTATTTATTAGACCTTTTAGAAACGCTATAGAGGCAGTTTAAGGGGTATTAGCGATTGGCAGTAATTCGAAGATTATTCCATTACAGTTTGGATTTATCTGATGGCGGCGTTTCGTTTCTTGCACTTGGGCTTGGAAGTATTATTCTGATATGGTAATGTAATTGATACTAAAGGTCCCGATGAGCATGCTGAAGTTTACGAGCCTACTGGTGTGCTAGGTTATGGTTTAATACACTTTTAATTTTATTACAAAATCGCACAATAAATGACATAGATAATAAATTGTTAAAGATAATTAATCGTAGGTATGCATAGGTTTGTAGCGTGAAATTAATAATTATATAACATTTTACAAGTTTGATAACACGTTTAGAAAACCCAATGAATGATTTATCGCTAAAGAGCGATCGTTTATGAAGAGAAAAACTCGAAACAAATGTTCATCTTGATTTTATTTGTCTAGAAGTGTCAGGAGATTCAATATCAGTAATTATAGCAGAACTGAGCAGTATGTTCAGGTTTAGCTTTTGGATATTTAATTTTTTTACTCTGGGAGGGTAGCACTAATTTATTAGATAAATTATCGTCATTATGTTCGTCGACTAAAAATAATGTTCCCAAGAAAAGAATCAAATCTATAAATATCACTGCACCTACCTACTCACTTTTAAAGCCACTCAGGGTCGAAAAGTCTTGTCTAATTTACTGCAGCTAACTAGAAAATGACAAACCTAATTGCTTTAAAGAAGATCAGTGTTGCAAGATTAATGTCCGCGTGTAACCAAATACAAAATTAAAACGCTCTACAAACAAACACAAACCAAGTGTGAACGAGTGACAGCTTACAAAACGCAACGAATGTCACACAGGCGAAATAAATCGAGTAAGGGAATAATGCATTTCAGCTGCTTTCCTTCCAGGATTCCTTTCTCCCATACATCGATTTCACATTTGAACGTTATATTATTTTAAATAGGGTTGGTTTTAGTATAGTATATTTAAATAAGATGCGAGGTTTAGAAAGCAACGAGTAGATTTCGCTCGTCCCCGTTTTCGACTCGGTGTTCTAGGGCGCTGCATCTTGATACGGTTTCGTTTCGTGGGAACACTTTGAACATTCGAGTTCTAATTTATTGCCTAGCCGTGGTACAGTACAGGCGACTGACGACTCTATCCGTGCAGAAATGAAAACGCCTAAATCTAGTGCGATGTGTCTTGCGTTGGAATGTGACTGTTTTTATTGTTGAGGTTTTAGGTAGAAGAATAATCATCATATTTATCACAAACCATATATTCATAAAACATTACTATTAAAGAGAATAATGAAACCATAGCAACTAGTCAACAGTACTAGTGTGGAGACACGCAGCTAGTGCTGTACATATCAACACTCCTCCTAAATGATAACATGGCTTACCAGTTATTATTTAATACACAACTATAACTACCTTAACTAAACTAACCAACTAAGAATTAGCACAAAAACTTATTAATACATTTATAAAACTTGTCTGTGTTCAAACTTTTGGTCATCACATCCGCTAAATTTTCATTAGTACAAATATGTTCAATGCTGATCACCTTATTGACAACCAAGTCTTTTATATAATGAACCCGTATATCAATGTGTTTTGTACGCTTAGAATTCTCGTAATTCTTGGCCATTGATATCGCACTTTTGTTGTCAACAAGTAATACGGCATTTACATCACAACCTAAGTGTTTACATATGCCTTTTAAATTAACTATTTCCTGTGCTAATGATGCGGCAGCTACGTACTCGCTTTCGGCAGACGATAAAGCTACACATTGTTGCTTCTTTGAAAACCAAGCAATAGGGTTTTGCCCTTGTAAGATAATACCACCGCTAACACTTTTTCTGTCGCTTCTGTCTCCAGCCCAATAGGCATCAGAAAATCCATATAAATTATTGTCATTTGTCTTTCTAAATAACAATCCTTTTTCCTTTGTTTCTTTCAAATAACGTAGTACTCTTTTTCCAGCTTTCCATAATTCTTCGTTCGGCTTATCTAAAAATCTGCTCAGATATGACACTGCAAATGTTAAATCCGGCCTTGTTGTTACAGTAAGATAAATTAGACTTCCTATTAGCTCTCTATACGGTACATCCAAAATTTCTGTGTTGTCTTTTATTTCTATATTGTAATTTCTTTCCATTGGAGTTTTAATTCCGTTACATTCATCCATTTTGAATTTAGTCAATATCTTTTCAATCATTCTAGTTTGTTTTAGTTCTAAAGTATCTTCATTTCTTTTAACTTCCATTCCGAGAAAATTCTTCATTTCGCCCATATATTTCGCGTTAAACTCCTCCTTAAGTGCTTTAATAGTATCTTCCCCGTTTCCAATGATCAGGATATCGTCCACATAAATCAGCATCCAGCAATCTTCTTTGTAATACAAACAGAAATCATATTCTGATCTTTGGAATCCGTTAGCTTTCGCAAATTCGTCAAGAGTTTCATTCCAACATTTTGGTGATTCCACCAATCCATACAATGCTCTCTTTAGTTTTAATGCTGTATTATTATTTTTTATTTGTAATCCTTGGGGTATTTTGATAAATATATCAGACTTCAATTTTCCATTTAGGAATGCAGTGGGAATGTCAAGTTGAATAATCTTTAAATCATCCTGTACAGATTTTGATAAGATCATTCTTATGGTAGAATGTCTTGCAACGGGTGCATAAATGCTGTCAAAAATATCTTCTTTCTTTTGTTGGAAGCCTCTAGCTACCAGTCTTGCCTTTTTTGTTCCATCTTCTTTCTGTTTAAATATCCATTTTGTATCTATCAACTTTTTTCCATCGGGTATTTCATGTTCTTCCCATGTTTGTAATCTTTGGAGTGCATCTAATTCTTTATTAATTGCGTATTTCCATTCTGGTTCTTTTACAGCTTCATCGAAAGTTTCTGGTGCATTTGCACTGAGACATATAACAATGTTAGTTTCATTTATGTTTTCTACTTTTGTCTCGTAATCTTTAAGATAAGCAGGAGGTTTTATCGTTCTTTTGGGTCTGATTGTTTTTTCTTCAGTTTGATCATTGTTCATCTCTGCATCTTTAAATTCATCTTCCTTTTCTATAATATCTTCCTTTTCTGTATTGATTTCTTCTTCTTTGTCTTGAATATACCTTACTCGTTTCACTTCTTCGTTATTTTTGTATTTAATGTCTCTTTCATCAAATCTTACCTCTCTGGAAATAATTGTCTTATCTTCTTCTGGATCCCATAATCTGTAACCAACAGTTCCATAACCTACCATTCTTGTTTCTTTTGCTCTCTTAGCTAACTTGTCCGGTTTGGGTACTATAGTAGCCCAAGCTTTGGAACCAAATACTCTTAATCTCGATAAGTCGTTTTTACCAAAAAATATTTCGCTGGGTGTCTTGAAGCAAATGGCCCATGATGGCGATCTGTTCAATTGGTAAACTGCACATTTGAATTGCCTCGCACCATAGATCTTTTGGCAAATTGGTTTCCGCTAATAGAGTCCTCGTTTTGTCGCATAATGTGCGGTTTATCCGTTCTGATATGCCATTAAGTTGTGGCATGTACGGTAACGTATATTCTAAACTAATCCCTCTATTTCTGCAAAATAATTTCAAACTATTAGCAGTGTACTCTCCACCGTTATCACATCTAATTCTTTTTACTTTATTCCCCGTTTCGTTTTCAAGACTTAATACAGTCGTTCAGTTGCTTCAGATTTGCTCTTCAGGGGATACACTACGCAAAAATGAGAGAAATCGTCAATAATTGTCATAAAATATTTCTCACCATTAAGTCCTTGTTGTCTGATCGGTCCAGCTATGTCTGTGTGAAGCATCTCGGCTATCATTCTCGTTCTAGGCTTTCGGACAGGCGTGAATGGGCTTCGGGTGGCTTTGCCTTCAATACAGGGACTGCAAATTCTATCAGATACAGG
Source organism: Apotomis turbidana (assembly GCA_905147355.2). NCBI lineage: Eukaryota > Metazoa > Arthropoda > Insecta > Lepidoptera > Tortricidae > Apotomis > Apotomis turbidana. The sequence continues at coordinate 30,182,690 of LR990281.1, read as the reverse complement.
TAAGTTTAATATGTTAAGGCTTTTCCTATTCAAATGACCTAAACGTTTGTGCCATAGATCTGCTGCATCAGTAACATTACAGAATTCGTACTTACATAATTCGGCTTGTAGCTTATACAACTTTCCCTGCACGTTGCCGCATAAAAATTTCTTTTTATCAAATATTATAACATTGTTTTCATTAAAGTTTAAGTACGTTAAAACCTACCTCGACAATCTTTTTGACAGATAACAAATTGTATGAAACATCTTTCACAATAAGCGCATCAATATTAATCGTAGTATTTTGATATTTTATTTTAAGTTTACCTCTTTTATTAGTTGTAATACATTGGCCGTTAGCTACGAATATTTTGACATGTCTATCTAAGTACGTAATATCCGTCATATAATTTTCATATCTTTCATTTATTAAATGCTCCGTACATCCCGAGTCTACAATTAGTTCTATGCTACCACACTCACCCACATTAGCAATAATATCGCTAGCAATGAAACATATTTCTATGTCGTCTGTGTCTGCTGCTGAAGCATGATGATACGATGTATGTCGTACACCTGAATTTCCTCTAAATGAGCGTCCGCGCGCCCTTGGATAGCTCCGTCCTCGTGTCATAGACCGTCCTCTACTCGGCCCTTGTCCTCGTCCTGATCCTCTGCATTCATACGACTTGTGTCCACATTTTCCGCAGGAGTGACACGTGAGGAAGGCATTATTCTCATAATCTTCACTATTTCCGTCCATTATTAATTTTGTCTCCATATCAAGTAGTCTTGCTTTAACAAATTGTAGGTTCAGCTGTTTCTCGGATGCCATAGTCTCTATTGATGTAATTACTTGGTCGTATATCTTTGGAAGAGAAGACAACAAATAGCAAATTTGGTCTTCTACATCGGCGTTTACGTTGATTGCTGCTAATTCGCTAAGAATTCCTTCAAATTTTAGGAAATATTGCTGTAAGTTGCTCTCATTGTCATAGCGCATTGTTATCCGCTTCCGTTTTAAATAAAATTTGTTACATACCGTTTTCCGTTCAAACATGGTTTCTAATGACGTTAACATTTCTTTGCTTGTTTTCGCATTTTTTACTATGTCAATATATTTATCGCTCAGACATTGTACCAAAATTGATTTTGCTCGTGAGTCATCTTTCAAAAAGAATGCTAGAGCATCTTTGTCTGTCGGTATCTCTTTTAATAACACATCGCTTAATTGCTTTTCTTCTAGCAGTAATTTTAGTCTAAATTTCCAATGACTAAAATTTGAATTTTCAGTCAAAATCGGCAGAAGAGACCCCGCAGCTGTCATCTTTCTTACATAAGTATAATTTTCGCCGATATTATTTTTCGTGGATCGCAACCCGATATATTTTTATTTACTTACTGCACGCAATCTGCTACCATGTTGAGGTTTTAGGTAGAAGAATAAGCATCATATTTATCACAAACCATATATTCATAAAACATTACTATTAAAGAGAATAATGAAACCATAGCAACTAGTCAACAGTACTAGTGTGGAGACACGCAGCTAGTGCTGTACATCTCAACATTTATTAGTAAGGCTTTTCTGATTTGGTGCATTTGTTTTTCGATATATATGTATCATGACATCTTTTGTTACGTAAAAATAGAGAGAAAGAAATTATAATTAACGTCTGCTATTCGGGCCTGCATTTCAGTACTTCGCCTTGTTGCAACTTTGTATTCGTAGCAGAAAATATCAGAGGATAGGGCAACAGCTACTGTTGGGCGCGATCTAAGATTCGCGTGAAACTGCGCAACGCTGCAGAATATCGTGTCATTTATTTCATTCACACGGCGCACATCAGTAAATCAGATTACTAAATCGTCTAACCCTCGCTTACTAGCTTCGGTGGCATAAATAAATACGAACGTGCCAAAAGTGGCACGACCTGCAGCACTCTAGTTAATTTAAACGACAGTTGCATCGTCAAAGTGCTTGCCAAAATCACGCAAACTAGCCTTCCTACGATGTGGGATTAGAAGCTATATTTGAATGATGTCGTCCAGACCTCATTGAGTTAGATTTAAGCGACACTTAACAAGTGTTTAGTCGGCGATTTTAGATAGTGTTGGAAGTGAGATCTTTTGCAATTTCGTTGAAACGAGAGCAACGTTTGCATTATTTTGGCTTTAAAGCTCGCATTCTCGTATTCTTAGTATTTGTTTGTTTTCTGATATTCCAAAGAAAAAATCGAAGATAAACATATACTAAATAAGAAGACTCGACATAATGGAATGTTGAAGCGGTTGACCCCTTAGTTGACCTACGAAACAGGCGGTCCTCGGTTCGAATCCCAGCAGTATTTGAACCTAGAACTTCAAAGTTTTCTAGGTATTTCTCTAAGTAGGTATTTCAATTCGTGCATCGAACCCATAGTACAAACATTGCTGAGATTCCTGAGATTGGGTCTAGAAAAATTTTAATGTGTAAAATTGTCTCTATATTAATTTATTGTTCAAGTAAAATTCCAAACCAAAAACAAAGTTCATATAGCAACGACTCGTCTTACAAGGAAAGGTACCCAACTGTCCGACTCCGTTTTGATTCATTTTGATATACTTATGTTATAGAATAGTCTAAAATAGCAGACACGTATTTTTTTTAGCTTATGGGCGTTCAACCTGTTAGGACAAATTGTCCTAACAGTTGGGTACTCTTCCTTGTTAGTTATACTAGAAAATATCGCATAAGAGATATATTTCCTCTACTCAAACACAAATTGATTCGTCCGCCCGGTGCGGTGTGCCGACAAGCAACGTTCGTTCACGCTCGGACTTGCTTGTAGCATGTAAGACATTCTGACCGGCTGATTCATGGTTCATTCAGCATGTGCCATTCATGTCCGACATACTCCATCCTCGCCTAGCCGTGCTTCATGTTGCGAGAATGGACAATATACCTGACCTTTTAAACATAGAATACTCGTTAGTCTTACAAGTACCGCAGATGACGTATAGTCGACTTCAATCTAAAATTCTAAATACGAGATCAAATTAACCATCGATTTTTTGTCTCACCATTGGAGATTGAACATGTTCAAATACAATTTTATAATTTAAAAACATGATCCAAATTACCCATAGTCTATACATAACTTTTCTTGTGTTATAATGTGAAGGGGTCAGAACATGATGAACACGTTTAAAAATGCAATTAAGTATATTTCCTAAACATTAAAAGGTGTGCCTTAAAGGACGGTAAGAATAAGAACAAATTAAGACAAAATGTTTAACGATGAAAATACCCAATCGAATTGAAATACGGGTAAAGATAGTAGGAGAACGTAAAATGAAATGGTTAACCGAAGATTTTATATTATATCTACTGAAGCATTATGTATAATGCACTGCAAATAAAATAGGTAGTAAACTTTCGCTTCTGATGCGATTAACATCGGATGTACAAGAACTATTATATTAATCTCTGGTACAAGCATATTCTTGAATTAAAAATTCTTTTCGATTAGTTTAATGCAAATTGATGCTTGAGAATATATACGATTCAGTTTTAGGAATTGTGACTATTTCAGCAGCTAAATATTTTGCAAATGCTATTTTATGGTAATTCTTGAAAGTACACTTTAATTCTGGTAACGGTCGAATCTTGCATAATCTTGGAATGTCAAACGAATTAAGGACCTAGATTAGTCTATAAAATCACGACCACCAATGGTCTGGTTCTAGAAAATTCTATTTTTGTAGATGCTTCTTCAAGATAATGTCCATGAGGCCCTATCGCGATGTAATCTAGCACGACCAATAAATATACTGACTAGGGCTTCTATTCCACAATGTCAAACTTATACAGAAGTCAAGCTAAATAGTGATACAGCCGTCTCGGATTAGTGATATATCGTTGGTCAATAAACGTCAAATTAGAGAGACGAAAGTGAGATCATTGAACATTACACTTGCCCATTAATGATTCAATTCACTTTTAGTCTCACTTTAACTGGAAGTTGACGAGTTTGTTGATAACTTGATACGAAACATA